>OW240913.1:285222891-285246521 GCA_933207985.1 Pelobates cultripes
TAAATACAGAGGTTCAATTATTTCCCTACTTAGCTCCTTAAGTACTTGTGGGTGAATACCATCAGGCCCCGGAGCTTTATTTACATAAATTTTCTCTAACAGCTGTAGCACCTCTCGAGTTATCCAATCACAAGTTATCTGCAACTTTTTTGCAGCAATCATTTGCATTTCTCTTGTCATTGGATCCTCATTAATATATAAGGAAGAAAAATAGTTATTTCAAATTTCTGCCCTTTCCTGGTCTTCATTAACTAACAGACCCATCTCTGTTTCCAGTGTACCTACACTTTCATTTTTTGTTTTTTTAGAATTGATGAACTTTAAAAACTTTTTGGGGTTGGTTTTGCATTCTTTGGCTATCAATTTCTCATTTTCTAGTTTAGCCACTTTAATTGCCTTTTTGCAAGCATTATATAGGATGCCTCTGATTTGTCCATTTTTAAATGCTTTAAATGCCCTTTTCTTATTTTTAATCTCTTGTTTTACTTCTCTAGTAAGCCACATTGGTTTCAATTAGTTTCTTCTATATTTATTACCCAATGGTACGTACTGAGAAATGTACCTTTCTAATATTTGTTTGAATAGTTCCCATTTATCACAAAGGAGTTTATGCCAGTCGATATGTTGTAGAGCTGCCCTAATCTTATTGAAATTCGCTTTTTTAAAATTATACGTTTTAGTATACCCCACGTGCTTAACTTTTTTTGAGCTTATTAAAAAAATTACCATATTGTAATCACTATTTTCCAAATGCTCCCCTACTTGAATGTCGGTCAAAAGATCAACATTATTTGTTATAACAAGATCCAGACAAGCATCCTTTCTAGTTAATACTTGTACCAGTTGTGACATAAAGGTGCCATTTAACACATTCAAAAATCTGATTCCTGAACAGAGTCACTCTATTCCAATTTGGGTCCGGGTAATTAAAATCTCCAATAATTAACGTGTTACCCCGATTTGCATCTTTCCTAATTTGCTCTAAAAGCTGTTCTTCCTCATTAATATTTACATTAGGTGGTAATTAAGTTCGATGGGACCCAAATACAGACATGTCCATTGGAAAAGGTTACCACCCACTTTAGGCTTTAAATATCCAATGTGCAGAAACCTTTTATGCAGTGGTGGCTGGTGAGGTTTTGAGATGGTGGGAAGCCAGACTCTTCCCCCAGATTTTGATCCCACCCTTTTGCTCTGTGACCATCATTTTCTGACCTATGGCATCTGTCCACTTAACCTCATATACTCAAGACTTAATGGTAACAAATACAGAGTTACCCATAAAATATTCAGAGCTAATTGTAATATCTGTATACTTACATTTATCAGGGACAAGGGGCTGCTGTGCTCTCTCTGTTACTGCCAAGATGGCTGCTTTATTCTCTCGCCTGTGTGCACTGTGCCATGGG
Source organism: Pelobates cultripes (assembly GCA_933207985.1). Classification (NCBI taxonomy): domain Eukaryota; kingdom Metazoa; phylum Chordata; class Amphibia; order Anura; family Pelobatidae; genus Pelobates; species Pelobates cultripes. Next base: position 285,224,301 of record OW240913.1, read on the forward strand.
CCAATGATGGCTCGTGAATAGAAAGCTCAATAACATTCCCCTACTCATGGGCAGCTGGCTCTGCTGGTCTAATGGCAACACAAAAGGAGGCCCAAGAAATTCCTTCTTAAAGGAGACGAGGCATGTTCATAGCCTGCTGCGAGCACAGATTTCAAATCTTGTGGTCACAAGGACCTCACTATCACATGGCCCAGGGGGGAAGGAGAGGAAGGAGGGGGACTCCCTGGGCTCCCAGGTGAGTCTCCACACCGCGATCGCCGGCATGGGATCGCAGGCGACCGGGTAAGTACATAGGACGGCTTGGGCGTTCTATGCCACCCACCGGCATTTAGAGCCGGGTCCCCAAGGATGGCATAGAACGCCCACCATCCTTAGGGGTAAAAGGAGGTGGCTGCACCCCCACCTCCACACGCACCCCCTACACACAGTCACACACAACATATTACAACTATTTACACACTGACACATTCACACACCTTGACACACACATACACACACAGATACCCACATACACACAAAAACACACATTGGCACATACACAGACACTCAGATACACATACTGGCACATACACACATATACATATATACACACACTGGCACACATACACACAGATACACACACTGGCACGAATGCACACACACACTCAGATACCCACACTGGCATACACACATACACACACACAGATACACACTGGCACATACACACTGGCACGTATACATAGATGCAAACACTGGCACGTACACACACACAAATACACACACTCGCACAGACACACTCAGATACACACATATACACACACTGTCACATATACACACAGATACACACACATACAGCCTGACATACATTGCAGCCACCTGTTAACTTACCTTTTAGGGTCTGGGCTTAGACTAATGGGAGTGAGCAGGCAGGAGCAGCTCACTACTGCCTCTCCATACTGCCTGTGGTGGTGTCCCGTGCAGATGTATTTTTAGCTGGGAGGAAATGACAGCATGCCACTTCCTCCCAGCCAGAGGATACTGCAGGGGTCAAGTCAGGTTCTTAAAGGGTCATGCGCATGACTGGGCCCCTGTTCAAGAACAATAACCATCAGGTGGAAAATGAGTAGGGAGCATTTATTTAATGGCATTTAAAATGTGCAATATCCTGAAAATCAAACACACACAATCTGACATACATTGTACACATGGTATGCAGATGTCCGGGAACTACATTAAATAAGCGGGAGTCTCTCGGACCTACCGGGAGACTTGGGATGTCTGATAAAATATCAAAATAAAGACACATCTATCCTTTAAACAATACATAGTATGAGGCAGACACATAAAAGATACAGATGCGCAGGTAATTTTCATTCTATAATGGTTAACATACTGTACCTTGACTGAGAATTAATACCTTGGCTCCTCATTTTCCTGATTGCAGTCTGGGCCCTTTATGTTACACTGGATTTGAAGGGACACAAGGTCTGAGAGCAAGAGTGTATAGATGGAGTTGTGGAGGGGTCTCAGACCTGCTAGCTGGTTACTGCAGATAATGTTTTTAAGGTAACACTAGAACAACTACAGCTTAATGTAGTTGTTCTGGTTAGTATAGCCTGTCCCTGCAGGCTTTTTAATGTAGCATTACCTTTTCAGAAAAAAATGCAGTGTTTACATTACTGCCTAGTACCACCGCTAGTGGCAGTCACTCAGACTGATTGTCGCAGCGCTGCATTTTGCCATGCACTCACAATAGCCTCCTAGTGCTTTCCAATGGGTAAGCATTGGACTGTCTGAGAACACAAAATGTGATGTATCCAGCCATGGAGGCAGACTGAGCAAAATCACCTTTTTACTATAAAGAGCAGGGGGGGTGGGGGGGGCAGGAACCTAAATAGTGATTTTACCACTATAATGTCAGGAATACATGTTTATGTTCCTGAAACTATAGTGTTCCTTTAAATAAATTCAAATTCTGAATCAATCTGTATTCCTTGCCAAATATTTTCTTCCTGCAGAAGAATAGCACACATTCACTTGAGACCTCGTGTACTTAGACAGCATCTTCAAAAAACAATCAATATTCTAAATTAAATATGTCATTTCTTGCAATCCAGAAATAAACACAAAATATGGACAATGAAAATCAATAATCCAAGAATAATTTGGTGGGATACAGAGCAGAAATATTGCGTAATGCTGTTCACGTTGTCTTTGGCTCTTTGTGAAAGACATAATCATTTACTAGGATCAACATTTTAATATAAAGTTTGCAACACAAAAACTAGATTTAACAAAAAAAAAAGTTTTTACTGATTATTAATCTCACCTATTCCAAATGCGTAGGCCCCTTTACTATATTTCATATTCCACTTAATCAATTTATATACAATAAAGGATTCAGACTGTGTTACTAATGTTTCTTATTATAGACACTGTTTCTTATATTAACACTGTCTTTGCTTGTCCATACCAACACCACTGATTTTTATTCTTTAATCCATGATTAACTGAACACTGATTTGCTAAATTTAGGCTAAAATTGCCAAGCTGTGACTATAGCTGAGTTGGGGAATGTTTGTATATTAGCTATTTTGTCTGAATTACATAATTTTGATTTTCTATTCAGTGTATTGTGAATAGCGCTCACAATTTTCTATACATTTTCCCCCCACCTGAATGTTTCTTTATCTGTCATCTAAACTTATGCCTTCAGTTTTGAAACAAATTGAAATTCGTCAGCAATTTGGAAATCCCCAACTACAAAAAGCTGCATGAACGAATCATGTAGCAAACAAAATAGACAATAAGTAAACTATTGTGTTTGTTGTATGATTTGAAGTTCTATCCAAGCCACCAAAATAAAAATAAGATGATTGATGGTTAAGGGACAGCAACTATATGTTTAAATAATCACAAAGAATGTGAGAAGTTACCACTGCAGAGAAAACAAAGAGGAACAGTTAAAAAAATGTCTAATAAAAATGTAATATATAGAGTTTTTTACTGCTTCTCATTTTCCCCCTATTTTCTCGCTTAATCTGTGTAACAAATGGTGCGAAAATGCACCTATTTGTGTACTGCTAAATATATATATATAATATTTATATTTATATTATGTATATATTCTGCATTACATATTGGCTAATTTTCACACTGACTTGTCCAAATAGTTTTCCCTGAAGAATTGTATGGACAAAAGTTGTCAGAACTTATAAGCCACATGGATGAACCACGAATTGCCCAAAACATTTTTCCGTTTTTTTGGACAAATTTAATTTCTCCTCTCTGCCAGTGACCACCTCCTGCCTGCTGCTCGCACCCTTACTGCTAACTCACGCTTGCAGAACTTTTCATGGACACCTCCTTTCCTTTGAAATACCTGCCTTCACCCATCAGGCTCTCACCTAGTCTTCAATTATTTAAGTATTCCCTCAAAACCCATCTTTTCAGAAATGCTTATGACCTCCCAGAGTAACTTCTATTTAACAAATCTGTCTCTTGCTCTCTCCTAACGAGTCACACTGCACTCTCACCTTCTGTTAATTTTCCACTTTGTTGTTTGCTGTCCCCCTTGATGCCCTTCCTATTGTGTCTATATACTCCATTCCTCTAGACTGTAAGTTCCTCTGAGACGGGTCCTCATCTACCAATTGTTCCTGTTACATGTTGTAATTGTCTCATTTATAGTTAAATTCCCCCTTTTATAATATTGTAAAGCACTGAAGAATAAGTTGGCGCTAAATAAATACCAATAATAGTAATAATAATTCAGATGAACCACACAAGATACCACACAGTATTTATAAATTTGTAGTTCAGTTGTCAGCTTTTTCCTGAAATCTGCATAGCCTGCAGATAGCATCATTAAGTAAAAAAATATATATATTAATAAACTATATAATAGATATAGACAATGGAACCAGCGCTTATATACAACAATAAATGTTAGGTACAAATGTAACTTATAGTGATAGATAGCTGCCAAACATTCAGAGATTCCTATTAACTAAAGGCACAAAACAAATTAAGAATGTAGCGCTTATATGTAAAGAAATTAATCACCTTTTGGATGTTGGAGAAAGAATATCACTTAAAAATCGGCACGAAAAGATGCCTAAAAAAGATAATCATATATAGTATAGATCACACTTATAAACATTTGTTATTAATGTATAGTAAATGCACTCACAAACGGAGAGCTATCAACTTAGCTCTAGTTTAAATAGCTTCTGGGTCTATACAGGTGACCCAAACCCTTCTCACGATATATTCCTGAGGTCTGTGAATAAATGGAAATATACAAAATTGTGCAATATCGTTTGTAATATCCCAGAGCAAATATATATAGTCTTTAAGTGGGTACTCACAAGGATGGAGTCAAAATATATTGACTCAATATTATGGCGTTGTGCAGATTCGGGACTGCACTCCCCATTCAATATAACGATATCAGGAACCAGGATTATTCAAAAATAAAAACAGTAATTTATTTAAATACACTCTTATACATAAATGAAATAGCCACAATGTGCTTAAAAAAATACCGGGACGCGTTTCGCCACTACCGACGTGGCTTCTTCAAACCGGATTGTGAAGAAACAGCAATAATCCTGGAACTCCTCTTCTTTAGTTTAAATATGTACAAAAACGGCGGGCAAATCCCACAGTACCTTAACCGTCACACGTCGGTACCACCCACCGGTGCGGCGTGTGCGGTCCATGCCTCCCTTTCATGTTGATATCGGGAGCGAAGACACTTGTATTCTTTCTGATCACTCCAATTCGTCTTAGTTTTCCAATAGCTGATATACACCTAAACGGTTCATCATTTGTTATCAAAATCAAGTCCTCTAATGTCCCCACAAGTCCGTCTGACATAGAATGATATTTATTCTTTCCTTTTATATATATGAGAATAAATATCATTCTATGTCAGACGGACTTATGGGGACATTAGAGGACTTGATTTTGATAACAAATGATGAACCGTTTAGGTGTATATCAGCTATTGGAAAACTAAGACGAATTGGAGTGATCAGAAAGAATACAAGTGTCTTCGCTCCCGATATCAACATGAAAGGGAGGCATGGACCGCACACGCCGCACCGGTGGGTGGTACCGACGTGTGACGGTTAAGGTACTGTGGGATTTGCCCGCCGTTTTTGTACATATTTAAACTAAAGAAGAGGAGTTCCAGGATTATTGCTGTTTCTTCACAATCCGGTTTGAAGAAGCCACGTCGGTAGTGGCGAAACGCGTCCCGGTATTTTTTTAAGCACATTGTGGCTATTTCATTTATGTATAAGAGTGTATTTAAATAAATTACTGTTTTTATTTTTGAATAATCCTGGTTCCTGATATCGTTATATTGAATGGGGAGTGCAGTCCCGAATCTGCACAACGCCATAATATTGAGTCAATATATTTTGACTCCATCCTTGTGAGTACCCACTTAAAGACTATATATATTTGCTCTGGGATATTACAAACGATATTGCGCAATTTTGTATATTTCCATTTATTCACAGACCTCAGGAATATATCGTGAGAAGGGTTTGGGTCACCTATATAGACCCAGAAGCTATTTAAACTAGAGCTAAGTTGATAGCTCTCCGTTTGTGAGTTCATTTACTATACATCAATAACCAATGTTTATAAGTGTGATCTATACTATATATGATTATCTTTTTTAGGCATCTTTTCGTGCCGATTTTTAAGTGATATTCTTTCTCCAACATCCAAAAGGTGATTAATTTCTTTACATATAAGCGCTACATTCTTAATTTGTTTTGTACATTACTAGTATTATTGCTGTGGGAGCTCTGTTATACACTGACACATTACTGGGAGTATTATTACTGTGGAGCTCTTGCCATACCTTGTGCCATTAATGGAGTGGCTATTTGCTGTTATACACTCAGACACATTACTGGGAGTATTATTGCTGTGGAGCTCTGTTATACACTCAGACACATTACTGGGAGTATTATTGCTGTGGAGCTCTGTTATACACTCAGACACATTATTGAGAGTATTATTACTGTGGAGCCTCTGTTATACACTCAGACACATTACTGAGAGTATTATTACTGTGGAGCTCTGTTATACACTCAGACACATTACTGGGAGTATTATTACTGTGGAGCTCTGTGCTATACACTCAGTCACATTACTGGAAGTATTGCTGTGGAGCTCTGTTATACACTCAGACACATTACTGGGAGTATTATTGCTGTGGAGCTCTGTTATACACTCAGTCACATTACTGGGAGTATTATTGCTGTGAGCTCTGTTATACACTCAGACACATTACTGGGAGTATTATTGCTGTGGAGCTCTGTTATACACTCAGACACATTACTGGGAGTATTATTACTGTGGAGCTCTGTTATACACTCAGACACATTACTGGGAGTATTATTGCTGTGGAGCTCTGTTATACACTCAGACACATTACTGGGAGTATTATTACTGTGGAGCTCTGTTATACACTCAGTCACATTACTGGAAGTATTATTGCTGTGGAGCTCTGTTATACACTCAGACACATTACTGGGAGTATTATTGCTGTGGAGCTCTGTTATACACTCAGACACATTACTGGGAGTATTATTGCTGTGGAGCTCTGTTATACACTCACACACATTACTGGGAGTATTATTGCTGTGGAGCTCTGTTATACACTCAGACACATTACTGTGAGTATTATTGCTGTGGAGCTCTGTTATACACTCATACACATTACTGGGAGTATTATTGCTGTGGAGCTCTGTTATAAACTCATACACATTACTTGGAGTATTATTGCCGTGGAGCTCTGTTATACACTCGGACACATTACTGGGAGTATTATTACTGTGGAGCTCTGTTATACACTCAGGCACATTACTGGGAGTATTATTGCTGTTATACACTCAGACACATTACTGGGAGTATTATTGCTGTGGGGCTCTGTTATACACACAGACACATACTGGGAGTATTATTGCTGTGGAGCTCTGTTATACACTCAGGCACATTACTGGGAGTATTATTGCTGTGGAGCTCTGTTATACACTCAGGCACATTACTGGGAGTATTAATGCTGTGGAGCTCTGTTATACACTCAGGCACATTACTGGGAGTATTATTGCTGTTATACACTCAGACACATTACTGGGTGTATTATTGCTGTGGAGCTCTGTTATACACTCGGACACATTACTGGGAGTATATATAGACAATGGAACCAGCGCTTGTATACAACAATAAATGTGAGGTACAAATGTAACTTATAGTGATAGATAGCTGCCAAACATTCAGAGATTCCTATTAACTAAAGGCACAAAACAAATTAAGAATGTAGCGCTTATATGTAAAGAAATTGATCACCTTTTGGATGTTGGAGAAAGAATATCACTTAAAAATCGGCACGAAAAGATGCCTAAAAAAGATAATCATATATAGTATAGATCACACTTATAAACATTGGTTATTAATGTATAGTAAATGAACTCACAAACGGAGAGCTATCAACTTAGCTCTAGTTTAAATAGCTTCTGGGTCTATATAGGTGACCCAAACCCTTCTCACGATGTATTCCTGAGGTCTGTGAATAAATGAAAATATACAAAATTGCGCAATATCGTTTGTAATATCCCAGAGCAAATATATATAATCTTTAAGTGGGTACTCACAAGGATGGAGTCAAAATATATTGACTCAATATTATCGCTTTGTGCAAATTCGGGACTGCACTCCCCATTCAATATAACGATATCAGGAACCAGGATTATTCAAAAATAGAAACAGTAATTTATTTAAATACACTCTTATACATAAATGAAATAGCCACAATGAGCTTAAAAAAAATACCGGGACGCGTTTCGCCACTACCGACGTGGCTTCTTCAAACCGGATTGTGAAGAAACAGCAATAATCCTGGAACTCCTCTTCTTTAGTTTAAATATGTACAAAAACGGCGGGCAAATCCCACAGTACCTTAACCGTCACACGTCGGTACCACCCACCGGTGCGGCGTGTGCGGTCCATGCCTCCCTTTCATGTTGATATCGGGAGCGAAGACGCTTGTATTCTTTCTGGTCACTCCAATTCGTCTTAGTTTTCCAATAGCTGATATACACCTTAGCGGTTCATCATTTATTATCAAAATCAAGTCCTCTAATGTCCCCATAAGTCCGTCTGACATAGAATGATATTTATTCTCATATATATAAAAGGAAAGAGAAAGAAATAGGAACAAGAAAACAAAAAAAACAGCATCAGTTTTCCTATTGTTATAAATGCTTCAATCGCTTTCATTTGTAGCATTTTCGATTTACCAATTCTAGTTCATGGTTATACTGTAATCGATACATTATCAGTCTGAGTTGTTCATCAACATTTTAACATTTCGATTTAGATACAATCAATAAGGTTAGGCAGGGCAAATCCCAAATAACATTATAATACTATTATATGTCCCCTCTCTTTTCTTGAATATTATAACTCTTTTCGTGTTATATTTCACGTTAATTCATAAATTGTTTTCTAAGACACAAATTTATTAGCTGATATACAGGGGATTAAGATATTACCAAATAGTCATGATAAAAACAATTATGATTATAATTATTTGAACCCCAATTTAATCAGCAATATTAACGGGGTCATTCTCTAATCCTTTTTATATCCTTGTTAACGGATTATTATGAATGAATTATTTAAACGAAATGATCTTCAAGTCTGTTTGTACTGATATCACTATATATAAATTGTGCATGTCTATTGTACAATTATTTAAACGAAATGATCTTCAAATCTGTTTTTACTGATACCACTATATATAAATTGTGCATGTCTATTGTACAATCACTATTAAAAACCAATACGGAATACATAGTATATATACAAATATCATACACAAAGTATACTCTATCCAACTACATATGCTACCACATCTAAGACTTACAAAGGGTTAATATAAATAGTAATCTAAAAAAAAAAGGGCATATATAAATATTAATCTAAAAAATCTAAAAGGAATTCATAAAAAATGGCATAGCTCGAAATCCGCGTTGAGGCCATATGGGATTAACGTATTTAATCTAAAGATCCATTCCATCTCCCGTTTACCTAAATCTCTTACAAAATCCCCCCCTCTCCAATTCTTGTTTATTTTATTTATCCCCATGAATTGTAAACCCTCTGGTTTTTGGTCATGGCATAATTTGAAATGACTAGAGACACTATGCTGCTCGAAACCTGTCTGGATTTTATATATGTGTTCTTTAATCCTAATGTGTAGTGGTCTGGTTGTCCTCCCCACATATTTCAGTCCACATGGACAAATTAAAAGGTACACTACATTTTTAGTATAACATGTTATGAATTGCTTGATTTGGATTTTTTTGTCATTGTTCGATGTTATATCTTTTATTATTCTTCGTTTACATCCTGACTTTTTGCAGGCAGAACACTGACCACAACCATAAAATCCCTTCTCGTTGTTGAATATAGTGGAGGTATGATTTTGTTCTTTTAGAGAGCTCCGTACCAGGGTATTCCTCAAATTTCTTGCACCTCTATAAATAATCCTAGGTTTTGCAGGGAGAATTTGTTTCAGTGCTGGATCCTGCAATAGGATCGGCCAATACTTATTAATAATTCGGTTTATTTGATAGTTGTTATTATTGTAGTTGCAAATGAAGGGAATGTCCTGTAAATTAGTAGTAGTTTTAGTTTTATATACTAATAAATCCTTTCTCTCTCTATTTCTTATTTCATTTCTTGATTTCTCTAGTTTTTCTACATCATAACCCTTCACAACAAAATCGGTTTTGATCCTCGATGATTGTTCATCATAGACTTCCAAATCGCTGCAATTACGTCTAATTCTAAGGAATTGTCCCTTAGGGGCATTTTCCAGCCATGGGGAGTGGTGGCAGCTAATGCTTTCTATAAAGCTATTGCAGTCAACTTTTTTAAAATGGTTTTTGGTTTTGATTTTACCTTCTTCAATAAAAATGTCAAGATCTAAAAAAGTTACTATTTCTTTACTCCAGGTACTGCTTAGCCTGATACCCCAATCATTGGTATTAAGAAATTCTAAAAAGGAGACTAAGTCGCTTTCTTCTCCCCTCCAAATCAATAAAATATCATCGATATATCGGCCATAAAAGGCTAAGTTTTCCCCCCAGCTATGTCCCTCGTAAACGTAGGATTCTTCCCAAAAAGACATAAATAGGTTTGCATAGCTGGGGGCAAACTTTGTCCCCATAGCTGTCCCATTAGTTTGTAGGAAGAAGGTATCATTGTACCAAAAAAAATTGTTATTCAAAATAAGTTTTATTCCTTCCACTATGTATTCTATCTGTTCTTGTTTAAATTTTTTTGATTCCATTAAAAAATGTTCCGCTGCTCTACATCCATAGGAATGAGGAATGTTGCTATAAAGGGCTGCCACATCACAAGTGGCTAAAATGCAGTTATTGTCCCAAGGCATGCCTTCCAAAATTTGTAAAACTGTGATAGTATCCTTAATGTATGATCTAGTTTTCTGGACTAAAGGTTGTAATTGAACATCTATATACTGTGAAAGTCTGCTTGAAATGGAATCTATACCCGCTATAATGGGTCTTCCTGGAGGTTTTTCTATGTTTTTATGAACTTTAGGTAGAAAATAAAAAACTGGTATTTTGGGGAATTTAATATTTAAGAACTGGAATTCTTTTAAACTTAAAATATTCTCATTAAACCCTTTATTAAAAAAAGTTAAAAAAAGGGAATTGATACTATCGCTTGGGTTCATCCTTAATTGTTGATAGGTGTTAGAATCCTTTAAAATATTATTTGCTTCTATATCGTAAAACTGTTTGGACATAAGCACTATCCCCCCTCCCTTATCTGCCGGTTTAATGACTAAATTTTTATCTGTTTGGAGGTCTTTAAGAGCCTTCTTTTCCAGCATTGTTAAATTGTCTTTAAACTTATCTTTAGGGATGATTTTATTCATTTCTGTTGTAACCATAGTTTCAAATGTTATTATTTCGTCTGATAGCATTTGTTTGGGGTAGAAGGAGGATTTGTTCTTAAGGGAAGTATGTTTGAACCCGGACTCATCCTCTAGATTTATATTTTGGTTAATTTGTTCCCTATTAAGCGGGTCTCCCAAAAATTATTTTTTTAAACATAAACTACGTTTAAAACGATTTAAATCTATATACATATCGAAGTGATTTAAGCCTGTACTAGGGGCAAATTTTAACCCTTTATTAAGTACTGATTTATGATAGTTATCCAGAGTTTTATCACTTAAATTGAAAATGCCTTTTATTAATTCCATAGATTCAGATCCCTTCTTTTTGATCTGTATTCGCTTTCCTCCCCTTGTTCCTCTATATCTGAGGCTCTTCTTTTTCTGGAATTGATTGAAATATTTTGCTCTTGGTCTAACTTGTGTCTGTCTTTGGTTTTTGATTGCCGAAAAACCTCTTCTTCTCTATAATCTGACAGAGTTTCGTATTTATTATGAGTGGGGATTCTTTCTTGATTGCTCTGGTATTGCCTATATGGTCTCTGTTCTCTATAATTCTGAAAATCTTTCCTATTCCTATAATTTCTTTCTCCTTCTGAATTCCTCCCTATATTAGTATGATTGTAATTATCCCTAGTATTATTTAATCTTGGTCTCCACTTCTCTCTTGTTTCGTTGTGAAAAAATTTCCTAGGGTATTTGAATTGATCATAATTCTCCTTATATGTTTTATTTATATGTTCTTCATTGTTTTCCTCTAATGGATAATTTTGCCTTAATCCCATAGAGCTAGCCTGTTGGGGCACTTGATATTTTTGGGCATATTTGGAAAAAGATCTAACTTGTTTTAATTCATAATCCTGTACATCTCTGAGATATTTATTCTTTTTTACTCCTATAACCTCTACCTCAAGTTTATCTAAATTTCTTTCAATGTGGGAGGTGATGTTTTCAAATTGCTCCTCATTAGTGGAGTTGAGTAAAATATCTTGGCATTTATTTATCTCTTTATCTAACTCTTTTAAATTTTCTTTCCTTCTTTTGATAATTAAATGCATACTGGTAAAAGAAAAACCTTCTAACATTTCGTTCCAATGCAATGGACCCGCTTAACCAAACACTAACCATGGACCCGCTTAACCAAACACTAACCATGGACCCGCCAACCCAAACACTAACCATGGACCCGCCAACCCAAACACTAACCATGAACCCGCCAACCCAAACACTATCCATGGACCCTCTAACCCAAACACTAACCATGGACCCTCTAACCCAAACACTAACCATGGACCCTCTAACCCAAACACTAACCATGGACCCTCTAACCCAAACACTAACCATGGACCCTCTAACCCAAACACTAACCATGGATCCTCTAACCCAAACACTAACCATGGACCCGCTTAACCAAACACTAACCATGGACCCCCCAACCCAAACACTAACCATGGACCCCCCAACCCAAACGCTAACCACGGACCCCCCAACCCAAACGCTAACCACGGACCCCCCAACCCAAACGCTAACCACGGACCCCCCAACCCAAACGCTAACCACGGACCTGCTAACCATTGAAGCACTAATTCGAACACTAACCATGGACCCTCTGACTCAAATATTAACTATGGACTCACTCACCATATACCCGCTAACCCAAACACTAACCATGGACCCTCTGACTCAAACTCTAACTATGGACTTACCATATACCCGCTAACCCGAACACTAACCATAGACATCGCTAACTCGATCACTAACCATGGAAGCACTAATTGGAACACTAACTATGGACGCGCTAAACCAATCATGTCCAACAATGGACACTACATGTGGATTGTGCTATTTATAACGCTAACTCTGGGTCCTACTAAGCCAGGAATTTAGAAATCTCTGACAGAAAATCCTGAATTCTGCTAAATGTAACCATGGATGCAAGAAAGCAGCAAATGCAGTCCTCTGATAGACACCTGGAAGCACCAGCACACAAACCTTAATCCCAGGATATCTTGACCCTTGCAGCTAACCCTGGACCCTAAAAATTGTTAACCAAAAACCTTACCATGTACCACTATGAAACACTGTCTGCTACAGCAGGGAGCAACTCCCCTAAACCTGCTTCCCTAATGCCCACAATGAACTGTTCCCTCTAATACACACACACATAACCCTGGTCCCCACAATGAACTGCTCCCCTAATACCCACACACATAACCCTGGTCCCCACAATTAACTACTCCAACTACTACTTACACATAACCATGCTCCCCCCTAATGCCCACACATAACCCTGGCACCCACAATGAACTGCTTCTCTAATACCCACAATGAACTGTTCCATCAAATACCCACACATAACCCGTGCCCCCACAATGCAATGCTTCCCTAATACCCACACATAACCCTGGCCCCAACAATGAACTGTTTCCTCTAATACCCACACATAACCCGTGCCCTCACAATGCACTGCTTCCCTAATACCCACACATAACCCGTGCCCCCACAATGCACTGCTTCTCTAATACCCACACATAACCCTGGCCCCAACAATGAACTGTTTCCTCTAATACACACACATAACCCATGCCCCCACAATGCACTGCTTACCTAATACCCACACATAACCCATGCCCCCACAATGCACTGCTTCCCTAATACCCACACATAACCCTGGCCCCAACAATGAACTGTTTCCTCTAATACCCACACATAACCCGTGCCCCCACAATGCACTGCTTCCCTAATACCCATACATAACCTGTGCCCCCACAATGCACTGCTTCTCTAATACCCACACATAACCCATGCCCCCACAATGCACTGCTTCCCTAATACCCACACATAACCCGTGCCCCCACAATGCACTGCTTCCCTAATACCCATACATAACCCGTGCCCCCACAATGCACTGCTTCCCTAATACCCACACATAACCCATGCCCTCACAATGCACTGCTTCCCTAATACCCACACATAACCCTGGCCCCAACAATCAACTGTTTCCTCTAATACCCACACATAACCTATGCCCCCACAATGCACTGCTTCCCTAATACCCACACATAACCCGTGCCCCCACAATCAACTGTTTCCCTAATACCCACACATAACCCATGCCCCCACAATGCACTGCCCTAATACCCACACATAACCCATGCACTGCTTCCCCACACATAACCCATGCCCCCACAATGCACTGCTTACCTAATACCCACACATAACCCATGCCCCCACCATGCACTGCTTCCCTAATACCCACACATAACCCGTGCCCCCACCATGCACTGCTTCCCTAATACCCACACATAACCCATGCCCCCACAATGCACTGCTTACCTAATACCCACACATAACCCATGCCCCCACCATGCACTGAAAAAGTCAAAAATAGGTAAGCGCTAATAATATATTAAAAAAAAAAAGTAGGCAGCAACCTTATAGAGGGTAACCCTCTTACCCTCTAGATAATGTACAGTAAAACAGGAAGAAAGGTAGCGCCAAAATAAAACGAAAAAATAAGTAAAATAAATAAATAAAATAAAATGAGTCCCAATATATGTTGGAGGGTAGAAGTGTCTGTTCCACAATTTCCACTGGTAAAGTGTTTCCTCTGTCTGTGATACTTCAGATCGTCTCGTGATATGGAAAACACAAAGGGAAAGGACCAATCGTGCAGAATGTATAAAATGTGTAGATATAAAATAAGAAGATGAATTGCACTCACATTATCATGAGCTATGACCAGCTCAGGGGTAATGGGTTTTTCAGCAGAATAATCCCTGCTTGTAGGATATAACGAATGCTTGTCCTCTTGGAGTATGACGGTGTCCAACTCTCAGGAAAAGGAAAAATAGGAACAACCAATAGTGCTCTCTGATAATATAATGTGGTATAAAAATAAAAAGAATAGGAAATATACTCACAAATAGAGTGCAGATATCACTGCACTTGGAATGTCGCGTGGGCGGTATAATCCCCACCTCAGGATATATATAAAATGCCAGGAAATAGGTAGTAAAAAAAGGTTATGTGTAAAAATAATAAAATAATAATATAGATGGCACAAGAATATAGCCAAACTTAATTTATTATTTAAAATACACAATAAAAACCATTAACGCGTTTCACCACTAGGGTTTTATCAAAATGGTATAACATGAGAACCTGGCAAGAATAAAATATATATAGGGACACTAGTACTTTAAAAATTGCGCCAAAAACAGCATCAATTAGCTTTAACCAATCAGAATCAAGCATAATGTTCATGGATAACAAAACTTTGAGAAGCACATAAAACAGAGATTGTAATGAGTAAGAATGAAAATATGTGTATCACAATCATATTATGCATTGTACATATGAAAAACGAAGCTTTTAGTTGGAATTAAATATTGTTGTAGCGCGTCACGTGACCCGCGCGGCACTATGGGAAATGTAGTGCGCGGGTCACGTGATCGCACACAGACATTCATATTAGCCGTCCCAGCAATGGGCGGTGTAAACGTCTTGGAGGCGGGTGCGTGTGACGTCACGTGACCCGCGGCATACACAAGCAGTGTAGTGCACGGGTCACGTGATCGGCGCTTAGGCACCTGGGAAATGTAGTTAGATGGGAAAACGAGCAGAATATGGAAAATACACTGCATATATTTAGAATAACGATCATATTAGAACACAATCATAATGTACATAAGACAGGCAAGTGAATAAAAGAAAAACCACTGATAAAAGACATACAAAAGGGTATCAGCATAAATAATCCTCATATAGTAATGAGTTAATATAATAGCAGCATATTTATAAGCACATATATAAGTAAAAAATATATATAAAAAATATAAAATATATATCTCAAGGAATAACAAGAAATACATACATTTTTGTGATGACATGTATATATATATTATAATTAAAATATCTATAGTGTGGTCAGATTGGGGGTATCCTAGACTATAATGCCGTAGGTAACAACTATGAATAGGATAGCCCCAAAATGACCACAATAAGGAAGATAAAGATAAAGTGAATAAAATCATAAAAAGTTAAATAAATCAAAATCCACATTTAAGCCTTGGGGGGCTAACGTCTGTAGATTAAATACCCACTCCATCTCATTTTTACCTAAAATATTTTTTATATTGCCACCTCTCCATGGGACTTTGCATTTTTTTATTCCGATACATTTAAGAAATTTAGGATCCCGATTGTGTTTTTCAAAGTGTTTTGATACAGAGTGGTTGGCATAACCATTTTTTATATTTCGGCAGTGTTCTGCTAATCTTGTTTTAAGGCATCTGGTAGTCATACCCACATATTGGAGGCCACAAGGGCACTCCAATAGGTAGATAACATTGGTAGTGTTACATCCAATAAAATCTTTTATAATATAGTTTTTGTTAGTTACATTCGATTTCAAACTGGTAACTTTGGAATGGGTAGCGGGATTAGTACTTTTACACACAATACAACGTTTGCATCTATAAAAACCCGTCATTCCATTAAGAAAAGTAGGTTGTGTATTTTTAACTTCTCTGGTATAGTTATTGGTTAAGATAGATCTAAAATTGGGTGCACCTCTAAAAACAATTTTTGGCTGAGTCGGTAATGTTTCTTTAAGGAGATCATCTTGTCTTAGGAGGTGCCAGTGTTTTTTAATCGTTTTTTTGATAAAACCACTTTTGTTATTATAGTTAAAAATTATAGGAAGGGTAGGGGCTTCTGAGATATTTCTATCTTTATAAGTTAAAAGGTTTTCTCTGGGTTTGTTCCTTACTGTTTCTATAATGTTATCTAATTGTGTGGATGAGTAGTTTTTTTCAATAAACTGATTTTTTAAAAACAATGATTGTTCATTAAAGTCATCAATGTGAGAGCAATTTCGACGCATACGTAGAAATTGGCTTTTGGGGGCGCTCTCAAGCCATGGCTTGTAGTGACAGCTAGTCAGATCAATTGCTGTATTGGTGCATACTTTTTTAAAAAATGTTTTTGTATGCACTACTCCTTCTTTGATAAAAATACTTAAGTCTAGAAAATTAATTGTATCTCTACTGTACTCGCATGTTAAAACAATTCCTCTATTATTTGAGTTAAGATGTGAAATAAAAGCATTAAGTGAATCTTCCGAACCTTTCCATATAAAAAACAAATCATCAATATATCTAAAATAGGAGACCAGGTTTTGCTCCCATGCATGCCGCCCCCAAATGGCACTGGATTCCCAGTCGGCCATAAAGAGGTTGGCATAGCTGGGGGCAACCCTGGTCCCCATAGCTGTTCCTCTCTTTTGGAGGTAAAAAGAGTTAAAAAACCAAAAATAGTTATTATTTAAAATTATATTGATGCCTTCCACAATAAAATCAATCTGAGTTTCTGGGACTCTTTTTTCATTAGATAACATAGTTCTGACTGCATTACAACCAAGTTGATGTGGAATAATAGTGTATAAAGAGGTGACATCGCATGTCACAAGTATAAAATCTTGTTCCCAATAAAATCCATTTAAAAAATTTAATAGTGACATTGAGTCCTTTAGATAAGATTTCATGAGTTTGACTGCAGGTTGGAGTAGGGTGTCAATGTATTGAGATAAATTGCATAAAGGGGAATTAATTCCAGACACTATAGGTCTGCCGGGAGGGTGTTGAGCATCCTTATGTATTTTCGGCAGAAAATAAATTACCGGAATCTGGGGATTCTTAATAAATATATAGTCAAATTCTTTTTTCTTCAAAATATTTTCTTCTAATCCCTTTTGTAAGAAGGTATTTAATTTTTGTTGTATGTCTGGTGTTGGGTCATTGGATAATTTTTCGTATACATCAGTATCATTCAGCTGTCTGTAAGCTTCTTTAATATACATAGCACTTGATTGGATAACAAGACCCCCACCTTTATCTGCAGGTTTAATAACAATGTCTTTATCTTCTTGGAGTTGTTTCATTGCTGTTTTTTCTAATCTATTTAAATTTTGGGTGTCATATTTGCTATACTTGATCTTATTAAAATCTTTTAGTACGGATTTTTCAAACATCACAAGAGGTGCTGATTTAAAATTATAAGGATAAAAAGTAGATTGAGGTTTTAAATCTGTATTAATGTATGTAGGTGTATCTGTAGGGATTTGAGAGGAAGGAAGGGGGGGATTAGTGTTAGCGTCATGTGAATTATAAAATCTTTTTAGAGTAGCTTTGCGTATAAATTTATTAACATCTAAAAATGCCTCAAATGGTTTAAAAGAGTTGGTCGGAGCATATTTTAGCCCTTTACTTAAAACTGAAATTTGTGCTGCACTTAAAACTTTTCGTGATAAATTAAAAATGCCGATGTCTGATTCTTTGGGGGCAGTTATTGTCTTTCTAGTCTCTCTTTTTTGTTGTCTTCTACCACTTCGTTTGCCTCTGGGCTTAGAGGTCTTTTTTTGGTCCTTATTGGGTACGGTGTGTTTGTGAAAGTGTGTGGATGTGTCTGAATCTCTAAAAAATGATCATCACTATCTATTTCTGAATCAATGGATAGTAGTTGGTACCTGTTTGTATGTGAGATAGGAGTCGCTGAGTGATTCTTGTAGTAGTGACTGGGTTTGTGAGTTTTAGGTGAGTGATTTTGGATATCTGGGCTCCGTGCGTTGTAGTAGTTGTGACGAGAGTCATAGTGTGTGGAGGTGTTGTTGAAAGTTCTACGTGGTTTGAATGATGTAGGTTTGTGGTATGAAGTTGAGGGTGCATAACCAGAATTGTAATTCCTGTAGTGAAATTTTTGCTTATGTGGAGAGTAATGTGAAGGTTTGTGTAATGTGGGAAAGTGGTTGTTGGGGACATATGGAGACACATGTCGTGTATTGAATGTGGTCGGTTTGTGATATTGTTGTGATTCTGTCCTCATATTTGAGGATGGGTTTTCTGACGTATATCTTTTCTTTAGGTGGTATGTCCTAACCTGTCTGTTAGCATAATCTTGTTTGTCCCTTATGTATTTTTTGACTTTAATATGTTTCGTGTCAATTTCTATTTTTTCAATTTTACTTTGAATTAAAACTGAGTTCTGTTGATATACATTACTTTCTGTGAAGGGCATAAGTTTTTCTTTAAGGTCATTGATTTCCCTATCCAGATTGGACAGTTTTTTACTCTTTTTCTTAATTAGGGTGTCCATAAGGCCAAATGTGCAAGTTTCCAATTTACTGTTCCACTCGTCCATAAATTCCAGATCATCTTGATCTGAAGTGGGTAATTTCATAAGTCTTAGGCCACGAGGTGTTATATGTTCGTCAATATATTTTTTAAAAGTAGCAATCTCCCATTTGAGTTTAATTTCTACTGTTAGAGCCCTTTCTAATTTGATAAATAATTCTTGTTGAGAAAACATTGGGGTCCTAACATAGATAGGACTATTCGGTTGAGTAGAAAATACATGGTCTATATCAATAGTATGATTGGTCCTATAATCAAAAATAGACATATTAAAAGCAGCTAAAACCGGAGGGATATTAATACAGTACAGAAAAAGTCAAAAATAGGTAAGCGCTAATAATATATAAAAAAAAAAAAAAAAGTAGGCAGCCCCCAGCTATGCCAACCTCTTTATGGCCGACTGGGAATCCAGTGCCATTTGGGGGCGGCATGCATGGGAGCAAAACCTGGTCTCCTATTTTAGATATATTGATGATTTGTTTTTTATATGGAAAGGTTCGGAAGATTCACTTAATGCTTTTATTTCACATCTTAACTCAAATAATAGAGGAATTGTTTTAACATGCGAGTACAGTAGAGATACAATTAATTTTCTAGACTTAAGTATTTTTATCAAAGAAGGAGTAGTGCATACAAAAACATTTTTTAAAAAAGTATGCACCAATACAGCAATTGATCTGACTAGCTGTCACTACAAGCCATGGCTTGAGAGCGCCCCCAAAAGCCAATTTCTACGTATGCGTCGAAATTGCTCTCACATTGATGACTTTAAAGAACAATCATTGTTTTTAAAAAATCAGTTTATTGAAAAAAACTACTCATCCACACAATTAGATAACATTATAGAAACAGTAAGGAACAAACCCAGAGAAAACCTTTTAACTTATAAAGATAGAAATATCTCAGAAGCCCCTACCCTTCCTATAATTTTTAACTATAATAACAAAAGTGGTTTTATCAAAAAAACGATTAAAAAACACTGGCACCTCCTAAGACAAGATGATCTCTTTAAAGAAACATTACCGACTCAGCCAAAAATTGTTTTTAGAGGTGCACCCAATTTTAGATCTATCTTAACCAATAACTATACCAGAGAAGTTAAAAATACACAACCTACTTTTCTTAATGGAATGACGGGTTTTTATAGATGCAAACGTTGTATTGTGTGTAAAAGTACCAATCCCGCTAACCATTCCAAAGTTACCAGTTTTAAATCGAATGTAACTAACAAAAACTATATTATAAAAGATTTTATTGGATGTAACACTACCAATGTTATCTACCTATTGGAGTGCCCTTGTGGCCTCCAATATGTGGGTATGACTACCAGATGCCTTAAAACAAGATTAGCAGAACACTGCCGAAATATAAAAAATGGTTATGCCAACCACTCTGTATCAAAACACTTTGAAAAACACAATCGGGATCCTAAATTTCTTAAATGTATCGGAATAAAAAAATGCAAAGTCCCATGGAGAGGTGGCAATATAAAAAATATTTTAGGTAAAAATGAGATGGAGTGGGTATTTAATCTACAGACGTTAGCCCCCCAAGGCTTAAATGTGGATTTTGATTTATTTAACTTTTTATGATTTTATTCACTTTATCTTTATCTTCCTTATTGTGGTCATTTTGGGGCTATCCTATTCATAGTTGTTACCTACGGCATTATAGTCTAGGATACCCCCAATCTGACCACACTATAGATATTTTAATTATAATATATATATACATGTCATCACAAAAATGTATGTATTTCTTGTTATTCCTTGAGATATATATTTTATATTTTTTATATATATTTTTTACTTATATATGTGCTTATAAATATGCTGCTATTATATTAACTCATTACTATATGAGGATTATTTATGCTGATACCCTTTTGTATGTCTTTTATCAGTGGTTTTTCTTTTATTCACTTGCCTGTCTTATGTACATTATGATTGTGTTCTAATATGATCGTTATTCTAAATATATGCAGTGTATTTTCCATATTCTGCTCGTTTTCCCATCTAACTACATTTCCCAGGCGCCTAAGCGCCGATCACGTGACCCGTGCACTACACTGCTTGTGTATGCCGCGGGTCACGTGACGTCACACGCACCCGCCTCCAAGACGTTTACACCGCCCATTGCTGGGACGGCTAATGTCTGTGTGCGATCACGTGACCCGCGCACTACATTTCCCATAGTGCCGCGCGGGTCACGTGACGCGCTACAACAATATTTAATTCCAACTAAAAGCTTCGTTTTTCATATGTACAATGCATAATATGATTGTGATACACATATTTTCACTCTTACTCATTACAATCTCTGTTTTATGTGCTTCTCAAAGTTTTGTTATCCATGAACATTATGCTTGATTCTGATTGGTTAAAGCTAATTGATGCTGTTTTTGGCGCAATTTTTAAAGTACTAGTGTCCCTATATATATTTTATTCTTGCCAGGTTCTCATGTTATACCATTTTGATAAAACCCTAGTGGTGAAACGCGTTAATGGTTTTTATTGTGTATTTTAAATAATAAATTAAGTTTGGCTATATTCTTGTGCCATCTATATTATTATTTTATTATTTTTACACATAACCTTTTTTTTACTACCTATTTCCTGGCATTTTATATATATCCTGAGGTGGGGATTATACCGCCCACGCGACATTCCAAGTGCAGTGATATCTGCACTCTATTTGTGAGTATATTTCCTATTCTTTTTATTTTTATACCACATTATATTATCAGAGAGCACTATTGGCTGTTCCTATTTTTCCCTTTCCTGAGAGTTGGACACCGTCATACTCCAAGAGGACAAGTATTCGTTATATCCTACAAGCAGGGATTATTCTGCTGAAAACCCATTACCCCTGAGCTGGTCATAGCTCATGATAATGTGAGTGCAATTCATCTTCTTATTTTATATCTACACATTTTATACATTCTGCACGATTGGTCCTTTCCCTTTGTGTTTTCCATATCACGAGACGCTCTGAAGTATCACAGACAGAGGAAACACTTTACCAGTGGAAATT
>OW240913.1:285246621-285271830 GCA_933207985.1 Pelobates cultripes
TAATGCACTAGAAGAAAAGACTGACGAGCTCTGCCACATGAATGACACCATGGTGGAGAAAATACAAAGAATGGACGCTGATAACAAACGCCTTATGGAAAAACTGGCAGATTTGGAGGATCGCTCCCGCCGCAACAATATCCGCGTGCGCGGGGTACCAGAAACAGTGACACAAGAAGAGCTGCCGGCCTACCTACTGCGACTCTTCCAAGCGATCCAACCAAACCTAGAACTGGTGGACCTCCGCCTGGACCGGGCGCACCGAGTGCCAAAACCTCAAAACCTTGCACAAGAAGTGCCAAGAGACATCGTGACCAGACTGCACTACTACTCTGCGAAAGAAGCCATACTCACGGCGCAAAGGAAGGCCTCAGCGATGCCGCCAACC
Source organism: Pelobates cultripes (assembly GCA_933207985.1). Classification (NCBI taxonomy): domain Eukaryota; kingdom Metazoa; phylum Chordata; class Amphibia; order Anura; family Pelobatidae; genus Pelobates; species Pelobates cultripes. Next base: position 285,247,010 of record OW240913.1, read on the forward strand.
TTTGAAAATATCTCCCTATTCGCCGACCTCTCACCGACAACAATGGCCAGAAGAAGGGAATTCATTAACATTACGAAATGCCTCAGAAACAACAAAATACCGTACAGGTGGGGATTTCCTACAAAACTCCTCCTCTGGCGGAACGGCTCCCTAATAAAGATCGAAGATCCGGCGCTGGGGATGGACAAGCTCAAGACCTGGGGCTTGTTCCCAGACGGCAAAGCACCACACACCCAAACCTCCCTAAAGAAGATGACCGCGGACTGGTCCAAAGCCTAAAGAACACTACCGCCACCCAGAAGGGGGTGCCGGCTACAACACGACTCGGTTAGAGACCCGTGTGACCCCCCCCCATGGTGACCACCCCACTCATCTGGGAATGGCATAGCTTGAAGGACATTCAGCACCCACGTGAGTACTCTTGATCGCCCTCACCCCCCCTCCCCACCTACCCCCTAACCCAACACAAGAGAAAAAGTGACTGCCACACCACAGCGCAATTTGGCCCACCCTGTCACTGCGAGACTTACCCCTAAGCAGTCAGACTCGCTGCTCAGACCCTTGCAGAGACTGCCCACTAAAATCTGAACCCAGCATGGCCGGACAAAGGCCGAAAAACTGAAGGGCGCAGAGAATGTGCTCACCTCTCACCCCTCCACTCACGGATTTATACAGGACAGCCAACGGCTCAATCAAGCCCCCATATCTCCCCCCCCACCGCCTACTTTTTCGAGAGAGCCGGGCTCTGAAAGAGGTACAGGCCTCACCAAATATCAAACGCCCCCCCGATACACCTGCGGGACACCGCCTGCCGTTGCGACCCCCTCTCAGTGCAGTAGAGGGTGCGAGCTCGGCAGCAGGGTCCCTCACATAATGCTTAATAGCTGTTTGAAATGTATATACTTTATTTCTGTTTTATGGTTTTGTCTCTTAGGTTATGTTCCAGGTTGTTCCCCCTGCCCTAACCCCCTACCCGAGATGCTCCCCTTTCACTACTGGGTACGACGAGGGGAAAAAATAGCCTCACCCAACCACCTCTGTCATGTAGTGGCAAGGGAAAACACTACACCCAAACAACCGGGCCCTAGGGCCACCCCAACTAGTTAAAATGACCTCCGCCAATAAATTCCGCCTGGTGTCTCTAAATGCCCATGGGCTGAACACCCCACAAAAACGCAGGCTGGCGTTCTCCCAATTACGCACTCTACACGCCTCTGTAGCATGCATACAGGAAACTCACTTCTCAATTAAAAACCCACCAAAATTCTCGTGCACATCTTATCCACAAGCTTACCATGCCACGGCACCGAATAAGACACGAGGTGTTAGCATTCTCTTCCACTCTGATTGGCAATTTAAATGTGAAGTAGAATACAAAAGCCCCGATGGCCGGCTTCTAATACTAGTAGGACTCTTAAATTACATCCAGGTGACAGTAGTCAACCTCTACGCCCCCAACACCAACCAGTATGACTTCCTTAGGAAAGCTTTACAACAAGTAGACAAGAAGAAGAAAGGGCAGACGCTTATATGTAGAGACTTTAACTGCGTACTGGACCCAGCTCTGTTCCCACTTGCGATCAACACAGCTAGGGTTGAAAGTGACAGCACTCCTCAACTCACACGGCCTACACGATACATGGCGTTCGCTATACCCAGCATCTAAAGACTACACGTTCTACTCCAAGGTACATGATAGATACTCCCGGATAGACATGTGTTTAGTGGATGTGAAAACGCTAGATACCCTGGAGGAGGTATCGATTGCCCCCTTGACTTGGTCAGACCATGCCCCCCTCACTTCAGTCTTTACCACGCTCCACCCGGTCCGGGGTCGGGGACAGTGGAGACTAAACGAATCACTGATAGACAATGTGGACAGGGCGGCCGAGATAAGGAGTGCCTTGGCGCACTACTTTGTAGATAACCACTACACCGACACGAATGTCGCAATGACATGGCTTGCCCATAAGGCAGTAATGCGCGGTCTGCTAATACGACAAGGGGCAAAACTGAAGCGCCAACTGACAGAAAAAAGTAAGACCCTACTGACCGACTTAAAACAAGCAGAAACACGACACAAGACCTCCCCCACACACTCCAACAGGCAGGAGGTACAGAAGTTAAGGGCCACTATAGAAGCACTACAGATGCAGCAAGTGGAACGGGCAATTCGTAAAATGAAAACCAACTACTATAGACAGGGTAACAGAGCGGGCAAAATATTAGCCTCCCAACTCAGGGAACGCACCTCGCAGGTAAAGATCCCATATATTAAGGACGACACGGGCACCAAGATTAGAAACCCCAAAGCGATAGTAGACAAGTTTGCCCAATTTTACGCAGGGCTATATAACCTGTCTGGGGACACCAACCAACACCAACCCAGTCCCCAAAATATTACTTCCTTCCTAGACGGAGTGACTCTCCCTCGACTTTCCAACGAACAGGCGGCTGCACTGACCAACCCAATTGAAGCATCTGAAGTATCAAAGGCTCTACACGATACGCCCAGACACAAAGCCCCAGGCCCAGACGGCTTCTCAACCCACTACTACAGGGTTTTTGAGGACCAGCTACTCCCCCATCTCACGGCCCTATTCAACCACATTCTAGAGTCGGGGGAGATACCCCCGGAAATGTTGGAAGCCACCATTATTACGCTCCCTAAACCAGGCAAAACTACTGATACATGCGCACACTACCGCCCAATCTCACTCCTCAACGCTGACACAAAATTGTTCGCCAAGACCCTTGCAAACAGAATACGCCCTACACTAGCTCAATTAGTATCCCCAGAACAATCAGGGTTTGTCCCGGGGCGACAAGTAGAAGATAACACCAGACAAGCCCTTGATGTAATGGAACTCATGATTAGAGATCGGTCACAGGGCTTAATAATGGCCTTAGACGCAGAAAAGGCCTTTGACAGACTCCACTGGGGTTACATGACAGAGGTCCTGCGTAGGTTCAACTTCCCGACAAAATTCCTAGCTGGGCTCTTATCCCTCTACTCATTCCCCCAAGCCACAGTCATGAACTCTGGTTTCATTTCCAGCAGATTCACCCTATCGAACGGCACAAGACAGGGATGCCCCCTATCGCCCCTCATTTTTATCCTGGCACTGGAGCCCCTGCTCCATAAAATCAGGACTAACCCCTGCATCCTAGGCGCCCCCTCCCCGACAGGCCCGCAAAAAATGGCAGTGTTCGCTGACGACATCCTTCTCTTCCTAACAAACCCTCCGGACTCCCTACCCGCCCTCCTGGACCTACTACGGGACTACGGCCAGGTCTCGTACTACAAAAATAATGTAGCGAAAACACAGGTACTCCCGCTGAATACGCCCAGTTCCCAACTCACGGCCCTACGAACGTTATACCCCTTTGAATGGAGGAAGGATACCATTTCCTATCTAGGCACACAACTAGCACCCTCCAAACAGCTCCTCATAAAACATAACCACGGGCGACTCACAGCAAAAATAGAGCAGGTGCTGGAGGGCTGGGGAAGCAAAAACGGACACACATCCTGGTTGGGGCGCATAAACGCCGTGAAAATGATTATACTACCGCAAGTATTATTTCTATTCAGGGCCCTACCCATCAGTTTACCAAACTACACCCTCCGAGCATTTCAGCGACTCATCAACGCACACATATGGAGGAAAAAACCACCCAGAGTCTCACTAGCAAATATAAGCACAGCCATGGGGGGAGGCGGGGTGGGTGTGCCACACATAACCAAATACTACCTAGCAACAAACATATCTCAGACGGCGCGCCTCCTCTCCACCTCGAATTGCCCACTGTGGCACCAACTGGAAAGTGCTGTCTGTGCGCCTTACTCCCTTAGGGACCTGGTCTGGATCCCAGCCAAGGCCCAACCTCGACTCACGAACCCTCTCACGACAACCAAGCTGTCCCTGCAGCTATGGCTGAGATGGGCCCCAAAAATGCTTAGTGTAAAGATAGAGACCCTTGCCCCACTGACAAGTCTCCAGCACCACACACATGACCTGGATCTGGGCGAGTGGGTGGACAGGGGGCTGACGCAGATAACTCACCTCTATGGAGCAAATGGGCTCCTAGCGTTCCCGGACCTCCAAAGCCAATACCACCTACCAAACAGCGAAATATTCACATATTTACGCATAAAACATATCTTAGGGGCCACCGGCAAGGAAAGGACACCAACACAACCCCAAAACCACTTTGACTTGCTATGCCAAGGTCAAAAACCCCCCAAAAAACCACTCTCCCTGTGTTACCATAGGTTGCTAGACATAGATAGACCGGCCAAACAATCATACATGCTCAAATGGGAAAGAGAATTGAACTGCGAACTCGAGCATGGGAAGTGGATAGGGGCCATGACACTGGTTAAACGGGCGACAAAGTGCTTGGACCATGTAGAAGCAGCCTACAAGATGTGGATGCAGTGGTACTACACGCCACACAGGTTGGCCCAAATATACCCAGGGGTGCAGAATAGATGTTGGCGTTGCAGCCAACAAGGGGGAAACACGAGCCACATATTCTGGTACTGCCCGGCACTCAGCCAATACTGGCAACACATCCAAGACATAATTAAATCCAAACTAGGAAAACAATTACCACTCAAACCCGAACACTATCTGCTCCACATGCTACCCCGAGACTTTACAGCCTATGAAGCAGTGCTGACTACCCACATCACCTTAGCAGCTAAAACGTGCATAGCCGCCTTGTGGAAAACAACGACAGTACCTGACATAAAAACAGTACTCGCCAAAATAAGCCTCACCCAACAGTACGAGCAGATGGCACATACAATAGGTGGCACATTAGAACACTACAACAGGACATGGTCCAAGTGGTGATGCCTGGGTGAAGGACGAATTACGCCCCACCTAGCTGACAAACTACGCCCCACCTAGCCTCCAAGCACGAGAGCATCTCACCCCCTTTCCCCCCCCCCCGTACTACACCCTTATCCCAGTTCACCCCCCCCCATACACAAAATAAGGGCTTACGTTGCCCTACCGAGCCTTAAAATATGAGATGATGAGCAGGTGAATTAGTTCCCAGCCAACAAGACACGACACCACACAAATAAACAAACAACACGCAAAGGTGATACGAACCCGGTTGCTAACCATCGGGCCCACCCCAAAGAAGAGTGGAGGATACAGGTGGGAGGCTGACCACCGGAGGCCAGGGAGAAGCCACTTAGAGGCATGATAACACACACCAGAAAGCATGCCCAGTCTACCGGGTACTAAAATCAGGGCACTACTCACCACCTGTAACAAAAGCATGATTGTTGCTTGAAACAACACTCTGTACCATTACTACGAGGATGTATTGTAAAATGCCATTGTACAATGTTATCACTATATACTCTCTGTTATGCAATATGTATGAAACGTAAAATGTAGGTTAAAGTGTCAATCCGAAACCTTTTCATCTCAATAAAAATGAAACATTTAAAAAAAAAAAAAAAACATTTAAAGGAAACCTGGACACTGGGAATTCCTAGGACGGATTACAGAAATGAACCCAGAAAAACCCAGCATAAAGAAAACCAGACATAGAATAGAAATACCAAAAAAACAAGAAAAACTAAACAAGAATTTTAAAAAGAGTACTGGATACCAGAAGCCATCACCAGACTGATCCACAGAACAAGGCATGATGTGACAATATATTGCTGAATGAGGCCTGAATATGAACTATTCAAACATATTATATGGCTGAACAAGGGCCGAATATGAACCATTTTAACATATTATATGGCCGAATGGGAGACGAAATATGAACAAGACACACACGATCTGGCCGAATGAAGCCAAATTTGATCCATGACAAATATACTTTATGGCCCAATAAAGCTGAATGCTGCAGAAATATACTTAAAAGGCTGAATTATGACTGAAAATATATTAACTGCAACCATACAATCTGGCCAATTGAGGGCTGAATATAATGAATGTAACCATACACTCTGTCCGAATGAGGGATGAATATAACAACTGTAATAATACAGTCTGACCTCATGAGGGCCGAATGTGTTAAACTGCAACATATAACAGCCAAATGCAATTAAAATCAATAAAAATTTGCAATATGGTCGAATGAGGGACGAACCTGAATTTATTTCCAAAAGCCCTCTATACATAAAAGAAATAAAAAATATGAATGATGCCGTGTATTGTGAAAAGGCTGAATGATGGCAGAATGCCATTGAAAATAAACACAAGTGATGGCCCAAAGAATGCCGAGTGAAACACCGCAATACCTTACTTCTTGTAGAAGATTCAAATTGAATTGCAGTCCTGGAGAACGGAAGAGGTTAACAGAGTTTCCAACTACATTGCATTAGGTTTGAATTAGGCCCTCAAAAGTCCCCAAGATAGAACCAAAGAATAAAAGGTACTTGCACACTTTTCCAAATTCCTGTGCATATTTATTTAAATTGAGCTTTTTAGTTCCATTCCATGGCCAATAGATGTAAGCCCACCTGTCACATCAAGGCAAACCTCTAAGGTGGGTCTTACACTAACAATTCACCTTGCTTGATTCAGCTTAAGGCAAAATAAAATCTCTAATGAGACAGAGACAGGTATTGTCAAATGTTGCCATTCTCCTAAACATTAATGGCCATATACAACATTCCCAATTACATGAGTCCATTTAAAACCCCATCTACTGGCCACAGGTAAAATAAGGACAATTTTACAAAACCAGTTCCCTAACATTATTCATGTAGTCGATATACCCAGTAGAGATCTTTAATCAAAATAAATCTATTCTTTCAAAATATATACAAAATTCCAAATCACCAAAACTAAGTATTATGTGGAACAGGGAAAACAAAGTTCTGAATAATTGTGGACTGATGACAATTACATGAAGAATACTGTATATGTATATGTATCTTGGTGCCAGATATCACAGGACACATTCAAATGTCTTGTGGAGTTCATGACTTGACACATCAGGGCACGAGGGGAATCTACATGATATTACGCAGGTGGTTTTAATGTTGTGGCTGATCAGTGTATCTCAGTAACATTACATTTCCAGTTTAATACCAACCAAACATATTTTGCATGGTTTGTAAAAAAGAAGCAATTAAAAAAAATGTATTTATATGCAGTAAATTAAGATATTATCATATTGCAAGAAAGGACACCACAAATTGTATAATATGATTTATGATAAGCCTAAAACACAATCATAAAAGTTAATATGTATTGTAGGTCACCTTTCCTCTTATTTGTTTATATATTATTATGTACACTATAAAAGGATAAAAGTGTATTTTTTTTTTTTTTTTGCAAATCATGTATAGCTTTTAGCATTTTAAAGAGCAGTATCTTGCTTCTTATAAAGTGCATGGTTGAAAAAGCCCAATATATAGAAGCCTGACTTCAAAAGTAATCAATGGTGTACACTCATATAAGATTGAAATGTTTAACATACTCTTATTAAATGATGTATTGATTGTGCTTTCTTGTAGATAAAGATTTCTCCTATAGTACATTTCAGTTTTGGAAGTAAAAAAAATAGTTTAGAAAAAGTTTCTTTATTAATGTTAATAGCATTGTTTCATGTAATATTCTTTCTAGAATAGCAAGGTATTTTTAAAATAATTTCTACGCATTAACGTTAAACAGTGACATGGATTGTACTGGTTGTTCTATCAGCACACACGAACAACTCACGATAGTGCTATAAAATAGAAAGACAAATATTCACATTTTTATAGCAAGAGTAACAAACTGCTATAATTGTGCAATATATTATATATGTGTTTTATATGTGAAGCAACAATATGTACAATTGTGTATACGTCTTTACACTAATCATTAATATGACTGTCGCTTTAAACTCTAATTCCACACTTTAGACTAACACATATGTAAAATCTAGAATCTGAGGTGGATATCCCTGAAATAATGCAGAAGTGAACTAATTCCTTATTTATTAGATCTTTATCTTTGCCATTATTATAGAAGTCAAATAATTACTGAGATCTGTGTTGTGATTTAGAGAACTCATAGATTAATTGTACTAGGTTATAAACCCACATAAATATGTTTGCACTAGTTGTGGCCAGTTAAAAGGCACTCAAAGGTACATTTCGGAAGCATTGCTCGCTATGCGTGGCCAATGATAAACGTTTTTATATTACTACTGCTCATGCAAATACTTCCACAATTGTGAGCAGCAGTAGAGAAGACAGACCCGAGCCTAGGAGACTCTACTTCAGTGTTAAACTGTTCAAAAATATTTTAACACTTGAAAGTAAGAAAGGTGCAGAGAACCATGGACACCATAACCACTTCATTGACATAAGTGTTTCTGATGTCCGGAATGTTCCTTTGAGTCAAGCAAAATGGTAATTTAATTTCACATTACATAAACTGATTGTATTCATTTTTTAAAATCAAATTATATGGCCATATTCTACTTAATGGGAGAAAAGGTAATGTTATTTTCGTTTATTGAAAGGGCCATAAGCAGGATTGCCAAATCTTGCCTTCTTATTTGCTGTCAGATCACATTTCTCACAATTGAAAAGATTATATTAAAAAAAAACCTGCAAAACAACAACAAAAAGAGGTTACTATTCAATGGTTTTATCGCAACCATATTAATATGTGACTATATAAGAAAGGGTTACTAGTTACATTGAATCCATAATGCTTTTTCAATGATATTTCTTAAGCAATATTTTTTAAATTATAGCATTGTGGTGCATGCTCACATACCTGCGCCTAATATTTATGCCAAACCGACCAACTGTATATTGAGTGCAATATTTACAAGAAAATAAAATATGCTCAACCTGTTCTAATTATTGATTTTATTTTAATCTATTGCTCAGAGACTCCAGTCTGTATTGAATATTCCACCTTTATAGTGTCATTATGATTTTAAAAAGTAGCTAAATCTGCTTTGAAAAATATGCAGCCAGTGCTTACATACTAGAATTATAGGAAAATGGACAAGCTCACTAAAACCCTTGTTAATGTTCCATTATTGCCTTAAATCAAGATACTTTCAGACCTAATGTTGTTAAATTGCTACTTGATGTCATCTTTTAGTGAACTTTTAGTGAACAAGTATACACTCTTATTTTGTATAGGATGTATTAAGTATTTTTTTTTAAAAAACTCCTTAAAGACTGTCACTAGATTAACAAATAGACAGCACCCACAATAAAAATGAAAACTTTATCACAATCAACTTGCATATTGTCTGCTACATACTAATTAATTTGTAGTGGTCATTTTTAAGGTTTATATATATACTTTGATCAGACACTACATTAAACCCAATGACAGGTGAAGGGAATAACATTGACTATATTGTTATAATGGTATCTGTCAAGGGGTGGGATATATTGTGCAGCAAGTGAACAGTCAGTTCTTAAATTTCATGTGTTGACACGTAACACCTACTTAGAGACCAGGTACACCCCTTCTTGGCAATGATGCTCCCTGATGGCAGTGGCCTATTTCAGCAGGATACAAATATAAATACATACAATAGGTGGATCGCACTCTTTAAAATCTCTAAAAGAAAAAAAAGAAAAACAACACAATAGTGTGATACAGTAAACAAATGGATATCCAGAGTATAATGTATATCAGTCCTTATTGACCCAAACCAATTTAGATAAAGTGGAGATAGTTTGGTTTGGGTCAATAAGGACTTATATAATATATAGATATGATGTTTTGATGCACTGTGTTTTTTGTACTGTATATATATCCCCAAATGGAACGCACACATCAAACAGTATGCATTCCAGCTGATTATTGCCATAGAAACAATATGCCACCATGCTCGATACCGGGCAGACTTCAGCGGGATGACGTCAGAACCCGGAAGTGACGCACCGCGAAACCGGAAATGCGTTCCACCGCGAATTCGATGCGTTCCAGAGACTGAATGCCGGCAAACTACAGGTATAAAAAGGGGAATACAGCAACAACACAGCACCACCGACTGAGGAAGCCCTGATTATAGGGCGAAACGCGTTTCGGTAATATAAAGACTCCTGTATTGGACTTTTTTTACTTTATTGGACTATTGGAAGTTTTATTGGAGATACTCTTCTCATTTTTACTCCTGCCTTTATTGGGATTAATAAACACTTTACTGCTATAAGTAAGTGTTTCCTGCTTGTTCTTTCTGGTCATTGGAAGATCCACAGAAGGAAGGGGACATCCTACAAATAGTCCCAGCGCTATTCCCATGAGAGCCACATGTTCTTGTTTGGCTCTTGGTTTGTGAGTACCTGACCATCTACATTATACTCTGGATATCCATTTGTTTACTGTATCACACTATTGTGTTGTTTTTCTTTTTTTTCTTTTAGAGATTTTAAAGAGTGCGATCCACCTATTGTATGTATTTATATTTGTGTTCTATTTGAGTGGTATAAGGGGTTTCCCACTCAGGTGTTTAGACCGCACTCACACCACTTTTCACTGTATATATTGCATTCCTTTTATCACTTTACTCTTTTATTTCAGCAGGATAATGCACCCTACCACACTGCAAACATTGTGAATGGTTTGAGGAAAATGACAAAGAGTTTGCAGTGTCACCTTGGCCTCCAAATCTCCCAGATCTTAATTTGATTTATCATCTGTGGGATGTGCTGAAATGCCAAGTCAGATCCATGGAGGCCCCACCTTGCAATACGCAGAACTTAAAGGATCTGCTGCTCATGTCTATACTTTCTAAAGTATATATTCTTTATACAATTTGTGTTTTGATCAACATCGCTACAAGTGTTCCTGTTTTCCCTGTTACCAGTATTGGACCTCTAGCCGTGGGAAGTGAAATGCTGTTTGATATGCTTTTACAATTCATCCTGTGAGTGCAATCTGAATAAAGTTTAATTTTAGTTTTGAAAGTATAACACTATCTGTGTGTTTTCTACTTCTTTCCCTTTATGTTATTATGAGGAAAAGATAAAAATGGAGGTCTCAACTTTATCATTGCCTAATATCAATACTGATTTTGTGAGTGCAGTAATGGTCATACAGAATTACACTATTGGTGGTCCTTTTTATATATATATATATATATATATACATATATATATATATATATATTTTGTAGATTGTATTCTTATACATATATATCAAGAAGATTTTGTGTTTCTTACTCTCTACAATATATTATAAGGATAATTTTGTACATTACCCCCTATTTGCTATACACGGTGGTTTATAGTATATATTTATTTAACCCTATGGACAGGTCCATCACTCTAAATATACCACTTAGTGGTTAACCATAAGTCTCCGCCACCATTGCTGATTGGTGTAATCTCATCCTCCTCGATCCTTTGATTGGATCTCTGCCATGTGACTTATTACAAGGGAAGGTATTTAACCATTCCATATTGGGGAGCTCAGTCACTTTGGTCCTGATGACTGAGTTTGAACACAGTGAAACGTGTGTAGGGCATTTTGTTATTTTCTCACATTCATTTTTATTCACACTTGGGTAGCACAATGTGCACATTATAGTTATATTTCTTTTGGTAGTAATATGGCTTGCTGGTTCAGGTAGGCACTAGCTTTGTGTGGTGCTGAGGTAATAAGGCTGGCTTCCCCAAACTCCGGCCCTCCAGATGTTACTGAACTACAACTCCTATGATTCTATGAATGAAATAGATAGGCTGAGAATCATGGGAGTTGTAGTTCAGCAACATCTGCAGGGCCGGAGTTTGGGGAAGCCTGTAATAATGGATAGTACAAGGATACATCTGGTTTTGGGACTCCCTTAGGCACCCCCCATTTTTTTCTCATTTATGTGCTCAATGTGCTATATATAGCTTTATGTTTCATTTCCATTAGATCGGGCTACACACAGGGGGCTGCTTTGGCATTTCCCGACCTGGACCTCTCTCTGCCCAGGAGTAGAGTCAAGTGAACGGTTTATATATTTACCAGATAATCTAATTTATCTCTCCCACTGTCTTCCCCTCTTACCTAGAACACTTTTCTCCTATCACTGTAAGTCATACTGGGCTATTCCCAGTTATTTAAAATTTTAGATTTATTAAAGTTAGGGTTCTCATTTTTGCTTCTAATTTTGACCTTACTGTGCTCTCTCCTATTGCGATCCCCCTCGGTGGAGCATACTGGGATTTATTCAGTTTTTTTGTGTTAATTTTTTTTGGTATCTTTTGTCACACACTACCATGTGGAATAAGCATTTCTTGATAAAGGAGAATTTAGGTATTCATGTTTTAGTGCTTTACATGTTTTAGGCCTTTTGAGTGCAAAAAGATTTAGCAGCATGTTTTAAAACAAACTTTAGCATCTAAGCATTTGTCGGCAAGAACAATTACATTACAACAATTACAAATAATTAAAACAATAAAACATATAGTTGTGTGTATAAGGGAATGAGCATCTCAGAATTTTCCACTTTCTAAATGTATGGGGATCCTGGCTTCCCCAAAATGTTTTCATTCTTTTTTAGTGTAATCTCCTATTAAGCACAAAAAAAACTTGTGTTGTCAGTGTTTATTTTTTTATCATATACTTATGAACCTGTATTATTATTTAATAAGAAGCAGCCGATTTTTAATTGGATGGTAGAAATCTAGTCTTGCTTTACAACTGCCCATTTTTATCTAAAGGTCTGAGCTCATTCGGATGGTCATTAAATATAAAGAACAGAACAGACTCTATACACTACTTTGAGTAAGTGGAAGATGCAATGTGCAATGGACAATAATTGAGTTCTGTAAGGTATCTTTAAAGGACACTATAGTCACCAGAACAACTACAGCTTATTGTATTTGTTCTGGTTAGTAGAATCATTGCCTTCAGGTTTTTTTTTCTGTAAGCACTGTATTTTCAGAGAAAAAGCAGTGTTTACATTACAGCATAGTGATAACTTCACTGGCCACCCCTTAGATGGCTGTTAGAGATCTTTCCTGGGTTATTTCTGCCTGAAATGCATCCAAACATTTAGTATCTCCACCCTCTGCATGCAGACATTGAAATTTCATTATAGAGATTCATTGATTCAATTCATCTCTATGAGGAGATGCTGATTGGCCAGGACTGTGTTTGAATTGTGCTGGCTCTGCCCCTGAACTGCCTCCTTGTCAGTCTCAGCCAATCCGATGGGGAAGCATTGTGATTGGCTCAGGCATCTCATGATGTCATGCAGAGCTACAGCTTCAGGCTTGAATACAAGTAAGATTTTACTATATTTAGGGAGGCATGAGGGAGTCAGGGGGGGCTAGATGGTGGTTTTAATACTATAGGGTCAGGAATACATGTTTGTGTTCCTGACCCTATAGTGCTCATTTAAGTAAAACCAGTATAAAAGGTACTTTATGACTACGCTAATTTTTCAAGATGCCATGGTCAGATGCACTCATTGGCAGATGCATTACAGATTTACTTTTCGTTGGCACTCAAGTATGGGAACAAATTTTTTTCCTAATTTGTTGCAAAATTGGAAGTGCTTCAAACTGGTTTTTTTTTTGCCTTCTTTTGGTTCAACAGCAAAAAAAATAATTTGAGGAAGGCTGAACTTGATGGATACATGTCTCTTGTCATCCCATGTAACTATGTGGAGGTTGAAACATATAATTTCTCAAAGAACAATCTATTTAGCTTTTCTCCAACTGGGAAGTTTAATCTTTTGTCCATTCTGCTTTTACATGATCCAAAAGTACAATCTGTGATGGAAAAATTGTGTTGAATACTGCAGATAACCAGTTGTTTTGTTTGTAAAGATTTATTATATGGTAGACAGCCCAAAATAGTACATGGCATTGCACCTGCCGTGCCAGTGTTGGCAAATGTTCTTCTCTGGACCAAAAAATAGTCAGCAACAGTTTATGATCTTCTCATAATTAGTTCCTTCTCTGAATGGAGAGATTCTGGCAGAAGAACAGGTGAATAACATCTGCATTCATTCCCTGCAGATTCCTTGCCTTTCCTACACATACCATAAATTACTGTGATCTCTCCTGCTATGATTTAGATTACTCATTTTATGATTTAGTCTTATAGAAATCTACTGTAAGTCTGTAATGAATTGTATTATGCATAATTACTAAGATATTCTGCATTATTAATTATTAAATATAATATGTAATTCCATTTCCAGGATATATGCACAACTAAACAAACATTTTTAGATTACAGTTTGAAAGTAAATTGATCATTTTAAATTCATTAATTTTCATTTATATTTTTTAAAATGTATTTAAAGTGGTAATGTGAGGTGTGTTTTATCTCAAATTTGTCAGCCTGCTTACTTAATATAAAAGAGTGTATTTATTTTTTGGGGGGCTCATAGATCCCGTGAGAAAAAGTAACCAATAGAAAGAAAAACAGGAGAATCTGTAAAAAAATAAATTTAAAAGAAAAATCTCTATATAAATATTATATATTTTTAGAGATTTTTTTTGCCCTCTAATGGTCACTTCTCACAAGATCTGTGCTTAGAATCTAGCCATCAATCATCTATTTGTATGTCTCTACATGGTTATATGTTTGTTTATTTAGAAATGTGTTTGTACTTCACCAGCTTTGTATTTTGTGCCTCTATGGTAGCCATATCACCAGCTATTATGTTTGTATTTTACTGTGCCGTCACATATACGTTAATAGAATAGCAATGCAGAACAAAGCAAAGAAAAATGTATATTGTTTTCCAAGATTGCAATAAGCTAACGCTGTCTCAAATTTTGCCTAAGATTCTCTTTAGATTCCCCAGTTTTATTTTGTTTTATCTGCAAAAATTCAGACAAATGATTAAGTCTATGTGTCATGTTTGTTAAGAATTTATTACATTAAATCAACTGGCCTACATATGGTCTTAATTATGAAATCTCCTGAGGTGCTTGCTGATGTTTTAACTGTAGTGTGTATCATCCTCAGTCATAGATGTTGATGTATTTGCATATATAAATAACAGTCATATAATTTCAACTTTGGTGTAAATCTGCTTAAATGCACTCTCAATAAATTACCTTGACGTTCTAGTAAAACATATTCAACAAATTGACAATGTTCTCTTAATATGTCATTGTAAGGGTTTTATGGCTGGAATAATTGGCAAAATCAGTGTCACTATCTTGCTGTCTTTTTCCCTTTTGTATTGAACCAAATTCATAAATAAAGATCGTAGAAAACATCTAGCTGTGAGTTTACCACCAATGGATTCCTTACAAAATTCTAATTTTATTACAATTTATTCTACTAGTGATGTTGGAGATGCTTATTCATTATCCTATACTTTGGAAATAATCATAAGATCTCCACACATTTGAGCTCATCAGAACATTTAGAATAACTGCAATTTTATAAAAAGAGTAATATGAATAAACATTGTAATTTTGTGTTAGATTAATAAATATATATTCAACTTCCCTTAATGTCTTCCATCTATAAAACATGACTACTTTTCTACTTATGCTCTCAGTGTTATTCACTGAAGTGACAATCGTCAAGAAATAAAAGTGGATTTAAAGTGAATTTCAACTTTTCGGTCAACATTGATTTGTAAAAATGATCTAAGTAAGCTTATTTTGGCTTAGAATTTCAAATTCACTTTGAAATTCTAACAGTTCCCACTCTAGTGAATAGCTCTGCCTGACATTGGTCATGTCAATATCAGTAAATGCCAATTGCTGTTACACATTGTATTAAATATAACACAGGTTCAAGATTTCTATCTGTTTTTTTGTTTTGTTTTATAAATTCTTTATTTCGGTTTGGCGTCTTATATCATGTTTGTAACAATAGATAACGTGCATTTTTATACAGTGTCTAAGTTACAAATTGGCATTTAACCTCAAATCCAGGAATTTTTTATCTATCTGTTTTTTGAGAACATATCTGTACTGGATATAACCAAGTGATTTATATATGTGTGTATCTAGGCACATATACAAACTGTTGTAATTCCTACACCGTTCACCTGATTTGCATGTAAATACCCTCAAATTAAAGCTGAAAGTCTGCAGTTAAAGCACATCTTGTTCATTTCATTTCAAATCCATTGTGGTGGTGTATAGAGCCAAAAAGATTAGAATTGTGTCGATGTCCCAGTATTTATGGACCTGACTGTATAAAACGGAAAAGGTTGAAAATAGACAAATAAATAAAAACAAGTGAAAAAATACAAGTTTATAAAGAAATACAAGTTTATAAAGCTTTCTTAGTGGCATATGCTGGGCACTAACAAAACAGTAATGCAAATAAGAGGTTTAATCCTCGTTATTATGCTCTATTGTGTGATCAAAACTTTTTAGTTTCTTTCCACAAAAAAATTTGAATTCTTTACCATAACCCTTTTTACATAACCACTCCCCTCATTCCTCTCATTCCAAATTATCTGTATATAGACAGCATCTGAATTGATATTTGCCTGCATTAGATGAAAAGGATATCCTGGCAGACATATTGAAGTAAACACTATACACGTATACCTGTTGTTTCTCTCAGCGCTAGTCAAATAGCTAGTGAACTATAATTTGCAAATGTGTATTCTACTGGATTAATTCGGTCATGATTCAGTTTAAAATTGGTACTTTCTACATATTCTGAAATCTATACTTTTGACCAAATGATACGGATTTTGTTGGATTTACCTAATTCCAACTGGAATTGGCATTATTAAGTATATTAAGTGCCATTCCTGTTGGAATTCAGCCATTTTTACAAAATTTTAACCATTTGGATACAATCTGTTTTGTGAATAATCTTGTCTGTCTGTGTGCAGTTTGATAGTAGATTAAATGGAGAATTGCATATTACTAGCAAAGTATTTCGCATTAAAAGAAGAGGGCAACCAGACAGAAACACTATAAACAGCCATACTGTAATATATCTATTGTTTCTCCGGCTCCCAGCACCTTGGTTTTGTATTAAAGGACCACTAAAGTGCCAAGAAAACAAACTTGTTTTCCTGGCACTATAGGGTCTTTAGGTCCCCCCCACCCTCAGGGTCCCACTCCCGCCAGGCTGAAGGGGGAGGAAGGGGTTAATCACTTATTGTTCTCCAGCACCAGGCTCCCTCGGTGCTGGGGAAATCTCCTCCCTCTTCCGACATCAGCGCTGAATGCGCATTCGATCAGCATCGATGTCAGCATCTTCTCACTTGATTTTCACAGTGAGAAGCGTGGAAGCGCCTCTAGCGGCTGTCAATGAGACAGCCACTAGAGTGTTTAATAACAAGTAATGCAGCCTCCTTAACTTCTTCATTTCCAGCACATCAATATATGATAAAGCGATTCTGTGTATAGATTGCTGTTCAGAAAAACCTAAAAATATGGTAAACAATATTACATACCTTGCAATATACCACACAGGTTTGAAATAATAGTATAAAAGCAAAAATATATTTTATCAAATACAGCAGATAAATAAAAATTGTCAAACACCCGCTTTTATGTATTAGTAGAAGTACAACCTACTAAATATGGCAACAGAATGTGAAACGGAAGTCTGTATTTGAACATAATAACTTCCCACAGTAAGTATTGTAAAATCATATATTTTCAAAATAAAGATTAAAAAAAAGTTTTATAGCAGTCTCTGTAATGCTAAGCAGCATAAAAGGAATATGAGAGAAACTATTAACTCTTCCTCTTCTTGACTGTAGGAATGGTATGATCTATGAAGTTCATGGTGTTTGCAGCCTTTGAATGGTGGAATGAGTCCCTGGCAGAAAAAAATGAATTCCTCTATAAGCTGGCAATCATTCCTGCACTATAAATGTAGGTAGGGGATGCTTTATGGGCTAAATTTCATTTTCTAAAGATTAAATGAAAGCAAAAATGTGTATACACAGTTTTGGTAATGAAGGGATTAATAAGTGACATTCCTTATCATGATTTGTGTAGCTGTGCATTATTCTAAGATTAAAAACTACCGTATTTGAGCCACAATTTATGTATTGTCATAGTTCTAATTTTTCATAACAACTTACTAGGATACGTGTTTCTTATATTTTTATGTATATCATTGTAGGTTATTTCTTCCTCCATTCATTTATTAAATATTATTCTTTTAGCCCAAAATGCAGTTTCTTATTTTACTGTTGATACCGAACTTGATAAGGTTACATTAATTTGTGTTAAGTATAAAACATGCACACAAGTTAATATACTAAATAAATATCAGGCAAGTGCCACACCTGGGCTGTAGTTTCCTTAGTTAAATATTTGATCAATATTTTTTTCTGGTATTTAGGCATTTAATATATTTTAAGAAAATGAAGTATTAGATAAGCAAATCTAAATTAGGGTACACACATTTATGCGGTAAATTTAGGTTGAACATTTCAAATTATTAATTCATACATAATAAACATTTTTCGAAATATGAATGATGTCATGTAATTTGCTGTCATGGAACCTTAATTTAATCTCTACAAGCAGAGTGTCCCTTGTGATTTTGTAGATGCTATGCTGGAAAACATGTTTTATGCACTGGATTGATTAACTGTATAATTGGTCCTGGTTAGTCTATCCAGTAAAATAGTTGATAGTGAATACACTGACTGAAGAGGTAATTGTTCACAGGTGCTCCAACATCTGTGTTTCCTATTGAAATAGATTTACATTGGTAATTAGATACTTATGTATACATATGCTGTCTATATTGTTTCTAAATTCTGAACGGAGGCTCTCTACTTCATCCTTACTGCTTTCATGGAAAACAAAAAGCAGCTGTTGTGAGATAATGGAATTTGATTATATTCAGTGCATTATAGTTTTTTTGTATTTGTTTTGTAAGCAGTTTTTGTCATATCAAACATATAAAAAGGCAATTGAGATTAATGGAATTTAGTCCGATCGGATATTCGTCTGAAATCCCAAATACCGAAACGCTATATGGACAGGTAACAAAAAAACTAAATGGAAATTGGACAAACCATTGTGTTTGTTTTATAATTGGGAGTTCTGTCCATGGCACCAAAAAAAAATACTGATGTACAATAAATATATAGGGAAGGCGGAGCCTGGAGTTGTGGGAGGGGATGATCTGGCCTATATAAACATAAGCTTACCTCCATATAGGGCCGACGTCGATTGGTCACTTCCGTTTCTGGTTTCGTCAGAAGAGCTCCCGAGTTCCCTGCATGGTTTTCCAGCAGCCATGAAACTATCCAGACAATTCAGCAGGCCCTCGAACTACCGTCCCTAGCCTCAACTGCTCGAACGCGGTCACTCCCGATATCACTAAACTCCCGAGGCACCTTCCCGAACTTCCAGGTCAGCTGACAGCACCCGGCAAAAGTGAGTACAAGGGAACACGTGTCAAGCTACCAAACGGGGGTCGCTCACACATGAACAACAAATACATATGTAACCCCACTCATACGAAAGCACACAAAACCGTCACGAACACAGTAAAAAAACAATACTTACACCAATTTCTAACACGTGGTGATTCTCATAGGAAACATTGTACAGCTACCTTCACTTCGGTTCAAACTAAACATAGCAGTTCATTTTTGCACAATTCACGGTGCAAGCTCTATATTGTGTTGCACACCAACGCTGCCACCTACTGTCAAAAGTTGCTAACTATGCAAAAGTCCAACCTTTTTCACTACAAAAGTAACAATGATTAATTGTTTCATCGGGAAATCTAGAAGTTATATCTGTAACATTACATGTTTTAATTATGTATAAATCTGTTGCTTCACATTAGTTAACATGTTTTCTCGGGTCACATGGACAAAATCAAGTAGTCAATTTGGCGGGAGAATTCAATGTGATCAATCAATTTTCAGGAATACCCATGTACGTTTGCGTTTGTAACTTCATGTCCTTTAAGAACTCTGATCTATACTCTCTCGCTTACCAGTCACATTTGTCGCTAATTCAGTATACACGGTACGTTAATGAAATTGTGTGAT
Organism: Pelobates cultripes; assembly: GCA_933207985.1. NCBI lineage: Eukaryota > Metazoa > Chordata > Amphibia > Anura > Pelobatidae > Pelobates > Pelobates cultripes. The sequence continues at coordinate 285,266,930 of OW240913.1, forward strand.
TCTAAATGAGGGGGTGGAAGGGGCATATTGCAGCTACAATGCACCATGTAAGACATAATACTCGATAAGCATGGACCCAGCTCCTAAACTTTTAAACAAAAGACGTCCATCACGAGGGTTAATAGCAGTATAAAGAGTAATAAGGTAACAACGGTAAAGAATTCAGAAATGTCACTATGCGATTTAATTCCAGTTAGAACTACTATCAACTTACAATACCTGGCCACACGGGTAATCAAATACACGATCTGTTAAACAAGCCAAATTCGTAAGTTACATTCAATGTTATACCGTTTCTACAGACCAACAACCATCCTCACACGGAGGTATTTTCACCCATTGACCCAAATCATAGCTAGAGCCTTGCAACACTCTATGAAGAGGAGTAGTTAGGGCATCACTTTCCCTACCCACTGTCTTCTCAAGCTCCCCAGAGGCCTACACACTGCCATCATTTCATGTCACAGCACAGAGCCAAATCATAGACAGAACCTCTGCCAGCCACTTGGCAATTAGCAGGGCCTCACCATCCCACGCATAGATAAGTTCTTCGCCACCCGGCATTAAAACAGATGCCAGTTAACCCTACCAATAACCGTATAATCATAAGTCTCATTTTAATGTCATTATAGTATGTCTAACTTATCAGACCAAGGAGAGGACTTTTCACTGCCCAGCACACCAAATAGACCACCCACACCAACTGCTGCCCATACTGCAGACGAAAACCAAGACCCTTCAAGTCCCTGTTCCTTGAGGTCATGGAATATCCCAAAGATCGCTAAGGCGACCATACCTAGCCACCGTCAGAAAGGCCTAAATATATAGACTCATGATGTCCAATTCTGATAATCCACAACCAGGGACCAGTACCCAAGCCAATATAAACGTCACCCTAACTGGGATACAGGCCACAATGTCTTTGATTCTGTCATCCATAAATAATTTAAATCAAAGGATGGAGAATTTGGAATCGTCAACACTAGCTACTGAACAAACCATTACACAGGGTAATGTCACCACCACACCAACCACACAGGGTTCTGCTACACATATCATCACATCTGCACATGGGCACTCCCAACATTAAGAAAGACATACTGAAGGGAAAGGACATAAACCTATTTCCCCTATTGATAGCATCCCAAGACATAGTGAAAAATAAAACATACAATTATGGTTACCTGTCAGTGATGCTCAGTGGTGCTCAAAGTCAAAGATCCCAGACTAAACAAAAAACTATCCATACCAGACTTCATAATAGCAGACTTAGTAATAGCATTTGGATTGAACAGAGACATAATTTGCTTTAATTTTTGCCCATGCCAAGACTATGTGCCAAAACCGTCTCTTTCCCAAAAAATGACCAATGGAGGTACAGCTCAACACACTTGCTTTTTACGCTTAACGCTCACCCATCACAAGATCTCGTTCAGTTCCTAATCACGGGTTTCATGGAAGGGTTCCATAACGTGTTAATTGCACTACTGATAGGCATTATCGAATGTAACAACTTACAGTCAGCAAGAATAGACCCTACAACTGTAGATACACTCTTAAGCACAGAAGTGAAAAAAAAAGGCTTTATGATCGGGCCATTACAAACACCACCATTCTCATGTTGGCAAACCAACACAGTAGGCATCGCAACCGGCAAATACAACAATAAAAAAGTTGAATCGTAGACCTTTCGGCTCCTCATTCTGCTGTCATACCAAGCCTAAACTCACTAATACCTTCTGAGGAATTTTCCTTGCAGTATGCCACGGTAGTCAATGCCATAAAAGCAATCTTGGAGGCTGGGGAGGCAGCTTGGCTGGGGAAAACTGACTTATAAAACACCTTTAAACTACTTCCAATGCATCCGTCACTGTGGCATCTCCACGGAATAAAATGGGAAGGCATTTACTATTCCGCCAACCATCTAATTTTCGGGTCAAAGAGTAGCCCAAAGTTTATTGACATATTCACAAAAACACTTTGCTGGCTCTTATTGAATGTCAGTGGCTGTCCAGTCGTAATTCACTACCTAGATGACTTTCTGACCATAGAAAACTCTGAATCCATACCACTAAGCATAATAAAAACAGTAGCACTCTTTTCAACATTAGGAGCATGGGTAGCCACGGACAAAACTGTAGGACCCATCACTAGTTTGCCCTATGCAGGCAAGTCTCCCCATAGACAAAGTTCAGAGAATCAGGACAGAGGTAGATTTGTTACTACATCTTTGTACTATGACTCGGAAAGACCTTTCCTTCCTAGGTTCTCTGAACTTTGCTATGAGAATAATCCCACAAGGAAGTGCGTTCATATCAAGACTACTCAGTCTGTTACCAAAACTAACATCCAACCAAAGCTTAGTCACACTGGACGGACAGGCCAGGCCAGATTTGGCCACGTGGATTCCATTTTTGGCTTACTGGAACGGCGTCAATATGTTCATACCACTTTTTACAGGGAACTCCCCAGTATTATGGAAAGACACAGCAGCCCACTCAGGTTACGCAGCCATTTTCGGAGACAAATGGTTCAGAGACGCATGGCTAATAGAGGCAGTAACTTTGCCATTATTCAACAACACTTCTGCCCTTTTTGCGATTTTCCCAATAGTGGCAGCAGCCCAAGTGTGGGGACACCTTTGGAAAGGACCGGCAGTAAAATACTATACAGACAACACAGCAGCATGCGATATAATCAAGAAGGTCCTCATCTCTTATCATCATGAACCTAGTCAGAAGACTTGTGTGGTTGGCAGCCACTTCACTTATGAACCTATACCGGGCTACCACAACACATCAGCTGATGCCCTCTCTAGTTGTTACCTACAGGTTTTATACCAAGTTTATCCCACAGCCAAGAAAACCGGAACAGATTGCCGCTATTAAATGAACCATTTCTGGAATAGCTATACTCATGGCGCACAAGAGAATGCTGGCACAATCGTCACTCTCAGCCAACACCAGATGCTCATCCAATCGAGCCTTAACCATCTACAATAGGTTAATTACAGAACACAAGATCACAAACCAGTTGTCATTAGATACTATGGTGGCATTTACATCCTTTTGCCACTTGAATCTAAAACTAGCACACAATACGATAAAACTATATCATACAAGTATACAATACCATGTCATAAATACATACCCTAGTCACAGTATCTTTGTGTCTTCAAACCCGATAAAAAACATCCTAAAAGGTATCCTACGATTAGAAGGTCACAAACCAACGAAACAACAACCCATAGACGCTAACAAATTCCGAGCATTATCTGACACATTGGATACGCTACAGTTCGAAATTGAAACAAACACCACCCTAAAAATTGCTACTTATCTGGCCTTATCTTATCTTACAACCAAACAAATTCACAGTAAAAAAGACCAATGATACCAACAAAATGCTAAAAATGGCTGACCTAAACAAAATAGGGGAGCACTACGTCCTGACACTTCGGCAATCCAAAATGAATCAAACAAGGCCACCTGTCGACATACCCATATACCCCACAGGCAACAAGTGGTGCCCAGTGCAATTATTTGACCAGCTTTATCTGAACCTCAGAGGTCAAAACAAAAACACCCCCCTTCTAACCCTACACGGTTACCCTCTAACAACATCCAAATTCACGGTATACATACAAACTCTTTTTTTAAAAATAGGGCGTGATCCATCAGCTTTCACCGGTCATTCATTTCGCATAGGCGCAGCAACAGCCACATTTGGCCAAAATATTCCAGTGCACATCATCAAAAGACTAGGACAATGGCAGTCATCAGCATACAACCGGCATATACCCCAACCGGAAATAGAACTCAGACAAGCGTTCAAAGACTTCGCCAAATACCTGTAATGTTAAAAATGACATCTGCACGGGTCTTGTTAACCGTGAAATACGTATTAAAGTTGCTTTGCTTACACCTTTTTGCCCTATTTATTTACAAGCCTGCCCGAACATCGGTTTCGGCACACCACAACTGAATTTAGTAAATATTATGGTTAACGCTTTCTCTGCCTATTTCCCTGACCACAAATGGGAAGGCGGAGCCTGGAGTTGTGGGAGGGGATGATCTGGACTATATAAACATAAACTTACCTCCATACCAGGCTGACGTTGATTGTTCACCACACCCACCATTTCTAATATACACAAATTCCAACTTGGCTGGCCCTCTTTATTTACAGGCCTGCCCGAAAATCGGTTTTGGCACAACACAACTGAATTTAGTAAATATTATGGTTAACGCTTACTCTGCCTATTTCCCTGACCACAAATATATATATATATATATATATATATATATATATTTATATAGTACATGTTTTATGTAGTATACTGATAGGCACCATTTCGCACCATTTGGTGTCCCTCTAGTTATCACTTTTCATTTAATATATATGTACTGTGAAAGATATATATATTTTACAGTACACCAATTGGTACATTTTTCACACCAGTTTGTTCATCTAAATTGTTTTTCCTGAAATGATTGCATTGACAGAGTTCGACCAAACCAAAACGCCACATGACGAAACTAGAATTGTTTTCCTGTAGCAAATCGATTCACAGAAACCATGTTTTCTCCATGCTCAAGTCTACTGATTAGAATTTATTGATACTGATATGAAAAATCTGAATAGAATAAAAAGACTCTAAATATAAAAAATCAACTGTATAGTTAGACTAAACTTGATAGTACCTGTCAGGATTACTGTTTGATCCAGCACGTAGAACTGTACAGCACGGATGACAAATAAGTAACGTATTACCGGTCCTAAGAATGGCCGGATTTAACGTACAAAGAATAGTCAAAAATACTAGCCGAGGTCAGGGAACACAGAAAGGGACACAGCAATGAGGAAAGCCAGGAGTCAGGATACCAGAATATAGAGAAGTC
>OW240913.1:285279347-285344772 GCA_933207985.1 Pelobates cultripes
GTTACAGCCTATCAGAACTAAAGGAGGGGTATTTAGGCCCAGTTCTCAGCCTGCTCAGTGCCCTGTCGTGGTTTCCCTTGTGATTGTCCGAGAGCGCGTTCCTGTTTATAGTTTTCTACCTGGTTTTTCACTTTGGATTTGTTTATTGACTTCTCTATATTCTGGTATCCTGACTCCTGGCTTTCCTCATTGCTGTGTCCCTTTCTGTGTTCCCTGACCTCGGCTAGTATTTTTGACTATTCTTTGTACGTTAAATCCGGCCATTCTTAGGACCGGTAATACGTTACTTATTTGTCATCCGTGCTGTACAGTTCTACGTGCTGGATCAAACAGTAATCCTGACAGGTACTATCAAGTTTAGTCTAACTATACAGTTGATTTTTTATATTTAGAGTCTTTTTATTCTATTCAGATTTTTCATATCAGTATCAATAAATTCTAATCAGTAGACTTGAGCATGGAGAAAACATGGTTTCTGTGAATCGATTTGCTACAGGAAAACAATTCTAGTTTCGTCATGTGGCGTTTTGGTTTGGTCGAACTCTGTCAATGCAATCATTTCAGGAAAAACAATTTAGATGAACAAACTGGTGTGAAAAATGTACCAATTGGTGTACTGTAAAATATATATATCTTTCACAGTACATATATATTAAATGAAAAGTGATAACTAGAGGGACACCAAATGGTGCGAAATGGTGCCTATCAGTATACTACATAAAACATGTACTATATAAATATATATATATATATATATATATATATATATATTTGTGGTCAGGGAAATAGGCAGAGTAAGCGTTAACCATAATATTTACTAAATTCAGTTGTGTTGTGCCAAAACCGATTTTCGGGCAGGCCTGTAAATAAAGAGGGCCAGCCAAGTTGGAATTTGTGTATATTAGAAATGGTGGGTGTGGTGAACAATCAACGTCAGCCTGGTATGGAGGTAAGTTTATGTTTATATAGTCCAGATCATCCCCTCCCACAACTCCAGGCTCCGCCTTCCCATTTGTGGTCAGGGAAATAGGCAGAGAAAGCGTTAACCATAATATTTACTAAATTCAGTTGTGGTGTGCCGAAACCGATGTTCGGGCAGGCTTGTAAATAAATAGGGCAAAAAGGTGTAAGCAAAGCAACTTTAATACGTATTTCACGGTTAACAAGACCCGTGCAGATGTCATTTTTAACATTACAGGTATTTGGCGAAGTCTTTGAACGCTTGTCTGAGTTCTATTTCCGGTTGGGGTATATGCCGGTTGTATGCTGATGACTGCCATTGTCCTAGTCTTTTGATGATGTGCACTGGAATATTTTGGCCAAATGTGGCTGTTGCTGCGCCTATGCGAAATGAATGACCGGTGAAAGCTGATGGATCACGCCCTATTTTTAAAAAAAGAGTTTGTATGTATACCGTGAATTTGGATGTTGTTAGAGGGTAACCGTGTAGGGTTAGAAGGGGGGTGTTTTTGTTTTGACCTCTGAGGTTCAGATAAAGCTGGTCAAATAATTGCACTGGGCACCACTTGTTGCCTGTGGGGTATATGGGTATGTCGACAGGTGGCCTTGTTTGATTCATTTTGGATTGCCGAAGTGTCAGGACGTAGTGCTCCCCTATTTTGTTTAGGTCAGCCATTTTTAGCATTTTGTTGGTATCATTGGTCTTTTTTACTGTGAATTTGTTTGGTTGTAAGATAAGATAAGGCCAGATAAGTAGCAATTTTTAGGGTGGTGTTTGTTTCAATTTCGAACTGTAGCGTATCCAATGTGTCAGATAATGCTCGGAATTTGTTAGCGTCTATGGGTTGTTGTTTCGTTGGTTTGTGACCTTCTAATCGTAGGATACCTTTTAGGATGTTTTTTATCGGGTTTGAAGACACAAAGATACTGTGACTAGGGTATGTATTTATGACATGGTATTGTATACTTGTATGATATAGTTTTATCGTATTGTGTGCTAGTTTTAGATTCAAGTGGCAAAAGGATGTAAATGCCACCATAGTATCTAATGACAACTGGTTTGTGATCTTGTGTTCTGTAATTAACCTATTGTAGATGGTTAAGGCTCGATTGGATGAGCATCTGGTGTTGGCTGAGAGTGACGATTGTGCCAGCATTCTCTTGTGCGCCATGAGTATAGCTATTCCAGAAATGGTTCATTTAATAGCGGCAATCTGTTCCGGTTTTCTTGGCTGTGGGATAAACTTGGTATAAAACCTGTAGGTAACAACTAGAGAGGGCATCAGCTGATGTGTTGTGGTAGCCCGGTATAGGTTCATAAGTGAAGTGGCTGCCAACCACACAAGTCTTCTGACTAGGTTCATGATGATAAGAGATGAGGACCTTCTTGATTATATCGCATGCTGCTGTGTTGTCTGTATAGTATTTTACTGCCGGTCCTTTCCAAAGGTGTCCCCACACTTGGGCTGCTGCCACTATTGGGAAAATCGCAAAAAGGGCAGAAGTGTTGTTGAATAATGGCAAAGTTACTGCCTCTATTAGCCATGCGTCTCTGAACCATTTGTCTCCGAAAATGGCTGCGTAACCTGAGTGGGCTGCTGTGTCTTTCCATAATACTGGGGAGTTCCCTGTAAAAAGTGGTATGAACATATTGACGCCGTTCCAGTAAGCCAAAAATGGAATCCACGTGGCCAAATCTGGCCTGGCCTGTCCGTCCAGTGTGACTAAGCTTTGGTTGGATGTTAGTTTTGGTAACAGACTGAGTAGTCTTGATATGAACGCACTTCCTTGTGGGATTATTCTCATAGCAAAGTTCAGAGAACCTAGGAAGGAAAGGTCTTTCCGAGTCATAGTACAAAGATGTAGTAACAAATCTACCTCTGTCCTGATTCTCTGAACTTTGTCTATGGGGAGACTTGCCTGCATAGGGCAAACTAGTGATGGGTCCTACAGTTTTGTCCGTGGCTACCCATGCTCCTAATGTTGAAAAGAGTGCTACTGTTTTTATTATGCTTAGTGGTATGGATTCAGAGTTTTCTATGGTCAGAAAGTCATCTAGGTAGTGAATTACGACTGGACAGCCACTGACATTCAATAAGAGCCAGCAAAGTGTTTTTGTGAATATGTCAATAAACTTTGGGCTACTCTTTGACCCGAAAATTAGATGGTTGGCGGAATAGTAAATGCCTTCCCATTTTATTCCGTGGAGATGCCACAGTGACGGATGCATTGGAAGTAGTTTAAAGGTGTTTTATAAGTCAGTTTTCCCCAGCCAAGCTGCCTCCCCAGCCTCCAAGATTGCTTTTATGGCATTGACTACCGTGGCATACTGCAAGGAAAATTCCTCAGAAGGTATTAGTGAGTTTAGGCTTGGTATGACAGCAGAATGAGGAGCCGAAAGGTCTACGATTCAACTTTTTTATTGTTGTATTTGCCGGTTGCGATGCCTACTGTGTTGGTTTGCCAACATGAGAATGGTGGTGTTTGTAATGGCCCGATCATAAAGCCTTTTTTTTTCACTTCTGTGCTTAAGAGTGTATCTACAGTTGTAGGGTCTATTCTTGCTGACTGTAAGTTGTTACATTCGATAATGCCTATCAGTAGTGCAATTAACACGTTATGGAACCCTTCCATGAAACCCGTGATTAGGAACTGAACGAGATCTTGTGATGGGTGAGCGTTAAGCGTAAAAAGCAAGTGTGTTGAGCTGTACCTCCATTGGTCATTTTTTGGGAAAGAGACGGTTTTGGCACATAGTCTTGGCATGGGCAAAAATTAAAGCAAATTATGTCTCTGTTCAATCCAAATGCTATTACTAAGTCTGCTATTATGAAGTCTGGTATGGATAGTTTTTTGTTTAGTCTGGGATCTTTGACTTTGAGCACCACTGAGCATCACTGACAGGTAACCATAATTGTATGTTTTATTTTTCACTATGTCTTGGGATGCTATCAATAGGGGAAATAGGTTTATGTCCTTTCCCTTCAGTATGTCTTTCTTAATGTTGGGAGTGCCCATGTGCAGATGTGATGATATGTGTAGCAGAACCCTGTGTGGTTGGTGTGGTGGTGACATTACCCTGTGTAATGGTTTGTTCAGTAGCTAGTGTTGACGATTCCAAATTCTCCATCCTTTGATTTAAATTATTTATGGATGACAGAATCAAAGACATTGTGGCCTGTATCCCAGTTAGGGTGACGTTTATATTGGCTTGGGTACTGGTCCCTGGTTGTGGATTATCAGAATTGGACATCATGAGTCTATATATTTAGGCCTTTCTGACGGTGGCTAGGTATGGTCGCCTTAGCGATCTTTGGGATATTCCATGACCTCAAGGAACAGGGACTTGAAGGGTCTTGGTTTTCGTCTGCAGTATGGGCAGCAGTTGGTGTGGGTGGTCTATTTGGTGTGCTGGGCAGTGAAAAGTCCTCTCCTTGGTCTGATAAGTTAGACATACTATAATGACATTAAAATGAGACTTATGATTATACGGTTATTGGTAGGGTTAACTGGCATCTGTTTTAATGCCGGGTGGCGAAGAACTTATCTATGCGTGGGATGGTGAGGCCCTGCTAATTGCCAAGTGGCTGGCAGAGGTTCTGTCTATGATTTGGCTCTGTGCTGTGACATGAAATGATGGCAGTGTGTAGGCCTCTGGGGAGCTTGAGAAGACAGTGGGTAGGGAAAGTGATGCCCTAACTACTCCTCTTCATAGAGTGTTGCAAGGCTCTAGCTATGATTTGGGTCAATGGGTGAAAATACCTCCGTGTGAGGATGGTTGTTGGTCTGTAGAAACGGTATAACATTGAATGTAACTTACGAATTTGGCTTGTTTAACAGATCGTGTATTTGATTACCCGTGTGGCCAGGTATTGTAAGTTGATAGTAGTTCTAACTGGAATTAAATCGCATAGTGACATTTCTGAATTCTTTACCGTTGTTACCTTATTACTCTTTATACTGCTATTAACCCTCGTGATGGACGTCTTTTGTTTAAAAGTTTAGGAGCTGGGTCCATGCTTATCGAGTATTATGTCTTACATGGTGCATTGTAGCTGCAATATGCCCCTTCCACCCCCTCATTTAGAATCACACAATTTCATTAACGTACCGTGTATACTGAATTAGCGACAAATGTGACTGGTAAGCGAGAGAGTATAGATCAGAGTTCTTAAAGGACATGAAGTTACAAACGCAAACGTACATGGGTATTCCTGAAAATTGATTGATCACATTGAATTCTCCCGCCAAATTGACTACTTGATTTTGTCCATGTGACCCGAGAAAACATGTTAACTAATGTGAAGCAACAGATTTATACATAATTAAAACATGTAATGTTACAGATATAACTTCTAGATTTCCCGATGAAACAATTAATCATTGTTACTTTTGTAGTGAAAAAGGTTGGACTTTTGCATAGTTAGCAACTTTTGACAGTAGGTGGCAGCGTTGGTGTGCAACACAATATAGAGCTTGCACCGTGAATTGTGCAAAAATGAACTGCTATGTTTAGTTTGAACCGAAGTGAAGGTAGCTGTACAATGTTTCCTATGAGAATCACCACGTGTTAGAAATTGGTGTAAGTATTGTTTTTTTACTGTGTTCGTGACGGTTTTGTGTGCTTTCGTATGAGTGGGGTTACATATGTATTTGTTGTTCATGTGTGAGCGACCCCCGTTTGGTAGCTTGACACGTGTTCCCTTGTACTCACTTTTGCCGGGTGCTGTCAGCTGACCTGGAAGTTCGGGAAGGTGCCTCGGGAGTTTAGTGATATCGGGAGTGACCGCGTTCGAGCAGTTGAGGCTAGGGACGGTAGTTCGAGGGCCTGCTGAATTGTCTGGATAGTTTCATGGCTGCTGGAAAACCATGCAGGGAACTCGGGAGCTCTTCTGACGAAACCAGAAACGGAAGTGACCAATCGACGTCGGCCCTATATGGAGGTAAGCTTATGTTTATATAGGCCAGATCATCCCCTCCCACAACTCCAGGCTCCGCCTTCCCTATATATTTATTGTACATCAGTATTTTTTTTTGGTGCCATGGACAGAACTCCCAATTATAAAACAAACACAATGGTTTGTCCAATTTCCATTTAGTTTTTTTGTTACCTGTCCATATAGCGTTTCGGTATTTGGGATTTCAGACGAATATCCGATCGGACTAAATTCCATTAATCTCAATTGCCTTTTTATATGTTTGATATGACAAAAACTGCTTACAAAACAAATACAAAAAAACTATAATGCACTGAATATAATCAAATTCCATTATCTCACAACAGCTGCTTTTTGTTTTCCATGAAAGCAGTAAGGATGAAGTAGAGAGCCTCCGTTCAGAATTTAGAAACAATATAGACAGCATATGTATACATAAGTATCTAATTACCAATGTAAATCTATTTCAATAGGAAACACAGATGTTGGAGCACCTGTGAACAATTACCTCTTCAGTCAGTGTATTCACTATCAACTATTTTACTGGATAGACTAACCAGGACCAATTATACAGTTAATCAATCCAGTGCATAAAACATGTTTTCCAGCATAGCATCTACAAAATCACAAGGGACACTCTGCTTGTAGAGATTAAATTAAGGTTCCATGACAGCAAATTACATGACATCATTCATATTTCGAAAAATGTTTATTATGTATGAATTAATAATTTGAAATGTTCAACCTAAATTTACCGCATAAATGTGTGTACCCTAATTTAGATTTGCTTATCTAATACTTCATTTTCTTAAAATATATTAAATGCCTAAATACCAGAAAAAAATATTGATCAAATATTTAACTAAGGAAACTACAGCCCAGGTGTGGCACTTGCCTGATATTTATTTAGTATATTAACTTGTGTGCATGTTTTATACTTAACACAAATTAATGTAACCTTATCAAGTTCGGTATCAACAGTAAAATAAGAAACTGCATTTTGGGCTAAAAGAATAATATTTAATAAATGAATGGAGGAAGAAATAACCTACAATGATATACATAAAAATATAAGAAACACGTATCCTAGTAAGTTGTTATGAAAAATTAGAACTATGACAATACATAAATTGTGGCTCAAATACGGTAGTTTTTAATCTTAGAATAATGCACAGCTACACAAATCATGATAAGGAATGTCACTTATTAATCCCTTCATTACCAAAACTGTGTATACACATTTTTGCTTTCATTTAATCTTTAGAAAATGAAATTTAGCCCATAAAGCATCCCCTACCTACATTTATAGTGCAGGAATGATTGCCAGCTTATAGAGGAATTCATTTTTTTCTGCCAGGGACTCATTCCACCATTCAAAGGCTGCAAACACCATGAACTTCATAGATCATACCATTCCTACAGTCAAGAAGAGGAAGAGTTAATAGTTTCTCTCATATTCCTTTTATGCTGCTTAGCATTACAGAGACTGCTATAAAACTTTTTTTTAATCTTTATTTTGAAAATATATGATTTTACAATACTTACTGTGTGAAGTTATTATGTTCAAATACAGACTTCCGTTTCACATTCTGTTGCCATATTTAGTAGGTTGTACTTCTACTAATACATAAAAGCGGGTGTTTGACCATTTTTATTTATCTGCTGTATTTGATAAAATATATTTTTGCTTTTATACTATTATTTCAAACCTGTGTGGTATATTGCAAGGTATGTAATATTGTTTACCATATTTTTAGGTTTTTCTGAACAGCAATCTATACACAGAATCGCTTTATCATATATTGATGTGCTGGAAATGAAGAAGTTAAGGAGGCTGCATTACTTGTTATTAAACACTCTAGTGGCTGTCTCATTGACAGCCGCTAGAGGCGCTTCCACGCTTCTCACTGTGAAAATCAAGTGAGAAGATGCTGACATCGATGCTGATCGAATGCGCATTCAGTGCTGATGTCGGAAGAGGGAGGAGATTTCCCCAGCACCGAGGGAGCCTGGTGCTGGAGAACGATAAGTGATTAACCCCTTCCTCCCCCTTCAGCCCGGCGGGAGTGGGACCCTGAGGGTGGGGGGGACCTAAAGACCCTATAGTGCCAGGAAAACAAGTTTGTTTTCTTGGCACTTTAGTGGTCCTTTAATACAAAACCAAGGTGCTGGGAGCCGGAGAAACAATAGATATATTACAGTATGGCTGTTTATTGTGTTTCTGTCTGGTTGCCCTCTTCTTTTAATGCAAAATACTTTGCTAGTAATATGCAATTCTCCATTTAATCTACTATCAAACTGCACACAGACAGACAAGATTATTCACAAAACAGATTGTATCCAAATGGTTAAAATTTTGTAAAAATGGCTGAATTCCAACAGGAATGGCACTTAATATACTTAATAATGCCAATTCCAGTTGGAATTAGGTAGATCCAACAAAATCCGTATCATTTGGTCAAAAGTATAGATTTCAGAATATGTAGAAAGTACCAATTTTAAACTGAATCATGACCGAATTAATCCAGTAGAATACACATTTGCAAATTATAGTTCACTAGCTATTTGACTAGCGCTGAGAGAAACAACAGATATACGTGTATAGTGTTTACTTCAATATGTCTGCCAGGATATCCTTTTCATCCAATGCAGGCAAATATCAATTCAGATGCTGTCTATATACAGATAATTTGGAATGAGGGGAATGAGGGGAGTGGTTATGTAAAAAGGGTTATGGTAAAGAATTCAGATTTTTTTGTGGAAAGAAACTAAAAAGTTTTGATCACACAATAGAGTATAATAACGAGGATTAAACCTCTTATTTGCATTACTGTTTTGTTAGTGCCCAGCATATGCCACTAAGAAAGCTTTATAAACTTGTATTTCTTTATAAACTTGTATTTTTTCACTTGTTTTTATTTATTTGTCTATTTTCAACCTTTTCCGTTTTATACAGTCAGGTCCATAAATACTGGGACATTGACACAATTCTAATCTTTTTGGCTCTATACACCACCACAATGGATTTGAAATGAAATGAACAAGATGTGCTTTAACTGCAGACTTTCAGCTTTAATTTGAGGGTATTTACATGCAAATCAGGTGAACGGTGTAGGAATTACAACAGTTTGTATATGTGCCTAGATACACACATATATAAATCACTTGGTTATAGCCAGTACAGATATGTTCTCAAAAAACAGATAGATAACAAATTCCTGGATTTAAGGTTAAATGCCAATTTGTAACTTAGACACTGTATAAAAATGCACATGTTATCTATTGTTACAAACATGATATAAGACGCCAAACCGAAATAAAGAATTTATTAAAACAAAACAAAAAAACAGATAGAAATCTTGAACCTGTGTTATATTTAATACAATGTGTAACAGCAATTGGCATTACTGATATTGACATGACCAATGTCAGACAGAGCTATTCACTAGAGTGGGAACTGTCAGAATTTCAAAGTGAATTTGAAATTCTAAGCCAAAATAAGCTTACTTAGATCATTTTTACAAATCAATGTTGACCGAAAAGTTGAAATTCACTTTAAATCCACTTTTATTTCTTGACAATTGTCACTTCAGTGAATAACACTGAGAGCATAAGTAGAAAAGTAGTCATGTTTCATAGATGGAAGACATTAAGGGAAGTTGAATATATATTTATTAATCTAACACAAAATTACAATGTTTATTCATATTACTCTTTATAAAATTGCAGTTATTCTAAATGTTCTGATAAGCTCAAATGTGTGGAGATCTTATGATTATTTCCAAAGTATAGGATAATGAATAAGCATCTCCAACATCACTAGTAGAATAAATTGTAATAAAATTAGAATTTTGTAAGGAATCCATTGGTGGTAAACTCACAGCTAGATGTTTTCTACGATCTTTATTTATGAATTTGGTTCAATACAAAAGGGAAAAAGACAGCAAGATAGTGACACTGATTTTGCCAATTATTCCAGCCATAAAACCCTTACAATGACATATTAAGAGAACATTGTCAATTTGTTGAATATGTTTTACTAGAACGTCAAGGTAATTTATTGAGAGTGCATTTAAGCAGATTTACACCAAAGTTGAAATTATATGACTGTTATTTATATATGCAAATACATCAACATCTATGACTGAGGATGATACACACTACAGTTAAAACATCAGCAAGCACCTCAGGAGATTTCATAATTAAGACCATATGTAGGCCAGTTGATTTAATGTAATAAATTCTTAACAAACATGACACATAGACTTAATCATTTGTCTGAATTTTTGCAGATAAAACAAAATAAAACTGGGGAATCTAAAGAGAATCTTAGGCAAAATTTGAGACAGCGTTAGCTTATTGCAATCTTGGAAAACAATATACATTTTTCTTTGCTTTGTTCTGCATTGCTATTCTATTAACGTATATGTGACGGCACAGTAAAATACAAACATAATAGCTGGTGATATGGCTACCATAGAGGCACAAAATACAAAGCTGGTGAAGTACAAACACATTTCTAAATAAACAAACATATAACCATGTAGAGACATACAAATAGATGATTGATGGCTAGATTCTAAGCACAAATCTTGTGAGAAGTGACCATTAAAGGGCAAAAAAATCTCTAAAAATATATAATATTTATATAGAGATTTTTCTTTTAAATTTATTTTTTTACAGGTTCTCCTGTTTTTCTTTCTATTGGTTACTTTTTCTCACGAGATCTATAAGCCAAAAAAATAAATAAATACACTCTTTTTTATTAAGTAAACAGGCTGACAAATTTGAGATAAAACACACCTCACATTACCACTTTAAAGACATTTAAAAAAAAATAAATGAAAAATAATGAATTTAAAATGATCAATTTACTTTCAAACTGTAATCTAAAAATGTTTGTTTAGGTGTGCATATATCCTGGAAATGGAATTACATATTATATTTAATATTTAATAATGCAGAATATCTTAGTAATTATGCATAATACAATTCATTACAG
The DNA here is from genome assembly GCA_933207985.1 of Pelobates cultripes. Lineage (NCBI taxonomy): Eukaryota > Metazoa > Chordata > Amphibia > Anura > Pelobatidae > Pelobates > Pelobates cultripes. The sequence continues at coordinate 285,290,247 of OW240913.1, forward strand.
ACTTACAGTAGATTTCTATAAGACTAAATCATAAAATGAGTAATCTAAATCATAGCAGGAGAGATCACAGTAATTTATGGTATGTGTAGGAAAGGCAAGGAATCTGCAGGGAATGAATGCAGATGTTATTCACCTGTTCTTCTGCCAGAATCTCTCCATTCAGAGAACGAACTAATTATGAGAAGATCATAAACTGTTGCTGACTATTTTTTGGTCCAGAGAAGAACATTTGCCAACACTGGCACGGCAGGTGCAATGCCATGTACTATTTTGGGCTGTCTACCATATAATAAATCTTTACAAACAAAACAACTGGTTATCTGCAGTATTCAACACATTTTTCCATCACAGATTGTACTTTTGGATCATGGAAAAGCAGAATGGACAAAAGATGAAACTTCCCAGTTGGAGAAAAGCTAATTAGATTGTTATTTGAGAAATTATATGTTTCAACCTCCACATAGTTACATGGGATGACAAGAGACATGTATCCATCAAGTTCAGCCTTCCTCAAATTATTTTTTTTGCTGTTGAACCAAAAGAAGGCAAAAAAAAACAGTTTGAAGCACTTCCAATTTTGCAACAAATAAGTAAAAAAATTTGTTCCCATACTTGAGTGCCAATGAAAAGTAAATCTGTAATGCATCTGACCATGAGTGCATCTGACCATGGCATCTTGCTAAATCAGCGTAGTCATAAATGACCTTTTATACTGGTTTTACTTAAATGAACACTATAGGGTCAGGAACATGTATTCCTGACCCTATAGTATTAAAACCACCATCTAGCCCCCCCTGACTCCCTCATGCCTCCCTAAATATAGTAAAATCTTACTTGTATTCAAGCCTGAAGCTGTAGCTCTGCATGCGGTTTGCCTCAGAACAGCAAGCTGCCTGCTGACATCATCAAAAGTTGTGGCCTGAGCCAATCACAATGCTTCCCTATTGGATTGGCTGAGACTGACAAGGAGGCAGATCAGGGGCAGAGCCAGCACAATTCAAACACAGCCCTGGCCAATCAGCATCTCCTCATAGAGATGAATTGAATCAATGAATCTCTATGATGAAAGTTCAGTGTCTGCATGCAGAGGGTGGAGATACTAAATGTTTGGATGCATTTTTGGCAGAAATGACCCAGGAAGAATCTCTAACAGCCATCTAAGGGGTGGCCAGTGAAGTTATCACTATGCTGTAATGTAAACACTGCTTTTTCTCTGAAAATACAGTGCTTACAGAAAGAAAAACCTGAAGGTAATGATTCTACTAACCAGAACAAATACAATACGCTGTAGTTGTTCTGGTGACTATAGTGTCCCTTTAAAGATACCTTACAGAACTCAATTATTGTCCATTGCACACTGCGTCTTCCACTCACTCAAAGTAGTGTATAGAGTCTGTTCTGTTCTTTATATTTAATAATGACCATCCGAATGAGCTCAGGCCTTTAGATAAAATGGGCAGTTGTAAAGCAAGACTAGATTACTACCATCCAATTAAAAATAGGCTGCTTCTTATTAAATAATAATACAGGTTCATAAGTATATGATAAAAAAATAAACACTGACAACACAAGTTTTTTTGTGCTTTATAGGAGATTACACTAAAAAAGAATGAAAACATTTTTGGGAAGCCAGGATCCCCATACATTTAGAAAGTGGAAAATTCTGAGATGCTCATTCTCTTATACACACAACAATATGTTTTATTGTTTTAATTATTTGTAATTTTTGTAAAGTAATTGTTCTTGCAGACAAATGCTTAGATGCTAAAGTTTGTTTTAAAACACGCTGCTAAATCTTTTTGCACTCAAAAGGCCTAAAACATATAAAGCACTAAAACATGAATACCTAAATTCTCCTTTTATCAAGAAATGTTTATTCCACATGGTAGTTTGTGACAAAAGATACCAAAAAAAATTAACACAAAAAAAGGGAATAAATCCCAGTATGCTCCACCGAGGGGGATCGCAATAGGAGAGAGCACAGTAAGGTCAAAATTAGATGCAAAAATGAGAACCCTAACTTTAATAAATCTAAAATTTTAAATAACTGGGAAGAGCCCAGTATGACTTACAGTGATAGTAGAAAAGTGTTCTAGGTAAGAGGGGAGGACAGTGGGAGAGATAAATTAGATTATCTGGTAAATATATAAACCATTCACTTGACTCTACTCCTTGGCAGAGAGAGGTCTAGGTCGGGAAATGCCAAAGCAGCCCCCTGTGTGTAGCCCGATCTAATGGAAATGAAACATAAAGCTATATATAGCACATAAAGCACATAAATGAGAAAAAAATGGGGGGTGCCTAAGGGAGTCCCAAAACCATATGTATCCTTGTACTATCCATTATTACAGGCTTCTCCAAACTCCGGCCCTCCAGATGTTGCTGAACTACAACTCCCATGATTCTCAGCCTATCTATTTCATTCATAGAATCATAGGAGTTGTAGTTCAGTAACATCTGGAGGGCCGAAGTTTGGGGAAGCCAGCCTTATTATCTCAGCACCACACAAAGCTAGTGCCTACCTGAACCAGCAAGCCATATTACTACCAAAAGAAATATAACTATAATGTGCACATTGTGCTACCCAAGTGTGAATAAAAATGAAAGTGAGAAAATAACAAAATGCCCTACACACGTTTCAACGTGTTCAAACTCAGTCGTCAGCACCAAAGTGACTTTGCTCCCCAATATGGAATGGTTAAATACCTTCCCTTGTAATAAGCCACATGGCAGAGATCCAATCAAAGGATCGAGGAGGATGAGATTACACCAATCAGCAATGGTGGCGGAGACTTATGGTTAACCACTAAGTGGTATATTTAGAGTGATGGACCTGTCCATAGGGTTAAATAAATATATACTATAAACCACAGTGTATAGCAAATAGTGGGTAATGTACAAAATTACCCTTATAATATATTGTAGAGAGTAAGAAACACAAAATCTTCTTGATATATATGTATAAGAATACAATCTACAAAATATATATATATATATATAAAGGACCACCAATAGTGTAATTATGTATGACCATTACTGCACTCACAAAATCAGTATTGATATTAGGTAGTGAAAGTTGAGACCTCCATTTTTATCTTTTCCTCATAAAAACATAAAGGGAAAGAAGTAGAAAACACACAGATAGTGTTATACTTGCAAAACTAAAATTAAACTTTATTCAGATTGCACTCACAGGATGAATTGTAAAAGCATATCAAACAGCATTTCACTTCCCACAGCTAGAGGTCCAATACTGGTAACAGGGAAAACAGGAACACTTGTAGCGATGTTGATCAAAACACAAATTGTATAAAGAATATATACTTTAGAAAGTATAGACATGAGCAGCAGATCCTTTAAGTTCTGCATATTGCAAGGTGGGGCCTCCATGGATCTGACTTGGCATTTCAGCACATCCCACAGATGATAAATCAAATTAAGATCTGGGAGATTTGGAGGCCAAGGTGACACTGCAAACTCTTTGTCATTTTCCTAAAACCATTCACAATGTTTGCAGTGTGGTAGGGTGCTTTATCCTGCTGAAATAGGCCACTGCCATCAGGGAGCATCATTGCCAAGAAGGGGTGTACCTGGTCTCTAAGTAGGTGTTACGTGTCAACACATGAAATTTAAGAACTGACTGTTCACTTGCTGCACAATATATCCCACCCCTTGACAGATACCATTATAACAATATAGTCAATATTATTCACTCCACCTGTCATTGGGTTTAATGTAGTGGCTGATCAAAGTATATATATAAACCTGTTAAAAATTACCACTACAAATGAATTAGTATGTAGCAAACAATATGCAAGTTGATTGTGATAAAGTTTTCATTTTTATTGTGGGTGCTGTCTATTTGTTATTGGTATCAGATCAGTGCTACAATATAAATATATATATATATATATTAATCTAGTGACAGTCTTTAAGGAGTTTAAAAAAAATACTATCATCCTTTACAAAATAAGAGTGTATACTTGTTCACTAAACGTTCACTAAAAGATCACATCAAGTAGCAATTTAACAACATTAGGTCTGAAAGTATCTTGATTTAAGGCAATAATGGAACATTAGCAAGGGTTTTAGTGAGCTTGTCCATTTTCCTATAATTCTAGTATGTAAGCACTGGCTGCATATTTTTCAAAGCAGATTTAGCTACTTTTTAAAATCATAATGACACTATAAAGGTGGAATATTCAATACAGACTGGAGTCCCTGAGCAATAGATTAAAATAAAATCAATAATTAGAACAGGTTGAGCATATTTTATTTTCTTGTAAATATTGCACTCAATATACAGTTGGTCGGTTTGGCATAAATATTAGGCGCAGGTATTCTAAATAAACACAATGTGAGCATGCACCACAATGTTATAATTTAAAAAAATATTGCTTAAGAGATATCATTGAAAAAGCATTATGGATTCAATGTAACTAGTAACCCTTTCTTATATAGTCACATATTAATATGGTTGCAATAAAACCATTGAATAGTAACCTCTTTTTGTTGTTGTTTTGCAGGTTTTTTTTTAATATAATCTTTTCAATTGTGAGAAATGTGATCTGACAGCAAATAAGAAGGCAAGATTTGGCAATCCTGCTTATGGCCCTTTCAATAAACGAAAATAACAGTACCTTTTCTCCCATTAAGTAGAATATGGCCATATAATTTGATTTAAAAAAATGAATACAATCAGTTTATGTAATGTGAAATTAAATTACCATTTTGCTTGACTCAAAGGAACATTCCGGACATCAGAAACACTTATGTCAATGAAGTGGTTATGGTGTCCATGGTTCTCTGCACCTTTCTTACTTTCAAGTGTTAAAATATTTTTGAACAGTTTAACACTGAAGTAGAGTCTCCTAGGCTCGGGTCTGTCTTCTCTACTGCTACTCACAATTGTGGAAGTATTTGCATGAGCAGTAGTAATATAAAAACGTTTATCATTGGCCACGCATAGCGGGCAATGCTTCCGAAATGTACCTTTGAGTGCCTTTTAACTGGCCACAGCTAGTGCAAACATATTTATGTGGGTTTATAACCTAGTACAATTAATCTATGAGTTCTCTAAATCACAACACAGATCTCAGTAATTATTTGACTTCTATAATAATGGCAAAGATAAAGATCTAATAAATAAGGAATTAGTTCACTTCTGCATTATTTCAGGGATATCCACCTAAGACATCAGATTCTAGATTTTACATACGTGTTAGTCTAAAGTGTGGAATTAGAGTTTAAAGCGACACTCATATTAATGATTAGTGTAAAGACGTATACACAATTGTACATATTGTTGCTTCACATATAAAACACATATATAATATATTGTACAATTATAGCAGTTTGTTACTCTTGCTATAAAAATTTGAATATTTGTCTTTCTATTTTATAGCACTATCGTGAGTTGTTTGTATGCGCTGATAGAACAACCAGTACAATCCATGTCACTGTTTAACGTTAATGCGTAGAAATTATTTTAAAAATACCTTGCTATTCTAGAAAGAATATTACATGAATATTACATGAAACAATGCTATTAACATTAAATAATAACATTAATAAACTTTTTCTAAACTATTGTGTGCCTTCAATTCACCTCCCTGAAGCTAGCGTGTGCCGTCAATTGACCACCCAGTAGCTGCGGTTAACCACAGCTTAATTGACTGTTACTGGGTGGCCGCGGTTACACTTAGAGGCCGCTAGGTGGCGGTCTTATGGAGCTCCCCGGACGGCCAGCGGTGCTCAGCCCAGAATCAGTGGACTAAAAGCGGACACTTTTATGTGCAGGCACTGCTGAGCCTCCAGCCTTCTCTGCTTCTATTCGTGGCTGTTCAGACGAACGTCTGGATTGATCGGGACTTTTTCTATGTGAATATGTTAACCTAGATAGCTATGCCATGGAGCCTATTTGTGTAATTAAAGACTTTGGCTCCATGGCAATTGAACTGTGTGTATAGGATCTGAGCGCGATTCGGTAGCTATGTGCGCTCAGATACCAGCTATCTGGGGATATGTGACATGTCTTTATTTAATGTATTAAATGTAACTTTGTATATTTTAAAGTATTTTACTGTCTTTGTGTCCCCACGTGTATAATGGCGATTTGCCTCTGTCCTAGGAGATAATTGGACTACTTCCGTACCATCCCTAGAGGAGTGTCCACCAGGAGACCTGCATAAATACTGGGCAGGTAGCCTTGAATAAATCAGACCACTGCTTGACCCTCAACACAGAGCTCTATCTCGTCTTTGGGGTGATTTACTGTATGCTGTTAGAGACTGATTGCCAGGAGTGTAAGCTGCTTGGGTGCTTTTCCTGTTCGTCTGCTAGCAGCTATTCGCGAGGTTCCAATTTGGGAGTTTGGAGTGCTACTTTGTATGCAGTTCGGGAGTTTGGAGCATTCCCTTGTATGCAGTTCGGGAGTTTGAAGCATTCCCTTGTATTCAGTTCGAGAGTTTGGTGTTCTGCAGTAGCTGTGCCTGTGTCTCTGGAAGGGAAGATCTACTAAACGGCGGTTTAACCCTTTTATGCCTGGGGGTGCCGTAACAAGTACAAGTTATTTCTCCTCATGTTTTGCCTATCATATCTTGTCTTGTTTTAGTTTGTATTCCCAGTCCATGTACAGTCCTGTCTTGTCCTGCCCCTGTTTAGTTAATGTTCCCTTATGTATTGTGTACATGTTCTGGGTTTAGCTTCTACTAGTTTTGTCTTGTTTTCATGTTTGGTGCCTATCCTAGTCTTGCCTTGTTTCTGTACTGGATACATTTTTGCTGCTGAGCCTCCCTATTCAGCTCCTGGGACGTCTGCTTATTATCAAGCTCTTTATCTGCTTCAGAGCCTCCCTATTCAGCTCCTAGGAGGTCTGCTTACTTCCTAGCTTCAAGTTCCTTGGATCCACTGTAGCTGCATCAGGGTTCTGGTATGTGGCCGCACAAACGTTGGTGCTCAACACCAGGGGGCGTGTGGTTACCCTGCACCAGGCTCTAATAATCCACTTCCACGCTGAAGACTCCCAACTTCTCATCAGGCACTCAGGGGTCCCGGTTTCCATACCGCCACCCATGACATACAGTAGATTTTGCATTGTTCATATGAAGCCCTCATTAAGCAATAACGCTTGTATATATTGCAATTATTACAGTCGGCACTATTTTGCCCTCTAGCTTGGCACATTTAGGTATATATTTGGCCTATGTTTGGCCATACTAGAATATAATAAAATATTTATGGCCCTCATTCGGCCACACCACATTTTTACTTGAGTATTTAGGTTCAACCCTTAATAAACCATATCACATATCTACTATCTAGATACTCTGACCCTCATTTGGCCTTCTTACATACTATCATAATTTCATTGAGGGCACTGTAGGACTGGTTCATTATTTCTTGTCTCATTTTTATTTGGCCGTTTGACCCACGGTTTAACTTTATACCGTTATTCTGATGGCATTTTGCAGGCCTTAAACCTCCATCCTGTGCCATATGTGCGTCCCATTCCACCAATTTGAGCCCATCACACCCACCATGAGCCAGGCTCCCATTTTTTCAAGAAAACCAGAGCAAAGAGAACTAATTTTCAGGTCCTCTACCAGAGGTTTGTGAGTCTGAGTGTTCTGCGCAGTATCTTAGCTGTTCCTAGAAAATATTTTCCACCTTGAATCTCCCACAACTTAGGAGTCACAGCCCCGAGTGCTCCTATCACAACTGGGACTAGCTTTGCCTTCACTTTCCACATAATTTCTAGCTCCACTTTCAGTCCTTGGCATTTGTCCACATTCTTATGTTCTTTCTTCCTGATGTTATGGTCACTGGGTATTGCCACATTCACCACCACTGCAGTCTTCCATTCCATTACCACCATGATGTCAGGTTGATTGGCCACTACTTGCTTGTCTATCTGGATCTGAATGTCCCACAGGATCTTAGCCCTGTCATTCTACTTTTTGTGGTATCTCCCATCTGGACTTAGGCAGGTCCAGCCCATATTCTGTACAGATATTTTGGTACACAATCCTAGCAACATGCTGTCCCTGCTAATATCTTGCACCCAACTACTATGTGTTGGTTTGTCTTTCATGCCTCTTTGAAAAGTATGCACCTTGGTTTATGTCTGGTGTGTTAAATCTGATTCTGAGTGCATGGTCCTGTGCTGCTAGGATAAGTGCTTCAATGCTCTCTTTCAGTACTGCATTCTCAATACAGAGAGCAAAAGAACATCTGTCCTAATTGAATCAATTCATTAATAAATTTTAACACATAAAATATAACGTTTAATTAGTACAGTTAAAATAAGGATTAAATAACCCTAGAGCACAGTGATACTGGGAGTAAAGGAATATATACAGGGGATAAGGTATATACACACAGGGTAAATGATAAGTACCTTAAAAGGCGAACAGAAAGGAGAATATAAAGTACTGAATTCTCCAAAAAGTAGCCATAACAGTTATGTGAACTTCTCGTCAGAAGAAATAGTTACTTTTCAATACAGTCATACCGCTGGAAAATGGTAACAAACTGAAAAAGTACTTATGTCTGACACAATGTCAGAAAGGGTAATTATCTATTGCGTGAGCAAAAATAAAATGAAAATCAAAACGAAACAAAACAGGGGAGGATGTCACCTAAATGTCTAGTTTGGTAGAGCCAAACTTCAAGTGAATTGCTGTCAAGATCCCCTAAAATAAAATAAAAGAAACAAGATAATACAAGTGCAAATAATAGAGATATCTAAGCTTCAGAGTTTCATGGGTTTACTGAAACAAAAAATATAGCTAGTGCTGATAATATAAAAAGAAGCCCCGATTGGTGTGACGATAATTTGTAATGTCTGCTTGATCAGAATCTTGCAGTTGGTAAATGCCGCAACCTGTCAAAAATAACTAACCCTATGTCTGTGCCTTCAAGGGCACCTAATATAAAAACTGAGCTGTCTAATCAAATTTCCTATGACTGCACTGACTGAACTCTTTCCGAGCCGCCCCTCAAGAATCTTGCCTACCTTCTAACACCAAATAACCTAGTATATATAGAAAATCTCAGGTAAGTATGATAGCCAAGTAAAAGGAGGTAAGGGGTAGATATTGCTAAGGTGATAAGAGCAGTGGAGCCCTGACACGCGTTTTGCCGGTTAGGCGGCTCTTCAAGGGGTAACCGTATCCCAGGTTTAATGAGGTTTAAAAAACGCGCCCTTTGTGATGATAGGTCCCTCACGTCATAGTGGGTGAGGTCTCAAATTAACCCTATACAGTTAATGATAAAGTCGTCAAATTGAGTAATGGTTATATCTTGAACAGAAACAAAATAATAATGGAATATAGAGCAAGATTAATTGTCCTTGTATATTTTAAGGATATGAGGCATTGTACAAAAGAATGTACAAAAAATAAATGATGATTGTGTATATGTAAGACATTGGTGGTTGACAAGGTATAGCAAAAAAAGATCCAGAAGGATATATATATATATATATATATATATATTTAAAGCTAAACAATGACCCAGATTAGTGAAATTGGATAATTTAGGTGAAATAAAATGTATATTTGGACAGTTATAGTCCATAATATACTATTACATTTAATGTAATTTAATGATTTGTTCTTGCCAGTAATGTAAATGAAATTAATATTAGCATTATTGAGTGAGAAAGATATCATAAAGTAAAATAAAATATTAAACTATTAAATATAATAAGATATTGTAATTAGAATAATTGCTAATTGAGTAATACAATTCTGAATGATGCAAGAATAGTAGTACATAGCAAGCGTATATAGTCTAAGTTAGTACTGTATAGGGGTGTAATTGAGCCCATCAGAGTGCAAGGTATGTAAATCAGAAATTGTAAAAAAGGTAGACAGAAAGAGAAATAATAATAAAAATAATTATATGGTATGTAAATACATCCAAGTAATTGATACATATATATATATATATTTAGAACAATTCACCTATAGTCTTTAATTGTGGATAATTGGTGTGTAGTTAAATTATTCATTTAATCCACGAGGGGTTAACGTCTGAAATGCATAAATAAAACTTGATTCTTTTTCTAGTAGACATTTGCTGAAATTTCCTTTTCTGGGATTTAGTCTTTCTATGGCTTGGAAGCGAAGGGTATTCACTTGCTCCTGATGGAATTTCTGGATGTGTCTGGCTACTGGAGTCGGAGTGATAGTATTTTTGATGGAGCTAATGTGTTGGAGTGTTCTGCATCTGAATTGCTGAATAATTTGGCCTGCATGTTATAAGGTAAATAACTTGAGTGGTGCTACAATTAATAAGGGCATTTACCTGTACTTTGATGTTGGACTGGGTAGACATTACTCTAGTCGAGGGAATGATAAACGGGCATGCTTTACAGTGCCCACACCTAAAGGATCCTTTTGTTTTAGTGAGCCAATTAGATTTGGGGGCGATGCTTGCCATATGGCTGTGTACCAATAGGTTTTGCAAATTGGGAGGTCTTCTGGCAGTAATGGTTGGATAGTTTGTTAGTTAAGGTTTGAGTATAGGATTATGCTGTAATATGGGCCAGTTACAGTTACTCCAACCACTTTCCATTGATTTTGTAATGTGAGCCACATTGACAATCTGCCAATGGTACACCACATCAAAAGGTTTGTCTTGCCATGGAGCCTCCTCCTTTTCGGCATCCTCACTATATATAAACCCATGCAACACTCTGAAAGAACCCAGTTGACATTTATTTGCCTTTAGACATTTGCAAACAGGGTTGTGTATGGGAAAATGTTTTTATTAGTAGTATTATTATTGATGTGTTTGGGAGAGAAAGGAGTACAGTTGTCTAATGGCAATGTTGCTGAAAATGTGAAATTATGGATCTTCAGTGTTGGCCCTAGAGCTCTCAGAGTTTTAGTGCCAGACAGTTGATCACTCCCCACAATTAGTTTTCTAGCTATGTACATGAGCACTATAGCCTAAACTATTATCTATGTCTAAATTCTAAAGGGGGGTAATGTTCGGCTCATTTAGCATTTTATTAGCTTTTAGGTTTGCACATTTTCCCTTTAGACTAAACCTAGGGCATTGTAAATTAACATATGGATCTAGAGGAAACATGAAATATTGAGCTGAATGGGCCTTTGCCTTTTTCCCATGTTATTTTAAAATATATACTGTGTAAGTAATGAGGTTAACTACCATGCATTAACAATTTAACACTCTATTGCACTCTATTCATATAGTTTGGCCTTCGCTGCTCACCAACGTAATGCATTAAAATAGTCTAACCACACCAAATGTCTCTATATTCTACATTTATGTGTTTATTTTTAGATATGAAAGCAAAGAGCTTATTATAATCCAGCTGACTTTTATTTTAGTGCAGATAGACCTCATGCCATGCTTTTATGTTTTCTACATGCTACCATATAAATAGTTACATTGCCTTTCTCTGACCTGGGCAACTTAATAAAATATATATAGTTCATCAGAGATTATATTATCATTGGCTTTACCACTACGTTAAATCCCTTACGAATAATCAATTTAGGGAAAATTACTCATTTATGTTCTTATTTTAATTTAACAGGGAGATTTTATGAGCTTGCTGATGCCTCTTTGCACTGATCCTCATTGACGAGGGCAACGCAATTAAACACATCACATGGGAAATTATAGACCTTTGGATGCAGACTTTCTCAGCTTTTCTTGCCTAGCAAAGAACATTATACTAGCGTTTTCATTATATAATTTATAATAAAAAGATTTGTTCTGCAATCTAAATTTAATAACATAGTGGCATAGTTCTAATCTGTTCATGTTTCCTGACACAACATTGGCAGCAAACATTATAGTTAAAACCCCAATTTATCATATATTTTGCTTGTTTTGTTTTTTGAGCAAAGAATGTTTAATTAAAGTAATATGGAAGATTTGTGTTACTATTTGTTCTATCATCATTTTATGTGTATGGATGAAGAATAATTCTCAAAATCGAGGAATTGTCAGTAAGTAAAAAAAGAAAAAAACGAACATGAGGAAGAACACATTTGCATTTAATGCACTTTATTTTCCATAGGAGGTATTGCAAATTAGATAGATTTTGGCAATGTTCTTTTTTAACAACACTGCTTAATTTATATGGTTTTCTAATAAAAGGATAATTTGACCTAGGTTACTATTACCTGACTAAATTATCCCAAAAAACCCTTAATATCGTTTCATTTGCATAAGACGCATTAAACTTCCGAAACACGGAAAATACAGATCAGGTTAAAATGAGCTACAGTTGTTAGCAAGTGATTTCACTTACTTAAATAATGTACTTCAATTTAATCAGCAGCAGCTTAATGTGAAAAGTATAATGGCATCTCAAGAAGGGATTTAATGAGACATCAATTTGGTGGCTTAGGAATACCATAGTGACAACGATCCAGATTTCAAATATTGGCCCTTTTATTATTTAAATTGAAATTTCTTTTCTTACTAGAATTATAGAAACAGTGTTAAAGCAAAATTAATTAAAGGCATTCTAGCATTAAATGGGCTAAAAGCAAGTATGTGAAAATTGACTCAAATCAGAAATTGAGTAGAATATTCCATAAACACCCCTTTGCACCTTAACGCTATGCTAAGAACAAATGAGTATCCATGTTGCAAATAGGTTCTGCAAGCTTAACCAAGTCTATCAAACAGCAGATAGTGTTATCATGCAGAATTAGAACACAGACTGCAAATGTAAACTGAAATAGTACATTACAAAGGCTCCACTGTGCCCTTCAGATGGTTATAGCATGTCTTTATAGCCTATTATTTGTTTATATTGAGTACTGCAAATGTGATATGCTAGCTTACTTTTTTTTTTTTAAATGTCTTTCTTTATATTTATCTAAATGTTATTCTGTCTTTTCATCCTTCTGTCTGCTTATGTTAAAATGAAAGGTATTCCTTGGCAAATAAAAATATACATGTGTTTTATAATGAAGAAAGGGTTGCAAAAATCCCACAATCTGTCATTTTTACCACCCCCAAACATCTAACCTTTTGACATTTTGCAAAAAAGTTAAACAATATTAATTGTAATTGGGGTGATATATTGACGGCATATACAGTCGAATAACCAAACGATGCCACATTTGCATGCTGACTAAAGGAAAACAAACTAAATTTCCAGTCATTTAAAAAAAATTCAGAATACAAATTCACATGTGGTGTACTTGTAAACCTTCAGACATTCAATTAGAAAAGAACACTGGCACAGCAACACATGAATCAAAATCGATACAATTTTAAATAAAAAGGCATTCAGTTTGAGTTAATGCAAAGTAGGCATTAGAGTTACTTTGATAATGCCCGTAGAATTTGCTTGATTAAACAGCCTATGCACCATAGCCACCTTTCATTACTGCAAAGTGCATGGTGCTTAAAGTACCCTCAGCCAGTCCTCATTTCTGAAAGTGTTATAGCAGGGCTTCCCAAACTTTTATGGGCTGAGACCCACTTTTGAAAATGGTAATTTTTGAGACCCACTTGCTTTTAATGCATATTTTAAAAATGAACACCATGACAATCCGCTTTAGAGGCATACAATTGGCACACCATGGCAATCAGTTTTAGATGCATAAACTTGGCACACCATGGTAATTGGCTTTAGATGCATACAATTGGCACACCATGGCAACTTTAGGTGCATAAAATTGGCACACCATGGCCATCAATTTTAGAGGCATACAATTGGCACACCGTAGCAATCAGTTTTAGAAGAATTCAATTGGCACACCATGGCAATCAGCTTTAGATGCATAAAATTGTCACACTATGGCAATCAGTTTTAGAAGCATACAATTGGCACACCATGGCAATCAGCTTTAGATGCATACAATTGGCACACCATGGCAATCAGCTTTAGATGCATACAATTGGCACACAATGGCAATCAGCTTTAGATGCATACAATTGGAACACCATGGCAATCAGCTTTAGAGGCATACAATTGGCACACCATGACAATCAGTTTTAGAGGCATACAATTGTCATATCATGGCAATTTTAGAGGCATCATTCTAAGATATCATGACAGTTTTAAAGGCATAACTTTGGCATATCATTGCGGTTTTAGAGGCATAATTTTGATTTATCATGGCAGTTTTAGAGGCAGAAACTTTGCACATAATGGCAATCAGTTTTAGAGACATACAACTGCTTACTCACAGACTCAGTCAGAATCAGAAGTGCTGTTGTCCTGCTCTTTCATCCAGGCACCTCACGTTGATTATCCCAGTGGTGTAACTAATGTAGAGAGGACCCTAGTGCAAGTATAATTTCTGAGCTCCCCTCTACTGCAAGTGTGGCCAAATGGTAGATCCCCATCTGTCGTAGAAATTTAACAATGTGATGCCACCAGTTGGGGATCTACCATTTGCCCATCGTTGTAGGGTTATATTTGTGAACATTGTTTGAGCGTTTGAATGTAAGCATGTTTTTGTATTAGGTATATGTGTGCATGTATGGGTGTATTTGTATGTTCTGTTGCCATTGGAATGTAGTGGTGTACTTGTGTGTAATGTTCAGGTCTGAATGCAGGGGTGTTAGAATGTATTATTGGTGTTTGAATGAAGGGGTGTTTGTATGTAATTTTAGTGTTTTAATACAGGAGTGTGTTTCTATGCAATTCTTGCGTTTTATTGCAGTGCGTGTGTAGTGGATGCAGTGTGTGTGTGTGTGTGTGTTTAGTGGATGCAGTGTGTCTATATTGTGTATACAAAATATACACATACACAGTGTGTCTTTGAATGTAAACATGTTTTTGGATGGAGTAAGTGTGTGAATGGTGGTGTTTGAATGCAGGTGTGCATTTGTGTGCAGTGTATACACTTGCACACACATTGAAACACATACAGTGACACACACTGACACACATGCAAATACACAGACACACAAATACACACACTGACACAGCGATACACACAGAAACAAACACAAAGACACCTAATTTCCCACACACAGATACAAAGACAGACATGGGCACACAAATACACACAATGACACAAAAGGACACACAGATACACACACACATAGAGACAGGAGGCAAGGGTGACAGTGTGTGGGGGAGGCGAGGGTGACAGTGTGAGAGGGAGTGTGTGTGTGTGTGTGTGTGTGTGCTGGTGACAGTGTGGGGCAGTGTGAAAAAGGGTTGCAGTGTTGGGGCATTGTGAGAAAAGATTACAGTGTGGGGGCAGGGTGAGAAAGGGTTACGGTATGGGGGCAGGGTGAGAAATGGTTACAGTGTGTGGTGCAGGGAGAGAAAGGGTTACAGTAAGGGGGCAGGAGGAGAAAGGGTTACACTGAGGGGGCAGGGAAAGAAATTCTTACAGTGGGGGCATGGAGAAAAGGGGTTACAGTGGAGGGGGCAGGGAGAGAAAGGGTTACATTGGGGGCAGGAATCAAAAGAATTGTAGTGTTGAGGAAAGGAGAGAAAGGGTTACACTGAGGGGCAGGGAGAGGAAGGGTTACACTGGGGTTGCAGGGTGGGGAAGGGGTAGGGTGAAAAGGGGTTACAGTGTGAGTAGGGAGGGCAGGGTGAGAAGGGTGTCAGGGAGAGAAGTGTGGGGAGGGGGCAAGAGGAGAAGGAGTCACAGTGTGGGGGGCAGGGAGAGAAGGGGTTACAATGTGGGGAGGGGCAGACTGTGTCCTAACTTTGTTTTTCATATGATAAATTCCCTGGTGGTCCAGTTCCTCTCTAGTGGTTCGGTGTGTTACCTCTCCTGTCTGCAGCTCCGCCAGGTGCAGAGCTGCAGACCATGTGATAGAGGTCTTGCGAGCACCCAGAGTGTTGCCATTGTAACACTATGGGTACTCGCAAAAGCTCTATCACACAGTCTGCAGCTCTGCACCCGACGGAGCTGCAGACCGCAGGTGCTTGGTTGTTCTTGGGCAGAACTGATTGGAGGGGGCCAGCGGCATACAGGGCTCCCTTCTGGTGTTGGGCCCACGGTCACGGACTGAGCGCCTGACTAATCAGTCTGCCTGACTGTCTCCCAGGTCCCTGGCGGCCCTGGATGCGTGGGTTAGCATGACCCACTGGATATTCCCCGGCGACCCACACTTTGGGGAACTCTGTGTTATAGTATATAGTCAACATATATGTTAGAACTCACCAATTGAAATAAAAATCATGTAAAACAACTTATCCTATGTGGGAGATAAACTACTTATGGGATAAGATTAGTCCTAATAAGACTTGGATTTATCTCTAACTGTTATGATAGGAGCCTGGAGTTTACCTGCAACTGCAACTGCAGACAGACCCACTAAGTAGACCATAGAGGGTTATTCACTAAAGTGAGAATTGCTGGGAATTTTATATATAAATATAGCCAAAGTAAAAAAAAGAATTGAGTTGAAGGTTTTTTTTTAATTCATCTCTTTTGGCTTAAATACTGAAATTCACTTTTAATTTATTTAGAATTCCCGGTAATTTTTACTTTAGTGAAAAACCAATTTTCACATCTATTGGACATATTATGTGGAAAATCATGTAGATTGTATGCTTGACGGATGGATGACATAGACAACAGGATTTAATGCATTGTATATGATTATATTCTCCCAGGCATTTTTCTTTACATGTTTTAGATACATGCACTATTCTTTTACAATAAAATTTCCAATATATAATTTATTTTTTGCAATATATTTGAATACATAATATAATGTATTAAAAATACGGGCTCAGTTTCTAAGCAGACAATCCTATTAAAATGACAAAACATAGATTGATTACTGACAAGAACTTTGGTCTCATTATTTACCTTTTCTTCCCTTATCATACATGTGTGTTTTGTTCCCAATATTAACCATACACTACACCATATTATCATCATGTAACTGATTACTTGTACTGAAATGTGTGACAAGAAACACAAATTTAAAGTTATTTATTTGAATCACTGCCACTACAGCAACAACAGTGATCTGTTTTAAGGTCATGAAGGACACACTTCTTTTACTTGCTATCGTTTAATTGGTTGTATTCAGTTCTTGTACTCTCCTTATCTAATTATAATAATTTTATTATTTTTATTGCTCTCCAGAATTTAAATAATACCACTAACTGTGCCTCTACATTAATTAATTTAAATAATTTAATATAATTATTTGATAAGTACCTTACAAGAGAGGAATCTTTTCCTTAGCTTGGTACATCAAGTAGACACTAAATTAGAATTTTCCTCTTGTCAATATATCTTTTTTGCTGTTAAGATTAAATATCCCATTCTTGAGAAAGTGCATCATTAGCTTTCAAGTGCCCTTTACCAAGCCTGTCTGTCAATCTGCCAGTGTCTATTCAAATTAATTTTAATATCTGGCACACAATAATAACTTGCAACTGAATATATAAACATTGTTTTTTTTACAATTTAATTATTTGATGTGTGGCTTTCAAGGAAGACACATTTTCCTTAAAATGGTATATAAGTAGACACACAACTAGATTTTTTTTATTTGGTCAGTATTTCTCTGTTGCTCTAATTATCACCAATAATTTTGAGAATGTGATTCTTAGCTCTTGAATTGTCTTTTTGAAGACATTTTTCTATTTTATTACCATGTCACCCAAAACAATTAAACTAAAAGCAAGCTTTTTATTTCATTTAACTTATTACATTTGGCTCAGTGGACACTCACTATAAGTACTAGTTCTTTTCCATTGAATAGGCTCTTAAGTGACCATGATAGCTTGGTTGCCTCATCTAAGTGTTGCTTCTAAGATTGTGGTTGGAGATATTCTGGAGAGTTTTACAGAAGCTTCAACTGTCTAAGAGTTGTGCTAAGAGTTTTCTTTTCTACTGTTACAGGTAAGATTCATCTGTAGGAAAAGGTTACTGATTGCACAAGGTAAGATTCATCTGTAGGAAAAGGTTACTGATTGCACAAGGTTTGATTTCCTGTTGGTAATTATAAGGCATTTGATTTGATTAGTTAGCTACTTGCTATTGATTGCTGTTTAAATTAGCTATTGTTTGCAAATAAGGAGAGGCCTACCCAGGTGTTAAACATTCCTAGTGGGTGGTGATTTTAGGAGTTATATAAGAGTTGTTGTCATTAGCTTGGCTAATATAGCTTGGTTGCTTCATCTAAGTGTTGCTTCTAAGTGTGTGGTTGGAGATATTCTGGAGAGTTTTACAGAAGCTTCAACTGTCTAAGAGTTGTGTTAAGAGTTTTCTTTTCTACTGTTACAGGTAAGATTCATCTGTAGGAAAAGGTTACTGATTGCACAAGGTTTGATTTCCTGTTGGCAATTATAAGGCATTTGATTTGATTAGTTAGCTATTTGCTATTGATTGCTGTTTAAATAAGCTATTGTTTGCAAATAAGCAGACGCCTACACAGGTGTTAAACATTCCTAGTGGGTGGTGATTTTAGGAGTTATATAAGGGTTGTTGTCATTAGCTTGGCTAATATAGCTTGGTTGCTTCATCTAAGTGTTGCTTCTAAGTGTGTGGTTTGGAGATATTCTAGAGAGTTTTACAGAAGCTTCAACTGTTTAAGAGTTGTGCTAAGAGTTTTCTTTTCTACTGTTACAGGTAAGATTAATCTGTAGGAAAAGGTTACTGATTGCACAAGGTTTGATTTCCTGTTGGTAATTATAAGGCATTTGATTTGATTAGTTAGCTACTTGCTATCGATTGCTGTTTAAATTAGCTATTGTTTACAAATAAGCAGAGGCCTACCTAGGTGTTAAACATCCCTAGTGGGTGATGATTTTAGGAGTTATATAAGGGTTGTTGTCATTAGCTTGGCCAATATAGCTTGGTTGCTTCATCTAAGTGTTGCTTCTAAGTGTGTGGTTGAAGATATTCTGGAGATAACCTGGAGGTAATCTGAGGTATTCAGGAGGATAAATAAAAAGTTAAGATTAATTTGATTTAATTTATTCACCACATTGAAACGGAAGACTTAGTTCAGTGTAATAGTTGCTATGCATTTGTTTCACGTTCCACTTTTTGGAGGTTTGGTTGTTTTCTAATCTGTAGACAGTTCTCTATCTTGCGGCAGGAGATTGTATTTTTGAAGTCTGAGATTTGTAAATTATCGGGTAAACAAACTCAGGCTGGAACTGCTGCAAAGCCACTGCCGCAGAGACGTACTAGGAATGGCAGATGGATTACTGTAGGATCTGGTAAACTTAGAGTTGTGGATAAAAGGCATATTGCACAGTCTGTTGCTCTACATAATTCATTGTCTGCACTTTCAGAGTGTAATGGTGTTATGGAGAGAGGCACTGAGGGTAGTGGTGTTGTGGAGAGAAGCACTGAGGCTAGTGGTGTTGTGGAGCTAGGCACTGAGGCTAGTGGTGTTGTGGAGACAGGCTCAGACACTGAGGCTAATGGTGTTGTGGAGACAGGCTTGGAGACTATGGTGAGGCCTAATAGAAAGCAGTTGTTGTTGGGGGCTTCCATCATAAGAAGTGTGGAGATGGACAATAGTGGTCTTGTGAGGTGTCTTCCCGGAGCTACTGCTCACAGAAACAGGAGACGTATCTGTAATATTGTTAAGCAAGAAAAGCAGGAAGTGGAATTGGATGTACTTGTCCATCTAGGGACAAATGACTTGGCTTGCAATGAGGTTTCAGAGGTTACGGAAGTTTTTTAGTGTTTTTGCCAATGATATACGGCAGGTTGCTTCCACACTGTCATTCTCTGATGTTCTGCCTGTGCATAACACTCAGAATGACAGGCGGATGCGTATTGGGGACTTTAACTTGTGGCTTGGTGAATGGTGTCGGGAGCAAGGATTTGGCTTTATTTCTCATGGTAGCTCTGTTTGGAATGGAAATATACTGTACAAAAAAGATGGTTTGCATCTTTCTCAAAATGGAACAAATGTTCTCAGTGAGCAGTTCAGAGGTTTTGCTAGGATGAATTTAAACTAGGAGGTGGGGGGGCAAAAGGTTGATAAAACATCAATCCAATTGTCCCCCAAAACAAGGACAGAAGGTGTCTGTAGCAAGTGTGTTAAAAAATGATAAGCTTAGAGTCATGTCTACAAATGCTCGCAGTTTAGGAAATAAGATCCATGAACTTAAGGCAATAATGATAACTGATAATGTAGATTTAGTCGCTGTTACTGAGACATGGTATAATGAGAAAAATGACTGGGACATAGCAATACCAGGGTACTCTTTATATAGAAAAGACAGGGAAGGCAAGAAAGGGGGAGGAGTGGCCCTTTTTGTGAAGGATAGCATAAAATCTAGCATAATAAAAGTTAGTGAGGCGAACATAGAGTCCGTTTGAGTTATGCTAGAATTTGGTAATCACACAGTAACTCGTGTAGGTGTGATTTATAGGCCCCCAGGACAAATTGAAGAGTTAGATAATCTACTAGTTGAGGAAATAGCTAAAGTAACAATGAAGGGGGAAGTTATCATCATGGGTGACTTTAATCTTCCTGATGTGAATTGGAAAACAAAAAAAGCTGCTTGTGCCAGGAGCACACATATTCTAAACTCCCTACTGGGATTGTCTCTAAAACAAGTCATTGAGGAGCCAACTTGTAAAGAGGCCATACTAGATTTAGTGTTATCAAATGGAGATTTGGTATCAAATATTACTGTAGGTGAAAGTTTAGGATCCAGTGATCATCAGTCAGTGTGGTTTAATATAAGAACAGTGATTGAGTCACACCACACAAAAACAAAAGTTTTAGACTTTAGAAAAACAGACTTTTCTAAAATTAGAATATGTGTAAAGGAGTCATTATCAGACTGGAGCAATTTAAATGGAGTCCAAGAGAAATGGGATTATTTAAAAGTTGCACTACTGAAGGCAACAGAAAATTGCATTAGGCTTGTCAGTAAAAGCAAAAATATTCAAGAAACCACTGTGGTACTCCACAGATGTGGCCAAAATAGTAAAAAACAAAAAGTTAGCATTTAGTAATTATAAAAAAAAACAGAGTGAGGAAGACAGAATGATCTATAAGATTAGGCAGAAAGAGGCTAAGCAAGTTATAAGAGCTTCCAAATCACACACAGAAGAGAAATTAGCACAGTCAGTAAAAAAGGGGGAAAAAAACTTTTTTAGATACATGAATGAGAAAAGAAAAGTAAAACAAGGATTAGTTAGATTAAAAACAAAAGAAAGAAGATATGTAGACGAGGATAAAGGTCTAGCTTACTGCCTCAATGAACATTTTTGTTCGGTATTTACAGATGAAAATGAAGGAAAGTGACCTCTGTTAATAAAAAGGATAAATGTAACGGACCGTTTTGCACACAAGGGGTAAAAACCGTTTAGGCGATCGGCCCCCTTTCCAGAGATCCAGGCACAGCTACTGCAGAACACCAAAACTCACGAACTGGATACAAAATAGCACTCCAACTCCCGAACTGGAACCTCCCAAATAGCTGCTAGCAGGCGAACAGGAAAAGCAGACGAACAGCTTACACTCCTGGCAATCAGTCTCTAACAGCATACAGTGAATCCCCCCAAGAACGAGACAAGGCTCCGTGTTGAGGGTCAAGCAGTGGTCTGTTTAATGAGGGCTACCTGCCCAGCTTTTATGCAGGTCTCCCACCTGGTGGACACTCCCCTAGGGGACCAGATGGAAGACTGTGACAAGGGACAGACAAGTATACAAAAAGGACACACAGTCACAGTATATTCCCACAATGCATCCTGGCTTCCTCCCCTCTGCCCTGGGAGATAATTGGGAAGTAATTCAATTATCTCCCAAGACAAAGGCAAAACTCCATTACACACGTGGGAACACAAGACCAGCATAACACTTTAAAATGCACAAAGTAACGTTTACTACATAAAACACCGACATGTAACACATCCCCAGATAGCTCAGGTCTGAGTGCACATTATTAGGTGAATGGCACTCAGACTACACGAATACAGTTCAATCGCCATGGAGCCAAAGTCTTTACAGTCAGTTTCATACGAATGGGCTCCATGGGATTCCTATCTGGGGTATAAGACATTCACACAAAAATACCGAACACCGGGTCATTCGTGTGCTTTCACCGAACAAGAAGGGAGGTCGGCGGCTTCAGCGGTGTTCGCGCAAAACTGTGTCCGATTTTAGTTCCATGAAAATAGAGGCGAACACCGCTGTTCATTCGTATGGTTTAAAATGGCCGCGACCTCGTGTTCGGGATACGAACGGCGGCCACCCAGCGTTCATCAATTAAGCTGCGGTTAACCGCAGCTTCAGGGAGGTTAATTGCCGGCACACTCCAGCTCCCAGGTGGTCCAGTCATTCGTACGGTTGTTCGGTAGATTGAAACTACCGAACAACCGGCAGAAAAGCACGAATACAGCTTTTCTGCATGCAAAAATAAAGTCTTTTACAAAGGGGCCATAGTCCAAAGGCAGCAGGCAAGCAACCAGGCTTCTCCAATGCAATGTGGCGAGATTGGTCTCGTCACAAGTAATTTATTACACGTGAGTTTACAGAGGAAGAGGTTCTATTTCAACTGTCAAAAGTAAAGACAAATAAGTCAATGGGACCTGGAATACACCCAAAGCTGTTAAAAGAGCTTAGTGGTGTACTAGTAAAACCATTAACAGATTTATTTAACCAACCATTGTTAACAGGAGTAGTCCCAGAAGATTGGAAGTTAGCAAATGTTGTGCCCATTCACAAGAAAGGTAATAGGGAGGAGTCGGGTAACTATAGGCCAGTAAGCGTTACTTCAGTAGTGGGGAAAGTGATGGAAACCATGTTATAGGATAGGATTGTTGAACATCTAAAAACACATGGATTTCAAGATCAGAGACAACATGGGTTTACTTCAGGGAGATCATGGCAAACTAATCTTATTGATTTTTTGATTGGGTAACTAAAATTATAGATCTGGCTGGTGCAGTAGGCATTGCTTACCTAGATTTCAGTAAGGCTTTTGACACTGTTGCATATAGAAGGCTTATCAATAAACTGCAATCTTTAGGTTTGGATTCCAATATTGTTGCATGGGTAAAGCAGTGGCTGAGTGACAGGCAACAGAGGGTTGTAGTCAATGGAATATATTCGAAGCTTGGACTTGTCACCAGTGGGGTACCTCAGGGATCTGTACTTGGACCCATTCTCTTTAATATTTGTATCAGTGATATTGCAGAAGGTATTGATGGTTAGGTATGTCTTTTTGCTGATGATACTAAGATATGTGACAGGGTTGATGTTCCAGGAGGGATAAGCCAAATGACAAATGATTTAGGTAAACTAGAAAAATGGTCAGAATTGTGGCAACTGACATTTAATTTGGATCAGTGCAAGATAATGCATCTTGGACGTAAAAACCCAAGTACAGAGTACAGAATATTTGATAGAGTCCTAACCTCAACATCTGAGGAAAGGGATTTAGGGGTGATTATTTCTGATGACTTAAAGGTAGGCAGACAATGTAATAGAGCAGCAGGAAATGCTAGCAGAATGCTTGGTTGTATAGGGAGAGGTATTAGCAGTAGAAAGAGGGAAGTGCTCATGCCATTGTACAGTGGTGAGACCTCACTTGGAGTATTGTACACAGTACTGG
Organism: Pelobates cultripes; assembly: GCA_933207985.1. Classification (NCBI taxonomy): domain Eukaryota; kingdom Metazoa; phylum Chordata; class Amphibia; order Anura; family Pelobatidae; genus Pelobates; species Pelobates cultripes. Next base: position 285,313,777 of record OW240913.1, read on the forward strand.
AGACCGTATCTTCAGAAGGATATTGATACCTTCAAAGAAGGGCTACTAAACTGGTTCATGGATTGCGGGATAAAACTTACCAGGAAAGGTTAAAGGATCTTAACATGTATAGCTTGGAGGAAAGACGAGACGGGTGGGATATGATAGAAACATTTAAATACATAAAGGGAATCAACACAGTAAAGGAGGAGACTATTTTTAAAAGAAGAAAAACTACCACAACAAGAGTACATTAGAGGGACAAAGGTTTAAAAATAATATCAGGAAGTATTACTTTAATGAGAGGGTAGTGGATACATTGAATAACCTTCCAGCTGAAGTGTTAGAGGTTAACACAGTAAAGGAGTTTAAGCATGTGTGGGATAGGCATAAGGCTATCCTAACTATAAGATAAGGCCAGGGACTAATGAAAGTATTTAGAAAACTGGGCAGACTAGATGGGCCAAATGGTTCTTATCTGCCATCACATTCTATGTTTCTATGTTTCTATGACATTTAACTACTTAAACAGGTTCTTCCATCTGTTAAGTCACGATCATAGTAGAGCATGCAGTTGTGTTTAGAAAAACAGTAAAGGATTTTTTCTCATAGTACATATCTCTTAAATGAATTAGTTTAATCAGCTTCACATGGCAGAAGATAATCTTAAATGACATAGTATTTAATTTAAATGTTTATTATTCAGAAGGGCAAAGGAAATTGCTTAATTCATTTTCTGAGTAGTCGTGCCGAATGAAAATGAGCTTTTAGACAAGTAAATGCTCGCTGCAGCAAGCAGGGCATTCTGAATATATGTGGTATGTAATTGTATTGTTTATGAAATTAGTATGTAAAATTGAACAATGTATGTCAATGTAAAAACAAAATGGAGAGGATAGAAACAAATTGCTGACATATTTAGAACAGATCGATGTGTAAAAACTAATAATAACAAAATAAAACATACCACTACGTACTAAAGAATGGACAGAACACAATTAATCTTTGCAGGCAGATTAGCGAAAAAAAATATAACCCACGTTAATCAAGAAAATCATTCTTGTTCTATATGTATGCCCCCTTGTGGCATGTTTTTTAAATTGTATTATCACTTCTCCTTAAAGGGACACTGTAGTCACTATAAGCATTTCATCTCTTTGAATTGGTTATAGTACCTGGAGTACCCTGGCATTGTCCCTCCATTCAGTGTTGCACCATGTTCGTGCAGTATGCCACAAAATAAGAGTCCCTGGCAACCTACAGTCCGGCCCCTTCAGTATGTGTAGCTAAGGCAGAGATTACACACTTCCTTGTTGTCATACCCATTCATACCGTCAGTTGGAACTCTGACAGGCTAAAAGCAGTCAGCTGATACTCTCAGCCAATCACAGCTGCCCATTGCTGCTCAGGCTAATACTTCCTTATTAACCAAAGCAGCAGAGAGGGGATGGATTGCCGTGGACTCTTGTTTAGCATTAAAACATTAAAACTTTAAAAACTGTTTAATGCTGATAGAAATGATGGGACCAGAGGACTCCAGACACTATAACCAGTTTAATGAGATGAAGCAGATGTCGGTTTTCGGTGATCCTTCAATATTGATAGTTATGGCTCGCTTCAGGTATGATGTGGACCTTTACCGACAAAAGGTCACTCCGGGTCATTCTAAGCTTAGTGTGTCTTTATGCAATCGATAGCTGTATACGGAGCAGACCCTTCTGTTCCCAAATTACTTATAAATACTGTTTTCCTTAACCATTCTAGATGATAACTTGACTATCACTAAAATAATCCAGTGTCTGAAGACCCAAAAGGCACTGTAATAATATTGTAATAAATGAAACAATGACTCAAATAAATATAAGATAAAAGTGTATTGAATGAATGTTACAGAATGCAAAATAGTCAGTAAATAATTAATCTTACCAAATGTATTAGTGGCTACAGCATATGTCCCTGTATACCTTTCAGATGTGTGGTGACAGCAGGCAGAGTAAGAGTAGATGAATGAATGAATGAATGAATGACTGAATGACAACGTCACACTCTTTCTCCTTCAGTTAAATAGCCATTTTGTCCTCAATAAAGCAGCCCCCACCTGTGTAATACTCCCAAAAAGGTTTTCTAACTTGTTGCATGATGTAATGTATTGAATATCTAAGTTTGGGATATACCCTAGATGGCTCTGCCTATAGTTAGCTTCAAAATTAAGTGAAGTGTTTTGTATACATTTGACTGACAACACGTGTTTGTTCTAATTTAACTTCAACCTTTTAGCTGTTAACCTTGTGGAAATGTCATTGAAAATTTAACTTTTTCAAATCTAAGCAAAAAGGCCTGCAATATTTCATACACCTATTTTATACAGCTAAATGTACATTCATATTAGATATATATATGCACCATACCATATAATACATATATATATATTGCAAACTACACATTAAATAATGATCAACACTCCACAGCAGATACAGATACAGTCCAAATCATTGGAGGCCTTCTTAAAGCAGTGGTTTATAATACTTACTGCACATTAGTGTGGAACTGTCTTACACACATATGCACTACAGTGCTTATTAAACCACTCTGCTTATATACTTAAACTAATTATCAACCCATTGATAATTCAGTCATTTACACCCCTATGATGAGTACTCTCTTCCACTTACATCCCTACCTTTCCTGCCAATTGACCATTTTCTACCAATATCTACCTCCCAAAATCAACTATCTATTTATATCTCTATAGCCCAGCCTTACCCAAAAAAGTTCCTCAAACACCCCCCCCCAATTATTTCCACACAATTAACCCCTAAAAAAAATCACTTGTTATCTTGCAATTCAAACATCCCTGTAAATGTATTTCCCATCCTTCCCCTGCACTTTTCAATCCATATTAAATTCCTCCGCTAGGCTAATCATCCTTACCCTTCGTTCTGCTTCTGCTATTCATCTCTGTGAGTTTCTTCACTGGCTCCCCATTCACAGCAGAGTTATATTCATGCAGAGCCCTTACTAATGCTGCTTCCCACTACTTAAACATTTTCTCTTATCACCTCTTCCCATGCTAAGCTTCAGGATTCCTCCCACGTGGCACCAACACTCTGGAACACACTTCTCTGTCAGACTTTTTTAATCGCTCCCTAAAGAGATTATTGTTCAGGGAAATCTACCACTGAGCTCCATAATTAATGTATTTCACTTACCCAATAAATGCCCTAATACCACTTTATATTAACATCATTCTCAACCTTGCAGTCCCCACCTCCTCTTTGTCACCTCCCCTTCCATATAGATTGTAAGTACCCATGGGAATAGGGCCCTCAATTCCTCCAGTATTAGTTTGTGAACTCTTGTATTGTCTCTTAGTTATATTGTAATGTGTCTTTTACTTGCGCCGATTGTAACCATGGACAGTGCTGCTGAATGTAATTCACTTAATAAATAAAGTTTAATAAAATAATCCTTTTGTGCACACACACACACACACACACACACACACACACACACATGCGCGCACACACACACACACACTCTCTCTCTCTCTCTCTCTTACAGATAAGGACACGGCACTCAGACACTGCACTCACATTCAGAGATATATTCACCTTCAGACATGCTCACAGTCACACACATACTCACTCATACAGAAACACGTGCAGTTTCACCATTACAAACACATACTCAAACACATAGTCAAACTACCAGACAGAGGACTGAAATGTTGAAGATCATTATGTATTTTTTGCAATAAAAACACACAAGGACTATTTGATGACTAGTGATGAAACTAGCCATCACACACAGAAACAGGTCAGAACACTGCAAACTCCAACTGCAGAAGACATAGCTAGGGTTTCAGAGGAAATTCACAAGAACCGATGCCAAAGGATACAATCTGATTAAAGGCATGGACTGGGTGAACGGAGGTAATAGAGGACTGTGTTTTCCTGCCTGTGTTATTTTAATATGTAAATACAAGTTTACTTGAAGGTATTCATCGTGTCTGAGTACGTTATTTGGATTATAACAGACTTGGAGTATTATATTTGGAGTCATTACAGTTTTAGCAGTTTATCTACTCTGTACTTGGGAGAGCACTGAAATATTCCCTTTTTCCTTATAGTTGCATATTAATGGTTTTATACTGTTTGTTCTTTTTTTTCATTTGCAATTTTAAGGAGACCATTGTTTATGTAAGTTTTTAAACACAAAGAATTGAGGTGATCACATTTGCACTTTAAAAAAAAAAAGTGATTTTCTAAATATTTCTTCCAATTTTCTCCTGTTTTAAAAGTCACACCTAGTTTTAAAGGCACAGCACACTATATATATCTATATTAATATATACTATATATTTGTTATAATACACATATAAATCTGTCTTTCTATGAACACATTTGATAGTAGTGTTTTTATTTCCACTTTTAATGTTTAATGTTGTTTCTCGTCCCAAATTGACTTTCTGATTGGGGTTATATTAAAAATATAATAAGGACAGTGTGGTTAAGGAGCATATCATGAAACAGTGCACTCCTTTTTAACATACTTGTCTCACTTCTAGCTGTTATATCAATTTTCTACAGAAACTGTTCGTAGAAACAGTTCCCAATACCCTGTTCTAACTTAAGGCCTTAGCTGTTTTGTTAGCTCACCTGACTATTTCTCTATTTATATGTTGCATATTTAATATCATGGTTGTTTTCATAACACTAATATATTGACTGGCAATATGATAGATTAATACATTTCCCTGAGCTTTCCTGTCCTTTGAAAGCTCCTGTATTTGACCTTGGACATGTTCACCGTTAGTACGCCAGGTCACTTCTACAAGTACAATGATTCAGTAGCATTTAAAAAATGCACACATCTATTCGTTTCTAAGCAATTATGGAAACTATATAATAATTCAAAATGTAAGCTTCTAGATAGTGTCTAGACATTTCTATTTTTCAGTTTCTGCATAATTTAGGCTTATTTAGCTCCTGCTATTTCCTTAAGCTCACCCTCCTCTGAGGGTCACATGAAAACATCAATGAATGTGAAAACATGTAATATCAGCTGGTAATGCAGACATATCTACAGTGTCTTTATGTCTATGTTGGAATCCATGTGGCATGCTGTTTGGGATTACTGGGTTCCTAAAGTTGCATTATGTTTCTTGCTTTTTCAGGGTCGTATCTCAGTATTATTTGCATTTACAAATTTGTATCTGTTAAATTGAGGTAATTGTATCGTAGACTGCAAAAATAACATGGGTCTCAGGATTGGTGCAGATAGAAAATGGATAAGCACGTTTAGTTTAGGTAGGGGCATAGTGGGACATAAATGATAACCAGCCAAAGTCTCTGATAAAGATAAATAACTTGTAGCTGGGGGAATGATTTGCATCATTAAACATGGATAGTATGTTAAGTAACTGAGTAGACACATTCCCTGATGTGATAAATGTATACTCCTGTCTACTCATTTAACATTATTTAGGTTTCAGTGAACCAAAACCCCCAAATATTTAACCTAAACATATACATTAGAAATACTAGGAATTTATTGGCATCAAATTGTTCTTGATTGCATAATGCATGCCTGATCTCTATTATTTTATTGCAATTTATTTTATTTCTGATTATAATTCCTGTATTATTTGATTATTTACTACTTGACTTCCTTTTCATTAAAGGACCACTCTAGGCACCCAGACCACTTCAGCTTAATGAAGTGGTCTGGGTGCCAGGTCCAGCTAGGGTTAACCCATTTTTTCATAAACATAGCAGTTTCAGAGAAACTGCTATGTTTATGAATGGGTTAAGCCTTCCCCCTAATCCTCTAGTGGCTGTCTCATTGACAGCCACTAGAGGCGCTTGCGTGCTTCTCACTGTGATTTTCACAGTGAGAGCACGCAAGCGTCCATAGGAAAGCATTGTAAATGCTTTCCTATGCGACGGGCTGAATGCGCGCGCAGCTCTTGCCGCGCGTGCGCATTCAGCCGACGGGGAGGAGAAGAGGAGGATCGGAGGAGGAGAGCTTCCCGCCCAGCGCTGGAAAAAGGTAAGTTATTACCCCTTTCCCCCTTCCAGAGCCGGGCGGGAGGGGGACCCTGAGGGTGGGGGCACCCTCAGGGCACTATAGTGCCAGGAAAACGAGTATGTTTTCCTAGCACTATAGTGGTCCTTTAATCTTCTTTCCACATATTTGAAACCAGTATTATCAAGAGATTGTTCTTGATTTGTACCGAAAGATATTTTTTTAAAAGTGCCAATCAATTAGGTCTACAACCATCATATCTGGAATATCTCAAAAAAATTGGAAAATAAAATTATATTTTAATTATGCATACCGCATACATAATTCATCATATATAGGCTTTAGACTTGTAATGACAATCTGGAACTTCATTCTTAGAAACGCTAAATGTTGCCAAAATGTATATTTAAACCAGGGCTCGAGTCCTGCAGGAATGCTATTCCCGTTAGTAGTCCTGCAGGACCTACCCTTTGCTGTCTACCTTTACCATATAACATCACCATTATAATTTATGGTATGGCATTATCAGCACCTAGTTTCTGTGTGGTTGAAGCTCTGGATAGTGTATCCCTGCATGCTGAACATTCCACTGATCTCTGTAGAGCTGTCACTCAGAAGCTGCTCTCTGATCCTTGAAGTGGCACTGGGTTGCCCCCATGTTGGTGACATCACACGGTGCGCTGTCTGGGTGCTGAGAGGTAGCTAGGTAGTGGTAGGAGCTGGGGAGTGAGACCAGGAAGGTAAGTGTGAGTGAAGGAAAGGGGCTGCGAGGTCGATGAGACACGTAGACACTCCAAAGTGAGTGAAGACAGCTGAGTGTGAGTGACAGACCTGAACAGGGCAGTGAGTGAGGTATGGGAGAGGGGGGGTTAATGGGGAAAGTCTAAACTTGGGGTAGTGAGTGAAGTTTCTCTGTGGAATTTCTGCATATGAGTGAGTGCTGCCTCACTGTGAGTGTAGGTGTCTCATACCAGGGAGCACTCACTCTCATTCATGACCTGCTGGAGACTATATTTGAATAGACAGTAAATGTAAACACTGTAGTTTGGGAAGATTGGGATACTGAACCTCTATGGTGTACAGGTAATAACTACAGGTTACCAGTGTTAGGTTGGCAATGAAATCCCTGATGGTTCACCACTAGTTAAAATCTACTTGAAGACTTGTTTCGTGTGTTAAAGAGGCACTAGTCAACCAGGTCCCCTGGCAGTCACTGTCAGTGTATTTGGCACTAGTCAATCAGGTCCCCAGGCAGTCATTGTCAATGTATTTGGCACTAGTCAATCAGGTCCCCAGGCAGTCACTGTCAGTGTATTTGGCACTAGTCAATCAGGTCCCTTGGCAGTCACTGTTAATGTATTTGACACTAATCAGGCAGGCTCCCAGGCAGTCACTGTCAGTCACTGTCAGTGTATTTGACACTAATCAGGTAGGCTCTCAGGCAGTCACTGTCAGTGTATATGACACTAATCAGGCAGGCCCCCAGGCAGTCATTGTCAGTGTATTTGGCACTAGTAAATCATATAGGTCTACCGGCAGTTACTGTCAGTGTATTTGGCACTAGTAAATCATACAGGTCCCCTGACAGTCACTGTCAGTGTATTTGGCACTTGTTACAACTGTTCTATATTTATTTATTTATTTATTGCATGTGAATTTTGGAGATGTCTTTGTATATGGCACTTTACAATAAATGTTGCACTGTATTTTCTGCATCCGAACATATTATTTTTTTTTAGGGTGGAGGGTGGATTTTGGGTGAGTTCACACACTTTTTTTCCCAGGACGTGACCCCTGATTTAAACATAATGTTATATCACTTTGAATTAATTAAAACAGAACATTTTAGAATTAATATAACAATTCCAAAGTAAAAACAGACTTACAAGGATTAATTTGATTATTGTAGGGTCTGTGTTTAATATCTGGGTGAAACAATGTTTAAACCAAATCAACTGGCTTATATATTCCTTCTAGCCAAACATCGACATACTCACAAAGTTAAAGTTTTGATCTCATGCCTGCTAAAGGAATACCTGAAACTTTATATCATACTTTTCTTTCACCATGGTGTAGAAATAGAATAACAAGAAGTTCCCTTATTTTAGAATGTCTTTTAACGGACAAACTCCATGTGTAGATCAAAAATGACCTCTACGGTCTTCTATAATACAAGAGGCTCAGGTGAACTATTGTACCCTGTTGTAAAGATTAAATGTCAGTGGTCCCAGGATATACTTGAAAATTATAGAAATGTCAATGTATCCTTCCTGGTAAAATATTTTTATAAATAAAAAAATTATCAGACAATGAGCAATGCACCTTGTTGAACAATCTCAGCCTGAAAAAAAAGACTTCTGTGAGGTACGTAAATACCTCAAAATAGAAGTAAACATTTTAGATGAGTGCTAGAAGACATAGGTCAGAGACACATTTGTCTTATCTACAGAGGGTTATCTATGCATTGCTACAAGAAGAAAAGGAACCAACATGGAACATATGAAGGATGCAATACCTGCGACAAGACACTTTGCAATACAAAATTCCCAAATCAAGACCCTACAGAAAACTTTGTTTGAAGATAGCCATATACTGAACTTGAGTGAACTTTTCTTTTTCAGTACTTTAGGAGAAAAGACAGACATGCCTGTGGAGAAAGATAATTATGATTCACAAGTCAAGTATTGCACTAACTAGGTACTCACCTTCTTATCTATACTTCAAAAGGCATTGTAAATGACATTGTAAACTTTTTTTTGTTTGTTTCATGAGTGCTACTATATTTTCTAGTCTAATACCTAGTGTCTATACCTTTACACACACAGAGTTGGCACTAACACCCAGTGGACACTGCTTAGAAGGCAAGAGATAAGATTCAGTTTCCCTCATAGACAATATAATTTTCATTTTTTTTGAGACCACAACAATATATAGGTTACTGTAATTTTTATTATTATTTTTATTTTGGTATGCAGCTCTTTAAGCTTGGTATGTGCATTGGATTATCTATAGACTTAGAACTTGTGCATTGAGTTGCGATTTAATCTGAATTTTGGTTGATTGGCAGTTGCTCCAAAAGTTTCTCAAAAACACTAAGAACAAGTAAAACTGTTCATCCATTGCCTGTATCATATATCACAAAATTAAACAGGCAATGGATCAACAATTTTATTTGTTTTGTGATTTGGAGTTCTGTCCGTGGTGCCAAAAATTAGAGGTGGTTGATGGGAAAAAAAGATAAATGATGGTCAAAGGACTGCCACTAAATGTTGATTTTATTCCAAAATTAAGTAAGAAGTGACCAGCAGAGGAAAAAATGGAGAAGCAGTAAAACAATTTACATATATTAATTATTTATATATTATATAACACTCTTCTATTGGTTACTTTTTCTTTACTTGCTCTGTGAACCAAATGGTGGGAAAATGTACCTCTCAGTGTATTGCAGAATACATGCAAACTATTTGTATTCTTCATATATTTAGCAGTACACTAATTGGCCAATTTTCTTGCCCTTTTATTTATTTGCTGGAGCAATTATAGGGGCAAAATGTGTCTAAACCAAACCACCACATGTTAATTCTCAAATTAATAAAAAAAAATAGTTTGAGACAAAACAGTCCTACGCAACCAAAGGACTTTTTTGCACCCATCTAGTAATCCAATGAAATTAAAAAAAAATATTTAAGTGAACAATCTATTCTAGATATAAAATAGCCAAACATCTAGAGTTGCTGCATCATATGTGAAAGATATATGCATAACAACTAGTGAATTTTAAAATAGTTCAGTGAGTTAAAAATAGAAGGTAATATTAATTAATTGGAAAACATCTTTAGTTTAGCTTAATTTGAAAATGTATCTCATTTTTCCAGGCTGGTTTTTTACACACCACAACTCATTGTTTAATGAAAGAACTAACAGGATTCATGTTTTTTTATGACACCAATTTTGTTTTTATAAAAAAAATCATTAAAAAAGGTTAGGAAAGAAAAAAAAAAAAACAAGCCTGTCAAATTAATTCCTTCTGAGTGGCCTTGTCGTCAATGCACAATAATACTACCAAAGTTTATGTGAACATGCTGTCTGACAGCATGGGAAATCAAATATTCAGGCCCTACATTCACACTACAAATTTGCCAGTTGGATCATGTTGTTACAAGAACGGAAAGTCTGTTTCTATTTTTGAAGACAGACTTATTTCTTCCACCTTGTATCACGCTTTCTTTCATATTAAAAATATGGTTTCCTCAGCATAATTGAAATTAAAATACATGCATCAAACAATAGTCAAAAAATGTGTGAGCCATTCAGGTGAGATCGGTTTCTTTATATAGCACCGGTAATTTGAAGGTAAATTCACTTGCAAGTAAATATTCACTTGCAAGTAAATATGTTTTTTAAATTTTTTAAATGCCTCATGACTGAAGTCATATTGGCAGTTTTCTTATGTTTTAGATTTTTGCATGTTCAACTGTAAATTCGCTCTTTTCCACTAAATACACACATACACACACACACACACACACACCAACTACCTGATTTTGCATCCCTCCCTGTTTCCTAGTTCCAGGGCCCAATTTAACATTGCACTGCAATATTTCCCAGTAGGAAGCATTTTCCAAGTAAGTGTATTAGGTTCCTAGGATAGGACCAGCCAAGAATGGGGTACATTGGTTTGTTCATATACTGTTTATTCAATGTATGATCATATACTACAGGGAGTGCAGACTTATTAGGCAAATTAGTATTTTGACCACATCATCCTCTTTATGCATGTTGTCTTACTCCAAGCTGTATAGGCTCGAAAGCCTACTACCAATTAAGCATATTAGGTGATGTGCATCTCTGTAATGAGAAGGGGTGTGGTCTAATGACATCAACACCCTATATCAGGTGTGCATAATTATTAGGCAACTTCCTTTCCTTTGGCAAAATGGGTCAAAAGAAGGACTTGACAGGCTCAGAAAAGTCAAAAATAGTGAGATATCTTGCAGAGGGATGCAGCACTCTTAAAATTGCAAAGCTTCTGAAGCGTGATCATCGAACAATCAAGCGTTTCATTCAAAATAGTCAACAGGGTCGCAAGAAGCGTGTGGAAAAACCAAGGTGCAAAATAACTGCCCATGAACTGAGAAAAGTCAAGTGTGCAGCTGCCACGATGCCACTTGCCACCAGTTTGGCCATATTTCAGAGCTGCAACATCACTGGAGTGCCCAAAAGCACAAGGTGTGCAATACTCAGAGACATGGCCAAGGTAAGAAAGGCTGAAAGACGACCACCACTGAACAAGACACACAAGCTGAAACATCAAGACTGGGCCAAGAAATATCTCAAGACTGATTTTTCTAAGGTTTTATGGACTGATGGAATGAGAGTGAGTCTTGATGGGCCAGATGGATGGGCCCGTGGCTGGATTGGTAAAGGGCAGAGAGCTCCAGTCCGACTCAGACGCCAGCAAGGTGGAGGTGGAGTACTGGTTTGGGCTGGTATCATCAAAGATGAGCTTGTGGGGCCTTTTCGGGTTGAGGATGGAGTCAAGCTCAACTCCCAGTCCTACTGCCAGTTCCTGGAAGACACCTTCTTCAAGCAGTGGTACAGGAAGAAGTCTGCATCCTTCAAGAAAAACATGATTTTCATGCAGGACAATGCTCCATCACACGCGTCCAAGTACTCCACAGCGTGGCTGGCAAGAAAGGGTATAAAAGAAGAAAATCTAATGACATGGCCTCCTTGTTCACCTGATCTGAACCCCATTGAGAACCTGTGGTCCATCATCAAATGTGAGATTTACAAGGAGGGAAAACAGTACACCTCTCTGAACAGTGTCTGGGAGGCTGTGGTTGCTGCTGCACGCAATGTTGATGGTGAACAGATCAAAACACTGACAGAATCCATGGATGGCAGGCTTTTGAGTGTCCTTGCAAAGAAAGGTGGCTATATTGGTCACTGATTTGTTTTTGTTTTGTTTTTGAATGTCAGAAATGTATATTTGTGAATGTTGAGATGTTATATTGGTTTCACTGGTAATAATAAATAATTGAAATGGGTATATATTTGTTTTTTGTTAAGTTGCCTAATAATTATGCACAGTAATAGTCACCTGCACACACAGATATCCCCCTAACATAGCTATAACTAAAAACAAACTAAAAACTACTTCCAAAAATATTCAGCTTTGATATTAATGAGTTTTTTGGGTTCATTGAGAACATGGTTGTTGTTCAATAATAAAATTAATCCTCAAAAATACAACTTGCCTAATAATTCTGCACTCCCTGTATAACTAAAACCCCATTATTTTTGTTTATCACATTCTGTGAGCTTTGCAATATCTATTTAATGAATGAATGTGTGTCCTCTGAGTTTAATATATATATATATATATATATATATATACATACTGAACAAAATTACACAACACTTTTGTCTTTGCACCCATTTTTTACGAGCTAAACTCAAGGATTTAAGACTTTTTTTCTATGTACACAAAATGCCTATTTCTCTCAAATATTGTTCACAAATCTGTCTAAATCTGTGTTTGTGAGCACTTCTCCTTTGCCGAGATAATCCATCCACCTCACAGGTGTGGCATATCAAGATGCTGGTTAGACAGCATGATTATTGCACAGGTGTGCTTTATGCTGGCCACACTAAAAGGCCACTCTAAAATGTGCAGTTTTACTGTATTGGAGGGTCCGGGGGGCTTTGAAAAACCAGTCAATAGTGCAACACATCTCCTTTGCATAGAGTTGATCAGGTTGTTGATTGTGGCCTGTGGAATGTTGGTCCACTCCTCTTTATTGGCTGTGCAAAGTTGCTGGATATTGTCAGGACCTGGAACACGCTGTCATATATGTCGATTCAGAGCATCCCAAACATGGTCAATGGGTGACATGTCTGGTGAGTATGCTGGTCATGCAAGAACTGTTGCCCCTCAAGGCCTGAATGAAACTATCTCTTACCATTCTTTCCTCTAAGCAGTTGTTTTTAAAGTCTTGTTTTTTCCCTCAAATTTTGTTTATCTGTTGTCACCATAGCAATATTATTCACATGTCAGCTTCTACTAAGCTGCATTTAAATATTATATATTCTCTTTTTGGCAGCTTTCTATATAACTACATTAATACTAGCATGCAAATCCTTTTCACCCTATTTGGATTCACAGAATTTCACCCTTGTTTCACCCTAGCATAATTCTTCAGTTTGGTATCTGGCACAGCTCAGTAAGTGTCTTCAGCTTTGCCTGTTAAATTCTCTGCTAGGAGGGGGACCTAGTCTGTGGTAGCAACATCGTGTAACAGGCATAGATGTTCAAAGGCCTTTAAAAATTAATCAACGTCCTCCTCTGACTCTATGAACATCTAAAAAGCCTGGTACGGTAGTTTAGGCTTGTGTTCAGGAACTACCAAAAGCCCTGGGGATACATCCAAAGCTCTCAGTTCGGTGAGTTTTAAGTGATTCTACCAATCACCTTTCACCAGAATGTACGCTTGTACCTCAGAGATCGTTCGGCCACTATTTCCTGCGATGGATTCCCTCCGTAATATGCAAGGCGAATCCACATATCCTTCTGTAGCTCGGTCTCTGGGTCCATTGGCATAGGAGCCCCTCTGTCATCCTCCATGAGTGCTGCAAACAAGGCTGCTATCGATCTATTGCTGGCTACTTGCCCACGTGCCTCCAGCAACTCTTTAAGCATTTTCCGTTTCAAATTTGTGTAGTTCATGGACTGGTTCAGCTGGAAAGTACCATTCCACTGCTACCACCAGATGTAGTGGACCACGTGTAACCTAAGTCGTTATTTCCGCTAATTCCTTCCTTCAGCCACTCTGGAAACATTAGAATACACAGACATCCATTCCCCCAGTAACTAGACAAAACATAGTTCTGGGAGTCAACTGATTTTATTCTGGCCTGAGAGATAATTGCGTGAGAAAACCATATAATTAAATTATCTCTCAGGTACAGAAAATCTATACAAAATATACAGTACGCCAAAAGTGCTCCCACCATAACTAGGTCACAAAAGTCATATCCCCATATAGCTCCGATCTGAGTGTATAACATATTAACATATTGGAAATATTATTGATGTATTTCTAGGAATCCAAAAGATCTGAGATTTATGACAATTGAAAGGGTCAATTTTAACTGGAGAGTGGGAAATCTAGAGAAAGAGCTAGACAAAGTTGATGCCAAATGAATATTTTATTTAGACACTTTGGAGCTGAAAGGTTTAAATTTCGATTTTGAGCTCAATGACTTTCTTTAAAATTTTGTCTATTAACTAGTCCATTCTCTTTAACAAAGTATTATCTTATATAAAGTTATATGCTATAATCAATATCCCTCCAGACCTATATTACTCTTTCCACAAAATGCCTATCTTTTTCAATTTTTTCCCCAAACAGATTTTTTTCCTCACTTTGCCCTATATTTAGCCCTTCGTTTATTAATATTATACATGATTTTAGTATAGTATATACCAAGTTTGGAAAGAAAGTGCAAACGTGATTAAGTAGGATTACAAAATCCACATATTATGAAACGAAAATGTACAACAACGAAATAGAAGAAAAATTTTAAGTTTACACAGCATAAATACATACATGCCTCATATCTTCTTAAGTGTACCATACATATTTATATTATTTATAGATACAAAATTGCCTTAATACTTAGTTGTAATATTTTGTAGTATACAATATGATTACTACATATTCTGAATCTAGTTCACCTCCACAGATGAAACAAATTAAACCACAGACCGGAGACATAAAAAAGAATCCCTTCTTATTACTTGGCATTCAACATTATTCATATGCATAAGGCTATCCTAACTATAAGATAAGGCCAGGGACTAATGAATGTATTTAAAATAATTGGGCAGACTAGATGGGCCGAATGGTTCTTATCTGCCATCACATTCTATGTTTCTATGTTTCTATTCCCTGAGGAATTAGGCGCAGACTTACGAAACACGTTGGAATTGAACAAATACCGAACTACATGCAAGACGGGTGAATCCAGAGAGCCACCATACTCTATCCAGCTGCCTGTGCGGCAAACTTTGTGAATCCAGAGAGCAACCAGACTTACTAAAGCTGTTCGAGTGCGTTATACAGGTGGAGGGAAGTGCTCCCTCGCAGCTCGATAACCCTCAAATCGATATCTCTACAGACATCACACTGTCTCTTACACAGAAATCTCTACCACGTACCCACACATATTTACATTCACACTCCAATGGATTTAGTGGACATCTAGCCCACAATTTTATTATTCCAACTCCAGAAGACTTACAAATATATTGGGCTACTTTACCACAACCCCACATAAGAATTTGAGACCGATGGAACTATCGGGCATTCGGCCCACATCTTCAAAATCAGGTCGGACTCCTACTGACATTTCTCTGTTTACTATAAACATTATATTTTTATTTTACCTCACTTTTATTTTTATTTTTAATTTTATTTTTCATTATTTATTCTGTAATTTCTTATTCTTTCTATATTTTTTTTAACTATTTCTTTTAAATCCCATTTGCCACTTTTTCACCTCAACATGTTTATTTTTATTTTTCCCACTCTATATTTGGGAGCTCAAAAGAGTGTGCACACTCAGACCCCAATTATAATGGTACCAGCAATCTATTCGCTTTTTTAAATATATGTTGTATATCCATTTTATGATACAATTAGTACCAATAAATTCTTACTTATCTAGATTTTATGTGTAAGAATTTTATGTATATCTACATCACATTTGCGCTTTCTTTCCAAACTTGATTTATACTATATATTATATATACAGAGATAAGGATACTGTCTTATCAAGAAGCAGCACTATGTAACACAGATACACCTTACTATCACAATACTCAAAAAGACACATAGTGATACTTTCAAAACTCATAAAAAACATTTAATTGCCAGGTTGAGCAGTATATTTGCAGCACAGTTTCCGAGAACACTTTGGATCCCACACTCCTTAGTCACTCTATTAAATATGATTTTGGTATATGACTTCTATACATATATGTGTCTTCATCTGTTCCGTAATTCTATTTACATGTCTTCCTACTGTAATTACTACTTTTAAAGGGTTAATATTGTCCCAGGAATTTTTTAATTTTAATACATCCACTATCTTGAAATATACTTACCAATATACACTTAACCCCTGGCTCTCCTGAGTGTAAACTTGTATTGTACACTACACATCTCTATTTTATATATATATTTTTTCCATTGTCATAGGTTTTATTAATTGCACCTTATTAATTGCACTTTATAGGTGTATATTTATATGTATTCTTTTTTTAATCTAATGTACATATTCTCACATTCGCATTGTTTATACATTATTAGAGTTATTTAGATTTTACTGTATTCTTATAGTCTTGTTATTGCATATTTTAATCTGTTTTAAGCATTCTTTTACAATGGTAATTTTTTGCATTATATGAGGTCTTGATTGGTCTCATAATATACCTTAATAAGAAGAAGTACAAAATAGCCATGTGTTTCTTAGGGCTATATAAACTCCATAGAGAACTATCTTACCATAAGCCTCTGAAGAAGTGATGTTGCTTGACACGAAATGCGTAATGGTCTAGTAGTAAATGCGTTACACCGAAAAAGCACTCTCTTGGAGGAGAACTGCAGGGGAACGCAGGAACGGCTTCCCCGTTTCCTGGTGGAACACTCTTGACGGTCTGCAACTTAACCCCTAACCGATTTGCTCACATTTTACTTTTAAGCCAGCGCAAGCAAGAGCATTAAAGGGACTACGTTTTTTTCAACATCTGGAGCTGGTATTCCCACTGTTCCACAGACATGCCTTTCATTCTGGAGGGCTTTTAAGTTTTTTTTTAACTGTTTGTCATTACTATTAAAGGGTTTACAGAGAACACAATGTCTCTTGTTTTTTACCCTTTCTAGCTCTCGAGACATCACGCAACATATGAGACCACTTCATGGTTATAACCCTCTAAAAAAGTTTTTTTACACCTATATGTCACTATTCCATGTAGTTGTATATAGTTAATAGAATATCAGCCATGGATGATTTTAGCTCCTGCTATCAATAACGGGTATCTAGCATCTTGACAGCTCATACACTTTTGCTACATTGTATCACTAAGTGTTATTGAACTGTACACTACATGGACTATAATGCACTTTCTTAGTTTGTTATTGCTGTAACATTTTAGTTTTTTATAGTATCTTTTGCTGTGTACTATTTTATCAACTTTTTATTAGGATGATTTGTCACTGTTTAGTTAACAGTGGCTCCTGCATTCCTGTTTAGGTGCACCACGTTTCCTGCGCAAATGATCTTTTATTTAATTTATTGTTTTTAACTAGTTTTCCAGTTCTCACAACATATTTCCTGGTATGTTTTTAGGATCCCGTATCCTTGTGATTCATTGTCATTGGAGTATGTGTCTGCTGTATACAACAGCTTTAAAACACAACTCAGGAAGAGGAGCAAAGCCAGTAAACCACTCATGGACAGCTGTTTCATTGTTAATGCAACTCATCAGCATGAGGTTGGTTACTGTATTGCTATGGAGGCTTTGCATTACTTGTAAAGTACATACCAGCACAGTTGTAGTGGGGAAAAAAGTGTGGACGAAAACCCCTTCTACATGAAGTAAGTGGATAGTTATTAATACATTGCTAAACACAAATACACACACCAGTCAAGCAATAATACTTGCTTTTCCCACCAAAATCTCACTTTAACAGTGCTCTCATTACTGCAAGGGATTCTGGGTAGACATATGCAAATGAGATGAACAAAGAACCAAATTTTTGCCTCATAATTCCACTTTATACATGAATTCATTGGAGTATGTGTCTGTTGTATACAACAGCTTTGAAACACAACTCTCTCTCTCTCTCTCTCTCTATATATATATATATATATATATATATTATTTTTTTTATTATTTTTTTTAATGATTATATTGCAGGACTTGTAGCTGCAGCTCCGTCGGCAACACTCTGAATCTAGCCTTAGGAGCTACACTACCAGGGCTTCTCCACCAGACCACAAGGCTTTAGTACTGTCCCTCCTCCCAGGCAAAGGTAAGAAGGGAGGGGGATATGAAAATTATTTTTTCAAGATATTAAAATGTATATATTTATCTGCCCTCCTACCCCCACAGACCCACAATAACTACCCCCATACACACACACTGCCCACTCCACACACACTGTCAACCCCACATACACTGTCCATCCCACACACTGTACGCCTCACACACTGCCCCATACACACACACTGCCCACCCAAACACACACTGTACCCCTCACACACACTGTACCCCTCATGCACACACTGCCTTTACACTCCCTGTACCTCTCCACTGCACCACACACATACTATGCACCCCTCAGAAACCAACTGCATCCCTCACACACTGCACCCTTCACATACACACACTGCACCTTCACACACACACACACTTCACCCAACACACATTGCACCCCTCTCACACACACACACAGCCCCCCACCAGCCTGTCCATGTGTCTTTCCCAGGTCTTTACCTCCATGTAGTGTGGCAAAGTGGACCATGGTACCCAGTCTGACAGGAAGTGCTCATTGCTCTCAGTGTACTTGCCCTGCAGTTATGCAGGCCCACCAGTTGCCCACCAGTTGCAAGGATCGACAGGCCTGGTCACAGCTGTGACCATTGAAAACACTATAGTTATTCCACTGGTTGTATGGTTTGTGGCATAGTCTCCCCCATAATGATGATCTTCATGCAGCATGTCATAGGCAACCAGATAGCAACAAGATGACGTGGGGACTTAGGAAAATACTACTAGACCATCCAGGGACTGTAATTATGTGGCAAACCCAACCCATAGGTTCCCATAAAAAAACTTCTGCCAACTGGTGCTGCGGAGCTGCGGAGACATGACAGAAGGGACGTGGCTATTAAATGAAATATTAAATACAATATGAAAACCAATTTACAGAAATGGTGCATGTAAACCACATTCACATTCTAGTAAACAAATAATATTTGATGTATTGCAAGTCAAATGCCTGCTTGCTAATGCAATATTTGAGTAGTACAATGGGGAAGCTAGAGGACATATGATATTTGAATTAGGCTACAATTACTACAATCACACATTAACATGCCATAATGCAAAAATAGTTTTTTTGACCATCCATCCAAGTATAACAAAGGTAAGTTATCATAAAACACTTACCATTAAAAAGATGGTATTGGTGATAAAACATAAAAAATATATCAGCACAACTGCTCACAAGCAGTGTAATATTTGTCTTTTCAAATCCTTAGAGATCAAGAGAAGTAGAGCTTTGTACAAGTTTCGGTTAGCTTTTAAAACAAT
Organism: Pelobates cultripes; assembly: GCA_933207985.1. Classification (NCBI taxonomy): domain Eukaryota; kingdom Metazoa; phylum Chordata; class Amphibia; order Anura; family Pelobatidae; genus Pelobates; species Pelobates cultripes. The sequence goes on from OW240913.1 coordinate 285,333,167, forward strand.
GTAACATGCTATTATTTAAGTTATTCAAGTCTAGAAATAATTATAGTTAATTAAGTGTAATAGCTATAAATTAACAGAAGTCTTCAGCAGAGAAACAACATTTGTGGGAAAATTGTATAACCTTGTCATAAGGGTTACAAAAAAAGTGAAAAAGCACTATTAAACCCAACACACACAAAAATGCAATTCTATAGCAACCACCAGTGTCTTTTCTTTAAAAGCAAAGACAGTGCATGAAATAAAATAGCACATAAACCAAAGAAAATGTTTCGTACAAATAGAAAAATCAATAAAATATACATACAATCTTAAACAGGTTGGTTGTTACTAAAGTATATAAATGCAATCAACAAAAGATACAAAAAAGAACTGTTGCAAAAAACTTACTAGCAATATAGTCTAATAAACATACAAACTGGATATATTCACGTGGTACGTAGCCGCATCCATGCTATGTTGAAACAGCTTTAGGGTGCCCTCCAAGGCTTAAATCAGCAGGATACCACTTCAGGCAAAATTCTATATTCAGCCAACTAAAATAAATGACTAATAATGCAATACATACAAGGTCTGTCTGGAAAAAGTCCAGCCATTGTTAGTATAACGAGAGCAGTTTGCACGACATTGATGTAACCTGGCAGCCAAAAATAGTGCATGCTTGAACAATGATGACATACTAGTCTGTGGGGGGTGCTAGACACTGTTGAGTCAGTATGTGTACTGTGTGGTCGTCACATTCAAAATGACTGAGATAGTAGAGCAACGAATCTGCATCATATTTTGCGTTAAGCTTGAACATTCCTCTGCTGAAACTATTAAAATGATTCAGAAGGCTTTTGAAGACGATGCAATATGTGCAGCGCAAATAGAAGTCTGGCACAAATGCTTCAAAAATGGTCTAGAATCTGTTGAAAGATTTGGTGCCCTGTGACTTCTGGCTCTTCCCAAACCTAAAATCAAATTTAAAAGGTAAGACATTTCATACCATCGATGAGATTCAGGTAAATACGATGAGGCAGTTGATGGCGATTCCAACAGAGGATTTTGCAGAGTGCTTTAAACAGTGGAAAAGATGCTGGGAGAACTGTGTGAGGCTCCAAGGTGCCTAGTTTGAAGGGGACTGAGGTTTCCCTCTATATCTCAAATTTCATATAATGTAAACAATTCAGAGTTTACCATGCATACTAATAGTGTGTACTAATATATTCAAACATTTATTACTTGACCTCATTGTGCGTGTTTACATTTTTATAGTCATCATAAATCCAAGGATTAGACAAAGAATGAAATGTGTAATTAAATAAACTTGTTCTAAATTAATATTCTTTGAGTACATGCACAAATAAAAATAAATATATTAAATAGCTTAACCATTATCGGATGCAGAGAATAGATTTGACAGTCTGGCAAAATTAGACCCCAAACCATAAGAATCTTACCTGATTAAGGGCTCATTTCTAATTTGGCCTCAATGTAATAGTTTGGATAAGTCTTTCAATTGATCACAATCTGTTAAATTATTTATCTATAACATTTTCCATAGAATTTACTGGTAACTTCTGTAGATAAATTATTTTAAATGTTTCCTTTTAACATATTGTGATTATTTGAAATGCGTTTCCAAAAATATTACCATATATACTCGAGTATAACCCGACCGAATAGAAGCCGAGGCACCTAATTTTACCACAAAAAACATGCAGCAGCTACTGGTAAATTTAAAAAATAAAACTACATTAATTGAGGCATCAGTAGGTTAAATGTGTTTAAATATAACCCAGTAATTCAGGGTTTGGAGAGTTTGGTATGATAATATTCCAGAATGTGGCATGTGATATATGGTAAGTTTTCAGAGGCTATATGAGCATTATTTTATAGTAGAGAAACCATAAAGTGAGTTCAGAACCTTTTCAGACTAAAGATCTTTAAAAATTACAGGTTTTGGGGTGCGGGGCTTGACTGTAATGGCGAGTGGTCGCATGGAGCACAAGCTCTACAGATTATCTGCTTAAATACCATCAATCACGATACCTGTGCTGACAATCCAGGCTGAACTGATGCCTGGAGGTGTCCAAGTGTTACTGGACTGGCTGGGAGCTGCAGCTGATCTCTCTGGCAGGACCCTGTAGGCTGGATTGAGAGCTAGGCTCCCCCCCCTCTGGAACGGGGGAGGGGGGTCATCACCACTGCAGTCCTGATACCACCACCAATCTGGGGGCTCTAAAGTCCTGAGGTGGCGCAGAGTATTTAGTGCCTCAAAATGGCGGCATCCAGTGCACATCCACATTCCTCACTGAGAGACCCGAGAACACACTCGCACTGCACCGGAGAACAGGTAAGTGGGACCCTCACTCGAGTATAAGCCGAGGGGGGCTTTTTCAGCGTAAAAAAATGTCCTGAAAAAGTCGGCTTATACACGAGTATATACGATAAATTGAAGCCGTTTTTGGTAAGTTTTACTCATAAATCATTACTCGTTAAGCTTAACATCAAAATTTACTTATTAGAAACTGGAAATGACCAGCTCTTGTTACTCTTCACAGCTTCACAGAGTAGAATAGGGACTGTTAAAAGCTGTTACCAACTTGTTTCCAACCCTTTTGCTACTTTTTACTGAATCCTGTTAAAGTCTAAAATCTGCCTCTGCCTGATGATATTTCTGGGACATATTAGGAAATAGTAACGTTACTGAGAATTCTTATATCCAATCTATGTATATAAAACCCAAAGAGTGAGAACACTTACTCAGGGGTTTTGAGTTAATAAACTTTGTTGAAGAGCCATTCAATGTTTCGGTCCAATCCAGTGACCTTTATCAAGACATTGTACATGGACAAGCACGAGTACTAGGCTAGTAAAGCATGTCCCACTGCTAGGTAAAGTGAGATCATTCATAGAAAAGCATATCTCGTGAGACATGTGAACTATAGGTAATTAATTAACCCCTTAAGGACGGAGCCAAATGTACACGTTGTGAACAAAACAAAATGTAAACAAATCCTGGCATTTGCACTACATGTCTGTCCAACCGTAATTCACCTCTTTCATAGTAAATGCACCCACCCTTATTATATATCATTTTATTCAGGGGAAACAGGGCTTTCATGTAATATCAAATATTTAGCTGTGAAACATAATTTAATATGAAAAAAATGGGAGAAAATACGATTTTTTTGATTTTTTTAGTTCTAAATTGCATTTTAAAGGTCAGTGTCATAATACTGTTTGATTTTACTGCAATAAAATACACATATTTGTATTCAGCAAAGTCTCACATGTAAAACAGTACCCCCTATGTACAGGTTTTATGGCGTTTTGGGAAGTTACAGAGTCAAATATATCACGTTACATTTGAAATTGAAATTCGCAGATTGGTTATGTTGCCTTTGAGACTGTATAGTAGCCCAGGAATGAAATTTACCCCCATAATGGCATACCATTTGCAATAGTAGACAACCCAAGGTATTGCAAATGGGGTATGTCCAGTCTTTTTTAGTAGCCATTTGGTCACAAACACTGGAAAAATGCAAAAAACGCCAATTTTGGCCAGTGTTTGTGACTAAGTGGCTTCTAAAAAAGACTGGACATACCCCGTTTGCAATACCTTGGGTTGTCTTCTTTTGCAAATGGTATGCCATCATAGGGGATGATGGCATACCATAGGGTCTCAAAGGCAACCTAACCAATCTGGCAAATTTTAATGTTAAAAAAATGAAACACAAGCCTTATATTTGACGCTGTAACTTTTGAAAACACCATAAAAACTGTACATGAGGGGTACTGTTGTACTCGGGCGACTTCGCTGAACACAAATATTTGTATTTCAAAACAGTAAAAAGTATCGCAGCAATAATATCGTCTGTGTAAGTGCTGATTGTACGTGAAAAATGCAAAAAACTTCACTTTTACTGGCGATATCATCGTTGTAATACATTTTACTGTCTCCCGAGTAGAACAGTACCCCCCATGTACAGGTTTTATGGTGTCTTGGAAAGTTATAGGGTTAAATATAGTGCTATCAAATTAAATTCCCTTTACTTTCGGCATGGGTTGTCAGGCAGGTCCCGCTAATTGTAATTAATTAAGATACCTAATTGTGTAAAAATATTACATAAATATATATGTAGAATTAATATATGTATGTATATGTATTAAGGCAATTTGCCTGCATTTGTGGGAGGTGCTGGTTTTCTACCCCTAGCCTACTTAAGGCACTCCCCTTGCCTGGCTCCTTACCGCTCGAGGTCAGCGTTGAATGAGGATCCACTTCCGGGTTCTCTCAGACGCCATCTTGGTTTCAGTATCCAGGAGGTTTCACCACGTTAAGCTGTGTCCAGGAATCCTGTTCAGGCCTTTCCGCCCGTCCAGCTTCTTCTGACTCCGTTCTCCGTCGTAGATCGCGTCCCAGGGACTCCTAAACCGTAAGTCAGACCTTCCTGTCACGCCAGGACTGGTTCCCACGGCGTACGGTACAGCACGGGTCCTCGCTTTACGGCTTTTCCCTGGTTATGACACGAATGTTTCAAGCCATTCGCGGGCTTTTCATTCGTACGGTCATTCGGCTGAACATGTTTTAAATCGTTCAATAGTCATTTCGCATATCCTATTCATGTTATTTAAACGAATGTTCATTCGGTTGTTTTGCCGTTCGGCAAATTTTACATACGCTCATACACGCTTTGGTTCGCATAAATCATACGGTTAAACTATTCTAACTTCTGTGTTCCCCTCACATTTGCTTTCGGCTGTTCTGTGTGTTCACGTATAATCCTTTCATGAATTATATTCACCATTTCATGTGTATATAACATTCGGTTAAAGTATTGCTTGCTTAAATAGATTATTGTTGATTACTTTTAACAATTGTCAGTATTGTATTACGTCCACAAATCAAGTCCACTTCTCTGTGTATACCATTTGACTCCCACGCTTTCAGGGGTCTGCATTACTTATCCATTTATACGAATGGACTCAGCCTATGTTACAAGCCTCATTTCTGGGTTATTTATACAACATATACAAGGATAGGTTCATTTAAGCAATAATTCTCGGGTTGATACGTCTTTGCTATACATACATATCATATAGATATACATCACTTTACATCATGTTAAATCATTTTGGGGTATCCCTGCCTTTGGTCTTTCTGCTACATATCATACATAACGCTGTGTTAATTAGGCCATGACCTCATTGTAACCGTGTGTGGTTCCCTTATTTACCACTATAATGTCTTAAAGCATAGAACTTAGTAGGGCTAACCATACAGATATCTTAGCCATAATTTTATATAGTGTAAGAGATCCTCTATTTAACATATATAAATAATTGAGAATACAATATAAAATAAGGATTGTCTTGGAAGCTAGATTGTCTTTTTGGATATTTATTATATAAAAATATAAAATCCATTATAGCAGAGTTTATAAAATTAAATTACATGCTTGCAAATATCATTAATAGGTTAACATACCCTTCTGAACATGTCATCATGTCAGCCTCTCTGTCATTTTAAGATGGAGCAGCGTCTGTCTCCAAGTCTCTCCTCTGTGTCTTAACATTTAAAAGTACACCTATTTATACCTTAGGTGTCTCCATTTTAGGTTACTATAGTTCAAATATGAAAAAGTAACACTTCTTTTACTTTATTCAATTTAGGACCTGCCTTAATTTGGCAAACATACAAGGCCATAACTAAAGGGTGTATACGTCATGGAAATTTTCCTGACTTAGTTCAAGATGGCATCTTAAAGTCTGAATAGGTTATCTGTTGTTTATACTAAGTCGTAAGTGTACAGTCGTGGGAGATTCCCGGATTTGGGGAAGTTCCATTAACTTGGGGTTACCACAGTATATTGTGTACTGCAAGTGTCGTAGTATAGCCTTGAAGCTTGTTTATGCATTATTGTTATTGTAATTCGTCTGGGACAAAATGGCGCAAACATATTATGCACTGAGGTTATTGCTTAAAGAAACAGTTATAAAAAACAATATGTTCCATTTCTAACACCTTGTCAGTTTGCAATATCTCTTAAAGACAAAGAACACAGTTTAAGAAATACAACATTTCATTCTAAAACTTGTAATATTTGCATTTGCCCATAACACCCTCTCCATTAAACTGTGGGCATTGTAGCGCATTTCTTCCTTAAATTAGTAAACCAAAGTTGTCCAACAGTCTTTAGGTTTTTGTGCTCACAGCATCATTGATCATTGTTGTAACAGTAAAATATCCGTAGTGTGATCTTTGCCTGTAAAGGTGGTTGATTAAAATGAGCAAAACATTTGTCTGGGAAAGAATTGAAAAGAACACCAAGTTCCAGAGTAATATATTCTTGGATAGATCCAGATATGAATTGTAATCCAAAGTTAAAAGTAGTAATTGTATTTGTAATCCAAAGTCTTTAAATGCCTGTAGAAGTTTACATTTTTTAGATACATTGCTGGAGGTTGTGTTTGTAGAATACCCGGGTATTTGTTATAGAGTATAGGTTGTAGAGTCCAGCTTTCCAAATATTTGGCTAGAATTGGTTGCGGATATTGATCAGCATCATCTGTTATCACTGTGGTGATGGCGTTGGTATTTGTCTTTGTCTTTTTTTATTTTGTTTTTTTCATGAAACATTTTTTACACCATTTATGATGTGTATAGATTGGATACTCTCCGATATTCTTTTACGGAATAAATTAATTGACAGCATTTCCAAGACATTGTCTTAAGTGACATGGATCCCATTACAGTAAATGTTATGTTGATACAGCAATTGAAGTGGATTCTCAAGAATGCCTCTTTTTGCTGTATTGGAATTTTTGTAACATCTCAGTGATAGACATCTCAATGACATCAGGTGCTGTTGTGCTAAAAATGTTCACAGGTCAAATCTGTGGAAAAATCTTTTCATTTGTTATAGTTTGTATAATAATGATAGATGAAATAGTAACATAGTTAATCTTTCTAGTGTTTTGTTTTAAAGATAAACACCCTTGTATATGATTTAGATATATAAGGATAATTTGAAGCAGCAAAATATTTACCACCTTTTTTTCACAATGGTATGTAAAATTACATTCTCTTTAAATGTTAAAAATACTCCTTTATTCAAAATCTCTCAATATATTTAGAATAGTTGATAATTGGAAATATGACGTTAATTATCTTTCTTTGTCCTGTTAGGGAGAAGACAACTTATTCCCTAAGTTATAATTAGTAAATATAATAACTACAGTTATTAGTGGCTTAAAATACCAGAAACACCCAAAAATTGTCTTAGAAAACATTTTTTATTTTTTTATTTTTTTTAACCAAGATCTGACAGCCATTGTGGAAAGCTACATTCGTGAGATTGGATGCTTAACAATGTGAATCTTAATTGTTTAAGTATATTTTTCAGTGGCTGTTGGATGTAGCTTAAGATGATTAGAATTTGTATTATTATTTCTAAAAGTGAGTTAAGAAAGCACTCAGATACAATATTGAATGTATTTATATTTTAACTCTACCTTTGTATAGGTGGTTTATGTACCTTTAACCATTACAAACCAAATTACATTTTCTTTGTATTTGAAAAACTGATAAAATATTTGATTACGTGTATTTTAATATATATACATAGAGTGGTATGGATGTTGAATTTATATCTTTGACATCTTTTCACCAGTTTGCAATAGGTGACCTAAATGATCAATTTCCAAAATCATCATGTATATCACCTGGATGGGTTAATCCCTAATACTCTTTTACTTTCCATTGACTGGCCTTGGCTCTGGCAGACTGAATATTTTTATCATTATAAATAAACTTTATGATAGTTGAAGTAAAGTTTCTGCCTGTTTTAACTGTTTTTAACTGTTGAAGTATTTCACTTATATTAATTATACCACTCTGCAAACTTAAACGAAAATCGAGTAGTTTCTGTTTTAATAAGAACATTTATATTTTCTTCTAAAGTTTAAACCTTATTCATTATTGCAGTTGTTATTGCAATCATATGATCTTTAACTATCATGATTCAATTATTCATCTTGGTAATTAGCTGTTATGCTCTTATACGTATGTTTAATATATTTGTTTGTAGGCCAGACTGCATATGGCATTTTAGCAATAATCTTCAATTGCGTTTCAGATATTCACAAAGTCTATCCACCTTTGTAATTAACACATTATGTGTTTATTTTATACCATTAATTATAGTATCTGTATTATATTACACATTGTCACTGACACATTTCTGATACAGGGAAAAAATAGCATGATTGCTTTAGTAATTATACTTTTTCGGTCCATGCACCACATTCCTGGAAGTCCAGAATATAGCAAGAAACATTTCGTCCTTAAATACTGGCTAAGTCTATTAAACAGTGAAATAGCATTTTTACACTGTATATCATGTTGTCACAGCTATAATGTGCAGTATAACAAACTATTTTATAAGTGTTGGGCAAACTGTTCATTAAAAGCCAGTGGTCTAGCGAGCTATAGAACATTTATTTTTTAAATCTCTGACCTCAATCGGCAAAACAATAATGTAATGGTGTCCATTGCAATCTGCTGTCTTCCTTGCTGCTCTTAAAAATTCTGAATATGTTCGGAGATTTCTTGGGCAATAATAAATCCCCCAAAACAACAACTTTGCATTTATGCTAAACCTGCCTGTTGTAAACGTATTCTGTATATTTCTTGACATAAGTACTTGTACTTAAATCTGTTTAACAAAGCTGTTTATATTGTGGTAAAAATATATATATTTTTATTATTATTAATTTATTTATTTTATTTATTTTTTTATCATTGCTTGAATTTTTTAAAGATACCTGCATATTTAATTAAATATCCTTTATATGTCTCTAAGGCATAAAATGTCTGCAAATTAAGATTATATACAAAAATGCATGTTCTGGGTGTTCCGTGATTCCTTTTCTATCATTTATTTTTCTTTAAGTCTGGAATCTGATTCCTTTTGGGATGAGCACCCCTCTGAGCCCCCCCAGTTTCCGAGGCTTCTTTGGAGGTGACCACTGAAAAGTATAGATTCTTTAAAATAGATGTGAGGGGGCTTTGGACAGTAATGTCACCTTAATTATACTTTTCATATAGCAGATATGTGATATGCAATGTGATTTAATATATCAGAGTATTATCACTTTAATAGACACAGCATTTTTTTATGCATTATTTTTCTTTATGCGTTATTATTTTTCTTTTTTTTCTTAAATTTTAATGTCTGTTTAGAATATTGCAGGCTTTGCAATATCACATTATTTTGCAGTATAAATATTCACAATGCTCTTACAACATACTATTAAAATTAGCCTCTTTCGGAATTGTAAAATATGTGGTGGAACTGAATCCCCATATATGAGATTTGAAACTATTTTTGATTTCTACGCTGTGCCCTGATCAGTATTTATATACATAATTGCAGCAGCATATAGCTTTTAAAGAAGCAATTATTTCACCCTTCATGTGTGGTTGACTGTGAACTTTTTAAAACCTACTCTTTATATTTATTTATTTATTTTAATCCGTTTCTGGCTCTGAGAGAGCAGGCTGCTGAATGCATGTAAATGCTGTTATTGCCTAGTCTACATACTTTTATTTATAAACAACATTGATATATTGATATATAAACAACTTTGATATTTAATCTTATTTTATGAAAACCTAGTTTATGAAATTCACTGAGATTACATGTGTCTGATCTGATTACAGTCAGTAGTACAATATAATTGTTCTAATTTCCTTACTGCTAGCACGGTGGGATAGTACCAATGATTTAAGTAAGCTTTCCCTTTTAAAATTGGTGGACTTTACTGCCATTGCAATAGACTAAAGACTGTACCTAAGTAAGCAAAGTCATTATGTGCAGGAATTGTGCACTTTAAATAGTAGAATACTTATGCTATTCTAGTGAATTGGGCTGGCTGCTTAACACATCATTTAATATCTTTTGGTCACATTTAAAGCTGTAAATGTATTTAACATTTTATTTAAATAAGCCTTTAATAATTTCAGTTTAAAAGTTATCAGAGATCCTGTCTAGTTACCATTTTATTTTGCCCTGATTTCTTACAAATATTATTTTTAATAATTTTATAAATATTTATTTTTGCATAGCATTTAGAGAAGCAAAGGATGTATAACCACCTGTTGCCCTTTTTTCTAGGAGGGTAGTAAAATTTCAACTCTGTTTAGGAAAAAATATGAGCTAGTTATCTTATATTATATAAAATATATGCTGCAGTGTACTGCATTGAATGTATTTAAAAGCCATGTATTTTTCTTTATGGCTGTATGTAATAATGTTGTTCATAATTTGGAATATAAAACGACGACTTCTCAATTCCTTGGAATGTTTACATGTCTCTATCTCCGCAACCTTGGCTGGAAATTCCAGACTCCAAAAATAGTTATGCTGTTATAATTCCTGATTTTTAATCAACAGCTAGCGTAACTGACAATATGGAAATTATCACTGTTTTATAAAACTTTTCATATATAGTAGACATTAGAATCCAGAACACAGTAATGCAATAATTAAAAATCCTGTCTGTTGCATGAATGTTTTCATTAAGCCATAATGCATTTTTTCTTTGCATTCTTGGAATTAGACTTCAAATTTCATCGCTCTGTCTTATCACTTTTCTTTTGACAACATTTTGCATTAATCTTTTTCCTGCGCATGCATACTAAGCAGCTACAAAGAGAACATATCCCCCTGTCTGCAATCCACTGTCCTGGAACTAACGGGCCATGCTATGCTGGTGTATTAGGCATTTGTTCTATTATGATATTAGTTAAGATCCACAATTTCAGCATTGTATTCTAATTACGTTGTACCTGGCACCTGAACTCGAAGTGCTTTGTTCACATTAAAATCATCTCTAATGATGAAGATCTCTCTCTGAGTCTGGGCTACACATAGCTCAATAGATTCTTGATATTTCAAGACTTGTGCCATGACAAAGTATTGTGTCTTCTCTTACGTATAAGAGGTTACCTAGGTATTTATTTTATATTTAAATCTTCCAAGTACAAAGTCCCTTCATGGTCGCCAATTGTAACCGTGTGTGGTTCCCTTATTTACCACTATAATGTCTTAAAGCATAGAACTTAGTAGGGCTAACCATACAGATATCTTAGCCATAATTTTATATAGTGTAAGAGATCCTCTATTTAACATATATAAATAATTGAGAATACAAAATAAAATGAGGATTGTCTTGGAAGCAAGATTGTCTTTTTGGATATTTATTATATAAAAATATAAAATCCATTATAGCAGAGTTTATAAGATTAAATTACATGCTTGCAAATATCATTAATGGGTTAACATACCCTTCTGAACATGTCATCATGTCAGCCTCTCTGTCATTTTAAGATGGAGCAGCGTCTGTCTCCAAGTCTCTCCTCTGTGTCTTAACATTTAAAAGTACACCTATTTATACCTTAGGTGTCTCCATTTTAGGTTACTATAGTTCAAATATGAAAAAGTAACACGTCTTTTACTTTATTCAATTTAGGACCTCCCTTAATTTGGCAAACATACAAGGCCATAACTAAAGGGTGTATACGTCATGGAAATTTTCTTGACTTAATTCAAGATGGC
>OW240913.1:285344872-285420617 GCA_933207985.1 Pelobates cultripes
AACAGTTGGACAATTGGGTTATGCCAATCCTTGAATTATCCTCCAACGATGTCAGTGATAATAGGACCCTAACTATGTGGATTCCCTCAAAATTAGTGTATGTTAAATCAGTTACTATAATCATAAAAGTTATTGAGGGCAACTAACAGCTGTCTATAAGACTTTCTATGGTGCACGTAAGACACTAGAGAATCTATAATCTAACGCCCTTTAAACACAGTTAAATTTATTAAAGTGGTGGGCTTCACTTGCAAATATTTTAGTTTGTTAATCATGGAGAGATTTTAATGGAGGATCCAGCTCCTCTCAATATTATAGCACATTGCTAAGTACTTGTTCGATATGCAATGAGCATGAGGGAGGTCCATACTGTTTACGTCATGAAAATATATGGAGGTATCGATTCCCATCTTCCAACTCCTCCTTTGCTTCACTACGGGCTGGGCTATACAACATGACCACAATCAGTGAGTGCTGGAGGTGGGGCATCACTGGAGCTGCGAGGTCAATGGGAGGAGGATCGGGTTGGCGTGTCTGCCGGACACCCCCCCGTCCCCGCCACCCCTTCCATTACTCCGGGTTATCCTCACTTCATTTGAGCACTTTGAGCACTATGCACACACCTGGCGTTTAGTATCCATTTACTTTTTATCTGTATGTTTGGGTAGATGGGAGTGGAGGGAATTGATTTAGCCAAGATGAGGTAGTGTCAGGATTACAGAATGATCCAGCACGTAGAACTGTGTAACACAGAGGACTGATAGGTAACATATACCGGACCTTAGAATGGCCGGACTAACGCACCAAAGAATAGTCAGGAATAGCCGAGGTCAAGGGAAACAGAAAGAGACACAACGATAAGGAAAAGCCAGGAGTCAGGTATGCCAGAAAACAGGGAAGTCAAAAACAATGCCAAAGTCAAATAACCAGAATTACCAGAATCAATAACGCGCTCTCGGACAACCACAAGGGAGAATTGGGCCTAAATACCCCTTCTCTAGATCTGATAGGCTGTAACCGGCCTTTGACCCCAAAGGCAGTTACCAGGTTCCCATTTGCATAATTGCTGCTCAGTATTAACCCTGCTGTGGATTTAGTTGCTGCTCGGCACAACTTTTCCTGTGTGGACAGTAGTTGTCATTAACCACATTTTTATAAGCGCATGAGTATGTGACAGGTAGTAGCTTAGAACAACCATGAATGTGTTTTCTAGGAGAGTTAGGGATTAGTGACAAGGGTACAGAGTATCTACGAGATTTGGATACTTTGTATGGATGGTTACCCCTCTCCCCCCCCCTCCTGATACATAAGGCACTCATTACTTACTGCAAAGGGGTGTAGGACTATTACTTGATTTTTGCTTCACTATATGATATTAGAGGGACCTACCCTAAGGCACTATTTACTCCATTTGACTTTATTATATCTCCTATATATATGCAGTACCCATTTTGCCCTCCAGCTCCTTTACTGTAGTTTACTATGATTTCACTATCAGGTCACTGTTTAGTGAACCTTCCGTCCACCAGCCTATCCTGTCATTTTACTTCAGCAACAATTACAAGGCTAGGTTTAGCCAATTCACACAGCTGTGCCTTAAAATCAATAGACATAGGATAGTACTTGGTGTTTTTTATACATACACCTTGTTCCAAATTATTATGAAATTATATTTTTCTCATTTACCTAAATAATTGATGTAAATAACAGCCAGCTTAATTCTCATGTTATCAACTATTAAGAGTACAATTCAAATTTTATTGAACAAACCTCCTAATGATAACAGTATTTATTTTAAACATAAAAAACTTACAATGCACTGTTCCAAATTATTACTCACAGTAAGTTTCAAAACACTTCATAGGTTGTAAAGAACTGAAAATTGTCATTTGTTGTGTTTGCAGCATATTTACTGAAATCAAAAACTTTATCAATAAAACTTATAACAACATTTTAACTTTTTAAACATTTTAACAGGTCACGTTACATTTTAACATAGGACCCCTTATTTGATAGCAGCTTCACAAGTCTTGCAGCCATTGAACTTGTGAGTTTTTGGACAGTTTCTGCTTGAATTTGTTTGCAAGATGTCAGAATAGCCTCCCAGAGCTGCTGTTTGGATGTAAACTGCCTCCCACCCTCATAGATCTTTTGCTTGAGGATGCTCCAAAGGTTCTCAACAGGATTGAGGTGAGGGGAGCATGGAGGCCACACCATGACTTTCTTGCCTTTTATCCCCATAGCAGCCATTGATGCAGAGGTATTCTTTACAGCATGAGATGGTGCATTGTCATGCATGAAGATGATTTTATTTCGGAAAGCATAGTTCTTCCTTCTGTACCAGGGAAGAAAGTGGTCAGTCAGAAACTCCACATACTTTGCAGAGGTCATCTTTACACCTTTGGGGACCCTAAAGGGGCCGACCAGCTCTCTTCCCATGATTCTGGCCCAAAACATGACTCCACCACCGCCTTGCTGACGTCGCAGCCTTGTTGGAACAGGTTGGCCGTCCACCAACTATCCACTACTCCATCCATCTGCACCATCCAGGGTTGCACGGCACTCATCAGTGAACAGGACATTTTGAAAATTAGTCTTCATGTATTTTTCTGCCCAATGCAGCCATTTCTGATTGTGAGCATTGGTTAGTGGTGGCCGAATAGAAGGTTTATACACAGTTGCAAGACTCTGGAGGACTCTACACCTTGATGTCCGTCGGACTCCAGAGGCACCAGCAGCTTCAAATATCTGTTTGCTGCTATGTAATGGTATTTTAGCAGCTGCTCTCTTGATCCGATGCATGGATCTGGCAGAAATCTTCCTCAATGTGCCTTTATCTGCACAAACCAGTCTGTGCTCTGAATCAGCCACAAATCTCTTAATAGTGCGCTGATCACACTTAAGTTTTCGTGAAATATCTAATGTTTTCATACCTCGTCCAATGCATTGAACTATTTCAGTCTTTTCGGCAGCAGAGAGATCCTTTTTATTCCCCATATTGAATCAAAATGGTGTTCTGCTTAATAATGCGGAACACCCTCCTTTAGTAGTTTTTCCTTAAATTGGGCTCACCTGGCAATTTAATTATCACAGGTGTCGGAGATTGTTTTCAGTGATCAAAAGAGCCCTGAGACACAATGCCATCCATGAGTTAAACTGAAAAAAACATATTTAAGCTTTGTGACACTTAAATAGAATTTGCATAATAATTTGGAACAGAGTGTAGTAACTACTTTTGTTCCTCAGTATCATTCACTTGTATCCATTTATTTCTTATGTAATAAAGTTTCTAATTTCTCTGGATACATTTTGAATAAGTATAGCTGTGTCGGTTTGCTGCTCTACCATGCCTTTTGAAGGAAAGTGACTGAAGATGTACATCAAGCATGTCAAACTCAAAGTTTACCATGGGCCACATAAACAAGGTTGAAATTTATGTTGGACACAAGTTTTTTTTTCATAGAAACGTAGGTTTATTTTGAAGAGAACAGTATACAAAAGCACCCAGCATCCCCCTCTACTTAACCACAGAACCCCCCTACTAAACCACAGCAGCCCCCCTCTACTAAATACCAGCACCCCCCTCTAGCCAACAAGTAGATTCCACTCACATTGCCACTGCCAGTATGCCACTCTGGAGTCTGGCCTCTTGTATTCCCTAAATGGCGCCATCCGCACCCACTTCTACTTGAAACCCTGTGAAGGTGGAGCACATTGATGACACATAGGAATGAGATGTGGCGTTGCGTGCCTCCACGCACCTTCAGGTACTCGACTGTCCAGTCGCAGCCAATGCAACACTGACCAACACACACACACTCTGACTCACTCACACACTGACAGACGCACACAGAGACAGACACACACACAGACAGACACACACTCACGGACAGACACACACTCACAGACAAACACACACTCTCTGAGAGACACACAGACACTCACTGACACTCACAGACACACTCACAGACACACACACTCACAGACACACACACACTCACTGACAGACACACACATTTTCTTAATTGCTCCCTAAATTTGGGAACCAATGTGGGGCCTCTCCCTGGGGATCTTCTATTTGCTCCTCACTGCTCCCTTGCGCGGTTTGGTGATGCCGGGTGCCAGAATATGATGTCATATTCCGGCACCCGGCTTCACTACAGATGGCGGGCATGAGGGAGCAGTGACGAGCAGGAACCTGAGCTCCCTCGCTAGCCCTCCTCCCCAGCGGGGTAAGTTTTAGCAGAGTAGGCACCTGCAATGTGGGGAAAGCAGGTGCCTACTCTGCTTTAACAACAAGGCATGTACTTGCGGCTCGCTGAGCCGCAAACATGTCCATTGCGGGCCACATGCCGCCCACGGGTCGCGAGTTTAACATGCGTGCTGTACATACTTTATTTTCCTTTCTCGATATACCAGTGTAGAATCCGCCCTTATTCAGGGCGTATTCACCCTTTCTTTATAGTTATCGTTTCTAGGGTCCAGGCCCATTGGTTGATCTGACTACTATGTCCTAAATCCAATAGGTTTTGAATAGGTGACATAGTTTTTCTTCAGCTTTTATTTAAATATGCTCCCCTTTCAACTTGATTACAAACAGGGTCAGCATTGAAGGAATTAATAAGAGACAGAAAACAAATTGAGGTATATGTCAATCATCAGTGCTGTGAAAAATACTGAAATGTGAAATATAAGAGTCATACCCTTGTGGGTCATGTAAAGCATGACATTAGATGCCTAAAACTAAATTATTCCATAACATTTCATCTACTAAGCACTTTAAGATTAACAGCCATATATCCTATGAGACAACCAATCTTAATTATTCTTTGACATGTCTCTGTAATTTGATTCTGAGAGGGACAGTGACAAGGCAACCAAGGAACAGAATGATAGAGCATTAAAAGCATAACATAGCTTTAGAATAAATATAAAATTGTTATTTTTGGTAGAATTAGGAAGGGTTTTAATGTAGAGAAAATTAATATGAACCAAGTTAACTTTTTATTTACACTTTATTATTAGTATGCCAATAAATATATTTCCTGATCAAACGTGGCAGTGTTAGCTCTTCCCTTCACAGAAGCAAGGACAAGAAATATAACACTGAAATGAGTACAAATAGATTCACCCCCTCCCCATCAGACAGCCATTTTCCTTTCCTTCAGAGCAGTTTGGAAGGAGTTTTCTTAAGCAGGCCCAGATTTTTATTTTATGCTCACCAGGACAATAATTTTGTAAGTTCAACCAGGGTTTAGCCTCTAATCCCTGAAGATCCAGCAAACACCACATATGTAAGAGCTGCCTTCCTTTGTAACCTCTCTTATGGACCAGGGGTCTGACCTTACTCTCTCCCTATCACATAAGGGCATGCCTGGTCATGCCTCCTTTATGTATACCACCATGCCCAGGGTCTTTTTTAAACCTTCCCTCACTGGTGATGACGGATGGCATATGGGCTGCATATGGAAACCTATAGTTTAAATAGTAATTAGTAACAGATTAGTAATTTAAATCAAAGACTAGTGTAAGTACCTGGGTTTCTGTTCTTTCAGTTCCTTCCAATTGCTTACATTTGGCTTCCTTCTAACAAATAGGTCACATTTAGGAGGTTTGTGATGAACTTTTAGGTAAGTTTATATGTCCAAAGATGCATTTTACATGTGTGCCAGTAATTGATATATGGATATCCTGGTAGTATAATGTCTGCCAGAATACCTCAGCCCTGAAGACAGGGAAGAGGCCAATACGTATGGTAAGACAAAGCTTTCCTGGGTGACTTATTGAAGTACACACTTGTAAATGACATGGGTTTAAAAGCCTGACTCTAAGTCCACATGTTCCTATCAAGACATGTGGCATTGATTTCTGTTACCTGTGCATTTTAGCATGTAAGCAGGCTATTTTCACCGAGTGGAATGTTATATATTGTTTGGATCTTCTTGCTTATCTAATTCAGCATATAAGACCATGATAACCTCTCTGTATGAACTAGTGTGAAGACACTGCCTCAGTAAAGGTGAAGGATGTGGTGTGAAGCAGATCATCAGTATGTGTCCAGTATATGCTCCATGTACAAGTTAGCACTATGTGCTCTGTGTATGAGTTGATCTGAAGAAACAGCTTCAGTATATATATCCTCTACATTCTCTGTGTGTGAGTTGATGTGAAGCACAGCCTCAGTATATGTGTCCACTGTATGCTCTATGTATGAGTTACTGTGAAGACACAGTCTCAGTATGTGTCCTCTGCATGCTCTATATATATGTTGGGGTGAAGACACTGCCTCAGTATATGTGTCCACTATATGCTCTATGTAGTAGTGTAAAAACACAGTCACAGAATATGTTAATGATATAAAGACACAGTCTCAATATATGAGTCCAATATAATCTTGGGTGAACTGTTGTGAAGACAACTTAAGTATATACATCTAACGCAATCTCTGTGTATGGGTTGGGGTTAGTCACAGCTTTAGTATATGTGAGTAATATAAGCTCTGTGTATGAAGTTCTATGAAAATGCAGCATCAATTTATCTGTCTCATATAATGTTAGTATATGGGCTGGTGTGGAGACACAGTGTAGATGAATATATCATATAGGCTCTGGATATGAGGTGCTCTTAAGACATTCTCAATATATGAGAATGAGACCACTGTGTATAAGGAGCTGTTAAACCCCTTAAGGACCGAGGACGGTTCAGGACCGTCATCAGCATTTTTACATTGCCGATCGGTGATGGTCCTGAACCGTCCTAACGGTCCTAGTTACTTACCGGATCGCCGTCTTTCCCCCGGTGGCGATCAGCGCTGCTCCCGGTGTGGGGAGACTGCCTACAGCCCAGACAGTCTCCCCATGGCGGATTAGGACCCCTGTGGCCATGTGATCGCTCAGCAGAGTCCATGTGTCTGCCTGCAGGGGGACTGCCTGTGCTGACAGGCAGTTTCCCTGCAACTGTAAAATCATAAAAAAAAAATAAAGTTAATGTTAATTTAAAAAAAAAAAAAAAATATATATATATATATATATATATATATATGTATCATATATATAATGTCATACTAAGTGTATTTTTATATTAATATGTACATATATTAATATAAAATACACTTATAATTAAATTACACATGTATATATATATAATATATATATAATAACTATATATATTGCATATATATATTATTATAAAATACAAATAATAAGTAATTTAAATAAAATTAAAAAATGTAAAAATAATAAAAAAAATTTAAAAAAAATTATATATCTATATGAAATTTTATTCTAACTGTATTTCATATTAATATATATATATATATTTATATCAAAATACACTTAAAATAAAATTGTATATATATCTATGTATATATAAATAAATAAATAAAAATAACACAAAATATACATATGTCCATATACAAAATTACATAAATAATTATATAAATATACACGTAGACTTCAAATATATAAATATGCATATATTTAAATTTTGCATTTTCACACACAAACAGCACTTTTACTGATGATATAATTGTTGTGATACGTTTTCCAGTTTTGAAACACTAATATTTGTGTTCAGCAAAGTCTCCTGAGTATAACAGTACCCCCCATGTACAGGTTTTATAGCATTTTTGAAAGTTACAGGGTCAAATATATGGGTCAAATATTTTTACATTGAAAATGGCCAGGTTGGTTACGTTGCCTTTGAGAGTGCATGGTAGCCCAGGAATGAGAATTACCCCCATGATGGCATACCATTTGCAAAAGAAGACAACCAAAGGTATTGCAAATGGGGTATGTCCAGTCTTTTTTAGTAATCACTTAGTCACAAACACTGGCCAAAATTAGCGTTCAATTTAGTTTTTTACTTTTTTCACACACAAACAGATATAAACGCTAACTTTGGCCAGTGTTTTCGACTAAGTGGCTACTAAAAAAGACTGGACATACCCCATATTGAATACCCTGGGTTGTCTACTTTAAAAAAAATATGTACACGTGGAGTGTTGTTCAGAGATTTATGACAAATAATAGTGTTACAATGTCACTATTGATAAATTAAAAAAAAATTATGTTTTTAAACCGCAATATACTACTTGTACCTATAGCCCTGTAACTTGCAAAAAAAAGCAAAAAAGCATGTAAACACTGGGTATTTTTAACCCCTTAAGGACTGAGCCAAATGTACACGTTGTGAACGAAACAAATGTAAACAAAACCTGGCATTTGCGCTACATGTCTGTCCAACCGTAATTCACCTCTTTCATATTAAATGCACCCTCCCTTATTATATATAATTTTATTCAGGGGAACAAGGCTTTCATTTAATATCAAATATTTAGCTATGAAACATAATTTAATATGAAAAAAATTGGAGAAAATAAGATTTATTTTTTATTTTTTTTGTTCTACATGACATTTTCACTGTCAACGTCTTAATACTGTTTGCTTTTACTGCAATAAAATACACATATTTGTATTCAGCAAAGTCTCACATGTAAAACAGTACCCCCTATGTACAGGTTTTATGGCATTTTGGGAAGTTACAGGGTCAAATATAGCACGTTACATTTGAAATTGAAATTAGCCAGATTGGTTACGTTGCCTTTGGGACTTTATAGTAGCCCAGGAATTAAATTTACACCCATAATGGCATACCATTTGCAATAGTAGACAACCCAAGGTATTGCAAATGGGGTATGTCCAGTCTTTTTTAGTAGCCATTTGGTCACAAACACTGGCCAAAGTTAGCATTAGTATTTGTTTGTGTGTGAAAAATGCAAAAAATGCCAATTTTGGCCAGTGTTTGTGACTAAGTGGCTACTAAAAAAGACTGGACATACCGGGTTTGCAATACCTTGGGTTGTCTACTATTGCAAATGGTATGCCATCATAGGGGTAATTTTCATTCTTGGGCTACCATAGGGTCTCAAAGGCAACGTAACCAATCTGGCGAATTTTAATGTGAAAAAAATGAAGCGCAAGCCTTATATTTGACGCTGTAACTTTTGAAAACACCATAAAACCTGTACATGAGGGGTACTGTTGTACTCGGGAAACTTCGCTGAACACAAATAATTGTGTTTCAAAACAGTAAAAAGTATCGCAGCAATAATATCGTCCGTGTAAGTGCTGTTTGTGCGTGAAAAATACAAAAAACGTCACTTTTACTGGCGATATTATCGTTGTAATACATTTTACTGTTGAAACACTAATATTTGTGTTCAGCGAAGTCTCACGAGTAGAACAGTACCCCCATGTACAGGTTTTATGGTGTCTTGGAAAGTTATAGGGTTAAATATAGTGCTAGCAAATTAAATTCCCTTTACTTTCGGCATGGGTAGTCAGGCAGGTCCCGCTAATTGTAATTAATTAAGATACCTAATTATGTAAAAAACCACTGAACCATTACTGTCACTGTACAATACTGTCCTTACCACAGGTAAGTTCATGCACTATGTCCACCTACTCATTCATCGGGCTCGAAATAAACCCTAGCGACTACTCAGGGCACTCCTTTAGGATAGGAGCAGCTTACACAGCCTATAGCCAAGACATCCCTGCACACGTTAAGACACGGGGCCGCTGGGAATCATAGGCTTATGCGACTTACATACCACAGCCGATTCAGGAATTAGGAAGCTTTCATTAAAATGTCTAACTGATGGTTAACAAATGCACTATGATCCTGTATAATGTTTTGCATTAATATGTCTCTTTTTGCCCACTTTTTACCGGCTTACAGCATACGTCGGTTTCGGCACACCTCAACTGATTATTCCTAAAGCTACATCTCTACAACCCATCTTATTCTATATCATATGAGAATGCCCCGAACACAAATTGGAAGGCATGGCCTGAAGTTGTGGGAGGGGCTATAGACCTATAAAAGGGACTCTCCCCTTTCCCTACTTACCTTTGTTGGTCAGACGAATAGCCCCACTCTCCACTCCCATTGTTCATATTTCCTCTATGTAAGCCCACTTTTTACCGGCCTACAGCATACGTCGGTTTCGGCACACCTCAACCAATTATTCCTAAAGCTACATCTCTGCAACCCATCTTATTCTATATCATATGAGAATGCCCCGAACACAAATATATATATATATATAATTTTGTTTAAATATTTTTATTTATATATACGTATATATATATATAGTGATATATACATATATATTTATGTATATAGATATATATATTATTTCGTTCTACGTGTATTTTGATATAAATATATTTATATTAATATCACAATACAGTTATAACGAAATAACACACATCTATATATTTTGTAATTATTTCTTTTAATTATTTTTTTAATTTTATTTTTTAACGTATTTACATATGAATTTTTTTTATATTATATATAAAAATATATATAACAATAATTATATATATATTTAATCAATACCAGTCTACATGTAATTTGATATTAATATATATATATAATTATATATATATATATATATTAATAGTAAAATACACCTAGACAGTGTATGTGTTTGTATATATATATGTGTATATATATATATACTTAGATCACATATATATAATATATATGATCTAAGTATATATATATTTTTTTTACACTTTTTAACTTTTTTAAATTTTATTTATTTTATTTCCAGCCAGCAGGGGGACCACCTGTCATTACAGGCAGCCCCCCTGCTGGCAATGCAGGAGGCAGCTATCCCGGCCATGTGATTGTGAGGTCCTCGCAAGGACCTCACTCTCACATGGCCGGGGGGGGCTGCCAGGGGGTCGGACATGCCGTGGGGGCTCCCTGGGAGTCCCCCCAACCGCGATCGCTGGCGTGGGATCGCCGGCGACCAGGTAAGTAAAGAAAGACCGGATGGCTAAAATAGGGCGTAATAGTACACCCTCCAGTCTTAAGGGGGTTAAACAAAATTATCCAAAATAAAATCGAAAAAATTGAAATGGACACAAAACATATAAAGGTAAAAAAATATGTTCAAGACAAACATGATTGCGCAAATAATCAAATCAGGACATATCACCAAAATAAGAAATACAATTCAACTCTAACAGATCACAACAATAAAAGTCCTCCACCATACTATCAATCTAAATTTTATTTATATATACGTATATATATATAGTGATATATACATATATATTTATGTATATAGATATATATATTATTTCGTTCTACGTGTATTTTGATATAAATATATTTATATTAATATCACAATACAGTTATAACGAAATAACACACATCTATATATTTTGTAATTATTTCTTTTAATTATTTTTTTAATTTTATTTTTTAACGTATTTACATATTAATTTTTTTTATATTATATATAAAAATATATATAACAATAATTATATATATATTTAATCAATACCAGTCTACATGTAATTTGATATTAATATATATATATAATTATATATATATATATATATTAATAGTAAAATACACCTAGACAGTGTATGTGTTTGTATATATATATGTGTATATATATATATACTTAGATCACATATATATAATATATATGATCTAAGTATATATATATTTTTTTTACACTTTTTAACTTTTTTAAATTTTATTTATTTTATTTCCAGCCAGCAGGGGGACCACCTGTCATTACAGGCAGCCCCCCTGCTGGCAATGCAGGAGGCAGCTATCCCGGCCATGTGATTGTGAGGTCCTCGCAAGGACCTCACTCTCACATGGCCGGGGGGGGCTGCCAGGGGGTCGGACATGCCGTGGGGGCTCCCTGGGAGTCCCCCCAACCGCGATCGCTGGCGTGGGATCGCCGGCGACCAGGTAAGTAAAGAAAGACCGGATGGCTAAAATAGGGCGTAATAGTACACCCTCCGGTCTTAAGGGGGTTAAACAAAATTATCCAAAATAAAATCGAAAAAATTGAAATGGACACAAAACATATAAAGGTAAAAAAATATGTTCGAGACAAACATGATTGCGCAAATAATCAAATCAGGACATATCACCAAAATAAGAAATACAATTCAACTCTAACAGATCACAACAATAAAAGTCCTCCACCATACTATCAATCTAAACACCTCACTCACTCTCAAAGATTCGATCCCTCACTTAAACACCACACAAAAGAATCAAAATATATATAAAATTATCCCCAGAAGTTTCACACTCACAGTAACTTTGACTACGGTCAGACAGAGAAAATACATAAACCACTTCCATCAAGTAGATATCTCAGACCTTCTCACTATGCCCACACCAGAAAATTCACTAACTCACCCAATTATCACCACAATAAACGTTATGATCACAATTACCCCACATCATACACAAATGACACACACTAACTATTAAACATATAAAGATTTTTTCCCAAGACCACAAAGGTCAAGATATTCACACAAATATTATGACCGCACAGATCAACCGAGATCTCCTATTTCTTATACTCATCCAAATAGGTACCAACTTCTATCTATGGACTCAGAGGGAGACATAGAAGAACATTTTTTAGAAATCAGAACAAACACCAACCCTCACCCATTATCCTTCCACCAACCAAGAGCAAGAAAAAGGAGCCTAACATTAGAGGAGGTAGAGGTGGAAGAAGACAGCAAAAGAGAAAGGCTAGCAGATTAAAAAACACTAAAACTGAAAAAGAACTTGGTATTTTTAATTTATCCCAAAAGACACTCACATCTACCCAAATAGCTGTGTTAAGTAAAGGATTAAAATTTGCCCCAACTAACTCGTTCAAACCATTCCAAGCATTTCTGGACATTAACAAATTTGTAAGAAAAGCCACTTTAAAGTGATTTTTCAATGAAAAAGAAACCACACCCTTCCAGAAGACCCAACATACTACACCCACACACTCTGTTTTAACCACAAACCCAATAATTATTAACACAAATCTTAAACCACAATCAAAATTTTATCCTTCTAATTTTAAATCCGGTGTACTAGAAGTATTTGAAAAGCTTGTTTTAAAAGATTTTAACAATATTAAGAAAAATAAATCAGAAAAGCTTAATCTTAACCATCAAGAAAGAATTGCCCTAAAAGAACTACAAGCAGACGAGGACATTGTCATAAAACCAGCAGATAAGGGAGGTGGTTTGGTGATACTTTCTAAACAAATGTATTTGGATGAAGCTCTGAGACAATTAAATGACGCTAACATATATGTAAATCCAAATGGTTTTAAATAATTACTTACTAAAAGGAAGTAATCTCAATATCCTTAATAAACAAGATAACAATTATTTAAATAAATTATATCCAAAAATTCCAGTAATTTATTTTTTACCTAAAATACATAAAAATGAATCCTGCCCTCCTGGTCGCCCAGTCGTCTCAGGTATAAACTCTATTTTATCAAATTTGTCAGAGTATATTGATATTTTACTTCAACCATCTGTAAAAGAAATGAAATCTTACCTAAAGGATTCCATGTCCCTTCTATTCTTAAATGATTTTATCTGGCATCCAAATTATATTCTGGTGACTTGTGATGTACAGTCGCTCTATACTATTATACCACATCATAAGGGATGTGAAGAAGTCACCAGAATATTAAGAGAAGAGAATAAGATTTCAGAACCCCAAATTAATTTTATTATAGAGGGTATTATGATTATTTTAACTAATAATTTCTTCTGGTTTTTAGATTCTTTTTATCTTCAGAAAAGAGGTACGGCAGTGGGGACTAGGTTTGTCCCCAGCTATGCTAACTTATTTATGGCTGACTGGGAGGCAGACGCTGTATGGGGCGATCATAGCTGGCGGGCAAACCTGGTCTGCTATTTTCGCTATATTAACGATTTATTTTTTATCTGGAATGGGCCAGAAAGTTCTCTTATCTTGTTTTTAGAACATTTAAATCATAACGA
Source organism: Pelobates cultripes (assembly GCA_933207985.1). NCBI lineage: Eukaryota > Metazoa > Chordata > Amphibia > Anura > Pelobatidae > Pelobates > Pelobates cultripes. The sequence continues at coordinate 285,358,732 of OW240913.1, forward strand.
TAGGGGCATTATTCTAACTACTGAATTTAGCAGAGAGGAAATAAATTTTTTAGCACCAAAACCTTTTTTAAGAAGGTGTGTACAAATACTGTGATTGACCAAAAAAAAGCTGTCATTATACCCCGTGGCTTGAAAGTGCTCCAAAAAGCCAGTTTTTAAGACTAAAAAGAAATTGCTCTATACCAGAAGATTTTAATACACAAACCAGCATTTAAAAAAATAAGTTTTTAGAAAAAAATTACCCAGAAAATAAATTAAACTCTATAATTACGAAAGTAGAGCTCAAGGATAGAAATAAGCTCCTTAAATATAAAGAAAAAAATAAAAATAAGAATGTTCCATCAATCCCAATTATATTCGACTATAATAATAAAAATAGAGACATCAAAAAAATTATTCAAAAACATTGGCACATTCTACTTCAAGATAACGTCTTGAAGGATATCATCCCCACAAAACCAATTATCTTTAGAGGTGCCCCTAATTTTAAAAGCCTTCTCACTAAAAACTATACAAAAAATAAGACAATTAAATCCTCTACTTTATCCAATGCTAAAGGTTTTTTAAATGTAGAAAATGTATCATATGTAGAACTACAAAAGATTTGGTTCCAAATAAAATCACTCATTTTAAATCCAATATCACCAATAAAACATATAATATAAAGCACTTCATCACGTGCAACACAAAAAATGTAGTCTACCTATTGGAGTGCCCTTGTGGCCTCCAATACGTAGGCATGACAGCCAGATGTTTAAAAATCTCGTGAGAGGAATATCCTACATGTGGGGAGTTTAAATACCACTGTATGCTGTTTTACTCGAGCTGGTTATAGCTCCCACAAATGTGAGTTGGCATTTCTTAATCTCATTGTTGTCTGTAGCCATACTCCTTTACATTACTGCACCATTGGTCCCCTCTGTATGTTTTTTTCTCTTTCATATATGCTGATGAGAACTTGACCCAAGACGTTCTGAGAATTTAAGAAGAATATACCTGTGAATTAGAGACTTTTATTTGCCTGTTTCCCTGGTATTTTTTTTTCCCTATTATCCATTTTATTTATTTACTTTGTTCTTGGCGCACCCTGTAATTGTTGTTTCCTGTTTTTACTGTATATCACTTGCATGCAACAACAAAACTGGGAAGTTATAGAGCCTACTAGTAGACCTAATTTCCGATTTTAGCATTTGAATGTTCATGCTAGATAGATAGTATAATGGAACACATGTATTCCTCATAGGACTCGATGTATCCCCACTACATATCTTGCATTAACGTCCTTGGTTAATTCGTGCTATTTTCCCCTTTATTTAATTTCATTTCATTATGTTTTTGCTATAATGATGGCAAATATTGTCATTACATATATTACATGCTCTAAATGCAAGTACCAAATTGCTCAATGTAACTGTTTCTTTAGATACACTGCTACTGTATTGCATTAATATTGAGAAGTGATTGACTAAATGTGACTGCTCAGTATATATATCATTGTACCTTTACTGATCTATCCGAATACAAAATCAATAAAAAAATATTGGTCATATAAAAAGATTACTACTGCAAAGATGTACATATAGGGTATTAGTGTGCTTATGAGATAATGCTGAGAATACTTAAGGTATTTTTATTACAGTGGCACACATGAGATTGAAAAAAAAATACAATGTATATTAGACAAATTTTGAAAAAGAAATGGTGAAAAAACAGCATTTCAGCAAATTTAAATATATATATATATATATATTCATATATATATATATATATATATATATATTAAATGAGAATCAACATGTGTCAGGATTACAAGTTGATCCAGCATGCAGAACTGTGTCACACCTAGGACTAAGGATAACGTATAACTGGACCTTAGAATGGCCGGACTTAACGTATCCAAGAATAGTCAAAATACTTGACGAGGTCAGGAACATAGAACACAACGGTTAGGGAAAGCCAAATGTCATGGATACCAGAATTCAGGAAAGTCCAAACGAAGCCAAAGTCAAATACCAGAAAATTAAGACCAGAGATGCACTCTTGGATTACCATCAGGATGAAACCACGACAGGGCAATAAGCAAAAGGAGAATTGGGTTTAAATACCCACAATTATACATCCCTGGATAGCCCTGATCTGGGTGAACAACATATCCAAAAATCACCAAGATCAGAGCAGAGGATCAAAAGTTTTCAGGAAGTCTCTTTTGACAGACCGCCAGCATGGCTTTCATGCCCAAAATAGTTCCACAGATTTAGGCTGTGCAGCCGGTCTATTTTCAATACTAAGTTCTGTTCGAATGCACAAACGGGGGCCGTTCGTGAAAATACCCAATGTTAAAGTGACGTTCGAATTGGCGAACTCCCGTCGAAGCCTCGAAGTTCCATAGAAGGTTAACTTCAGCAGTGTTCTTGCCGTCGCATGTCCGATTTGAGTTCCATGAACTTGACGGCAAAACACAGCTGGCCACGTTTGGCTAAACAAGATGGCCACCGCCACGTGTTCGACTCTACAATGGGCGGCCACTTTGACTTCTTCAGCTGTTTCCGAAGTGCCACTTCGAAAGTGAAGATCCTTTCCAATAATATTTAAAGGGGCAGAAACAGTGCTTTAAACCCCAATATGCACAATTAGTGTTTTTAAAGGGCAATACATCCCAGGGGCCATAGTCACAGGGCAAAAGGCTGGCAAGCAGTCCTCTCCAAAAGCTAGTGGCGAAGTGTAGTTCGTCACAATGTACGAAAAAAATAGCAGTGCATGAAGGCACAATTAAAAACCATATGAGATACCCTATGGTGTCTACTTCCAGAAATTGTAGGCTTTGTGGGGTAAATTGAACAGTGAAGAGTCCTAGGCCCATCAGAAACACCTATGAAAATACTGACTTTAATAACGTAAATGATCAGGACTATAATATGACACAGAATAGTGAAACATGCACACATTGAGGGAATTGATGTGCTAAGATGTAGTTGAACACAATATGGTAGCACACATCAGGTTAACAAAATACACATTGAAAAAAAACATATATGTATATGTGTATGTTAAAAATCATAAAAAAAACACACTTTTTAACAATATTTAGCAGAGAACTGAGCTTAAATGGCTACATAAAACATATAAATAGCCTTAGGTAAATAGCCTGTTATGTCTACTGTGTATTAATATATAATGTTGTGTGACAAATTTGTGTTCTGTGATGGATATTAAACATACAAGACAAATACACCAAATTCTAAAAAAAATTGCACATTGAAATGTCAATTTACACATTGTATATTGTGACCTGTAACTACCAAAACAAACTGAAATCAAAAACATATGGTGTACTTTGTAAATCAGTAAACTATTTTTTTTATAACTTTTCTTAAGGTTTACTAATTATGCAAATTTTGTTATTATTGCCAACATTGTGGTTTATTTTCTACTTTTATTTGCATTTTTTGTATTTTTTATAATAAATGAGAATTTACCTATGTATTGGTGACACCAACTTAAATCCCTTTCTGTTCTTTAAATAACTGTATATAATGTGATGATTAAAGTGCAAACTCTTTCACTATATCACTTAGTGATATCGCAATTTCCACCAGCAATACTTAGTTTTTATTCATTTGTGTACCTGTCTCACTGCTGCAAAGTCCCTGAGGAAGTCCCTGTTGCGGGAGGAAACATGTTGGACAGATTGTCGACAGTTTCGACTTGTTTTTATGCTGATTGATTCCTACCGATGTGTAAGTAACAAATGCTTTTTATACTTTATGCATATCTTCCTACATTTCAATCTGGATATACTTTATTTTCCAAGTAATTGAAATCTGGAAGACCAGACATTTGAAGCAGAGAACTTCCTGAAAGCTACACTGATTTCTGATACGCCCTGTTTTAACAGTGAAAGTGTGAGTGACCCATTGGCACACATCACTATTATATTATTATTATACAGAGTTGCACTATGTTATTTTTTATTTCCCTATTGTTGGATTGACCCTAATATTTGTATCTATAATGTGATGATGCAATAAATGAGAAAAATGGGAAGTGCAGCTGAACACACACTTACCCAAAATAAAAAATCTGCTTGTTTCTTTAAGTACAAAACAAGCAGACTGAAGCTGTGTCATTAAGGGGTTAAAAAATGTTTGCTCATCTACTGTTAATGAACATTAAGGGGTAAATAGTATTAATTTAAAACATGAAATAAAAGATAGATAGAAGGGTGATGAAGGTGATAATAGGTCTCAACTTTAATGTAGGCAAGCCACTGTATTGAGGTCACTCTAAACCCCTATATAAAATAAACACAATGTCTGGACACTAGTACAGGCTACAGGGCGCCACAAACACTAGAGCATATACTATAACGATATGGTATGGAATAATCCCATAAATGAAGAGTAATCCGTGGAAAAAAGTCCACTTTATTGAAACAGTAATATCCAAAAGTGCAACATGCACAATATGGATAAAATAACAATATAAAATAACAATATTAAAAATAAATGGACCAAGAACCCCTAAAGGATAGCAGCTATAATCATACAAGGGAAAATAGTAAAGTGCCAAGTGCTGGAATACAAAAGTGCAAATGCCAGTAATTCAAAGACAGCATAAAGTGCACAAATACTATGTGATGGAATACTTGTAGAAAAAGACTGCTATACCAAAAACTGCAGGGATCTTGGAGGTGCTCAACGCATTTCGTCGATATCGACTTCCTCAGGAGCTTGCTGAATTGCTGTTGGTCCTCGTCTTCTTTTAAATCCGCCGGTCTGGCCGCCATTAATTGATCGCGCATGCGCGAACCGTGCCGTGCGCACCTTCATACGTAATGACGTGCGACTGGTCGGAAGGCGCATGCGCTAACCAAGCTGGAACGCATGCAAAGCGATTTTTATTGTGTGTTGGCCCTATTGACCCTCTTTATCGTATCTGGCCCAATTTGCATCTTTATTTAGGTTGCTACATATGTAATATAACCTAGATTGGATATAGGCAGGTCTGTAAATTCAGACCGCATTTGTTATGAGCACTCCAAGTGGAGTTTTGCTCATTTTGTGGCTGTATACATTATACATAAAGTTTATCTGCGTTCCAGCTTGGTTAGCGCATGCGCCTTCCGACCAGTCGCACGTCATTACGTATGAAGGTGCGCACGGCACGGTTCGCGCATGCGCGATCAATTAATGGCGGCCAGACCGGCGGATTTAAAAGAAGACGAGGACCAACAGCAATACAGCAAGCTCCTGAGGAAGTCGATATCGACGAAACGCGTTGAGCACCTCCAAGATCCCTGCAGTTTTTGGTATAGCAGTCTTTTTCTACAAGTATTCCATCACATAGTATTTGTGCACTTTATGCTGTCTTTGAATTACTGGCATTTGCACTTTTGTATTCCAGCACTTGGCACTTTACTATTTTCCCTTGTATGATTATAGCTGCTATCCTTTAGGGGTTCTTGGTCCATTTATTTTTAATATTGTTATTTTATATTGTTATTTTATCCATATTGTGCATGTTGCACTTTTGGATATTACTGTTTCAATAAAGTGGACTTTTTTCCACGGATTACTCTTCATTTATGGGATTATTCCATACCATATCGTTATAGTATATGCTCTAGTGTTTGTGGTGCCCTGTAGCCTGTACTAGTGTCCAGACATTGTGTTTAAAACATGAAATAATCCTCATTTCCAGCAATATTCTTTACTGTGTGTACAAAACCTACACTGAATATGCATAAAATTAATCTTGAGATATGTGTCATTTTACCCCACTCCCTCTAGCATGTAAGCTCATTGAGCAGGGCCCTCAACCCCTCTGTTCCTAGTGTCCAACTTGTCTGGTTACAACTACATGTCTGTTCGTCCACCCATTGTAAAGCGCTGCGGAATTTGACGGCGCCATATAAATATCATAATAATAATAATAATAATAATAATAAAGGTGAATGACTGAATAAAATGGAACAGAAAAGATGGGGAAATGTAACAAGTAATGTATAAAAATCATTAATCAAGATTGTCACATAATATATAGGTCAATATTAAAGTAGCAGCTTACGTTTTCGTTCAGGTGATTAAACTCCTTAGGGTTTTCATCGTTATTTGCCATTATGATTGGCTTTGTAGTTGATATTACTCAGAACGCTAATGGATTAGTTAAAAATAAACCATTTATTCAAGTTTGAAGATTCATTGTATTTCAGGTTAAATAATATGAAGTCTTTTCTTTATGAATTGTTATTTGTAGCTTTGTCCGTGATGAGAAAACATGCATAGTAAATACAAAGTCATAGAAACTCATACATGCTAAAGATTAACTTATTTTACCACAGACAACTCAGTCTTTATAAGATAATGTAGTGGGTGTGGTGCCTGGTGTCTGCAAGCATTGGATCCCACATCACTAGTAAGTGGTTTACTCACCATTTTGTATAAATTTGCTGCAGCTTGAAGCTTGGTCTCCAATGAGGTTATGTGTCTGCCTTGCATGATGCCAGTTCATACAAGGGACTCGGGCAGAGGTTGGCTGATTACACACATGATTCATTGTTGCACAGTAGAAATATTGTTAATAAATGTGATTTTTAGGATGAATACATGAAATGGTTATATAATAGGGGTGGTATGACTGATTACATTACTGTAAGTGTTAATTTGGCTGCTACAGGAAATGTTCCATTTGCCATCTCAAAGGAAAGGGGTTGTGAACGTAATATGTTCTTCTGACCAGATATAAAGCTTTGCAACCAATGAACTTTGCATTTGAAAATTTGCATACTCTCCCTAGACCTACTGATTGCATGCCTTGTGGCTTTTGCTCAACAACCCTTGGGCCATTTTGACATGATAATTGACAATTACGACTCAGGAACTGGGATCTCTGCTTAGATGTAAAATAAGTCTAAACATAACCAGTGTACCTTAAGGGACACTATAGTCACCAAAACAATTTTAGATGAATGAAGCAGTTTTTGTTTATAGATCATGCCTTTGCAGACTCACTGATCAATTTACTGCCATTTAGGAGTTAAATCATCTTGTTTCTGTTTATGTAGCCCTGGCCACACCTCCCCTGGCTATGACAGACACAGCCTGCATGAAAAAAATGGTTTAATTTTCAATCAGATATAAATTACATGAAATGGTTTTATTTCCTGCTCTGTAAATTGACCTTAAATTACACACAGAAGGCTCATGCATTATCTAGAAAGCTATTTAAAGAGCAGGAGATAAAAAAATAATAATAATAATTTTAAAAAACACGTTAAATGTGAGCAGGGGATGACCGACAAGTTACTTCACCCATACCTACTCGTGATTGCTACATATTGCCCTCCCTCGTCTATCTCCCCTTTTCTCTTTATTTTTTCCTCTCTCTTTTACTACCGAGTTACCACTTGTACATAGTTATGATGGCATATTCAGCTTACCAAGGGCCATTTATACATAGACAGAGAGGTGCAAGGTGTGTCATTGGCGTAAATTTAACTGGCATGCCCAAGTGTCCAAAACAGTCATTCATCATTGTAACTGCATATTTTCCTCTGTACTGCAAAGAAATATGTAACCATGATATATGTGACAGACTGCCAGGCCCCCCGACTGAGTACCTCCATCAAACGCTGCTTCTTGGTACTTGCTTGCACCATAAGCACTGTATTGGAACACCATAACCACCATAGACACCACGAACCGCCGCAGCTTGGTTGGGGGTCTCACAATCCTCCACCAGCCAAGGACTCAAGACCAGGATCCCGCTTCCAGTGGGTAGACCTCTCCTAATGCAGAAAGCGTAGCACGAACAGCTCTTATAAGAGCTAGTGATTATACTTAGGGGAGTATTGTGATATAGCAATCCCCAGAGTGAATGTAGTTCTCCAATCCCCCAAACATGAGCCAAGACTTCGTGAAGTGGTAAACGAATCTCAATTTAATGGGAGCCACACTTGGCCTTTTATGACAATCCACATGCAAGGGGTATGCCCACATAGACCTTGTTGGGGACTCCAACACAAAGACATAGACCAATAAGAGCAGTGATTAAATGCCTGACACTCCCATAACAAACATACAATTCCTTCCTCCCTGCTTGGGAGATAATTGGATCAGTAACTGTACTAATTCTAATCCAATTATCTCCAAGCACAGAAAAAAAACACTATTTTTAAAAAACACCTCAAAAGTACCCTAAAAAGGCATAAAACCCCACAAATATTAGAATGTGTACGACACTGCAGGAGAAAATGTCCTCTGCACCACATTTGTGCACTAGTTATTTGAGTGTGTGTGTGCATGTCCACATCTTGGAATAGCAAAGTTTCCACAACATTAATGAGCAGCAGAGGTAAATAAGCTTTTTCCTTACCTCCAATGCATGTCCGAGGCATGTTTCCGTAACATGGAAGAGCAGCAGAGGTAAGTAAGATTGTCTTTTCTTACCTCACCATGGAAGTGTCACTTCTCTTGAAGTGATAGTTCCTGTTTAAAATATCATGTACATACTCATTATGTTATATGATAACTCTACATAATTTTATTACCAGTAAATACACATTCTTTTCAGTATGAATCTAAAATAGAGAAAAAATGATTAGCTGAAAATTAATGCTATACTGGTTAGGAAAACCATTTAAAAAAAAAAAACTGTTTTTTTTTTATTTATTAGTTTTCAGTATTAATTATAAATTTTCCTGTGATACAATATAATTACCATTATACAACAGTTTTTATAGACTAGTAGTTACTTCTTAATGATTAACAAAATTGAAACTGCAGCATATACAGAGTACATTTCAGCTGTTGCACTTTGTGAGCAGGATATACTAACTTAATTTTCTGAAAGTCTGCCAAACTGAAGTACTCAGACATTTAGCAGTATCAGCAGATTTCCTTATTTACTTATCTCATCACATATTTTTTTGTTAATTCATTTTTTTTTATAACAGATCAGTGATTAGTTCACTGCTAGTGATATCATAGTACTTATCACTTACGTTTCCAAAACATAACTTTTTAGGTGCTTCAAACTTTAATGGTCTGTTCCATTTAATCTTCCATGAGCATGCCTTACTGAATAGAATGATTTAGTAATCAAGATGAAAATGGCAAGGTGTGGTGTCTGTGTATTTTTTGGTGGGGTTTAATAAAATCTGTTAAATCAATTTTACTAGGGATTTAGGTTTGTTATGATATTGTAATTTATAGAGTTTTACAGAGTTTTATGGACTAGGGGACCTATTTTGGCACGTTTCACTAACCTGCAATGAATGGATAATTAAATTTCATTTATACATTGTGCTAGCAAAATTGCTAGCAAATATATATATATATCTTAAAAAAAAAAATCACAATCAAAAATTGTTCTCCCCCATCCTCTAGGCAGACAGACTCTTGGCATTCACGGAATGCTGAGGTCTATGTTCATGAGAACACACCTACAGGCTGTGGTATTAAAGGACCACTATAATGCCAAGAAAACAAACTTGTTGTCCTGGCACTATAGTGTTAATAGGTCCCCCCACCCTCTACGGGGAGGAAGGGGTTAAACTCTTACTTTTCTCCAGCGCCGGGCTCCCTCGGTGCAGGGGACTCTCCTCCCTCTTCTGCCGAAAGAGCCGCGCGCACATTCAGCCAGTCTCATAGGAAAGCATTCTCAATGCTTTCCTATGGACACTGGCGTCTTCTCTCTGTGAAAATCATGTTGACACCAGGCAGGGTTAACCCTAGATGGACCTGGCACCCAGACCACTTCATTGAGCTGAAGTGGTCTGGGTGCATTTAGTGGTCCTTTAAGTGTGCATGCTTAATGCAAATCCAGTAACAGACAGGTAGGCAACCACTAAAATTTTGTATATTGCCAATTAAGTAAGAATTGTAAATTGTTTTAAAAATACAGACAGAAGGTATCAAAAAGGTTGGTCCCAATGAAAGTTTCCTGCTGTATGAGATAATTTCTGCTTAAAATTTGAAACCTTTCCTTGGAGACCTTTTAAATTACGAGATCCAGAAAATTCAACCAATATGTCAATCATTCCTCTAAGTTGAGTGAAGCATTAATTTGGATGTATTCAAGCCAGGTTTTTAAGGTTTCATGATGAGATGCTATAATGAATATATTTCAAGAATGCAAATTATTCCATTTTGTATTCAAGCAGTGTGTTATTTATAATATATTTCTGAAATGACTCTGGGGGCTTCAATTTGAAGTGATTATTTTCTCTAAGTTTCTATTCTCCCAATTTTTGTCAACATTTTAAGTACTGTTTTTTCAGTAGTAAGAGCTTACTAATTACAGTACTAGCAACAAATTTGAATAACAACTAAGATTTAATAAAAATAACATATTTTAATATCAGAGCATCAAGTAGCTCAGCTGTAAAAAGGAATTAAGGATTGATCAAACAAGGGACAGAATAAAATCCTATGCTTTTACTTAAAAGTATGACAAAGCTGTGGTGAATAATAATGCTAATTTATTTAAAGGAACACTCCAATGACCAGGCCACTGACGTTGTTATGGTGCCAGAAGTTCCCTGATTTCAAATTTTTTGTAAATGGTTTGACAACTTACCAGGGGTCTCCTGGAAATTGGTCACCTCCACTGCTGCTGGAGTGAAGCCTAGCAATGCAGGGCTTATCTTATTGGCTGAGAATGCTGCACAAACACTTTCAGCCTTTGAGCATAGCAGAGCTTAGTTCGGTGAAACTAATAGGAACCCCAGCTCCTCTAAGTTGTCAAACCATTCACAAATGGATTGGCTACTTACAATGGGAAAGCACCAGGGCACTCTAAGCACCTATTACCCATTATTGAATAGAGATATTCCCTAGATAGAGAGCCCAAATAGGGAATATAGACGAAAGTGGGTTATAGGGGTGGCAAAACGGGCATAACCCTGCGTAAAGCACAAAATATACAAAAAAATGAAGGAAGGGCCGCCCCGTAGCAAACCGGGCTGCTCACCTTCAATGCCACCCAAAAATAGGGCGTCTAAGGAAAATAAATAAATTTTATTAAGAATAGTGACTTAACATCAAAAAATCTAAATCAGAAAAAACTTAGGAACTCGTACGTATAACAGTAGTTATGCCTATTAAACTGTAAGACTACAGTGGGGACAACATGTATCAATCACTATTGCATGTAGCGATGTAAACTCAAAAAAGAGTTAATGCTACAGATGATGCTTTGGATACATGTTAAATATGGCAGGTTAAATAGACTTGTGGGAAAAAAGGTTGGGGGGGGCCTATAAGTGGAGAGGGAAACAGAATGATTCCAAATGAACCCCAAGACTGAATAGGTCAGTCTCACAATGTCTCCATATCATGTGAACGCCCCAGCATAATTAACCAATCAACAGACTGTTAGAAAAGAGTTCACTAAAAGTTATACATCTGACAAAAACCCAAAATACCTAAGGACTCATATGAATAGCAAAATGCTATCTATTGACTGCAGGGTTACAGTATATATAATATGTGTAAACACTATTTCAATAGCAATCAAAACTCAAAAAGAGTTGATGCTAAAAGTGATCTAAACAATATATATTATATTATGCCCTGCAGAAAATCAGAGAGTGCAGAATAATATACTTGTATTGGAAATCGAAAGGATAGGGGAGATAATATAAACAGAGAGAGGAATATAAAGTCGGAATGGATATAAATGTAGAGTAGCTCCAGATAGAGTAGAAGCTAGATAGATAAACCTCACAGTAACTCCATATTAAGTAATCGCCCCAGCGTATTGAATAAATCAACCCCAAAGTCACTGCAACACTCTGTCAGGAAAGAGTACACTAAAGGTATAACAAAATTAAAAATAACATCGGAGAAAAAAGCCCGACGCGCGTTTCGGCGGGTAAACCGCCTTTCTCAAGAGCGAAATCAAGTATATCAAATTGGGTCCCCTTTTCCCCGTTTAAATAACCCCTACTGACCTCCCATCAGGTGGTATCATCCAATCCCCTTGCTTAGCGGGATTGATTATTACGCATGTCCCGCCAAAGAGTCCGCGCATGCGCACCAAACTTAGAATAGATGGTCTCTCATGGCCATCAGTGCGCATGTCAAAATATCGGTGCAGGAACAGAACAGCGTACAAAGCGTCTGCGCACGCGCGCCAAACTCAAAGTGGGTGGTCTCTTGTGGTCGTCAGTGCGCATGTCAAAACTTCGGTACAAGGACAGGACAGCGCACAAAGTGAACAGTCCCGCCACATAGTACATGCATATCTGCGCATGCGTGCCAAACTCGAAGTCAGTGGTCTCTTATGATCGTCAGTGCGCATAATTAAAAGAGAGATGTCCACATCTATACAGGAGTTTAGTAAGGATAGGGGGGAGGGAGAAAAGTAAAATAAAAAAGACGAAAAAACTTAATCCTATTAATCATAGTAGAAGATAAAATAATATATTATATATATATTATAGACAAAAAAAGTGATAAGAGTAAAAACTTTCGAAACTTTCGGCAAGGCTGGTAATAATAGATATGGGAAAAAGGAGATGGGATATATATAACCCAATGGGTCGTATGTTTATATAAAGGGGGCAAAAGAGAAGCCCTCATTCAGCCCCAAGGGTTGGAGTGTTTTAAGTTCATATATCCATCTAGATTCCCTCTGTCTCAGTATTTTGTCAAAATCCCCACGTCTAGGGGTCCTTTTTACCAATTCCAGTCCACAGAATTTGAGATTATTAGGGTCCCCATGGTGAAATTCTTTAAGATGTCTGGATATAGGTGTCTCAAGACGATTCTTAGGGGATCTCACATGTTCCATGATTCTATCTTTAAATGCTCTAAAAGTTTTCCCCACATATTTTTGTCCACAAGTGCACTGAAGCAGGTATACAAGGCCCTTGGTATTACAGTTAAAGAAACTTTTAACTTTAAAAGAGCCCAGGCCTTGACTATCACTAACAGTCTTAGAGTTTTTGAGGATAAACTTACAAGCTACACATTTGCCACAGCCATATGTGCCAGTTGGGGGAGTACCCAACCAAGTGGCACGTGGTTGTGTTTTAATAGAGAAATGACTGGGTACCAATAGGTCGCGAATATTACGTCCCCTCCTAGCTGTAATATTCACATGTGGGCTTAGAGCCCCCTTGAGATGTGTATCGTTTAGTAGGATGGGCCAGAATCTTTCAAGTGACTTCCGTATTTCTGACCACCCCCTATCGAATGTTGCGATCATACGGATATTTCCAGCATCCTTCTTAGTCGTTTTTTCAGTAAGGTCACACAGTAATTCATCCCTTTCTGTTTGTAGTGCCTTCTTGTAGGCTCTTTTCAGGCAACGGTTCGGATAGCCCTTCTCCTTAAAATGTTGTCGAAGTTGTTTCGCTTTTAAGATAAAGTCCTGGGTGTCACTACAGTTTCTCCGAAGGCGGAGGTACTGTCCCACCGGGATACCCTCTTTGAGGGGTCGGGGATGGTGACTAGTCCAGTGTAGGAGAGAGTTAGTTGCCGTAGGTTTTCTAAACAGTGTAGAGTGAAATGTGCCATCCTGGCTAATACTGATGGTCACATCCAGAAAATTTATGGACCGTCCTCCGAATTCAGATGTAAACCGAAGATTTTGCTCGTTACAGTTAAGTAATCCTACCATGTCTGAAAACTCTTGGGGGGTGCCCTGCCAGACAATCAAAATGTCGTCAATGTAGCGACCCCACCATAAGACTTTAGGTAGGTATTCCCTCAACATATCTGAATTATGGATCTGATGTTCCCACCAACCGAGATGGAGATTCGCATATGAGGGGGCACAGGCCGTCCCCATAGCGGTTCCCCTCACCTGATGGTATATACGACTGTTAAATAGAAAATAATTATGTGTCAAAATGAATCTCAGAAGACACAGAAGGAAAGCTGTATGTAAGTCATCTCTAGGGGTTCTTTGATCAAGAAAAAATCCCACATGTTCGATTCCTCTATCGTGAGGTATGGAGGAGTAGAGTGATTCGACGTCCAAACTACATAATTGGACAGTGGAGGAAAACTTAAGACTCGATAGTTTATTTAAGGCTTGCTTGGTATCCCTAATGTAAGAGGGTAATGATTCAACAAAAGGTCTTAACACTCTGTCTATATACAGGCTGCCATTTTGTGTAAGATTATCAACTCCGGAGACAATTGGACGTCCTGGGGGTGTCTCCAAGTTCTTGTGAACTTTAGGTAAGCAGTAGAAGGTTGCTATTTTAGGATGACGAGTGAGGATAAATTCAAACTCGTCATTCGATAGCAACCCCCTACTGCGACCATCCTCCAAAATTTCCCTATATTTAGAGAGAAATTCATTGGTAGGATCATTTTTGAGGACTGCATATGTCTCAGTGTCCCTAAGGACCAGTTCGGCCATTCCCAGATATTGACCCACATCCATCAGTACAATATTTCCCCCTTTATCGGCGGGTTTAATGATGGTATCGGCATCATCTTGTAAAGTTTTTAAAGCTTGTTGTTCCCGTCTGAGGAGATTGTCCCTAGAGTGGATGCGGAGAGATTTTAAGTTAATTTTCTCAATCTCTATTTTGGCTGCCTCTAGGAACAACTCAATGTTCCTAAAGCTCACAAAGTTAGGTGTATAGCGGCTCTTAGGTTTTAGGCCGGTACGGTTCGGGATGATATTTGAATCATTTTCATCTAAGAGGGCTAGTAGGGTAGTGAGGCATTGGTAGTCTTGTGGTGCAAGTCCGAGGTCTCTGGCCTTTCTTTCATTTTGAACAGAATGGAATTTGTGTAGGGCCAACTTTCTAACAAAAAGATTGAGATCCTTAATCCAGCCAAACTTATCAAAGGAAGGTGTAGGTACAAACGAGAGGCCCTTCCCCAGAACAGCCTCTTGATCAGCGGTCAATATTCGAGAGGACAGGTTGATGATCTGGGACTTGTGTTCTACTATCTGAGTGTCAACTAGTATCTCCTCCTCCCCCCCCCTCCTCTTGTATTGCGAGTCTGATATCTCGTTCGCTGGCTCGGGAATTCCTCCTGATAACCTGGGGCTAAAAAATTAACTCCCTTCTTCAGGATTCCTCTGGGATTAGAGTTCACTGTGGATAGGTTCGATTGTAATTGTGGTTCTACTGGGATACTTGAGACTTGGCTCCCAGAATCTGTGTCTGAGGAGTCATAGTCTGAAGTTAGACCATTATCAGACGTGCGTCGTGTTCTGCGATTAAAGGATTTATAGACATTCCCGGTCTGATAATCATTAGAGTCTCTTAGAAACTTATCGTGCTTCCTAAATTTCGAAAGTTTTTACTCTTATCACTTTTTTTGTCTATAATATATATATAATATATTATTTTATCTTCTACTATGATTAATAGGATTAAGTTTTTTCGTCTTTTTTATTTTACTTTTCTCCCTCCCCCCTATCCTTACTAAACTCCTGTATAGATGTGGACATCTCTCTTTTAATTATGCGCACTGACGATCATAAGAGACCACTGACTTCGAGTTTGGCACGCATGCGCAAGATATGCATGTACTATGTGGCGGGACTGTTCACTTTGTGCGCTGTCCTGTCCTTGTACCGAAGTTTTGACATGCGCACTGACGACCACAAGAGACCACCCACTTTGAGTTTGGCGCGCGTGCGCAGACGCTTTGTACGCTGTTCTGTTCCTGCACCGATATTTTGACATGCGCACTGATGGCCATGAGAGACCATCTATTCTAAGTTTGGTGCGCATGCGCGGACTCTTTGGCGGGACATGCGTAATAATCAATCCCGCTAAGCAAGGGGATTGGATGATACCACCTGATGGGAGGTCAGTAGGGGTTATTTAAACGGGGAAAAGGGGACCCAATTTGATATACTTGATTTCGCTCTTGAGAAAGGCGGTTTACCCGCCGAAACGCGCGTCGGGCTTTTTTCTCCGATGTTATTTTTAATTTTGTTATACCTTTAGTGTACTCTTTCCTGACAGAGTGTTGCAGTGACTTTGGGGTTGATTTATTCAATACGCTGGGGCGATTACTTAATATGGAGTTACTGTGAGGTTTATCTATCTAGCTTCTACTCTATCTGGAGCTACTCTACATTTATATCCATTCCGACTTTATATTCCTCTCTCCGTTTATATTATCTCCCCTATCCTTTCGATTTCCAATACAAGTATATTATTCTGCACTCTCTGATTTTCTGCAGGGCATAATATAATATATATTGTTTAGATCACTTTTAGCATCAACTCTTTTTGAGTTTTGATTGCTATTGAAATAGTGTTTACACATATTATATATACTGTAACCCTGCAGTCAATAGATAGCATTTTGCTATTCATATGAGTCCTTAGGTATTTTGGGTTTTTGTCAGATGTATAACTTTTAGTGAACTTTTTTCTAACAGTCTGTTGATTGGTTAATTATGCTGGGGCGTTCACATGATATGGAGACATTGTGAGACTGACCTATTCAGTCTTGGGGTTCATTTGGAATCATTCTGTTTCCCTCTCCACTTATAGGCCCCCCCCAACCTTTTTTCCCACAAGTCTATTTAACCTGCCATATTTAACATGTATCCAAAGCATCATCTGTAGCATTAACTCTTTTTTGAGTTTACATCGCTACATGCAATAGTGATTGATACATGTTGTCCCCACTGTAGTCTTACAGTTTAATAGGCATAACTACTGTTATACGTACGAGTTCCTAAGTTTTTTCTGATTTAGATTTTTTGATGTTAAGTCACTATTCTTAATAAAATTTATTTATTTTCCTTAGACGCCCTATTTTTGGGTGGCATTGAAGGTGAGCAGCCCGGTTTGCTACGGGGCGGCCCTTCCTTCATTTTTTTGTATATTACCCATTATTTATCACATTGAAAAAAATACGTCCTTTTCTTCTGTCATGTTTCTAGCAGACTTACATAACTCCCAACAAAGTATACAATTAGTATTGGTGGGCCTTTGGGGGAATTGCCAGTTATGCAACTACATTGTTGTGCATGCCCATAATAGGTGGGGTTGCCCTGGAAGATGGTATCCCCATTGACTGAAAGGGCATGCCAGCCTGGCATTATGTAAACCACACCGCATGAGGGTGTCTAATGATGCGAACGGCCATCCTGCCTGGAGACAATTTCTTGGTGTCCTCAGATGGAGGGCACTATGGAACTAAATCGAGACACAGAACACAACCCTAAAATAGGGACTCACTTGAAGATATATCCTGTTAAAAAATAGTTTGTAGGTAAAATAGTTGATCCTAGTGTGAGATTGATGGTTAGTTACTGGTGATTGCCTTGCCAGTAGCCACTGCCACTTGCACCAAGATTGATTCACTGATCTAGACCTTGACATGCCATATTTTGTGAACTGCTTGTAGAAAGAAACTCTTTTTTGGGGGGTGTGGGGGGAGGGAGTGGTGTGAGTGTGTTCAGTCCAGTGTGTGAGTGCAGCACACAATTAACAATAACTCAGTATGTGCAGTGCTTCATCAGAAACACTGCACATCTATAATCTTACTACCATGACCACAGAAGTGGTCATGGTGGTTAGAGTAACTCTTTAAGTCACCCCTGCTGCTGCTCCCCCTTTTTCAAATGATTTTCGTTGTAGT
The DNA here is from genome assembly GCA_933207985.1 of Pelobates cultripes. Taxonomy (NCBI): domain Eukaryota; kingdom Metazoa; phylum Chordata; class Amphibia; order Anura; family Pelobatidae; genus Pelobates; species Pelobates cultripes. The sequence goes on from OW240913.1 coordinate 285,376,314, forward strand.
TGTTTTTTCCTGAGTGACTGATCTTTGTGGTGCATACTATCTCTGCAAATGAGAAAAGCCGATGATAATGACCATCTTTTAGTGTGGGAAAAATGTGCCCTGATGCTATAAATTTGGTGTGTGAGAAAGCTTTGTTCTCTTCAGAGTGGAACAGCTTAGTTGGTTGTCAATTGCTCATGCACTTTAACTTTTTTCCCTCTTTTTTCAACTTAAAAACACACCTACTGCAACTGCTACTCATTTTTTATAAAAATAAAAAAACAATCATCATCATTATAAAATTAAGATCTCTCCATTCATTTTTTTTATAGTGATATAATAATATAATTATGACAAGCTGACATCTCAGAATTGATATAGCAAAAATGGCATACACTGCCTAGATATTAGACTAGGCAGTATTGTGAATACCAATCAAAGGTTGCCTCTTTTTACAGAGGAGTGTGTATAACAAAAGTGCTCAAAAGAGTCAAAAAGTGATTTACAGGCAGCTCAATACACTAGTGTGGAAATATCCTCTATTCCACTGAATAAATTTAGTAGATATTGGTGCGGTGTAAGTGACAAGGACCTACACCTATAAGTGGAGCGCTCAAACACAGATAAATCTTACCAAAACGTAGTCTCATTCAATGGTAAAATATGGGGTACATGTCAAAATAAAATACAGAAAATACAATATAGTGTAGATGGTACTAAAAAATGGCTTCACAGTGATTATAATAATATTGTGTTGAATATTACACTCACATTTCAAGGAGCCTGTATATAGAAAACACTGGCTCCGTATAAAGGCTTGTGTGCTGTTATGGTAGCACCACCCTCCTACTTCGGCTTGAAGAATTTCTCGAGAACACGAAAAAAGAGAAGAAAGCAAACCAATGTGTAGACTTATGGTGATAAATGACACAGATATGTGTTCAATAAATGGGGTGCTCACCTGGTCCTGAGCCTACGAATCCTGGCTCTAGGTATGTGGATTTTGTGCCAATTTGAATGGGGATGGCACTACCCTTGTGAGGATTCCTTGGAGGCTCCAAAAAGAACTTGGATGAGGTATTAAATGAAAATGGTGAATTTATTAGTTTAAAATAAACATAAAAACAAAGATGATAAAAGTCCTCAAATAAAAGTCCTTTAAAAATGGCCAATACGCATTTCACTCTCAAATAGAGCTTCTTCAGTCAGCTGGGCAGTATTGTAGCCATTTTAGTATTGCATTGCAGCATATAAATAGGCATCTTGTTTCCCCCACTTTTTTAGACATGCCTGAAGGTTTCCCTGAATTTTTACCCATGGATGAAGTTTGGTCACGCTGTACCATCATTTGGATGATGTTTAGTTTTTGGAAAATTGTTTGGCCGAACTGAACAATCAAGCTGTGCACAAGCCTGCCAAACTCTAAATCAGGAATTCAAACTTGATGTGACAGTGGCTAGGCTTAGCAGTAACCACCAGCCTCACACTAGGATCAATTAAACTATTGTTAAACAGGATATTTGTATCTCTGAATCAAAGTTTGTGTAAGTGACACTGTGCCACTGGTTGAGGCTTGGCAAAGCAATAACCTATCCAGTTTTACTAAGATCAATGACTGTCTTTGTAATTGTTATAGTTGCTTAAATGTTTGTGTCTGCCTGAGTGTTTTTTTTGCAATCTATGTATCCATTCTAGTACGTATCTTTGCATGTGTACCAGGTTACATCTGTGTGGTAGAATGTGTCTTTGTATGTGTGTGCTTGTGTGTTAGTGTACATGTAAAAGTTTTTGTTGTTCAGATTGGTGTGTTGCTCTTGGAGAATGTGTGTCTTGATCCACAATTAGTGTTGAATCTTTTTAAAGCGAACCTTACACGCCATATTTACCTTGCACTATAACAGCCCCAAAAGCACTAAATACATCAGTTTTCATACAGATAAATGATGCATTTTTGCAGATTAGAAACTGTTACAGTGTGAGTTACCTGCTGCTCCTTACTCGGGAAATGGGGGTGCAGGGCCGCCAACTGCGTGCCTCCACCCCCCTTTATTATTTTAGAGTCCCCACCTGATGGCCACAGATGAGGGCAGAGGAGGGAAGGTCTCTTATCACATTATTGAAATTGATCCTCCACACTTTTACTCATAGGTGAATGAATGTGTGAATGCATCCTGTCCCCAGGATAATTTTTTAGCAGCTGTCAGGAATTGCTGCCCAGTAATTAATGGCAATTAATAGTAAATAATAATTAGTAGCAGTGAGCAGCTGTTGGTTAGATGGCAGACATACCAACCCCTGTCAGGCTTTTATTTCACATTTTAATGCAGCTGCTGGCTAGAAAGTGCTGGTAACCCATCACATAACTTAACCTTCACGCTGTTGATGTTTTTTTTTAACTATCTGCCCACTATTGCTAGCTCTCCAAGATGGCATAAAGTTCAGTCATCTATTGCAAGTAATGTCCTGACAATATCCAGGTTTTGCAGTATGTATTAACCCAGATGGAACCAGATATTTTTCCCTTCAGTGCAGGACTATTCAATCTTTAGTAAATAGAGCCATGAATAAAAATGAAAAACTACCTCCGTCACAAAAACCTGAAAGAAAAATACAAACTGTAGTGCCATTTAAAATAATAATTCAGTCTTCCCCCTCTATTCATACTAAATGAATTAGCACCTTCCTTGAGGACATTGTACAAATGCTATGGGTGGTTCTGCATTGAGTGTCTATCTGACTGTCTATCTTTCTAAACTAACTTTTGACCACTCACATTAAGATTAATTAACCCTAAAAATAGAAGGAGATGATCTCTCGCTCTCTGTATATAGTGCAAAGCCCTTCTATATACCTAATTACTAGCAATGCCATAAAAATATTTTCTAATTAAAATCTATAATCTTTTAATTGCATTTCACAATATTTCATTAATAACTGCTTCTAGAAAAACACTGCAGAAAGAAGCGAGCAAGCCATGATTTTGTATACAAAGACTTTAAAAAAAATCAAGCTGTCATCAAAAATTCATTTCAAACCATCATTTCATTAGACAACCAACCAGTGGGAAATAATTGTCACTTCTTCGAAAAAATATTCCCACCATTACTTCTTATAATACAGAAATGTCAATTTCTCTATGGTAACAAGCTAATTTAATGTTTAGGATGCATATATATATAAAAGGCTTAACAAACACAATCAAAGTTTTTATACATGAGGCATTTTGATTCTGTTACTTCATATTCTAGCATGGGCTTAATTTCTATTGGCTCATTTTAACTTTTTATATTTCAATTAAAACTATTTAGTTCATAAGCATCTGCATTAATAATTTCATACCAGACATTTTTGACACACCTAACAAAAATGTTTTATTTAATTTCTAAATAAAAATAATGAAATACTCTTTCCTCATTAAAAATATATATTTTTCCCATATTTATGCATATTACACACAGTTACTAATTATTTGGTAAATGCAGTTTATTGAAAATTAAGTTGCGAACCATAAAAATACTTACTAGAAATACAAGCACTACCTTTAGTAGAAATTACAGACCAATCACTTCTACCGAATATATTTAGATTGTTGCATTAGTAATTTTCCCTACCCTTATCTAGTTCAAAAATATTTTTGATTGTCTCTCATGCACGTTGTATTTGAGATCAAGCTGAAGAATTTCTATAATTCAAGTTTGAGGACTGCAAACGGCATCCCAGAAATGTAATGTTTCATTGCTAGAGGTAGTTATAAGTGGTTTATGTTGGGGAGTGTTATAAATTGTTGCCTTTTTGGAATATCCAACTCCTTTTTATCTTCATGTTCTTCATCAGAAAATAAACTTGAAATATACTCCGAAACACCAGATTAACTTTGTTGGTTCCTTATTTCATCTTAATAAAGGCAAGGTGATATTTTCATCAAGCCTTTCAAAACTATAAGTTTGAAATGTTGCTGGGTCCTTATGTGAATGAAATAAAGGACAGTCGCGCTTAATCAGATGTTGCATCTTTCAACTTGATGTCTAGCTGCATAGCTCAAGGTTGAGAATCACATACCAGTAGCAGTAATATCAGTAACCTCCTTGCTGAAGCAATACTGCCTTCCGTATGACATATTATCAGTTTCTGTTCAAATACTTTTTATTGAAGTATTTTAAAAAAAATAACAATATAACAATATAATGAACAGTAATTTATGACAAATAAAAATGTTACAATATTAAATAAACAAAAATAAAACTGAGGAATAATGATATAAAATAATCATCCGGATATGTATGGATAATAAAATATCTTTAGTACATTTTTATAGTGCAAAATGTCATACATTTTTATGATACCTTTGAATATATGTAACCAGTCATGAGTTTAAACTATACCTCTCTCTGACATCGTTTTCTCAAATAATCCACTCCTGTCTTATATTACTAATCGCATCCGATGGCGGTCTGAAGGCAAGTTCATATTTTCAAACAGCAAACGCATCACTTCTTTGATGTCAAGAGAAATCCAGTAATGTGGAATAAGTATAGTGGCTGAGATTAAAAGATGTCCTACCATAATACATTTGTATGTAGGCATTTGTATGTAGGCAAATTGTCTGAAATTTTCTTAAATAAACAAAGTTCTCTAGTTAAGTCCATTATGGAATTATCTATAGACAACTAAATAATGAATGGAATCCCAATAAAATGTTAATTTAGTGCATGGCTGGACATGACCACAACACATTTAACCATCTGTCAGATATTAGATTTCAGGTTTGTTGATATTTAGTAGAATACATCCATTTTTTTTCTACCTTAAAGGAACACTCTGCCTCCTGTAACATTTGGCTGCTCAAAAGCAGTTCTATTTGATATTTAATATTTAACTGCTGCTCTTAGCTCCTGTTGCTTGAAATTTTGGACAGTAGAAACAGCAAACAGGTAGCACTTACGTATAGTGTTACCACAGTTCCCACCAATGGGTGGCAGGTAGATTCTCTAAATAATTATTTAAGGGGGATGACTAATGTTTTAATTCCCACAGAAAGTCTCGAGAGAAGTGAGACTTGCATTACGGGCCAACTAATCAGAGCACTCTAATGAGACTTCAAAGTGTGGGAAAGCTTTTATAACGCATGGCGTGTATGGATTTGTTTTTGTTTTGCAGTTTTGATTTTTTTGTTGTTTTGGGGGATTTTGGGGGGATTTTTTTTTTTTTAATAGCTGCATTGTGTATAATGGATTTGAATTTGGCCTTTTTGGTAATGAAAAAAAAAAAAAAAGATTTAAAAGAAAAAAGCACTGGCCAGCCAACCACATGGTTAACCCTTTATATTTTTGCATGCGGGCAAATGGTTTGGAATTTTTTTCAATCTTCATATTTATTCTCAAAAAAGCATTAAAAAAAATGTGATATCACTGAGGAAACATGAATATATTAGAGTACACCTTATGTATGCATTTAGCATAGAATATGTGTTGTATGAAGTGGTAGACCTATTCTCATTAATTAAAAGTCACATGGCCAAAGTTGTATACAATTAATAAAATAGTTGCTTACAAATGTACTTTTTTTCTAAATGTTCTTTCATTATTATATTAAGTATAACAATTTTAACAAAGTGGATCTAGAACAAGAAATATGACTATTCCCTACATTCACCTAATGATAAAACAAAGCTGTTATTTTAATTTCATGTGCCCTTTTTCATGATAATATATTGAACTAATTAACAGTTTTCATACAAAGTGGCTTGAAAATATGCAACATTAAAGCATTTTAAATATCTCTTGCACTTAGTCATCTTGACATGTAGTTTGAATTAATTGTGTTACACGCGGTAACAAACACATCACCCTATTTATAATTAAACTATTGAACAACATGCTTAATGAGGGAAATGATATGTACAAGTTGCACTTAATCATGAATTTAACTCCTGGAGTAATTTCAAGTACCTATGGATTTCTTTGGTAGAAATATATTTTATTTTGAATTTTAAAAGAAAAAAAGATGAATAACAAAACTGATGGTAAGAAATTTATTTTAATAATGATGAAACTTAAAAGAAAAGAAAATACAGAATCTAAGGCAGGAAATGTTAGTTATGCTTGTTAGGGATAATTTTATGTAGGATACAAAAAAGGAAATCAAGAAGATCACATTTTACTGCAGTGATAAACCAATAGACATTTTATATAGAGGAGAAGAACACACAGCCTATAACTGTAATATGACTGTAACTGTAATATAGTATCTGTTGGAACCAAATAATGTCTACCAGTACAGCATTCAGACAACTAGGATAAATTGTCAATTCAACTATATGCATTTGATGCAGCTCAATCTTCTTTTGTAAAACACACTAAGTATGCGTGGTAACTGATGTTGCTGCTTGAATAACTTTCTCAGCATCATGCCTGCTATCATATAATGCTCAGTTTCTGTAACTGCCTTTTTTTTATACTTGCTACTAAAATAATGTAAACAGGATAGAAAATAGGAAATTACACTTTGCTGAATTAAGACATAATCAGGAATTATCTAAGCAGTAACAAAATACTCAGCATTAATAGTAACAAAGTGTCATTTAGAACAAGTGATGAGTGTTAATCAAAAAACATGCAGGCACATGGATAAACTGTTCATTTTATTAAATAATAAACACATGCTGCAGCTCCACCTACAGGTGGAATTTGCTAATTACATCTCTTATATGATGATAGCTTATGTTCCTATTCAAATACTCCTACTCAAGACCATGCCCATATTTAAATAATGTCCAACCTTTTCAGTAGTTGGAAAGCACAAACCTTGTTTCTTCAGTTTGCTTAGTGACTTTATGGACTTTATACAGCTGTCTCTAGCCTCATATTATCTTCAATAGACATATTGTACTTTTCAAAATTAGTTCTCTCTTAATATACTATAGTAAAATAACAATGTTTCTATGTAATTGTACTTCATATCTTCCTCAACTGAACAAAACATTTTGAATGGTGTTGAAATATCTGTGCATTTCCTGACTGTTTCCTGACTGTTAATGGCTGAAGAGGTTTTTTTGTGTTGTGATTCAGTGTTTCTTCATTGGTGACGAGATATTTGATGGTTAGGGGACAGCCACTAAATCATATCTAATCAGTGAACAAATAAAAAAAATATAAAGACATAAACCTGAAATCAACCAGACTGATTAAAATATGCAACTGAATGCTCAAACGCAATTCAGCATTCAAATCCAGTAAACTACCATTCTATTTAGTAAGATTAAAAGGACATACAAATTAGCCTGTCACTGTACAGCAACAAAATAAAAGTAAATAAATATATACACATAGTCATGGGAAAAGGAAAGAACACCCTCTTCGAATTCTATGGGTTTACATATCAGGACAGAACAAATAATAAACATTCATTTGTTTCTTAGCAGTAAATACTACCTCAGATGAACAACACATAACATATTATGCAGTGCCATGATTTATTAAACATAAATAAAGCCAAAATGGATAAGTCATGTGTGAAATAGTAAGTACACCCTTACTGCTTCTTTAGGTATCAAGAGGCTCAGTAGCAGACAGGTGCTGCTAATCCAATGCCCTTGATTAATTATCATCAGCAAGTATGACCACCTCTGTAAAAGCTGAAGTTGTAGCAGTTGCTGGTCTGGAGCATTTAGGTGTGTGTTAACACAATGTGAAGGAGGAAAAACATCAATGATCTCAGAGAAGCAAAATATTGCTGCCAATCAAACTTGGAAGGTTTATAAAGCCATTTCCAAACCAAATAAAGTTCATCATTCTACAGTGAGAAATATTATTAAAAAGTGAAAACTTTGAAGACAGTTGCCAATCTTCCCAGGAGTGTTTGTCCCAGCAAATTCACCACAAGATCAGACCAAGCAAAGATCAGAGAAATTGTAAAAAACCAAGAGTTACATCTCAGACTCTACAGGCCTCAGGTAGCATGTTAAAGGTTACATTTCATGACAGTACAATTAGAAAAAGTCTAAACAAGTATGGTTGGTTTGAAAGTGTTGCCATGAAAAAGTGTCTGCTTTCTCAAAAGAACATGGCAGTATGGCTTAGGTTTGCAAAGTTTAATCTCAAGACTTCTGGAACCATGTCCATTGGAAAGATAAGAGAAAAGTGGAGATGTTTGGCCATCATTTACAGTTCTACCTATGGTGAAAACCAAACACAGCATATCAGCACAAACACCTCATAACAACTGTCAAGCAATCAAGGTGGTGGAGGGATGATGATTTAGGCTTGTTTTGCAGCCACGGACCTGGGACCCTTGCTGTCATTGAGTTGACCATGAACTTCTCTGTATACCAAAGTATTCTAGAAGCAAATGTGAGAGCATCTGTCTGATAGCTAAAGCTTGGTCGAAATTGGGTCATGCAACAGGATAATGATCCAAAGCACACCAGAAACCTTACAACACAATATCTGAACATTAAATGAATCAAGGTGTTGCAAAGGACCAGTTAAAGTCATAAATAAATGCCTGCAAACCTCAATGGACCAAAATTACTCCACAACAATGTGAAAGACAGATAAATTCATACAAAAAACCATTGCTTAATGTTATTGCTACTAAAGGTGGTTCTACAATCTATTGAATCATAAGGTGTACTTAGTTTTGCACACACAGCTTCTCCATTTTGGCTTTATGCTTGTTAAATAAATTATGACACAGTGTAATATGTCACATGTTTGTTTATCTGGGTGTTGACAATTCCAACTTCTCCATCCTTTGATTTAAATTATTTATAGATGATGGAATCAAAGACATTGTGGCCTGTATCCCATTAGGGTGTCGTTTATATTGGCCGGCGTACTGGTCCCTGGTTGCGGATTATCAGAATTGTGCATCATGAGTCTATATAATTCCGCCTTTTTGGTGGTGACTGGGTATGCTATACCCCTTTGCCTAAGTAAGTTCTGAGGTGATCTTTGGGACTAACTAAACCTCTTAGTAGAGTGTTGCGAGACTGTAGCTATGATTTGGGCCAATGGGCAAAAAATACCTCCATGTGAGGATGGGTGTTGGTCTCGCGGTAACTATGAAGCATTTTCCTGTGCTTGGGGCCACTCAAAATTCCTACCTGCCAGTTAACAATGTGAGGGTACGAATGAGAAAGAAATAACGTACCTGTATGACTTTTGAGAGGTCTTATGGCTTGACTGAATATCTGGCTATGTTTGTATATGTCACCTGTTGATAAGTAATACTGTGGTTGATACCTTTAAAGTGAATGATTTGAGCGATTTATATTATTAAATTTCTACCTACCTGCGTTTGTTAATCCTGCTCTTAAGGGGTTGAACTTATGTAGTGTTACTTCTGGACCTATTGTTGAGGGATTGAAATGAAGCTAAGTTTGATAAAACTGCATTTAGGCGTGTTGCTATTGGTTAACTTGAGGATTTGTAGCTGGTAAGTGGTTTGTTAGTACTTATGAAATTCTTAAAGCTGTAAGCCAACATTTTATGCTACCGCAAATTGTGGACCTTCTGCGTGTGTGCGTTTACGTACATTCGTTTTAGGCTCTCGTAACTGTAAGACCTGACTGTCCGTAATATGTCTTATAGTCTCTTGGCTACATACTCATGTAGTTGTAGTTTTATGTTGGTTTGCATGAATTGGTGTCTTATATATTACTGGTTAGTATTCCTATTGTCTTATTTTTGAACTGAGTGGAGTTTATTCTAGTGGTTGTGTTATGTAAATGCCAGAACAAATGTAGAAACATACCTCACAGGCTGTATACTTGTGACACTGATATCGTATGCGAGTGGAGTCTTGCGTCTTGCGTCTGAGCCGGTGCTGTGGACTGGTGGTAGTTCTGACTGTAATTACATCGTATGTATGAGAAGTGAAGCCAAGTACCCTTTATATTGACATAAACCCCTAAGACACTTGTATTGAAACTTGGAGATAGGACTGTGCTTTAGCAAGTATTTTTTATGGACTGTCCAAATTGTGACTTAAATTTTTTCCCCTCTCACCCCTCCCCCCCGATATTTTTACGTACCGTGTAAACAAGAGAATCAACGTGACTGGTTGATAAACGCTAAAGTATTAATCTGAGTTCTGAAAGTACAATAATGACAATGCAAGCGTATTTTGGTATGCATCCTACAAATCTGACTTATAAACCATTTGCATTTCCCGCCAATTTGCATTTCCCGCCGTTAGGATTACTTGGTCCTGTTTTAACCAGAGACAACAAACAATTTATTTAAACGACATACTAAACATAATACATGAGTAAACATAAAATGGCACAATAATATTACTATTTTCCCCAATAAGACCTTCTACAACTGTTTTTTTTTTTTTTTGTGACACTTTTTAGCAGTGTAGTTTGCGCTGTCCAAGGTAGGTGGTGTTGGCTAGTGTTATTATATAGAGTTTAGTAACACTGTTTAAGCCAAGCAAAACTTTTCCTTTTTATATGTGCAGCAGAGATGAGTCGTACGGTGTCTCTATTACACAAATGATTAGTGATAAAGTGATATTAGTGATAAAATGGCTCGCATGAGTGGGTACGAAGTGTCAATTTGTTTGAAATGCATTTCGTATTAATTTGCCGCCTTCGTATGTGTGTGTCACGTGCGGTAGTTTTAACCCGTGTTTCGTTTACTCACTTTTTCCGGTTGCTCGTCAGCTAACTCGGAAGTTCAGCGAAGTGCCCTAGGAGCTTAGAGGCGATGTGCGCGACCGTGCCGGAGCGGTTGAACACTGATGTCGGTGTTCTGTGGAACAAGGGTCTGCTGGATGCCTGGAAAGGTTCCTGGCTGCCTGGTAAAACTATGTGGGAGACTGTTTTGGCTAAACCTCCCACAACTCCAGGCTCAGCCTTCATATATATATATATATATATATATATATATATATATTTAAATTCTTTGTATATATTTATGTAATATTTTTACATTATTAAGTAATTTTATTAATTACAATTTGAGGGACCTACCTGACAACCCAGGCAGAAAGTCCAGAGAATTTAGTTCACAACCTGTATATTTAACCCTGTATCTTTCCAAGACACCATAAATCCTGTACATGGGAGGTAATGTTATACTTAGGAGACTTCACAGAACACAAATCTTAGTATTTCAAAACAGTAAAAAGTATCACAACAATGATATTGTCAGTTTGTTTTTTGCATTTTTCACACACAAACAAATATGAAATCTGCTAACTTTGGCCAGTGTATGTTAATTTTTTTTTATTAAATTACTACTTCTGCTATTCCCCTCTATTCAAATGCTTTTCATTGAAGTTTTGCCCTATTTGACTGAGTCTTGTGGTGCCTGTTACCTCTGTATACTCATTTTGGAGAAGATGAAGAATACAGTTTACAAGCCAACCAATCAGTATATTCTAATCAGAATTCAAAGAGTAAGAAATAGTTTGTGCCTCGTTTTGCAAAGAGAAATTTGATTACGTTTTTTGTGCATCAGATTTTTGGATTTTTTTTTGTGTTTTGTGATTAGGTGTTATTTTTTCAAGAGTTTTGGGACTGAAGATAAGAAGTTTTAGGAGAAGAAAGATTAATTTGGGGGCTATGTATAACTTTTTTTCCAGGTCATTGACCCCCTCCCCCCCCAACTATTTTAAGGGTTAGGGGGTAGGGAGGTTAAATTTAATGAAAGGGGGTGGCTGGTTAATTAAAAACCACTAGTCATGGGGGTGGGAGACAATAGTAATTTTGGCAAGGTTAAGCAATGCCACTTCCATTCCCAATTATTTATTATAATTTGAGACTCCACCAGACCTAATTTCAACATTTTACAGCCCCAACACATTAGCAGGAAGTTGGGTCTATTATAATATTAAAGGAAGGACTTAATGATTCTCTACATCCCCACCAATTAGTGGTGGGTTGAGGATTTAAATAAAACCCGCAAAAGAGACACTTGCCCCCGCACTCCCCCCCCCCTTGAGTATTATATTTAAAAATTCTATCCACTGCTTATAGTTGGGGGCTTTAGTGTGGTCATTAGGTTCTCCCATTTAACATTATAATAGGCTCAACCTCCTACTAATGGTTTGGGGAATTGTGGAGATATCAGATCTCCCTGTTTTTAGCCTCCAGCCACTGACCACAGGTGGAGGGACATACGGATCTCCTCCCATTTAAAAAAAATATGTTAAAACCACCTCCCACTGGCCACTGTTTGGGCCAAAGAGGTGGAAAGTGATCTGTCAACTCCACCCATTATTTAATTTAAAGTCCCCTACACAATACCTATGCCCCCCTGTTATTGTATCTAGTGATAAGGCAGCAATAGCCATTAAATATACATATATATATATATATATATATATATATATATATATATCTCCAATTTAGAATTTCCATTGCAAAAATGGACGATATTGCACAGCCATTACTCCAGGCAATAGTGTAGTCATTTTGTATGTCAGCACAATTATAGCCTCCTTTTTTCCCGCTCTCACAGCTGTCCGAATGGCTTTCCTGAATATTTTGTGTTACTGAAATTCAACCAGAATTTTTCACTCTGCACAAGTCATATACATTAAATTTTTTTTAACTGCAAAACTTAAACAAACTTTACAAATGAAATACACTTGACTGACACTTGACTGACATCCATTTACAAACAGACAACAAAATTGCATAACAATATTTTGTTTAACAGACCAACCAGTACATGCTACATTTTATTGTAATTGCTTTCAATTAATATGCACCTACAAAAGAGTTTAGAAAGATTAAAACTGCGACAGAAAAATGTACTTATGTTTCAATGAAATCTAAAAAGGCATATTTCCATTCATGGGGTCAAAAAGAGGACAACGAGCTGAAAGTGACTGAGAAAATAAAGAATTAATCTCACAATTTTATGAATAAAAGCATGGAAAATGCACAAAAATCAACATTACGTAAAAAAAATCTGTAGGGCATCTGTCTTTCATCTTCTTTTTTTTTTTTTATCCACGGTCAAGAACTAATAATTAAACCGGTAGATATACTTCTTTATCCAGCTCTTTGTTCTGGTTAATCCTAATGCTCTGCCCATCATATTTGGACCATCTTCAAAAGAAACATGTCAATGCAGGAATAATAGTAAAGAAATAAATAATATAGTGGATTATAAATCTGTGAATCAGAATGAATGAAAACATCTAAGCATAATTGATGATTTTTCTTTTCTTTTTTTATAATTTCCGTTAATGTTTGGCAATATGAAGGAAGACAGATTCAAGAATGCAGATAAAGGGACAAATGGATTAATGCAGAGACATGCAGGCAGATAAACAGATATTTTATATATTATTTTAAAAGAAATCGAAACATTTCTTAAAGATCAAAGCATCATGTTGGTGCTTCAAGCTGTCTGTACCATGGGGAAGCTGTAAAGAATCAAGCCTACACTGATTGCTAGTGAACAGTAAGGGGATTTGTTGTGGATGGTGTCTCAGATGCCTGTAACAACCATTCTGGTAAAACAAATAAAAAATTGATGTTGTATTAACATTCCTCCCATGGCAACCAACTGGGGATAATCCCAGTTGGACCTCTCAGACGATGATCCCTTTCCTAATTAATATATAGGTTGTTAGACTTGGCAAGACTCTTGGAGCCTGCACTAAGATGCCAAATCCTTGTCTGTAAGGGGCTCTGCGGAAAAAGAAATGTGTTGACCATTCCTTCTCCATGCCCTTCTTTTTCCTTTCCATGTGTCATCAACAGGTGCTTGGTGTATGTGAATGAAGTATGCATTAGTCTGCTATGGTAATGAGATCAAATGGCAACACAAGAAGGAGAAGTAGTATAGATGGTGGTGAGTGCAAATATGTGGGAGATTAGTAGTTATGGACCAGGTTGTACTGACCAGGAAAGAATTTAAACCACATTCTTGAATTAGTAAATGTAATTAAAGGGGCAATTGCAAAATATTTTCTGCTGCTGACTCAGAAAGGACTTAGAGCTTTTCAACCTCACATCTCCTAGAGCCCATGTCCATATCATCATAAACTCTATTTTGTATGTATTAGTGGGCTAATGCATCATCGTTAGAATCTGTTTAACCTTTGAGGGTTGCAGGCTCAATTCCTGAGTACCATTAAATTGGGTAATAGTAACATCGCCTGGATGTGCTTGGAAACCAGAGTTAAATATTTGAACACTGAGTACCATAATAGTGAAACCATTTAAAAAAAATGGATTTTCAGTTCTGTGTAGCTTTCACTTGAAAACACTACTTGTATATTGAACCAAGTATAGATGAAAAAAGGACTGGACTACATGCATATGTTTACATGAATGCAAATCCAAATGATGCAGGTTCACAAATTGTAGGTAATTAAATAATTAAAGAGTTAAGGCATTATATATTTTTGGCACAACAGGTACATTTTGACTGGTTAATAATTTCTTCAAACAAAACAAATTGTGTAGTATTTTATAGACTTCAAATTACTTTGTAATTGGATTTTAAAAACTCTATATTTTCTAATAGGTAAAATGATTGCTTTTTCAAGAATTTAAAATTAAATGCTTTGGGGATTACATATAAATAGGTGTAGTGAATATTTCCTCTGGGACAGAGATTGTTTAAGAATTGTTTTCCCTGTGTGCTGTTGATCTTGGGGACTTAAAGGATTAAGATACAACATCATTTTTTTAAAGCAAATGTAAAACTGAATAATAATTTACTTTATCAGACTTTATATAAATTAAATAATGCATTTCAAATACAGTTTGTGCAACATACTACCCATGATAAACAAGTTATTCAAGTTATTTTAGCTAGTCCAATAAAAGTAGAAACATTTAACTATATATGATGTGTGCGAGTTATGAACATATTACAGAACAATACATACACAATATTACATATAATAAATATACTGAAATGAGACTTGCTAACACAATGTAGTTTTATTACGAAATGGGAAAATATAATGTATAAAGTAAATAAAAGTAAATTATAAGAAAAATATCTTGGGAGCAAGTATTAGAGCTGCATATATTCAGTTTTACTTCAGGCAGTTAATAGAATTCATAATGTCTAAAACTTGCCAAGTTATCTTTCAGTTTGTTCCAAATAAATGCCCAGTTCAAATTTTAGTTCAGCTTACAACAAAATCATTGATGGATTGATTTGCAAAGAATCAGTACATAATTTAAACAAATTATAAATAAACACAAACATATAAGAAAAAAGATAAGATGTCTCCCCCAGACACTAATCAGAATGTAATTGGAGAAATTATCCCGTTGATTCTGACACACCATAGGTATATTTTCAGGGTTAACAAACTGAGCAGATGGACTGCTGATGCTGACAACTCATTAATACCTCATCCCTGAGCCCAATATTCACACAATAGGGGTAAATATTCATAGGTTTACCTGCTAAAGTGAGAATCGTCAAGAATTCAAAGTGAATTAAACATTTTAGAGAAAAATAGCTGAACTAGAAGCATTGCTGACTTGGAGAATTTTTCCAAATCAGTTATTTTGGATTTAAACTTGAAATTTACTTTAAATTCACTTTGTATTCCTGAAAAATATCAGTTTAATACATAAGATGTACTGTTCTTGTAAATAACCATTTCCTCTGCAGTAAGCGAAAAGGCCTTTCTTCCAGTCTCAATGGATGATCTCTTGTCTGTTGTATATTCCTGCTAAAGAACAGGTTAGCACATAGCAGTTCGAATTGACCTGGTATATACGTACATAGTGTTTTATTATCCCTTCTGAGGCTCCTTTTTCTAAAGATCTAGGAGGGAACTTGTATTTTGATAATGTGACTCAATACCCTTTTTTATACAGGAAAGCACCTTACTAGTTTTTGCAATGGCAAAACGGCATTGCATGCTGTTCCCTAATTTGTTATCTATAATTGTTCTCAAGTCATTTTCATTAAATGTTCCCCCTAATTCCAACGCATTCAATCTGATCTGCCACTTGCCTGCCAAATCCCCCAATTTAGCCAATTCCCGCTATAGAGAAGTTATATTATGTTAAAACTGTATTATCTTACAATGTTTTGTGTCATCAAACACTAACAGATAACTTTCAATCCCCATTTCAAGACGAGGACTTAAGACAGAACCCTAAGACACTCCACTTTTGTCCAATTTGAATATTTTCCATTTACAACTATTCTCTTCACTCTAACTTTAAGCCAGTGTTCTATCCAAGAACACAGTTTTTCATTTAACCCCTTAAGGACAGTGGGGGTACTATGCCGTCCTTGGGGACCCAGTTCTAAATGCCGTGGAGTAGCATAGTACGTCCCCGCTGTCCTGGTCACTTACCATCTCACTGCCAATCCCCCGACAGCGATCGCGATGTAGGGACTTGTCTGGCATCCCAGGAAGTTCCCCTGCAGCTGATCCGGCCCTCCCGGGCCATGTGATCGTAATGACGTCGCCTCACATGAACAAAATAGCTGTCCAAATATGTGTCTGCAGGTGGCCTGCCTGATGCCTGTGAATAACTTAGAAAAAGTTTAAAAACAGTTTTTATTATATACATGATCTAAATATAAAATAAGTAAATATATAAATAAGTAAAAAATGAAAAAAGTTATATATACACACACACGTGTAATTCTGTTCTAATTGTATTTTGATATCAATATATATATATATACACTGCTCAAAACAATAAAGGGAACACTTAAAAAACACAATGTAACTCCAAGTCAATCACACTTCTGTGAAATCAAATTGTCCACTTAGGAAGCAACACTGAGTGACAATCAATTTCACATGCTGTTGTGCAAATGGGATAGACAACAGGTGGAAATTATAGGCAATTAGCAAGACACCCCCAATAAAGGAGTGGTTCTGCAGGTGGTGACCATAGACCACTTCTCAGTTCCTATGCTTCCTGGCTGATGTTTTGGTCACTTTTGAATGCTGGCAGTGCTTTCACTCTAGTGGTGTAATGACATGAAGGGGTGCTGCCCTGGAACAGCACTGTCACTTTAAATGTGGGAACCCATACAGCAGAGAAATAAATGCCAAGACACAAATAAATAGGATAAATCAAGAGATATATATTTACAGAAAACCAAAGGAAAACGCAAAACAATATATACACACACAAGGCCACTAAATATATACAGTAAATCAAAATTAGTACTAATCATGCAGGCAACAAATACTGTAACAGTCCTTGGGTATAAGGGTAGGATTGTGCAGCTACCACGAGTAACAGGTAGGGCACAGATCCAGAGTCACAAGACTAATATAGGGACATCTGCAGTCTGCAGGGACAGGATCACTGGTAGTAAAGCCGGGACCACGGAACCAGAACACAGGACTGGAGGACACAACAACGAAGGACCAGGAGGACACAATAATGCAGGATCAGGAGGACACAGGACGAAGACCAGGAGACACAGGACACAGGACCAAGTCACAGCACGCAGGAGCCAGGAACACAGGAAACCAGGGAAACAGGAAACAAAAGGCAATGATCTGGCCAGGAGTGAGGGGAGAACCCAAACTAAATAGGTGCTAAACAAGGACCAGGTGAAGTGCTTAATAAAAGGAAATCAGGAACAGTGCCAAACAGAAACAGTGGTGAGTATGAGTACTGCACGAGGGCAAATCAGCTAAGGAGTGTCGTGACAGTACCCCCCCCCTTAAGGAGCGACTCCTGGCGCTCCAAAACCCCAAGATCCCCCACGGGTGACAGAAGAAAAACAGGGTCACCCAACCAGTAGAGGAAAACAAGGAGGAGGTTCAGGAGGAATAAGAGGCGGAGAATCCCACGGGAGAAACCAACGAGGCAGAATAGAAACATACAAGAGCAAGGACTGTAGAGTAACATTTAGCATTAGAAGGGCAGACACATAAACAGAAATTAAAGGCACATACGATAAGAAACACTCCTTACCAGTGATCGACAAATGTGCTAACCCACTAGATCTGGGACTATTGCTGGTAACAGGTGCATCACTCAGAAGTCCTGGGTCTGACTTGGTTTCTGGCTTGTAAGATCCTCGGAACAAAGACTGCGATGCAACTTCTGTAGAAGGGAGAACAGTCTCTGCATTATCTTGGGTAGATACAACTGGAATCAATCAAGGAGAATCCCCTAAACCAGCGAGTACAGGATCAGGAGCACTCTGCGAGCCCTCCTCCTCAGACCGCAGATATGCATCAAGGAACGGTTCCCCCAATATCTCGGAGCATGGGGCCAGCCGAAGCAGGGACGATTCTCTCTCAAATTGATATAATTCTGTAACAGCTAGAGATACCTGGTTACTTAAATCATTCTCTTCTTCACTTGTGAGCTCAGCTTGAGGTAGTTCTTTACTTGTCATAGAAGTACTCTCAACTGAAGGCAAGTCTTCTTTTAATACTTGCTGGAGTTTAGGTGGAGTGACAGACATCATGGCAACTGATATGTCATAGAAGGAGCTTCCTTCATCATGGGAACAGGTACCGGATATGTGGATGCTACCTTCTTGTTCGGTTTCACTCACTTCTTTTGGAGTTTGGTTAAGCGGCTGATTTGAATAATCTTCGACGCTTGGTTCAGGTACAAGTGTGGTAGTTGGGGTTTCCTCTTGCAGCAGAGAAATTGTTCTACCAGAGCATGTAACTTAAAGAACGATATTAGACTTACATAGAACTGTGGGTTCAGAACAAGCCCGGTCTCATTTAGATCCTTTTGTTGGGCTTGATCCATCACGGGTTTGTCACGTTGCACCAAGTCTGACTCTTTGTCTTCTATTTGAGGATAATAGTCTTTACTTGGCGACAATTCATTTTTCACAGTTGCGGTTGTGAGAGAGGTGCCAATCTTCGAACCCCCAGAGGTAGAAGGGTTAAAATTGGAATCACCAAGCCTCTCCACATCAAAGTCATGAGCTGCCTTTGGCACAATAACCTCTCCTTCCACTGGTTGCTCTGAAGCTTTCACCTTAGGTTTTTCAGCATTCTCAGACAGTGTTTTGAAAGAAGTAGGTCGTTTACCACGTTTCCTACGTGGTGTCTTTTTGATAGGAGGATCATCTTCCACGAGATTAGTCTCCAATTTCAATGGTCCAGTCTTGTCGTCACTTTCATCACCTGGAGCAAATTTTATAGGTGACTAGTGATGTACCGAACGGTTCGCCGGCGAACGGTTCCCGGCGAACATAGCATGTTCGCGTTCGCCACGGCGGGCGAACATATGCGCGGTTCGACCCGCCCCCTATTCGTCATCATTGAGTAAACTTTGACCCTGTACCTCACAGTCAGCAGACACATTCCAGCCAATTAGCAGCACACCCTCCCTAGCAGACCCTCCCACCTCCTGGAAGGCATCCATTTTAGATTCATTCTCAAGCTGCATGCTTAGTAAGAGGAGGGAAAGTGTAGCTGCTGTTCATAAGATAGGGAAAAGCATAGCTAGGTTAGGGATAAGGGTATGCTTTTTTTTTATTTATTTTTTCTATGTAATGTAATTGCACTTAGTTGTCTGCCACTGCTGCCAGCTTCTGTGTCAGGCTCACAGTGCATACTGTGCCCATTTCCCCAGTCAGTGCCACCACTTACATCTGGTGTCACAATAGCTTGGATTTAAAAACAAAAAACTTTTTTCACTGTTATAGATTGAATAGCAGTCAGTTATCTTCAAGCGGGTGTCAGGCCTACAGCCTGTGCTCTGCACAACTGTGCCAGTGCACATTGCCACTCATATCTGGTCTCACAGTAGCTTGCACGCATAGTACCACTAATCCCAACAAAAATGACAGGCAGAGGCAGGCCACCCCGCAGGGGCCATCGTGGTCGTGGTGCTGTGATTCCCTTTGGCCCTAGAATAATGCCCAGTTTTCAGAGGCCACGTACCCTGAACTTGAAAAGTTCTGAGGACATAGTTGACTGGCTAACACAGGACACCCAATCTTCTACAGCCTCCGCTCAGAACCTTGACGCACCATCCTCCTCCAGCTTAGCTTCAGGCACCTCTCAAGATACCACTCACCCGCCTGCCGCCACCACCAAAACTAGCACCACAGCCGCTTCAGTTGGTATGTCAGAGGAGTTATTCACACATCCGTTTGAAGAAATGAGTGATGCGCAACCATTATTGCCAGAGGATGTAGATAACAGGGATATGTCTCAGGCAGGCAGCATTACACACATGGACGTACGGTGTGATGATGATGATGATGTTGTACCCGCTGCTGCTTCCTTTGCTGAGTTGTCAGATACAAGTGAAGCGGTTGATGATGACGATGCGTCCATGGATGTCACGTGGGTGCCCGCTCGTCAAGAAGAAGAACAGGGCGAAAGTTCAGATGGGGAGACAGGGAGGAGGAGGAGACGAGTTGGAAGCAGGGGAGGTCGTCGCAAGGAGCTAGTGGCACAGTCAGACAGCATGCATCGACACCCGGGGTCAGCCCGACAGCACGCCAATCAACGCATGCTGTGTCCACCACCAGAATGCCGTCATTGCAGAGCTCAGCAGTGTGGAATTTCTTTTGTGTGTCTGCCTCTGACAACAGCGATGCCATTTGCAACCTGTGCCAAAAGAAACTGAGTCGTGGGAAGTCCAACACCCACCTAGGTACAACTGCTTTGCGTAGGCACATGATCTCACATCACAAACGCCTATGGGATCAACACATGAGTACAAGCAGCTCGCCTACTCTAAGCCGCCAGCCTCCTCCTGGTCCAGCATCTTCAGCCACGTCAACCACTGCTGTCCTCCTTGTCCCCTCTCAACCATCCGCCACTCCGCCTCCCGCCTTGAGCAGTTCACGCTCATCTTCCCACAGTCATGTGTCTGTCAAGGACATGTTTGAGCGTAAGAAGACAATGTCAGAAAGTCACCCCCTTGCCCAGCGTCTGACTGCTGGCTTGTCCGAACTATTAGCCCGCCAGCTTTTACCATACAAGCTGGTGGAGTCTGAGGCGTTCAAAAAATTTGTAGCTATTGGGACACCGCAGTGGAAGGTACCCGGCCGAAATTACTTTTCGCAAAAGGCAATCCCCAACCTATACTCAATTGTGCAAAAGGAAGTAATAGCATCTCTGGCACACAGTGTTGGGGCAAGGGTCCATCTGACCACTGATACCTGGTCTGCAAAGCATGGTCAGGGCAGGTATATCACCTACACTGCGCATTGGGTAAACCTGCTGACTGCTGCCAAGCATGGAATGCATGGCTCTGCACAGATGAAAGCAGGTTCACACTGAGCACATGTGACAGATGTGACAGAATCTGGAGACACCGTGGAGAATGTTCTGCTGCCTGCAACATCCTCCAGCATGACCAGTTTGGCAGTGGGTGAGTAATGGTGTGGGGTGGCATTTCTTTGGGGGGGCCGCACAGCCCTCCATGTGCTCGCCAGAGGTAGCCTGACTGCCATTAGGTACCGAGATGAGATCCTCAGACCCCTTGTGAG
Organism: Pelobates cultripes; assembly: GCA_933207985.1. Taxonomy (NCBI): domain Eukaryota; kingdom Metazoa; phylum Chordata; class Amphibia; order Anura; family Pelobatidae; genus Pelobates; species Pelobates cultripes. The sequence continues at coordinate 285,397,691 of OW240913.1, forward strand.
ACCATATGCTGGTGCAGTTCCTCCTAATGCAAGACAGTGCTAGACCCCATGTGGCTGGAGTGTGTCAGCAGTTCCTGCAAGATGAAGGCATTGATGCTATGGACTGGCCCGCCCATTCCACAGACCTGAATCCAAATGAGCACATCTGGGACATCATGTTTCGCTCCAAACATCATGTTTCGCTCCACATTGCACCACAGAGTGTCCAGGAGTTGGCATATGCTTTAGTCCAGGTCTGGGAGGAGATCACTCAGGAAACCATCCGCCACCTCATCAGGAGCATGCACAGGCATTGTAGGAAGGCCATACAGGCACGTGGAGGTCACACACACTACTGAGCCTCATTTTGACTTGTTTTAAGGGCATTACAATAAAGTTGGATCAGCCTGTAGTGTGTTTTTCCACTTTCATTTTGAGTGTGACTCCAAATGCAGACCTCCACGGGTTGAAAAATTTGATTTCCATTTTTTTATTTTTGTGTGATTTTGTTGTCAGCACATTCAACTATGTAAAGAACAAAATATTTCAGAAGAATATTTAATTCATTCAGATCTAGGATGTGTTATTTTTGTGTTCCCTTTATTTTTTGAAGCAGTATATGTATATATGTATATATGTAAAAATATACAGTATCTCACAAAAGTGAGTACACCCCTCACCTTTTATAAGAGCTTCCAAATCACAAACAGAAGAGAAGATAGCACAGTCAGTAAAAAAAAAGGGGACACAACATTTTTTAGATACATAAATGAGAAATGGAAAGTAAAACAAGGTTTAGTTAGATTAAAAACAAAAGAAGGAAGGTATGTAGAAGAGGATAAAGGTCTAGCTGACTGCCTCAATTAATATTTTTGTTCAGTATTTACAGATGAAAATGAAGGAGAAGGGCCTCAGTTACAAAAAAAGACAAATGAGTGATTTGTTACATGTGAGTTTACAAAGGAAGAGGTTCTATTTCAACTGTCAAAATTAAAGACAAACAAGTCAATGGGACCTGTTGGAATACACCCAAAGTTATTAAAAGAGATTAGTGGTGTACTAGCAAAACCATTAACAGATTTATTTTACCAATCGTTGTTAACAGGAGTAGTCCCAGAAGATTGGAAGTTAGCAAATGTTGTGCCCATTCACGAGAAAGGTAGTAGGGAGGAGTTGGGCAACTATAGGCCAGTAAGCCTTATTTCAGTAGTGGGGAAAGTAATGGAAACCATGTTAAAGGATCGGATTGTTGAACATCTAAAATCACATGGATCTCAAGATCAGAGACATGGGTTTACTTCAGGGAGGTCATGCCAAACTAATCTTATTGATTTTTTTGGTTGGGTAACTAAAATAATAGATCAGGGTGGATTCCAATATTGTTGAATGTGTAAGGCAGTGGCTGAGTGACAGGCAACAGGGGGTTGTAGTCAATGGAGTATATTCGAAGCATGGGCTTGTCACAAGTGGGATCTGTACTTGGACCCATTCTCTTTAATATTTTTATTAGTGACATTGCAGAAGGTCTTGATGGTAAGGTATGTCTTTTTGCTGATGATACAATAATATGTAACAGGGTTGATGTTCCAGGAGGGATAAACCAAATGGCAAATGGCTTAGGTAAACTAGAAAAATGGTCAGAGTTGTGGCAACTGACATTTAATGTGGATAAGTGCAAGATAATGCATCTTGGACATAAAAACCAAAGGGCAGAGTACAGAATATTTGATAGAGTCCTAACCTCAACATCTAGTGATTATTTCTGAGGGCTTAAAGGTAGGCAGACAATGTAAAAGAGCAGCAGGAAATGCTAGCAGAATGCTTGGTTGTATAGGGAGAGGTATTAGCAGTAGAAAGATGGAAGTGCTCATGCAATTGTATAGAACACTGGTGAGACCAGTGGTGTATCCTGATTTTGTGCTGCCCTAGGCATGACAAAACTCAGGCACCCCCTCCCCCCGCCTTCTAAATATACATACACACTCACTGACAGACACATATACACTCAGTGTCACACACACACTTTCACTGACAGACACACGCACACTAGCTAACAGACATACACACTCACTAACAGACACATACAATCACTAACAGACACACACAGTCACTAACAGACATGCATACACTCTCACTATCAGACATGCATACACACTCACTAACAGACAAACACTAATAGACACACAAATTAACATACACACACATAGTAACATACTCCCTAACAGACACACACATAGTAACACACTTCCTAACAGACACACACTAACATACACACACACACAGTCACTAACAGACACACACATAGTAACACACTCCCTAACAGTCAGACACACACACACTAACAGACACACACACTAACAGACACACAGACACACACACTAACAGACACCCACACACTCACTAACAGACACACACACTCACTTACTAACAGACACACACACTAGCAGACACACACACTCACTAACAGACACAGACACTAACAGACACCAACACACTCACTAACAGACACACACACACACACACTCACTAACAAAGACACACACACACTAACAGACACAGACACTAACAGACACCAACACACTCACTAACAGACCCACACACTCACTAACAAAGACAGACACACACTAACAGACACACACACTAACACACTCACATTTTTTTTTAATTCAAACCCCCCAGCCTCCTTACCTTTGGGAATGCTGGTGTGTATTATCACTTTCCCTGTGGTCCAGTGGGGCTGGTGGGCGGGCGGCTGGCTGATCACTGCAGTCGGCGAAGGAGCATGATCCTCCTGTTCAGCTTCCTTGTGCGCCGCGCAGTGATGCCAGTGCCGCAATGACGTTTTATTCTGGCTCCGGCATCCTTCATTTCACAGTCTTCTTTTTCTTCTGACACTGTCTTCTGTCCTTGGCTCCTTCACCTTTCTGCTTATTTTGTGCCCTTCTGCTCCTTCATCATTCTGACCCCTTTCTGCTCTTTGCAGACCGTTCCTTATGCTTGCAGACCCTTCCTGCCCCTTGCAAACATTTCCTTCTCCTTGCTGCCCCTTCCTGCTCCTTGCAGACCCTTCCTGTTCATTTCTGCTCCTTCTCCTACTTTACGTTTGTGCTCATTCTTCCCCTTCCTGCTCATTTCTGTTCCTTTGTGCTCCTTCTCCTACTTTACCTTTTGTGCTTCTTGCTGTCCCTTCCAGCTCCTTGCTGCCCCTTTCTGCTCCTTGATGTCCCTTCCTGCTCATTTCTGTTCCTTTTCCTTTCTGCTCCTTCTTTTACTTGCTCCTTGCTGACTCTTCATGTAGGCTATCTCCCCCATCCCTCACTTACCTGATCTATAGGCTGCCCCCCATGCCTAACTTCCCTAATCTATAGGCTGCCCCCCATGCCTCACTTCCCTAATTTAAAGACTGACCCCTATGCCTCACTTCCATAATCTATAGGCTGCCCCCCATGCCTCACTTCCCTAATCTATAGGCTGCCCCCTTGCCTCACTTCCCTATTCTATAGGCTGCCCTCCCCCATGCCTTACTTCCCTAAACTATAGGCTGCCCCCACATGCCTCAGTTCCCTAATCTATAGGCTGCCCCCCATGGCTCACTTCCCTAATCTATAGGCTGCCCTCCCCCGTGCCTTACTTCCCTAATCTATAGGCTGTCCCCCACATGCCTCACTTCCCTAATCTATACGCTGCCCCCCATGCCTCACTTCCCTAATTTAAAGGCTGCCCCATGCCTCACTTCCCTAATCTATACTCTGCCCCCCATGCCTCACTTCCCTAATCTATAGGCTGCCCCACATAACTCACTTTCCTAATCTATAGGCTGCCCCCCCACATGCCTCTCTTCCCTAATTTATAGGCTGCCCCCCATGGTTCACTTCCCTAATCTATAGGCTGCCCCCACATGCCTCTCTTCCCTAATCTATAGGCCGCTTCCCCCATGCCTCAGTTCCCTAATCTATAGGCTGCCTCCCACATGCCTCTCTTCCCTAATCTATAGGTTGCCCCCATGCCTCTCTTCTCTAATCTATAAACTGCCCCCCTTGCCTTACTTCCCTAATCTATAGGCTGCCCCCCATGCCTCACTTCCCTAATCTTTATTCTGCCCCCCCATGCCTCACTTCCCTAATCTATATTCTGCCCCCCATGCCTCACTTCCCTTATCTATAGGCTATCTCTCCCCCCGATGCCTCACTTCCCTAATCTATAGGCATACATACAGATATACATTCATAATGACATACATATATACATACATAATGACATACATACAGACATACACACACACACACACAGCTCATTTTTCAGCCACCCTCCTGTTTCTTACCTTTTCTTTGCAGGAGGGTGGCTGGGGCTGGTAGGAGTTGGCGTGGCTCTCCCTCTTCACTGGCGCACACTCCTTCAGCGCGGAGTGAGCTGGGAGGAAGTGATCCCTTCCTCCCAGCAGCACTTGCTGCGGCTGGATTTTTTATTTATTTTTTAAAGGGGCTCAATCGCTCTATTACGCGGCCACAGCGCTGACCTGAAGATATATGGACCATCGGGTGGCCATAAGTGCATGGGTCACCCGATAGGCCCCATCAGCGTGCAGGCCCCGGTGCAACCAGGACCACCGGGCATGTGACAACCATCATGGTTGTCACCCCCTGATGGCGACCCTGACTTTACCCACTACTACGCCTCAGACTCCTGAGATTCCCATACAATACTGGGAAGTAAAAGAGGTATTCAGTAAGAATCAGACCAATATTCTAATTCCTCACAGACCATTTGACTGCTCCAGAAATCTGCTACCTGGCGCTATGCCACCTAAGGTTGCAGCGTATGCCTTATCTACACAGGAGAGTAGAATAATGGAAGAGTACATTACAGATTCCCTAAGTAAGGGCCACATACATAAATCATTCTCACCTGCTGGTGCAGGGTTCTTTTTTGTATCTAAAAAGAAAAGTGAATTACGCCCATGCATTGATTACAGAGCATTAAACAAAATCACCATAAAGAATGCCTATCCCATTCCCCTCATCTCCGAATTTTTTTACAGACTCGAGGGTGCTAAAGTCTTTACTAAACTAGACCTCTGGAGTGCATATAATTTGGTAAGGATTAAGGAGAATCATGAGTGGAAAACGGCATTTAACACTAGGAGTGGGCATTATGAGTACCTGGTGATGCCCTTCGGGTTGTGCAATGCTCCGGCCGTATTTCAGGACTTTATTAATGATGTACTCAGGGACTATATTTATTCATTTGTCCTAGTTTATCTAGATGATATCCTTATTTATTCCCCTGACCTTCAGACTCACCACAAACATGTCAAATAAGTATTGCAAACTTTACTTAATAATCAACTTTATTACAAACTGGAAAAATGCATCTGTGATCAGACTGAAGTACCGTTTTTGGGGCATAACAGTTCTACCTCTGGTTTTCAGATGGACCCTCATAAACTAGAGGCTGTTCTGTGTTGGCCATTGTCCAATGGACTAAAAGTCATTTAAAGGTTTATTGGGTTTGCTAATTATTACAGGAAATGTATCAAAGGGTTCTCTTCTGTGATAGCCCCCATCACCAATATGACACGCAAGAGGGCTGACAGTATGATATGGTCTAAGGAAACTAGAGAGGCTTTTGAACTTCTCAAACAAAGGTTTGCTTCTGCTGACATATTGATACATCCCAACACCAGCAAACCCTTCATACTGGAGGTTGATGCCTCTGAAACTGGGGTAGCGGCTGTTCTCTCTCAGAGGGAGAACCCCTTTGCATCCATGTGGGTACTTCTCTAGAAAGTTGTCTCCAGCTGAGCGTAATTATGGGGTCAGAAGCCGGTTTCAGCCAATCAGAATTGCAAAAGGCTTATTTAAACGCATTTCTACTTCTCCTCATTGCCCTGTCGTGGTTTCCCTAGTGGTTGTCCAAGAGTGTGTTTCTGAGCATTTATTTCTGGTTATTGATTTTGACTTCGTTTGACTTCCCTGTATTCTGGTATCCCTGACTTCCCTGACTGGTATCCGGCCATTCTAAGGCCCAATAAGACGTTACCTGTTAGTCCTAGGTGTGATACAGTTTTACTTGCTGGATCAACTTGTAATCCTGACAATCATATGTATATTTCATGTTTTGGACCCTGATGTATCTTATGTGATAGAGATAATGGTCTTATCTGCGATAGACAGTATATATATCTACATAAAATATCCTATTTGGATAGCTTTAAAAAGTCTGCACACCATAGACTTGTGGTCATTTTTATTCATGTAAAAATTATTACTTCCCTTGAGATTTAGATTAAAGAAAAGAGGATAAGATATTATTGTAACTGAGCAAAGGAAATGGAGTTTATCTTATAATTTGTTCTGCTTTACAGAACATTTACCTGACAAAGTATATTTTTTTCCAGAGATCTTAGAAGCATGTGAACGTAGATATATTTATATATATCTGACATATATATTATAATATATTATATATGTGTGCACGTGTATATTATATATGTGTGCACGTGTGTGTGTATAAGAATGCAAACAGAATATATTATTTTGCAGAATGATGAAACAATAAGTGCAGAAGTAGCATTATAACTACATTTTGGAAAATCTTGTGATGTTCGTCTATAATGAGCAAAACACTAGCAAACACCTACGTAATGGATTTGACCAGTAGGAGGGAAAGAGCACATGAACTGAGGAGAATACAATTAATCTGATTTTGAGTTATAATGAACATACATTTGTCTCCCCATCCACAACATTGCAAGAGTGAGGCTGAAAACAATTAGTGGGACACATACTTCCACCATTTTGTGTACTTACAAGGTTGTTGTCTTTTTACTGGCTATCAACTTGAATCCACTAAGTAGAGCCTGTCAGTTGTATATATGTGGAAAGTTAAATGACTTACTGTAAATAAATTATTGGCTGAAGCGTCATTTTCAGTGTTGGTAACTCTTTAGCTCTTACTGTCTGTTAATCACTAAAGCAGTTATTGCTAACCTTAAAATGTCTCTATTAGTGACAGGAAATTGCTAGGAGATATTACTGTTAATGGCTCCCAGAGTATAGGTACTGCCTGGTTTCTAACCTGGCTGATAAGTTTTACAGGATACCACTATCCAAAGTTTAAAAATTGTCTCTGCCTGGTGGAAACACACAAAAGCAAGTTAACAAGTACTAAACTTTCCATACATCTAATTGGAAGATACAGTTCTCTCATGCATGCAAAGTCAATCCACTCTATACGAATTAATTATAACATTTTAGCAAAAAGTTGGATAGCCTCTACCCCGTCCATCATCCCATTGGCAGCAGAGTAAAAGGTTATAATAGTGCCCAGGATAAACCCAGTTCTCTCCCTCCTATGGTAGGTCAGCCTAGGATTCATAGAAGTTCTGCAACAGCTTGAGATCCTCCACCTCGCAATATCTATTAGATCTGGAGATAAATAGGGTTGGGAGAAAGACATATGTCTGGGTCAAATATTTAGTTGAGAGAGTGAGAGAAAGCTATGAGGCAGAGTTATATAGATCTGGAAGATAAAATGAGAAATATAAGGGAAGGATAAAAATTTAGTTGAGAGTGATGGGACCGGAAAAAATATTTAGCTGAGAGCAATTGGGTTGAGAGAACAACAGATAGGAATTTGAGGGGTTAGATTCTCTTGATTGAGCATAGCTTTACACAACTAACTGAGTAGAAATATTCCCATGTATTCAATTGGGAAACTGTTATTTGTCCCAGCCTCAAGCTAGATTGTCTAAACAGTAACATTTTGGTAGGGAAAAATATTTAGCTAAGAGAGATAGTAGGAGAGAGAGTTATGTTTCTGGGATAGAGAGATAAATAATACCCACAATACCCAAAAAATTTACTTTCAAAGTCATGTTAGACTTCATATTTGCGTGTGAAAAATGCAAAAAAACAAATTTGAATGCTAATTTTGGCCAGTGTTTGCGACTACGTGGCTACTAAAAATACTGGACATACCCCATTTGCAATACCTTGGGTTGTCAACATTTGCAAATGGTATACCGTTATGGGGTTAATTCTCATTACTGGGATACTATATGGTCTCAAAGGAAACATAACCAATCTTGCAAATTTCAATGTGAAAAAAAACTGAAATGCAAGCCCTATATTTGACTCTGTAACTTTTGAAAACACCATAAAACCTGTATATGGGGGGTACTGTCATACTCAGGACACTTCACTGAACATAAATATTAGTGTTTCAAAACACAAAAACTGGTGCTGCAGGGCAGTATGCCTACATAACGACCCCAAACACACCTCCAAGACGACCACTGCCTTGCTAAAATAGCTGAAGGTAAAGGTGATGGACTGGCCAAGCATGTCTCCAGACCTAAACCCTATTGAGCTTATGTGGGGCATCCTCAAACAGACGGTGGGGAACGCAAGATCTCTAATATCCACCAGCTAAGTGATGTTGTCATGGAGGAGTGGAAGAGGTCTCCAGTGTCAAACTGTGAAGCTCTGGTGAACTTCATGACCATGAGGGTTAGGTCAGTGCAGGAAAATAATGGTGGCCACACAAAATATTGACACGTTGGGCCCAATTTGGACGTTTCCACTTAGTGTACTCACTTTTGTTGCCAATGGTTTAGACATTATTGGCTGTGTGTGGCGTTATTTTGAGGGAACAGCACATTTACACTGTTATACAGGTTGTACACTTACTACTTTACATTGTAGCAGAGTGTAATTTCTTCATTGTTGTCACATGAAAAGAGAAAAGATATAATAAAATATTTACAAAAATAGAAACAAAGAAACATAGAATGTGACTGCAGATAAGAACCACTTCGGCCCATCTTGTCTGCCCAATTGTCTAAATACTTTTATTAGTCCCTGGCCTTATCTTCATGGGCGTCTGCAGGAATTTTTCCGGGGAAGGGGCGGCATAATTGTAATGACATCCATGCTTGGTACCTTTTTAACAGTATCATGAAAGGGAAATGGCATAGTCATTATCACATAAAGCCAGGTTGAATAGCGTTTTCACAACTATGGTGTCAGGAATACATGTTTGTATTCCTGACACTACAGTGTTCCTTTAAGCAAATTAAAGGAACATTCTGGTCACCATAACAACTTCATCTAAATGAAAATGCTATGATGCCAGGAAGCCCCTGGGTGCTCTCTTTCCTTTAAGGGGTTAAACCGCTCTTAAATGGTTTAACTCCAAAGGCCTCATCCAGCTCCAGATCTTCAGGTCGCTCAGTGGTATTCAGCTTTTGAAACAGAGTGTCAGGAAGTGCAGACTGACGTCAGGCATGGGTGTCGCTGATTGGCTAGAGTGGACAGTTGACGCTCTAAGCCAATCGCTAGTTCCCGGTTCATAAAAATGTTTTACTTTTTTATGAATGGGGAGCTACTGATTGGCTTAGAGTGCCAGCTGACCATTCTAGCCAATCAGCAACACCCCTACCCAGCAGCACTCTGTGCTTCCTGACACTCAGTAAATAAAAGTGAACACATTAACACTGATATGGTTTATTACCTGGGGAGATGAGAAGGTCCAGAGTTTCCCTGCCAGGCCCAGCTACCAAAGCCTTATGATGTGGTGTCCAGAATAAAGTGGAGAGTTCACTTCACTTGTCCTTTCTGCTCTAATCTCCTTTTCTTCTCCTTTATTTCACAGTCTTCTTTTTCTTCTGAAACTGTCTTCTGTCCTTGGCTCCTTCACCTTTCTGCTACTTTCTGCTTATTTTGTGCCCTTCTGCTCCTTCATCATTCTGACCCCTTTCTACTCTTTGCAGACCATTCCTTATGCTTGCAGACCCTTCCTGCCCCTTGCAAACATTTCCTTCTCCTTGCAGCCCCTTCCTGCTCCCTTGCAGACCCTTCCTGCTCCTTGCGGACCCTTCCTGCTCATTTCTGCTCCTTCTACTTACCTTTGTGCTGCTTTACCTTCTAGCTCCTTGCAAGACTCCAAGTGAGGTCTCACCCAGGGGTGTATTTACCCAGAGGCAAACAAGGCAGTTGCCTTGGGCGGCACTTTCTGGGGGGCGGCAAAAAAAGCCGCCCCCAATCGCCCTGGCAAATGCCTTGCCAGCCTCTTGTCCTAAGGGGCCCAGGAGCTGACAGGGTGGCCACCTAAAGGCCCCCCAGGCTGGCAGCGGCGGCACTTTCTGGGCAGGCGGCGAGGGAGCACAGATCCTTCTGTTCAGCTCTAGTGATGTCGCGAACATTAAATTTTCGGTTCGCAAACGCGAACTTGCGCAAATGTTCGCGAACAGGCGAACCGGGCGAACTGCCATAGACTTCAATAGGCAGGCGAATTTTAAAACCCACAGGGACTCTTTCTGGCCACAATAGTGATGGAAAAGTTGTTTCAAGGGGACTAACACCTGGACTGTGGCATGCCGGAGGGGGATCCATGGCAAAACTCCCATGGAAAATTACATAGTTGATGCAGAGTCTGGTTTTAATCCATAAAGGGCATAAATCACCTAACATTCCTAAATTGTTTGGAATAACGTGCTTTAAAACATCAGGTATGATGTTGTATCGATCAGGTAGTGTAAGGGTTACGCCCGCTTCACAGTGACAGACCAAACTCCCCGTTTAACGCACCGCAAACAACCGCAAACAGTCCATTTGCACAACCGCAAACTCCCCATTTGCACAAGGTTGGATACCAAGCTAGCCATGTCCCGTTCCTTGTCCTCACTGATGTCATTGAAGGTCTCTTCCTCCACCCAGCCACGTACAACACCAAGGGTCCCCAAAAGGTGACAACAAGCCCCCTGGGACGCCTGCTGTGTTTGGTCTTCTGCCTCCTCAAAGCCACCTTCCTCCTCTCACTCCTCTTCTTCAGACTCCTCTCTCTGTGTTGCCTCTCTCTGCGTTATTATAAGGTGTGTTAAGTAGTACTATTCCTATCAGTTTAATCCCTGTTACGTCCCCTATCAGGGGACGTGTATATGGCATCGATTTTAGGAACCGGGAGATGGAAAAAGATGCTTGGTCGGTCCTCCTACTTCAAATTTGGGGCACTGCGCGTGCAATCTAATGTGCCACCAGATAGGAGTGGTGTGTTAAGTAGTACTATTCTTATCAGTTTAATCCCTGTTACGTCCCCTATCAGGGGACGTGTATATGGCATCGATTGTAGGAACCGGAAGATGGAAAAAGATGCTTGGTCGGTCCTCCTTCTTCAAATTTGGGGCATTGCGCGTGCAATCTAATGTGCCATCAGATAGGAGTGGTGTGTTAAGAAGTACTATTCTTATCAGTTTAATCCCAATGTCACGACTACTAGTGTGGTCCAGCACGCAGAAACTATGTAAACATATACATAGGCAAGAAAAGGAAAATAAAAGGACAGAGCGTAAACCGGACCTAAGAATGGCCGGACTAATACGCCAGAGACAGAGAATGGTCAAAGGGAAAACCGAGGTCAAGGAAGCCAGAAAATACACAATACTGTTTACACAAGCCAAGTCAGGGAAACCAGAATTCAGAATAACCAGGGTAAAGCCAAGATCAGGATACCAGGAAATCAGATTCACAATGATAAAGCACTCTCAGGAAACCAGGAACAGGAAACCACGACAGGGCAAGGTACTGGGGTGAGCTAGGGATTTAAATATCACGCGGCGGGCCGGCAGCCGCGACACCCTGTTATGTCCCCCTCATCAGGCCTTTTTTAGTCGAATATATTGCCCACTGTCAGTCCCTTCGGGATCCATCCCTCATTCATCTTAATAAAGGTGAGGTAATCTAGACTTTTTTGACCTAGGCGACTTCTCTTCTCAGTGACAATACCTCCTGCTGCACTGAAGGTCCTTTCTGACAGGATACTTGAAGCGGGGCAGGCCAGAAGTTCTATCACAAATTGGGATAGGTCAGGCCACAGGTCAAGCCTGCACACCCAGTAGTCAAGGGGTTCATCGCTCCTCAGTGTCAATATCTGCAGTTAAGTCGAGGTAGTCTGCTACCTGTCGGTCTCTGAGGGTGGACCCAGAAGGGCTGTGGCGATGCGTAGGACTTAAAAAGCTCCGCATGTCCTCCATCAACAACACGTCTGTAAAGCGTCCCGTCCTTGCCGGCGTGGCCGTGGGAGGAGGAGGATTACTTTCACCTCTTCCCCTGTTAGATTCCCGTTGTGCTGTGACATCACCATTATACGCTGTGTAAAGCATACTTTTTAATTGATTTTGGAACTGCTGCATCCTTTCCGACTTGCCGTAATTCGGTAACATTTCAGCCTTTTTATACGAGGGTCCCTCAACAGGCACGACAGCATGAAAGACCCCATTTGCACAAGGTTGGATACCGAGCTACTCATGTCCTGTTCCTCATCCTCAGTGATCTCACTGAAGGTATGTTCTTCCCCCCAGCCACGTACAACACCACGGGTACCAGATAGGTGACAACGAGCACCCTGGGATGCCTGTTGTGGTTGGACTTCCTCCTCCTCCTCAAAGCCAGATTCTTCCTCTGACTCCTCTTCCTCACAATCCTTTTCCAGCGTTGCCGCAGGTCCAGCAAGCGATGCTGATAGGGCTGTTTCTGGTGGTGATGGTGACCACAACTCTTGCTCTTCACGCTTATCTACGGCCTGATCCAGCACTCTTCACAGGGCACGCTCCAGGAAGAAAACAAATGGTATGATGTCGCTGATGGTGCCTTCAGTGCGACTGACTAGGTTTGCCACCTCCTCAAAAGGACGCATGAGCCTACAGGCATTGCGCATGAGCGTCCAGTAACGTGGCAAAAAAATTCCCAGCTCCCCAGAGGCTGTCCTAGCACCCCGGTCATACAAATACTCATTAACGGCTTTTTCTTGTTGGAGCAGGCGGTCGAACATTAGGAGTGTTGAATTCCAACGTGTCGGGCTGTCGCAAATCAAGCGCCTCACTGGCATGTTTTTTCGCCGCTGGATATCTGAAAAGTGCGCCATGGCCGTGTAGGAATGCCTGAAATGGCCACACACCTTCCTGGCCTGCTTCAGGACGTCCTGTAAGCCTGGGTACTTATGCAAATATATTATACAAAGCGTTGTACGATCAGATTACACACATGTGCCATGCATGGCACATGTGTCAACTTGCCCAAATGCAATGCCGCCAACAAATTTCTTCCGTTGTCACAAACCACTTTGCCGATCTCCAGTTGGTGCGGAGTCAGCCACTGATCCACCTGTGCGTTCAGGGCGGACAGGAGTGCTGGTCCAGTGTGACTCTCTGCTTTCAGGCAAGTCAACCCCAAGACGGCGTGACACTGCCGTATCCGGGATGTGGAATAGTACCTGGGGAGCTGGGGGGGGTGCCGTTGATGTGGAGCAAGACGCAGCAGCAGAAGAGGACTCAGCCGAGGTGGTTATGGAAGAGGATGGAGTAGGAGGAGTAGAGGAGGTGGCAGCAGGCCTGCCTGCAAGTTGTGGCGGTGTCACCAACTCCTCTGCAGAGCCACGCATTCCATGCTTGGCAGCCGTCAGCAGGTTTACCCAATGCGCAGTGTAGGTGATATACCTGCCCTGACCATGCTTTGCAGACCAGGTATCAGTGGTCAGATGGACCCTTGCCCCAACACTGTGTGCCAGACATGCCATTACTTCCTTTTGCACAATCGAGTACAGGTTGGGGATTGCCTTTTGTGCAAAGAAATTTCGGCCGGGTACCTTCCACTGCGGTGTCCCAATAGCTACAAATTTTTTGAACGCCTCAGACTCCACCAGCTTGTATGGTAAAAGCTGGCGGGCTAAGAGTTCAGTCAAGCCAGCTGTCAGACGCCGGGCAAGGGGGTGACTTTCTGACATTGGCTTCTTACGTTCAAACATGTCCTTGACAGACACCTGACTGTGGGCAGATGAGCAGGAACTTCTCAAGGCGAGAGACGGAGGGGCGGATGGTTGAGAGGGGGCAAGGAGGACAGCAGTGGTTAACGTGGCTGAAGATGCTGGACCAGGAGGAGGATGGCGGCTTTGAGTTTGTGTGCTGCTTGTACTCATGTGTTGATCCCATAGGCGTTTGTGATGTGTGATCATGTGCCTTCGCAAAGCAGTTGTACCTAGGTGGGTGTTGGACTTCCCACGACTCAGTTTCTTTTGGCACAGGTTGCAAATGGCATTGCTGTTGTCAGAGGCAGACACACAAAAAAAAATGCCACACTGCTGAGCTCTGCAATGACGGCATTCTGGTGGTGGCAACAGCATGCGTTGATTGGTGTGCTGTCTGGCTGACCCCGGGTGCCGATGCATGCTGTCTGACTGTGCCACTAGCTCCTTGCGACGACCTCCCCCTGCTTCCAACTCGTCTCCTCCTCCTCCTCTCTGTCTCCCCATCTGAACTTTCCCCCTGTTCTTCTTCTCTTCTAGCGGGCACCCACGTGACATCCACGGACGCATCGTCATCATCAACCGCTTCACTTGTATCTGACAACTCAGCAAAGGAAGCAGCAGCGGGTACAACATCATCATCATCACACCGTACGTCCATGTGTGTAATGCTGCCTGACTGAGACATATCCCTGTTATCTACATCCTCTGGCAATAATGGTTGCACATCACTCATTTCTTCCAACTGATGTGTAAATAACTCCTCTGACATACCAAGTGACGCTGCTGTGGTGCTAGTGTTGGTGGTGGCGGCAGGCGGGCGAGTGGTAACTTGAGAGGTGCCCAAAGGTAAGCTGGAGAAGGATGGTGCGTCAAGGTTCCGAGCGGAAGCTGTAGAAGATTGGGAGTCCTGTGTTAGCCAGTCAACTATGTCCTCAGAACTTTTCGAGTTCAGGGTACGTGGCCTCTGAACACTGTGCATTATTCTAGGGCCAAAGGGAATCACAGCACTACGACCACGACGGCCCCTGTGGGGTGGCCTGCCTCTGCCTGTCATTTTTTTGATTAGTGGTACTATGCATGCAAGCTACTGTGACAACAGATATGAGTGGCACTGTGAAGTGGCAGAAGTTGGCAGAGTAGACGCTGTAGGCCTGACACACACGCTTGCAGACAACTAACTGCTATTCAATCTATTACAGTCAAAAAAAATTTTTTTTTAAATGTACCCTACTGTTACACCAGATATGAGTTGCACTGGTGTGACACTGTGCCCTGGCAGGCCCTGAAACGCACATGTGTGAAGGAAACTGACTGCTCTTATATTACAGTCCAAAAAGTGTTTTTTTTGTTAAATGCAAGCTATTGTGACACCGGATATGAGTGGTGGCACTGGGCAAGTGGGCACAGTATATGCTGTGAGCCTGACACACACGCTGGCAGACAACTAATTGCTATTCAATCTATTACAGTCAAAAAAAATTGGTGTGACACTGTGCCCTGGCAGGCCCTGAAACGCACACGCGTGAAGGAAACTGACTGCTATTATGTTACAGTCCAAAAAGTTTTGTTTTTTTTAAATGCAAGCTATTGGGACACCAGTGAGTGAGTGGTGGCACTGGGCAGGCCCTGAAACGCACACTCATGAAGGAAACTGACTGCTATTATATTACAGTCCAAAAAGATTTGTTTTTTTTAAATGCAAGCTATTGAGACACCAGTGAGTGAGTGGTGGCACTGGGCAGGCCCTGAAACGCACGCTCGTGAAGGAAATTGACTGCTATTATATTACAGTCAAAAAAGTTTTGTTTTTTTTAAATGCAAGCTCTTGTGACTACAATGAGTGAGTGAGTGGTGGCACTGGGCAAGTGGGCACAGTATATGCTCTGAGCCTGACACACAGGCTGGCAGGCAGGCAACTGCAATTACATTACACAGAAAAAAAAAGCAGACTGATGTTCTAGCCCTAAAAAGGAC
The DNA here is from genome assembly GCA_933207985.1 of Pelobates cultripes. Lineage (NCBI taxonomy): Eukaryota > Metazoa > Chordata > Amphibia > Anura > Pelobatidae > Pelobates > Pelobates cultripes. The sequence continues at coordinate 285,413,444 of OW240913.1, forward strand.
TTTTTGGGGTGCTGTCCTTACAGCAGAGATCAGATGAGTCCTTCAGGACTGTAGTGGACACTGAATACACTAGCCTAGCTATCAATTTCCCTATCAAATAAGCAGCAGCTACACTGTCCCTCCTCTCACTAAGAATGCAGCTTCACAATGAATGCAAAATGGATGCTGTCCAGGAGGTGAGAGGGTCTGGGAGGGAGGGTCTGCTGCTGATTGGCTGGAATGTGTCTGCTAACTGTGAGGTACAGGGTCAAAGTTTACTCAATGATGACGAATAGGTGGCGGACCGAACAGTGCATATGTTCGCCATCCGTGGCGAATGCGAACAAGCGATGTTCGCCAGGAACTATTCACCAGCGAACAGTTCGGGACATCACTATTCAGCTCTCTCGCGTGCACCGCATTGATGCCGGAGCCAGAATAAAACGTCATTCCGGCCCCGGCATCACTACGCGGCACTGCAGTCATGCTCCCTCGCCTACTGCAGTGACTGGCCAGCCGCCTGCCCAGCAGCCCCACTGGACCCCAGGGAAAGTGATAATACACCCCAGCATTCCCAAAGGTAAGGATGCTGGGGGGATTGAATTTAAAAAAAATGTGAGTGTGTTAGTGTGTGTGTCTGTTAGTGTGTGTGTGTATCTGTTAGTGTGTGTGTGTCTTTGTTAGTGAGTGTGTGTGTGGGTCAGCTAGTGTGTGTGTCTGCTAGTGTGTGTGTGTCTGTTAGTGTGTGTGTGGGTGTCTGTTAGTGTGTGTGTCTGTTAGAGAGTGTGTGTGTTAGGGTGTGTGTCTGTTAGTGAGTGTGTGTGTGTCTGTTAGTGAGTGTGTCTGTGTGTCTGTTAGTGTGTGTGTGTGTGTGTGTGTGTCTGACTGTTAGGGAGTTACTATATGTGTGTCTGTAAGTGAGTGTGTGTGTGTCTGTTAGTGTGTGTGTCTGTTAGGGAGTTTGTTACTATGTGTGTGTCTGTTAGGGAGTGTGTTACTATGTGTGTGTCTGTTAATTTGTGTGTCTGTTAGTGTGTGTGTCTGTTAGTGAGAGTATATGCGTGTCTGTCTCTGTTAGTGAGTGTGTTAGTATGTGTTGTCTGTTAGTGAGTGTGTATGCATGTCTGTTAGTGAGAGTGTATGTGTGTCTGTTAGTGAGAGTGTATGCATGTCTGTTAGTGAAGGGAACCCTCCACTTTATTCTGGATCATAAGGCTTTGGTACCTGGGCCTGGCAGGGAAACTCTGGACCTTCTCATCTCCCCAGGTAATAAAACATATCAGTGTTAATGTGTTCACTTTTATTTACTGAGTATCAGGAAGCAGTAGGGGTAGGGGTGTTGCTGATTGGCTAGAGCAGTCAGCTGGCACTCTAAGCCAATCAGTAGCTCCCCATTCATAAAAAAGTAAAACATTTTTATGAACCAGGAACTAGCGATTGTCTTAGAGCGTCAACTGTCCACTCTAGCCAATCAGCGGCACCCATGCCTGACGTCAATTTGCACTTGCTGACACTCTGTTTCAAAAGCCGAATACCACTGAGCGACCTGAAGCTCTGGAGCTGGAGGAAGCCTTTGGGCTTAAACAGAGCGGTTTAACACATTAAAGGAAAGAGAGCACCCACGGGCTTCCTGGCATCATAGCATTTTCATTTAGATGAAGTTGTTATGGTGACCAGAATGTTCCTTTTATTTGCTTAAAGGAACACTATAGTGTCAGGAATACAAACATGTATTCCTGACACCATAGTTGTGAAAACGCTATTCACCCTGGCTTTATGTGATAATGACTATGCCATTTCCCTTTCATGATACTGTCAAAAAGGTACCAAGCATGGATGTCATTACAATTATGCCCCCCCCTCCTGGAAAAATTCCTGCGGACGCCCATGTCTGTATGTCCTCATGCATGTGTATCCGTATGTATGTTAGTATGTGTCTGTCTGTCACTATGTATGCCTGTGTGTCTGTATATGTGTGTATGTCTCAGTATGTGTGTTTCAGTATGTATGCCTATATGCGTGTATGTCTGTGTCAGTATGTGTGTGTGTATCTGTGCCCTTGTGTTTGTGTCTGTGTGTGTATTCCTGTGGGCGTAATTTGGAGGCGGACCCTGTGGGCGGGATTGGAGGCGGGCCCCAGACCCTGAGCTGAGTTAGAGGCCCCAAAATTTCTGGTGGCGGCCCTGGGTAAAGTAACGGTGCCCACTCTTTTGGTAATGGGTAATACACATTTCCCAGTACAGTCTTTACCCCACTCCAGTATTTCTCCCTTTGCCCAGTCAATATGAGGATTGTGCTTAGTGAGCCAAGGAAATCCTAATATGATGGGACAAGAAGGAGACGCAATTATCTGGAATGTAATGTCTTCCTTGTGTAGCGCTCCAATGGAAATGTTAATAGGCAAGGTTTCGTGGGTAATTAAGGGTGGAGAGAGAGGTCTCCCGCCAATAGTCTCAATGGCGAGAGGTGATGATCTCTCCTTGAAAGGTATTAACAGTTTTTTAACAAAATTTATGTCAATGAAGTTTCCTGTTGAACCTGAGTCCATCAGGGCTTTGCATGAAATAATATCAAGGAGAAACATATATTGGTTATTACCAGAGGACATATCCATCACACCTAAGACCTGTCATCTACCATCATCCACCCTGCCTAATGTTTTGAATGTCAATTTGAATTCCATAAGGAATTCCCTGTAATTATGTGCAATACTCCTATTACTCTCCCAAGCTAAGGCTTTATCTTTAAGTTGGTTCATTAGGTAACCCGGTGAGGCCTCAAAGTGATACACAATTTGATTAAGAAATCCCTGGCAATTAAGATGGGCCTAATTGCATTACAGAATCATATCGACCAAATACATTAAAACAGTCATACCTCACAAGTGTCTGATGGAGATTGGAAGGCCAGCCTGGCATTTATTTGTGTCAGACAGCACCTTGACCTTGGCATAAATGAGTTAAATGATGCGCTACCTCCACGCTTTCTAAGGACTGTCCCCTAGCACTCTCATGTCCACTTGTTGCCTTATCTTCTTACTAGCAGGCAGAAGCTTCTGGTATATAGGCTTGGACAGAGAAAAGGTGCATGTAGTGAGAGTAAAAGAAAGGGGACATGCCACAGTGTTAGGGAGACCAAAGTCAGCATTTCCTTAAATAATTACATTGTCAGCCAGTCAACAGAAGTTTTTTTTCCATACATCCCTCTGAAGTTTCCATACTTAAGCAAGAGTATGTGAAGAGTAGTTAGGGTTGCCACCTTGCTTGGAAAATAATACCAGTCTTACTAATTTGCATGATTAATTATGTATGCGTGACATCACATGATGTAAATTACAAGGTGTGACATAAGAGAAAATTTTGTAAAATCACCAAAAAACTACTTACAGTTTGATTCTTCCGTATAGAGGGATTGCTCCCAGTGTCTCCCTGTCTCACAGTCTCAGTGTCCCTATGTATTACAGTGTCTCAGTGTCCCCATGTCTCCCAGTGTCCCCTAGTGCCTCAGTGTCCCCATCTCTCCCTCAGCCGTTTTCCCCTATCCCTCACTTACCTGAGCTGTAGGCTGTCTCTGCAGGCTGGGAGCTGCTGTCTGGACTCTCTTTGCTGTGTGGCTGCTTCCCACGGATCAGTGATAAGAGAAAGGCAGGAATATGCTGTAACTTCATATCCCTGCCTCTCTCTACACACAGCGACCCCTACTGGCCAGCGCCTGTATTGCAGAGTAATCTCTGTTTAACCCCTTAAGGACATATGACATGTGTGACATGTCATGATTCCCTTTTATTCCAGAAGTTTGGTCCTTAAGGGGTTAAACTAAGAAAAATACCGGCATTTGTATTGCCGGTAAAATAATGGTCTGATGGCACCCCCAAGAGTAGTGTTTTTTTTTTTTATATATAAATGGGCCTATTCCATGGGCCTGGGCCTGGGCCTGGAGCTACAGCTCCATCAGCCCCTATGTTAATCTGGCTCTGCTTATATGCTCTGCAATATATGTTACTGTTTTTGATGCTTGCTTAATGTTTAAATTTAACCATCTACACTGTATTTTATCTTTTTTTCTATCTTCATGTATATATAAATCTTTGACATTTGGAGTATTGGGAGGAACCTTATTATTGCTGGTTGAGACTACTCTATAAGGCCAACAGTAGTTAAACCCCTACTAATTATTGAGTTTATGTGTTCCAGCATCATACATTACTGACAGAGGCATATAATCAAGCAAATAACTTTGAAATCTCCATATACAATTATTGTCAGAATAATGGGTCATACTGAAGATCTATTAGCTCAACCTCAGTCTCCTTGACCCTTTTCAATCTGGCTTCCGCCCTCTCCACTCTACTGAGACTGCTCTTATCAAAGTTACTAATGACCTAATCGCAGCTAAATCCAAAGGCCACTACTCCATACTAATTCTTCTTGACCTCTCTGCTGCCTTTGACACCGTTGATCATGTTCTCCTTCTTCAAACTCTTCAATCACTCGGTCTCTGTGACTCTGTCCTCTCGTGGTTTTCCTCTTATCTCTCCCAACGCTCATTCAGTGTCTCCTTTTCTAATGATACCTCCTCCCCTCATCCTGTCTCGGTTGGAGTCCCCTTCTATTTTCTCTTTATACTGCCTCTCTTGGCAAATGTATTACCTCATTTGGATTCCACTACCACCTGTATACTGATGACACCCAGATATATCTCTCCTCCCTGGATCTCTCCACTGTTGTCCTGCAATGTGTCGCTGCTTGCCTTTCTTCCATTTATGACTCGATGTCCTCCCGCTTTCTGAAACTTAATCTCTCTAAAACTAAGCTCCTTGTCTTTCCTCCTCCTAATACTGATCCTTCTCTTTTTCCTCTCCCTTCAAGTTAGTGGTATCCACATAAGATCATTCTTGCAAGTGCGAAGTCTTGGCGTCATACTTGATTCTATTCTCACCTTTGAGCCTCACATCCAGTATGTTGCCAAATCCTGTAAACTCCATCTTAAAAACATAGCCTGCATCTGCCTCTTTCTTACGCAAGATGCCACCAAGGAGCTTATCCATGCTCACGTAATTTCTCGCGTGGATTATTGTAACCCTCTCCTAACTGGTCATCCCAAAAGCCATATTGCCCCACTACAGTCTGTAATGAATGCTGCCGTCAGACTGATTTTCCTCTCTAGTCCTCTCACACCTCACCCCTCACCCCTCTGTCAGTCCTTACATTGGCTTCCTGTATTCTATAGGAGTCAATTCAAAGTGCAAACCCATACCTATAAATCACTGAACAATTCAAGCCCCTCTCATATCTCTTCACAGATCCATAGGTATGCCCATTCTTGGTCTCTGCGACCTTCTCCTGTTCGCTGCTTGCACCAGTACGGCCAACTCACACTTGCAGGACTTCTCGCGGGCTGCTCTCTTCCTATATAGTCTTCCTATCACCATCAGACTCTCCCCTAGTCTTCAATATTTTAAGAAGTGCCTTAAAACCCATCTCTTTAGGAAAGATTATGGCCTCCCAGAGTAACCTCTACCTCAAATACCTGTCTCTTGCTCTCTCCTAAAAGGCAGCACTTTACTCTCTCCTCCAGCTCTGCTTCACTCCCACCTTATTTGATTGATATTTCCTGTTCTAATTTGTTTTATACCCCACCTCCTATAGACTGTAAGCTCGTTTGAGCAGGGTCATCTTCAACCTATCGTTCCTGTAAGTTTTCTTGTAATTATAGTTAAATCCCCCCTCTCATAATATTGTAAAGCATTACAGCATCTGTTGGCGTTATATAAATGGTAATAATAATAATAATAATAATAATAATAATAATAATATGTGGAAATGTCTAAGAGCAGCCCAATATTGTTTGCATATTGGATAGAGATGTTTTAGCATTACCAATTCTTTGAAATCTATGTTGATACCTGCTATACATGTGGGGTTTTTTTGTTCGTTTTTTGTGTAATAAAGCTTTTTTGGATTTTTACTTTGTTGTGATCCTCCTTCTAGTATTATATGATTATATGTATAGCCTCTTGAAAATAGGGCTTTTGAAATGAGCACCTTGATTTTCATTTATTTTCGACTATTTTCGACTATTTTAACAGGTGTGCCCATCTGCGCTTTGTTAATATAGATCACTGTAGCTCAACAGCTAGCTTACAGTTGAGGCTCAATGAGCTCTTCCGGCGATTCTGGTAGATGTTGGAGCAGCGCAGCAACTCAGTCTAAGCCTGATATGGATTACTGGAGACAAGTGAAGCTGGTTGGGCCTCCTCAGGGCAAATCAACCAAGAGATAGCCTAAGCAGCCTACTGCTCGCTCGCCTGGGCCGAGAGCCGTACAAGACTAAAACGTCTCACATCACCCACGCAGACAGAAGATTACCCGCGCAAAGCGGAGAGTACCACTGCAATCCTCCGTCCAACTATAAAGGGGATAGGCATGGACTGTAACAGTGATTGTGTCTGTGGTTTAATGATGATGGCACTCATGTAGGCTCTGGGCCAGAGGGGCACCCAGCTCCAGTACATAACCCTTCTTGGCTTTCCAGAGGCATTGCCACTCAAGGGAATCAACTGATCTAACCTGGGGGACTGCTGCCTGAGCTGTTTCTCTACCCTACGGTGGAGGACAACATACACTCTACATGCCATTAATGCTATTTTTTTATGTTTCTACTATGTTGGTTAAATTGGAAGTGATCTAGTGTTTAACTTTGTCTCACCCCAGAGGCAATAGCAACTTTACTGTGAAATTGTTTACTGACTTATCTATTATACGTGTGTCTATTATACCATTGTTTACAGACACTGGCCTGCGGCACTGCCAGAAAAAATTCCAAAGACTTTCCACGATCTCTCATAGAGGCAAAATTTAAAAAAGGCAAATGTAAAGCACTTCGCAAAGCTGAAGTGCTTGCACTAAAATTTAGGGCCAGGAAGGATGTCAACATGCTAACCACCATCCATGACGAACGCATGTCAGACGTCTCTGTCCAGGGCAGAGTAGAGTCCAAACCGGTTTGCATCAGGGCGTATAATAAGTACATGGGGGGTGTTGATTTGGCTGATCAGCTGATGCAGCCATATCTTATTTTACGAAAAACCAAAGCATGGTATAAAAAGGTGGCTATCTATATGATGCAAATAGCAACCCACAACTCATTTTTGCTTTTTAAAAAAAATAATCCAGGGAAAACCACCTTTCTCCAA
>OW240913.1:285420717-285496306 GCA_933207985.1 Pelobates cultripes
GCCGGATCAGCTGCAGGGGAACTTCCTGGGATGCCAGACAAGTCCCTACATCGCGATCGCTGTCGGGGGATTGGCGGTGAGATGGTAAGTGACCAGGACAGCGGGGACGTACTATGCTACTCCACGGCATTTAGAACTGGGTCCCCAAGGACGGCATAGTACCCCCACTGTCCTTAAGGGGTTAAATGAAAAACTGTGTTCTTGGATAGAACACTGGCTTAAAGTTAGAGTGAAGAGAATAGTTGTAAATGGAAAATATTCAAATTGGACAAAAGTGGAGTGTCTTAGGGTTCTGTCTTAAGTCCTCGTCTTGAAATGGGGATTGAAAGTTATCTGTTAGTGTTTGATGACACAAAACATTGTAAGATAATACAGTTTTAACATAATATAACTTCTCTATAGCGGGAATTGGCTAAATTGGGGGATTTGGCAGGCAAGTGGCAGATCAGATTGAATGCGTTGGAATTAGGGGGAACATTTAATGAAAATGACTTGAGAACAATTATAGATAACAAATTAGGGAACAGCATGCAATGCCGTTTTGCCATTGCAAAAACTAGTAAGGTGCTTTCCTGTATAAAAAAGGGTATTGAGTCACATGATCAAAATACAAGTTCCCTCCTAGATCTTTAGAAAAAGGAGCCTCAGAAGGGATAATAAAACACTATGTACGTATATACCAGGTCAATTCGAACTGCTATGTGCTAACCTGTTCTTTAGCAGGAATATACAACAGACAAGAGATCATCCATTGAGACTGGAAGAAAGGCCTTTTCGCTTACTGCAGAGGAAATGGTTATTTACAAGAACAGTACATCTTATGTATTAAACTGATATTTTTCAGGAATACAAAGTGAATTTAAAGTAAATTTCAAGTTTAAATCCAAAATAACTGATTTGGAAAAATTCTCCAAGTCAGCAATGCTTCTAGTTCAGCTATTTTTCTCTAAAATGTTTAATTCACTTTGAATTCTTGACGATTCTCACTTTAGCAGGTAAACCTATGAATATTTACCCCTATTGTGTGAATATTGGGCTCAGGGATGAGGTATTAATGAGTTGTCAGCATCAGCAGTCCATCTGCTCAGTTTGTTAACCCTGAAAATATACCTATGGTGTGTCAGAATCAACGGGATAATTTCTCCAATTACATTCTGATTAGTGTCTGCGGGAGACATCTTATCTTTTTTCTTATATGTTTGTGTTTATTTATAAGTTGTTTAAATTATGTACTGATTCTTTGCAAATCAATCCATCAATGATTTTGTTGTAAGCTGAACTAAAATTTGAACTGGGCATTTATTTGAAACAAACTGAAAGATAACTTGGCAAGTTTTAGACATTATGAATTCTATTAACTGCCTGAAGTAAAACTGAATATATGCAGCTCTAATACTTGCTCCCAAGATATTTTTCTTATAATTTACTTTTATTTACTTTATACATTATATTTTCCCATTTCGTAATAAAACTACATTGTGTTAGCAAGTCTCATTTCAGTATATTTATTATATGTAATATTGTGTATGTATTGTTCTGTAATATGTTCATAACTCGCACACATCATATATAGTTAAATGTTTCTACTTTTATTGGACTAGCTAAAATAACTTGAATAACTTGTTTATCATGGGTAGTATGTTGCACAAACTGTATTTGAAATGCATTATTTAATTTATATAAAGTCTGATAAAGTAAATTATTATTCAGTTTTACATTTGCTTTAAAAAAATGATGTTGTATCTTAATCCTTTAAGTCCCCAAGATCAACAGCACACAGGGAAAACAATTCTTAAACAATCTCTGTCCCAGAGGAAATATTCACTACACCTATTTATATGTAATCCCCAAAGCATTTAATTTTAAATTCTTGAAAAAGCAATCATTTTACCTATTAGAAAATATAGAGTTTTTAAAATCCAATTACAAAGTAATTTGAAGTCTATAAAATACTACACAATTTGTTTTGTTTGAAGAAATTATTAACCAGTCAAAATGTACCTGTTGTGCCAAAAATATATAATGCCTTAACTCTTTAATTATTTAATTACCTACAATTTGTGAACCTGCATCATTTGGATTTGCATTCATGTAAACATATGATTGTAGTCCAGTCCTTTTTTCATCTATACTTGGTTCAATATACAAGTAGTGTTTTCAAGTGAAAGCTACACAGAACTGAAAATCCATTTTTTTTAAATGGTTTCACTATTATGGTACTCAGTGTTCAAATATTTAACTCTGGTTTCCAAGCACATCCAGGCGATGTTACTATTACCCAATTTAATGGTACTCAGGAATTGAGCCTGCAACCCTCAAAGGTTAAACAGATTCTAATGATGATGCATTAGCCCACTAATACATACAAAATAGAGTTTATGATGATATGGACATGGGTTCTAGGAAATGTGAGGTTGAAAAGCTCTAAGTCCTTTCTGAGTCAGCAGAAGAAAATATTTTGCAACTGCCCCTTTAATTACATTTACTAATTCAAGAATATGGTTTAAATTCTTTCCTGGTCAGTACAACCTGGTCCATAACTACTAATCTCCCACATATTTGCACTCACCACCATCTATACTACTTCTCCTTCTTGTGTTGCCATTTGATCTCATTACCATAGCAGACTAATGCATACTTCATTCACATACACCAAGCACCTGTTGACGACACATGGAAAGGAAAAAGAAGGACATGGAGAAGGAATGGTCAACACATTTCTTTTTCCGCAGAGCCCCTTACAGACAAGGATTTGGCATCTTAGTGCAGGCTCCAAGAGTCTTGCCAAGTCTAACAACCTATATATTAATTAGGAAAGGGATCATCGTCTGAGAGGTCCAACTGGGATTATTCCCAGTTGGTTGCCATGGGAGGAATGTTAATACAACATCAATTTTTTATTTGTTTTACCAGAATGGTTGTTACAGGCATCTGAGACACCATCCACAACAAATCCCCTGACTGTTCACTAGGAATCAGTGTAGGCCTGATTCTTTACAGCTTCCCCATGGCACAGACAGCTTGAAGCACCAACATGATGCTTTGATCTTTAAGAAATGTTTCTATTTCTTTTAAAATAATATATAAAATATCTGTTTATCTGCCTGCATGTCTCTGCATTAATCCATTTGTCCCTTTATCTGCATTCTTGAATCTGTCTTCCTTCATATATTAGCCAAACATTAACGGAAATTATAAAAAAAGAAAAGAAAAATCATCAATTATGCTTAGATGTTTTCATTCATTCTGATTCACAGATTTATAATCCACTATATTATTTATTTCTTTACTATTATTCCTGCATTGACATGTTTCTTTTGAAGATGGTCCAAATATGATGGGCAGAGCATTAGGATTAACCAGAACAAAGAGCTGGATAAAGAAGTATATCTACCGGTTTAATTATTAGTTCTTGACCGTGGATAAAAAAAAAAAAAGAAGAAGATGAAAGACAGATGCCCTACAGATTTTTTTTACGTAATGTAGATTTTTGTGCATTTTCCATGCTTTTATTCATAAAATTGTGAGATTAATTCTTTATTTTCTCAGTCACTTTCAGCTCGTTGTCCTCTTTTTGACCCCATGAATGGAAATATGCCTTTTTAGATTTCATTGAAACATAAGTACATTTTTCTGTCGCAGTTTTAATCTTTCTAAACTCTTTTGTAGGTGCATATTAATTGAAAGCAATTACAATAAAATGTAGCATGTACTGGTTGGTCTGTTAAACAAAATATTGTTATGCAATTTTGTTGTCTGTTTGTAAATGGATGTCAGTCAAGTGTCAGTCAAGTGTATTTCATTTGTAAAGTTTGTTTAAGTTTTGCAGTTAAAAAAAATTTAATGTATATGACTTGTGCAGAGTGAAAAATTCTGGTTGAATTTCAGTAACACAAAATATTCAGGAAAGCCATTCGGACAGCTGTGAGAGCAGGAAAAAAGGAGGCTATAATTGTGCTGACATACAAAATGACTACACTATTGCCTGGAGTAATGGCTGCGCAATATCGTCCATTTTTGCAATGGAAATTCTAAATTGGAGATATATATATATATATATATATATATCTATATTATATGTATATTTAATGGCTATTGCTGCCTTATCACTAGATACAATAACAGGGGGGCATAGGTATTGTGTAGGGGACTTTAAATTAAATAATGGGTGGAGTTGACAGATCACTTTCCACCTCTTTGGCCCAAACAGTGGCCAGTGGGAGGTGGTTTTAACATATTTTTTTTAAAATGGGAGGAGATCCGTATGTCCCTCCACCTGTGGTCAGTGGCTGGAGGCTAAAAACAGGGAGATCTGATATCTCCACAAATCCCCAAACCATTAGTAGGAGGTTGAGCCTATTATAATGTTAAATGGGAGAACCTAATGACCACACTAAAGCCCCCAACTATAAGCAGTGGATAGAATTTTTAAATATAATACTCAAGGGGGGGGGGGAGTGCGAGGGCAAGTGTCTCTTTTGAGGGTTTTATTTAAATCCTCAACCCACCACTAATTGGTGGGGATGTAGAGAATCATTAAGTCCTTCCTTTAATATTATAATAGACCCAACGTCCTGCTAATGTGTTGGGGCTGTAAAATGTTGAAATTAGGTCTGGTGGAGTCTCAAATTATAATAAATAATTGGGAATGGAAGTGGCATTGCTTAACCTTGCCAAAATTACTATTGTCTCCCACCCCCATGACTAGTGGTTTTTAATTAACCAGCCACCCCCTTTCATTAAATTTAACCTCCCTACCCCCTAACCCTTAAAATAGTTGGGGGGGGAGGGGGTCAATGACCTGGAAAAAAAGTTATACATAGCCCCCAAAATAATCTTTCTTCTCCTAAAACTTCTTATCTTCAGCCCCAAAACTCTTGAAAAAATAACACCTAATCACAAAACACAAAAAAAAATCCAAAAATCTGATGCACAAAAAACGTAATCAAATTTCTCTTTGCAAAACGAGGCACAAACTATTTCTTACTCTTTGAATTCTGATTAGAATATACTGATTGGTTGGCTTGTAAACTGTATTCTTCATCTTCTCCAAAATGAGTATACAGAGGTAACAGGCACCACAAGACTCAGTCAAATAGGGCAAAACTTCAATGAAAAGCATTTGAATAGAGGGGAATAGCAGAAGTAGTAATTTAATTAAAAAAAATTAACATACACTGGCCAAAGTTAGCAGATTTCATATTTGTTTGTGTGTGAAAAATGCAAAAAACAAATTGACAATATCATTGTTGTGATACTTTTTACTGTTTTGAAATACTAAGATTTTATGACATATTACACTGTGTCATGATTTATTTAACAAGCATAAAGCCAAAATGGAGAAGCTGTGTGTGCAAAACTAAGTACACCTTATGATTCAATAGATTGTAGAACCACCTTTAGTAGCAATAACATTAAGCAATGGTTTTTTGTATGAATTTATCTGTCTTTCACATCGTTGTGGAGTAATTTTGGTTCATTGAGGTTTGCAGGCATTTATTTATGACTTTAACAGGTCCTTTGCAACACCTTGATTCATTTAATGTTCAGATATTGTGTTGTAAGGTTTCTGGTGTGCTTTGGATCATTGTCCTGTTGCATGACCCAATTTCGACCAAGCTTTAGCTATCAGACAGATGCTCTCACATTTGCTTCTAGAATACTTTGGTATACAGAGAAGTTCATGGTCAACTCAATGACAGCAAGGGTCCCAGGTCCGTGGCTGCAAAACAAGCCTAAATCATCATCCCTCCACCACCTTGATTGCTTGACAGTTGTTATGAGGTGTTTGTGCTGATATGCTGTGTTTGGTTTTCACCATAGGTAGAACTGTAAATGATGGCCAAACATCTCCACTTTGCTCTTTATCTTTCCAATGGACATGGTTCCAGAAGTCTTGAGATTAAACTTTGCAAACCTAAGCCATGCTGCCATGTTCTTTCGAGAAAGAAGACACTTTTTCATGGCAACACTTTAAAACCAACCATACTTGTTTAGACTTTTTCTAATTGTACTGTCATGAAATGTAACCTTTAACATGCTACCTGAGGCCTGTAGAGTCTGAGATGTAACTCTTGTTATTTTACAATTTCTCTGATCTTTGCTTGGTCTGATCTTGGGATGAATTTGCTGGGACAAACACTCCTGGGAAGATTGGCAACTGTCTTCAAAGTTTTCACTTTTTAATAATATTTCACACTGTAGAATGATGAACTTTATTTGGTTTGGAAATGGCCTTATAAACCTTCCAAGTTTGATTGGCAGCAATATTTTGCTTCTCTGAGATCATTGATGTTTTTCCTCCTTCACATTGTGTTAACACACACCTAAATGCTCCAGACCAGCAACTGCTACAACTTCAGCTTTTACAGAGGTGGTCATACTTGCTGATGATAATTAATCAAGGGCATTGGATTAGCAGCACCTGTCTGCTACTGAGCCTCTTGATACCTAAAGAAGCAGTAAGGGTGTACTTACTATTTCACACATGACTTATCCATTTTGGCTTTATTTATGTTTAATAAATCATGGCACTGCATAATATGTTATGTGTTGTTCATCTGAGGTAGTATTTACCTAATTGTAAGATCTGCTAAGAAACAAATGAATGTTGATTATTTGTTCTGTCCTGATATGTAAACCCATAGAATTCGAAGAGGGTGTTCTTTCCTTTTCCCATGACTACGTGTATATATTTATTTACTTTTATTTTGTTGCTGTACAGTGACAGGCTAATTTGTATGTCCTTTTAATCTTACTAAATAGAATGGTAGTTTACTGGATTTGAATGCTGAATTGCGTTTGAGCATTCAGTTGCATATTTTAATCAGTCTGGTTGATTTCAGGTTTATGTCTTTATATTTTTTTTATTTGTTCACTGATTAGATATGATTTAGTGGCTGTCCCCTAACCATCAAATATCTCGTCACCAATGAAGAAACACTGAATCACAACACAAAAAAACCTCTTCAGCCATTAACAGTCAGGAAACAGTCAGCACAGATATTTCAACACCATTCAAAATGTTTTGTTCAGTTGAGGAAGATATGAAGTACAATTACATAGAAACATTGTTATTTTACTATAGTATATTAAGAGAGAACTAATTTTGAAAAGTACAATATGTCTATTGAAGATAATATGAGGCTAGAGACAGCTGTATAAAGTCCATAAAGTCACTAAGCAAACTGAAGAAACAAGTTTTGTGCTTTCCAACTACTGAAAAGGTTGGACATTATTTAAATATGGGCATGGTCTTGAGTAGGAGTATTTGAATAGGAACATAAGCTATCATCATATAAGAGATGTAATTAGCAAATTCCACCTGTAGGTGGAGCTGCAGCATGTGTTTATTATTTAATAAAATGAACAGTTTATCCATGTGCCTGCATGTTTTTTGATTAACACTCATCACTTGTTCTAAATGACACTTTGTTACTATTAATGCTAAGTATTTTGTTACTGCTTAGATAATTCCCGATTATGTCTTAATTCAGCAAAGTGTAATTTCCTATTTTCTATCCTGTTTACATTATTTTAGTAGCAAGTATAAAAAAAAAGGCAGTTACAGAAACTGAGCATTATATGATAGCAGGCATGATGCTGAGAAAGTTATTCAAGCAGCAACATCAGTTACCACGCATACTTAGTGTGTTTTACAAAAGAAGATTGAGCTGCATCAAATGCATATAGTTGAATTGACAATTTATCCTAGTTGTCTGAATGCTGTACTGGTAGACATTATTTGGTTCCAACAGATACTATATTACAGTTACAGTCATATTACAGTTATAGGCTGTGTTTTGTTCTCCTCTATATAAAATGTCTATTGGTTTATCACTGCAGTAAAATGTGATCTTCTTGATTTCCTTTTTTGTATCCTACATAAAATTATCCCTAACAAGCATAACTAACATTTCCTGCCTTAGATTCTGTATTTTCTTTTCTTTTAAGTTTCATCATTATTAAAATAAATTTCTTACCATCAGTTTTGTTATTCATCTTTTTTTCTTTTAAAATTCAAAATAAAATATATTTCTACCAAAGAAATCCATAGGTACTTGAAATTACTCCAGGAGTTAAATTCATGATTAAGTGCAACTTGTACATATCATTTCCCTCATTAAGCATGTTGTTCAATAGTTTAATTATAAATAGGGTGATGTGTTTGTTACCGCGTGTAACACAATTAATTCAAACCACATGTCAAGATGACTAAGTGCAAGAGATATTTAAAATGCTTTAATGTTGCATATTTTCAAGCCACTTTGTATGAAAACTGTTAATTAGTTCAATATATTATCATGAAAAAGGGCACATGAAATTAAAATAACAGCTTTGTTTTATCATTAGGTGAATGTAGGGAATAGTCATATTTCTTGTTCTAGATCCACTTTGTTAAAATTGTTATACTTAATATAATAATGAAAGAACATTTAGAAAAAAAGTACATTTGTAAGCAACTATTTTATTAATTGTATACAACTTTGGCCATGTGACTTTTAATTAATGAGAATAGGTCTACCACTTCATACAACACATATTCTATGCTAAATGCGTACATAAGGTGTACTCTAATATATTCATGTTTCCTCAGTGATATCACATTTTTTTTAATGCTTTTTTGAGAATAAATATGAAGATTGAAAAAAATTCCAAACCATTTGCCCGCTTGCAAAAATATAAAGGGTTAACCATGTGGTTGGCTGGCCAGTGCTTTTTTCTTTTAAATCTTTTTTTTTTTTTATTACCAAAAAGGCCAAATTAAAATCCATAATACGCAATGCAGCTATTAAAAAAATAATAATAAATAAATCCCCCCAAAATCCCCCAAAACAACAAAAAAAATCAAAACTGCAAAACAAAAACAAATCCATACACGCCATGCGTTATAAAAGCTTTCCCACACTTTGAAGTCTCATTAGAGTGCACTGATTAGTTGGCCCGTAATGCAAGTCTCACTTCTCTCGAGACTTTCTGTGGGAATTAAAACATTAGTCATCCCCCTTAAATAATTATTTAGAGAATCTACCTGCCACCCATTGGTGGGAATTGTGGGGACACTATACGTAAGTGCTACCTGTTTGCTGTTTCTACTGTCCAAAATGTCAAGGAACAGGAGCTAAGAGCAGCAGTTAAATATTAAATATCAAATAGAACTGCTTTTGAGCAGCCAAATGTTACAGGAGGCAGAGTGTTCCTTTAAGGTAGAAAAAAAATGGATGTATTCTACTAAATATCAACAAACCTGAAATCTAATATCTGACAGATGGTTAAATGTGTTGTGGTCATGTCCAGCCATGCACTAAATTAACATTTTATTGGGATTCCATTCATTATTTAGTTGTCTATAGATAATTCCATAATGGACTAAACTAGAGAACTTTGTTTATTTAAGAAAATTTCAGACAATTTGCCTACATACAAATGTATTATGGTAGGACATCTTTTAATCTCAGCCACTATACTTATTCCACATTACTGGATTTCTCTTGACATTCTGGGCATCAAAGAAGTGATGCGTTTGCTGTTTGAAAATATGAACTTGCCTTCAGACCGCCATCGGATGCGATTAGTAATATAAGACAGGAGTGGATTATTTGAGAAAACGATGTCAGAGAGAGGTATAGTTTAAACTCATGACCGGTTACATATATTCAAAGGTATCATAAAAATGTATGACATTTTGCACCATAAAAATGTACTAAAGATATTTTATTATCCATACATATCCGGATGATTATTTTATATCATTATTCCTCAGTTTTATTTTTGTTTATTTAATATTGTAACATTTTTATTTGTCATAAATTACTGTTCATTATATTGTTATATTGTTATTTTTTTTAAAATACTTCAATAAAAAGTATTTGAACAGAAACTGATAATATGTCATACGGAAGGCAGTATTGCTTCAGCAAGGAGGTTACTGATATTACTGCTACTGGTATGTGATTCTCAACCTTGAGCTATGCAGCTAGACATCAAGTTGAAAGATGCAACATCTGATTAAGCGCGACTGTCCTTTATTTCATTCACATAAGGACCCAGCAACATTTCAAACTTATAGTTTTGAAAGGCTTGATGAAAATATCACCTTGCCTTTATTAAGATGAAATAAGGAACCAACAAAGTTAATCTGGTGTTTCGGAGTATATTTCAAGTTTATTTTCTGGTGAAGAACATGAAGATAAAAAGGAGTTGGATATTCCAAAAAGGCATCAATTTATAACACTCCCCAAAATAAACCACTTATAACTAC
The DNA here is from genome assembly GCA_933207985.1 of Pelobates cultripes. Lineage (NCBI taxonomy): Eukaryota > Metazoa > Chordata > Amphibia > Anura > Pelobatidae > Pelobates > Pelobates cultripes. The sequence continues at coordinate 285,430,979 of OW240913.1, forward strand.
CTCTAGCAATGAAACATTACATTTCTGTGATGCCGTTTGCAGTCCTCAAACTTGAATTATAGAAATTCTTCAGCTTGATCTCAAATACAACGTGCATGAGAGACAATCAAAAATATTTTTGAACTAGATAAGGGTAGGGAAAATTACTAATGCAACAATCTAAATATATTCGGTAGAAGTGATTGGTCTGTAATTTCTACTAAAGGTAGTGCTTGTATTTCTAGTAAGTATTTTTATGGTTCGCAACTTAATTTTCAATAAACTGCATTTACCAAATAATTAGTAACTGTGTGTAATATGCATAAATATGGGAAAAAAATATATTTTTAATGAGGAAAGAGTATTTCATTATTTTTATTTAGAAATTAAATAAAACATTTTTGTTAGGTGTGTCAAAAATGTCTGGTATGAAATTATTAATTCAGATGCTTATGAACTAAATAGTTTTAATTGAAATATAAAAAGTTAAAATGAGCCAATAGAAATTAAGCCCATGCTAGAATATGAAGTAACAGAATCAAAATGCCTCATGTATAAAAACTTTGATTGTGTTTGTTAAGCCTTTTATATATATATGCATCCTAAACATTAAATTAGCTTGTTACCATAGAGAAATTGACATTTCTGTATTGTAAGAAGTAATTGTGGGAATATTTTTTCGAAGAAGTGACAATTATTTCCCACTGGTTGGTTGTCTAATGAAATGATGGTTTGAAATGAATTTTTGATGACAGCTTGATTTTTTTTAAAGTCTTTGTATACAAAATCATGGCTTGCTCACTTCTTTCTGCAGTGTTTTTCTAGAAGCAGTTATTAATGAAATATTGTGAAATGCAATTAAAAGATTATAGATTTTAATTAGAAAATATTTTTATGGCATTGCTAGTAATTAGGTATATAGAAGGGCTTTGCACTATATACAGAGAGCGAGAGATCATCTCCTTCTATTTTTAGGGTTAATTAATCTTAATGTGAGTGGTCAAAAGTTAGTTTAGAAAGATAGACAGTCAGATAGACACTCAATGCAGAACCACCCATAGCATTTGTACAATGTCCTCAAGGAAGGTGCTAATTCATTTAGTATGAATAGAGGGGGAAGACTGAATTATTATTTTAAATGGCACTACAGTTTGTATTTTTCTTTCAGGTTTTTGTGACGGAGGTAGTTTTTCATTTTTATTCATGGCTCTATTTACTAAATATTGAATAGTCCTGCACTGAAGGGAAAAATATCTGGTTCCATCTGGGTTAATACATACTGCAAAACTTAGATATTGTCAGGACATTACTTGCAATAGATGACTGAACTTTATGCCATCTTGGAGAGCTAGCAATAGTGGGCAGATAGTTAAAAAAAAACATCAACAGCGTGAAGGTTAAGTTATGTGATGGGTTACCAGCACTTGCTAGCCAGCAGCTGCATTAAAATGTGAAATAAAAGCCTGACAGGGGTTGGTATGTCTGCCATCTAACCAACAGCTGCTCACTGCTACTAATTATTATTTACTATTAATTGCCATTAATTACTGGGCAGCAATTCCTGACAGCTGCTAAAAAATTATCCTGGGGACAGGATGCATTCACACATTCATTCACCTATGAGTAAAAGTGTGGAGGATCAATTTCAATAATGTGATAAGAGACCTTCCCTCCTCTGCCCTCACCTGTGGCCATCAGGTGGGGACTCTAAAATAATAAAGGGGGGTGGAGGCACGCAGTTGGCGGCCCTGCACCCCCATTTCCCGAGTAAGGAGCAGCAGGTAACTCACACTGTAACAGTTTCTAATCTGCAAAAATGCATCATTTATCTGTATGAAAACTGATGTATTTAGTGCTTTTGGGGCTGTTATAGTGCAAGGTAAATATGGCGTGTAAGGTTCGCTTTAAAAAGATTCAACACTAATTGTGGATCAAGACACACATTCTCCAAGAGCAACACACCAATCTGAACAACAAAAACTTTTACATGTACACTAACACACAAGCACACACATACAAAGACACATTCTACCACACAGATGTAACCTGGTACACATGCAAAGATACGTACTAGAATGGATACATAGATTGCAAAAAAAACACTCAGGCAGACACAAACATTTAAGCAACTATAACAATTACAAAGACAGTCATTGATCTTAGTAAAACTGGATAGGTTATTGCTTTGCCAAGCCTCAACCAGTGGCACAGTGTCACTTACACAAACTTTGATTCAGAGATACAAATATCCTGTTTAACAATAGTTTAATTGATCCTAGTGTGAGGCTGGTGGTTACTGCTAAGCCTAGCCACTGTCACATCAAGTTTGAATTCCTGATTTAGAGTTTGGCAGGCTTGTGCACAGCTTGATTGTTCAGTTCGGCCAAACAATTTTCCAAAAACTAAACATCATCCAAATGATGGTACAGCGTGACCAAACTTCATCCATGGGTAAAAATTCAGGGAAACCTTCAGGCATGTCTAAAAAAGTGGGGGAAACAAGATGCCTATTTATATGCTGCAATGCAATACTAAAATGGCTACAATACTGCCCAGCTGACTGAAGAAGCTCTATTTGAGAGTGAAATGCGTATTGGCCATTTTTAAAGGACTTTTATTTGAGGACTTTTATCATCTTTGTTTTTATGTTTATTTTAAACTAATAAATTCACCATTTTCATTTAATACCTCATCCAAGTTCTTTTTGGAGCCTCCAAGGAATCCTCACAAGGGTAGTGCCATCCCCATTCAAATTGGCACAAAATCCACATACCTAGAGCCAGGATTCGTAGGCTCAGGACCAGGTGAGCACCCCATTTATTGAACACATATCTGTGTCATTTATCACCATAAGTCTACACATTGGTTTGCTTTCTTCTCTTTTTTCGTGTTCTCGAGAAATTCTTCAAGCCGAAGTAGGAGGGTGGTGCTACCATAACAGCACACAAGCCTTTATACGGAGCCAGTGTTTTCTATATACAGGCTCCTTGAAATGTGAGTGTAATATTCAACACGATATTATTATAATCACTGTGAAGCCATTTTTTAGTACCATCTACACTATATTGTATTTTCTGTATTTTATTTTGACATGTACCCCATATTTTACCATTGAATGAGACTACATTTTGGTAAGATTTATCTGTGTTTGAGCGCTCCACTTATAGGTGTAGGTCCTTGTCACTTGCACCGCACCAATATCTACTAAATTTATTCAGTGGAATAGAGGATATTTCCACACTAGTGTATTGAGCTGCCTGTAAATCACTTTTTGACTCTTTTGAGCACTTTTGTTATACACACTCCTCTGTAAAAAGAGGCAACCTTTGATTGGTATTCACAATACTGCCTAGTCTAATATCTAGGCAGTGTATGCCATTTTTGCTATATCAATTCTGAGATGTCAGCTTGTCATAATTATATTATTATATCACTATAAAAAAAATGAATGGAGAGATCTTAATTTTATAATGATGATGATTGTTTTTTTATTTTTATAAAAAATGAGTAGCAGTTGCAGTAGGTGTGTTTTTAAGTTGAAAAAAGAGGGAAAAAAGTTAAAGTGCATGAGCAAAACCAACTAAGCTGTTCCACTCTGAAGAGAACAAAGCTTTCTCACACACCAAATTTATAGCATCAGGGCACATTTTTCCCACACTAAAAGATGGTCATTATCATCGGTTTTTCTCATTTGCAGAGATAGTATGCACCACAAAGATCAGCCACTCAGGAAAAAACAACTACAACGAAAATCATTTGAAAAAGGGGGAGCAGCAGCAGGGGTGACTTAAAGAGTTACTCTAACCACCATGACCACTTCTGTGGTCATGGTAGTAAGATTATAGATGTGCAGTGTTTCTGATGAAGCACTGCACATACTGAGTTATTGTTAATTGTGTGCTGCGCTCACACACTGGACTGAACACACTCACACCACTCCCTCCCCCCACAACCTCCAAAAAAGAGTTTCTTTCTACAAGCAGTTCACAAAATATGGCATGTCAAGGTCTAGATCAGTGAATCAATCTTGGTGCAAGTGGCAGTGGCTACTGGCAAGGCAATCACCAGTAACTAACCATCAATCTCACACTAGGATCAACTATTTTACCTACAAACTATTTTTTAACAGGATATATCTTCAAGTGAGTCCCTATTTTAGGGTTGTGTTCTGTGTCTCGATTTAGTTCCATAGTGCCCTCCATCTGAGTACACCAAGAAATTGTCTCCAGGCAGGATGGCCGTTCGCATCATTAGACACCCTCATGCGGTGTGGTTTACATAATGCCAGGCTGGCATGCCCTTTCAGTCAATGGGGATACCATCTTCCAGGGCAACCCCACCTATTATGGGCATGCACAGCAATGTAGTTGCATAACTGGCAATTCCCCCAAAGGCCCACCCATACTAATTGTATACTTTGTTGGGAGTTATGTAAGTCTGCTAGAAACATGACAGAAGAAAAGGACGTATTTTTTTCAATGTGATAAATAATGGGTAATAGAGTAACACTCTGTAGGTGCTTAGAGTGCCCTGGTGCTTTCCCATTGTAAGTAGCCAATCCATTTGTGAATGGTTTGACAACTTAGAGGAGCTGGGGTTCCTATTAGTTTCACCGAACTAAGCTCTGCTATGCTCATAGGCTGAAAGTGTTTGTGCAGCATTCTCAGCCAATAAGATAAGCCCTGCATTGCTAGGCTTCACTCCAGCAGCAGTGGAGGTGACCAATTTCCAGGAGACCCCTGGTAAGTAGTCAAACCATTTACAAAAAATTTGAAATCAGGGAACTTCTGGCACCATAACAACGTCAGTGGCCTGGTCATTGGAGTGTTCCTTTAAATAAATTAGCATTATTATTCACCACAGCTTTGTCATACTTTTAAGTAAAAGCATAGGATTTTATTCTGTCCCTTGTTTGATCAATCCTTAATTCCTTTTTACAGCTGAGCTACTTGATGCTCTGATATTAAAATATGTTATTTTTATTAAATCTTAGTTGTTATTCAAATTTGTTGCTAGTACTGTAATTAGTAAGCTCTTACTACTGAAAAAACAGTACTTAAAATGTTGACAAAAATTGGGAGAATAGAAACTTAGAGAAAATAATCACTTCAAATTGAAGCCCCCAGAGTCATTTCAGAAATATATTATAAATAACACACTGCTTGAATACAAAATGGAATAATTTGCATTCTTGAAATATATTCATTATAGCGTCTCATCATGAAACCTTAAAAACCTGGCTTGAATACATCCAAATTAATGCTTCACTCAACTTAGAGGAATGATTGACATATTGGTTGAATTTTCTGGATCTCGTAATTTAAAAGGTCTCCAAGGAAAGGTTTCAAATTTCAAGCAGAAATTATCTAATACAGCAGGAAACTTTCATTGGGACCAACCTTTTTGATACCTTCTGTCTGTATTTTTAGAACAATTTACAATTCTTACTTAATTGGCAATATACAAAATTTTAGTGGTTGCCTACCTGTCTGTTACTGGATTTGCATTAAGCATGCACACTTAAAGGACCACTAAATGCACCCAGACCACTTCAGCTCAATGAAGTGGTCTGGGTGCCAGGTCCATCTAGGGTTAACCCTGCCTGGTGTCAACATGATTTTCACAGAGAGAAGACGCCAGTGTCCATAGGAAAGCATTGAGAATGCTTTCCTATGAGACTGGCTGAATGTGCGCGCGGCTCTTTCGGCAGAAGAGGGAGGAGAGTCCCCTGCACCGAGGGAGCCTGACGCTGGAGAAAAGTAAGAGTTTAACCCCTTCCTCCCCGTAGAGCACGGAGGGAGGGGGGTTATGAGGGTGGGGGGACCTATTAACACTATAGTGCCAGGACAACAAGTTTGTTTTCTTGGCATTATAGTGGTCCTTTAATACCACAGCCTGTAGGTGTGTTCTCATGAAGATAGACCTCAGCATTCCGTGAATGCCAAGAGTCTGACTGCCTGGAGGATGGGGGAGAACAATTTTTGATTGTGATTTTTTTTTTAAGATATATATATATATTTGCTAGCAATTTTGCTAGCACAATGTATAAATGAAATTTAATTATCCATTCATTGCAGGTTAGTGAAACGTGCCAAAATAGGTCCCCTAGTCCATAAAACTCTGTAAAACTCTATAAATTACAATATCATAACAAACCTAAATCCCTAGTAAAATTGATTTAACAGATTTTATTAAACCCCACCAAAAAATACACAGACACCACACCTTGCCATTTTCATCTTGATTACTAAATCATTCTATTCAGTAAGGCATGCTCATGGAAGATTAAATGGAACAGACCATTAAAGTTTGAAGCACCTAAAAAGTTATGTTTTGGAAAAGTAAGTGATAAGTACTATGATATCACTAGCAGTGAACTAATCACTGATCTGTTATAAAAAAAAAAATGAATTAACAAAAAAATATGTGATGAGATAAGTAAATAAGGAAATCTGCTGATACTGCTAAATGTCTGAGTACTTCAGTTTGGCAGACTTTCAGAAAATTAAGTTAGTATATCCTGCTCACAAAGTGCAACAGCTGAAATGTACTCTGTATATGCTGCAGTTTCAATTTTGTTAATCATTAAGAAGTAACTACTAGTCTATAAAAACTGTTGTATAATGGTAATTATATTGTATCACAGGAAAATTAATAATTAATACTGAAAACTAATAAATAAAAAAAAAACAGTTTTTTTTTTTTTTAAATGGTTTTCCTAACCAGTATAGCATTAATTTTCAGCTAATCATTTTTTCTCTATTTTAGATTCATACTGAAAAGAATGTGTATTTACTGGTAATAAAATTATGTAGAGTCATCATATAACATAATGAGTATATACATGATATTTTAAACAGGAACTATCACTTCAAGAGAAGTGACACTTCCATGGTGAGGTAAGAAAAGACAATCTTACTTACCTCTGCTGTTCTTCCATGTTACGGAAACATGCCTCGGACATGCATTGGAGGTAAGGAAAAAGCTTATTTACCTCTGCTGCTCATTAATGTTGTGGAAACTTTGCTATTCCAAGATGTGGACATGCACACACACACTCAAATAACTAGTGCACAAATGTGGTGCAGAGGACATTTTCTCCTGCAGTGTCGTACACATTCTAATATTTGTGGGGTTTTATGCCTTTTTAGGGTACTTTTGAGGTGTTTTTTAAAAATAGTGTTTTTTTTCTGTGCTTGGAGATAATTGGATTAGAATTAGTACAGTTACTGATCCAATTATCTCCCAAGCAGGGAGGAAGGAATTGTATGTTTGTTATGGGAGTGTCAGGCATTTAATCACTGCTCTTATTGGTCTATGTCTTTGTGTTGGAGTCCCCAACAAGGTCTATGTGGGCATACCCCTTGCATGTGGATTGTCATAAAAGGCCAAGTGTGGCTCCCATTAAATTGAGATTTGTTTACCACTTCACGAAGTCTTGGCTCATGTTTGGGGGATTGGAGAACTACATTCACTCTGGGGATTGCTATATCACAATACTCCCCTAAGTATAATCACTAGCTCTTATAAGAGCTGTTCGTGCTACGCTTTCTGCATTAGGAGAGGTCTACCCACTGGAAGCGGGATCCTGGTCTTGAGTCCTTGGCTGGTGGAGGATTGTGAGACCCCCAACCAAGCTGCGGCGGTTCGTGGTGTCTATGGTGGTTATGGTGTTCCAATACAGTGCTTATGGTGCAAGCAAGTACCAAGAAGCAGCGTTTGATGGAGGTACTCAGTCGGGGGGCCTGGCAGTCCGTCACATATATCATGGTTACATATTTCTTTGCAGTACAGAGGAAAATATGCAGTTACAACGATGAATGACTGTTTTGGACACTTGGGCATGCCAGTTAAATTTACGCCAATCACACACCTTGCACCTCTCTGTCTATGTATAAATGGCCCTTGGTAAGCTGAATATGCCATCATAACTATGTACAAGTGGTAACTCGGTAGTAAAAGAGAGAGGAAAAAATAAAGAGAAAAGGGGAGATAGACGAGGGAGGGCAATATGTAGCAATCACGAGTAGGCATGGGTGAAGTAACTTGTCGGTCATCCCCTGCTCACATTTAATGTGTTTTTTAAAATTATTATTATTTTCTTTTTATCTCCTGCTCTTTAAATAGCTTTCTAGATAATGCATGAGCCTTCTGTGTGTAATTTAAGGTCAATTTACAGAGCAGGAAATAAAACCATTTCATGTAATTTATATCTGATTGAAAATTAAACCATTTTTTTCATGCAGGCTGTGTCTGTCATAGCCAGGGGAGGTATGGCCAGGGCTACATAAACAGAAACAAGATGATTTAACTCCTAAATGGCAGTAAATTGATCAGTGAGTCTGCAAAGGCATGATCTATAAACAAAAACTGGTTCATTCATCTAAAATTGTTTTGGTGACTATAGTGTCCCTTAAGGTACACTGGTTATGTTTAGACTTATTTTACATCTAAGCAGAGATCCCAGTTCCTGAGTCGTAATTGTCAATTATCATGTCAAAATGGCCCAAGGGTTGTTGAGCAAAAGCCACAAGGCATGCAATCAGTAGGTCTAGGGAGAGTATGCAAATTTTCAAATGCAAAGTTCATTGGTTGCAAAGCTTTATATCTGGTCAGAAGAACATATTACGTTCACAACCCCTTTCCTTTGAGATGGCAAATGGAACATTTCCTGTAGCAGCCAAATTAACACTTACAGTAATGTAATCAGTCATACCACCCCTATTATATAACCATTTCATGTATTCATCCTAAAAATCAAATTTATTAACAATATTTCTACTGTGCAACAATGAATCATGTGTGTAATCAGCCAACCTCTGCCCGAGTCCCTTGTATGAACTGGCATCATGCAAGGCAGACACATAACCTCATTGGAGACCAAGCTTCAAGCTGCAGGAAATTTATACAAAATGGTGAGTAAACCACTTACTAGTGATGTGGGATCCAATGCTTGCAGACACCAGGCACCACACCCACTACATTATCTTATAAAGACTGAGTTGTCTGTGGTAAAATAAGTTAATCTTTAGCATGTATGAGTTTCTATGACTTTGTATTTACTATGCATGTTTTCTCATCACGGACAAAGCTACAAATAACAATTCATAAAGAAAAGACTTCATATTATTTAACCTGAAATACAATGAATCTTCAAACTTGAATAAATGGTTTATTTTTAACTAATCCATTAGCGTTCTGAGTAATATCAACTACAAAGCCAATCATAATGGCAAATAACGATGAAAACCCTAAGGAGTTTAATCACCTGAACGAAAACGTAAGCTGCTACTTTAATATTGACCTATATATTATGTGACAATCTGGATTAATGATTTTTATACATTACTTGTTACATTTCCCCATCTTTTCTGTTCCATTTTATTCAGTCATTCACCTTTATTATTATTATTATTATTATTATGATATTTATAGAGCGCCGTCAAATTCCGCAGCGCTTTACAATAGGTGGACGAACAGACATGTAGTTGTAACCAGACAAGTTGGGCACACAGGAACAGAGGGGTTGAGGGCCCTGCTCAATGAGCTTATATGCTAGAGGGAGTGGGGTAAAATGACACATATCTCAAGATTAATTTTATGCATATTCAGTGTAGGTTTTGAATACACAGTAAAGAATATTGCTGGAAATGAGGATTATTTCATGTTTTAAACACAATGTCTGGACACTAGTACAGGCTACAGGGCGCCACAAACACTAAAGCATATACTATAACGATATGGTATGGAATAATCCCATAAATGAAGAGTAATCCATGGAAAAAAGTCCACTTTATTGAAACAGTAATATCCAAAAGTGCAACATGCACAATATGGATAAAATAACAATATAAAATAACAATATTAAAAATAAATGGACCAAGAACCCCTAAAGGATAGCAGCTATAATCATACAAGGGAAAATAGTAAAGTGCCAAGTGCTGGAATACAAAAGTGCAAATGCCAGTAATTCAAAGACAGCATAAAGTGCACAAATACTATGTGATGGAATACTTGTAGAAAAAGACTGCTATACCAAAAACTGCAGGGATCTTGGAGGTGCTCAACGCGTTTCGTCGATATCGACTTCCTCAGGAGCTTGCTGTATTGCTGTTGGTCCTCGTCTTCTTTTAAATCCGCCGGTCTGGCCGCCATTAATTGATCGCGCATGCGCGAACCGTGCCGTGCGCACCTTCATACGTAATGACGTGCGATTGGACGGAAGGCGCATGCGCTAACCAAGCTGGAACGCAGATAAACTTTATGTATAATGTATACAGCCACAAAATGAGCAAAACTCATGGAGTGCTCATAACAAATGCGGTCTGAATTTACAGACCTGCCTATATCCAATCTAGGTTATATTACATATGTAGCAACCTAAATAAAGATGCAAATTGGGCCAGATACGATAAAGAGGGTCAATAGGGCCAACACACAATAAAAATCGCTTTGCATGCGTTCCAGCTTGGTTAGCGCATGCGCCTTCCGACCAGTCGCACGTCATTACGTATGAAGGTGCGCACGGCACGGTTTGCGCATGCGCGATCAATTAATGGCGGCCAGACCGGCGGATTTAAAAGAAGACGAGGACCAACAGCAATTCAGCAAGCTCCTGAGGAAGTCGATATCGACGAAACACGTTGATCACCTCCAAGATCCCTGCAGTTTTTGGTATAGCAGTCTTTTTCTACAAGTATTCCATCACATAGTATTTGTGCACTTTATGCTGTCTTTGAATTACTGACATTTGCACTTTTGTATTCCAGCACTTGGCACTTTACTATTTTCCCTTGTATGATTATAGCTGCTATCCTTTAGGGGTTCTTGGTCCATTTATTTTTAATATTGTTATTTTATATTGTTATTTTATCCATATTGTGCATGTTGCACTTTTGGATATTACTGTTTCAATAAAGTGGACTTTTTTCCACGGATTACTCTTCATTTATGGGATTATTCCATACCATATCGTTATAGTATATGCTCTAGTGTTTGTGGCGCCCTGTAGCCTGTACTAGTGTCCAGACATTGTGTTTATTTTATATAGGGGTTTAGAGTGACCTCAATACAGTGGCTTGCCTACATTAAAGTTGAGACCTATTATCACCTTCATCACCCTTCTATCTATCTTTTATTTCATGTTTTAAATTAATACTATTTACCCCTTAATGTTCATTAACAGTAGATGAGCAAACATTTTTTAACCCCTTAATGACACAGCTCCAGTCTGCTTGTTTTGTACTTAAAGAAACAAGCAGATTTTTTATTTTGGGTAAGTGTGTGTTCAGCTGCACTTCCAATTTTTCTCATTTATTGCATCATCACATTATAGATACAAATATTAGGGTCAATGCAACAATAGGGAAATAAAAAATAACATAGTGCAACTCTGTATAATAATAATATAATAGTGATGTGTGCCAATGGGTCACTCACACTTTCACTGTTAAAACAGGGCGTATCAGAAATCAGTGTAGCTTTCAGGAAGTTCTCTGCTTCAAATGTCTGGTCTTCCAGATTTCAATTACATGGAAAATAAAGTATATCCAGATTGAAATGTAGGAAGATATGCATAAAGTATAAAAAGCATTTGTTACTTACACATCGGTAGGAATCAATCAGCATAAAAACAAGTTGAAACTGTCGACAATCTGTCCAACATGTTTCCTCCCGCAACAGGGACTTCCTCAGGGACTTTGCAGCAGTGAGACAGGTACACAAATGAATAAAAACTAAGTATTGCTGGTGGAAATTGCAATATCACTAAGTGATATAGTGAAAGAGTTTGCACTTTAATCATCACATTATATACAGTTATTTAAAGAACAGAAAGGGATTTAAGTTGGTGTCACCAATACATAGGTAAATTCTCATTTATTATAAAAAATACAAAAAATGCAAATAAAAGTAGAAAATAAACCACAATGTTGGCAATAATAACAACATTTGCATAATTAGTAAACCTTAAGAAAAATTATAAAAAAAATAGTTTACTGATTTACAAAGTACACCATATGTTTTTGATTTCAGTTTGTTTTGGTAGTTACAGGTCACAATATACAATGTGTAAATTGACATTTCAATGTGCAATTTTTTTTAGAATTTGGTGTATTTGTCTTGTATGTTTAATATCCATCACAGAACACAAATTTGTCACACAACATTATATATTAATACACAGTAGACATAACAGGCTATTTACCTAAGGCTATTTATATGTTTTATGTAGCCATTTAAGCTCAGCTCTCTGCTAAATATTGTTAAAAATTGTGTTTTTTTTATGATTTTTAACATACACATATACATATATGTTTTTTTCAATGTGTATTTTGTTAACCTGATGTGTGCTACCATATTGTGTTCAACTACATCTTAGCACATCAATTCCCTCAATGTGTGCATGTTTCACTATTCTGTGTCATATTATAGTCCTGATCATTTACGTTATTAAAGTCAGTATTTTGATAGGTGTTTCTGATGGGCCTAGGACTCTTCACTGTTCAATTTACCCCACAAAGCCTACAATTTCTGGAAGTAGACACCATAGGGTATCTCATATGGTTTTTAATTGTGCCTTCATGCACTGCTATTTTTTTCGTACATTGTGACGAACTACACTTCGCCACTGGCTTTTGGAGAGGACTGCTTGCCAGCCTTTTGCCCTGTGACTATGGGCCCTGGGATGTATTGCCCTTTAAAAACACTAATTGTGCATATAAAGCACTGTTTCTGCCCCTTTAAATATTATTGGAAAGGATCTTCACTTTCGAAGTGGCACTTCGGAAACAGCTAAAGAAGTCAAAGTGGCCGCCCATCGTAGAGTCGAACACGTGGCGGTGGCCATCTTGTTTAGCCAAACGTGGCCAGCTGTGTTTTGCCGTCAAGTTCATGGAACTCAAATCGGACATGCGACGGCACGAACACTGCTGAAGTTAACCTTCTATGGAACTTCGACGCTTCGACGGGAGTTCGCCAATTCGAACGTTACTTTAACATTGGGTATTTTCACGAACGGCCCCCGTTTGTGCATTCGAACAGAACTTAGTATTGAAAATAGACCGGCTGCACAGCCTAAATCTGTGGAACTATTTTGGGCATGAAAGCCATGCTGGCGGTCTGTCAAAAGAGACTTCCTGAAAACTTTTGATCCTCTGCTCTGATCTTGGTGATTTTTGGATATGTTGTTCACCCAGATCAGGGCTATCCAGGGATGTATAATTGTGGGTATTTAAACCCAATTCTCCTTTTGCTTATTGCCCTGTCGTGGTTTCATCCTGATGGTAATCCAAGAGTGCATCTCTGGTCTTAATTTTCTGGTATTTGACTTTGGCTTCGTTTCGACTTTCCTGAATTCTGGTATCCATGACATTTGGCTTTCCCTAACCGTTGTGTTCTATGTTCCTGACCTCGTCAAGTATTTTGACTATTCTTGGATACGTTAAGTCCGGCCATTCTAAGGTCCAGTTATACGTTATCCTTAGTCCTAGGTGTGACACAGTTCTGCATGCTGGATCAACTTGTAATCCTGACACATGTTGATTCTCATTTAATATATATATATATATATATATATATATGAATATATATATATATATATATTTAAATTTGCTGAAATGCTGTTTTTTCACCATTTCTTTTTCAAAATTTGTCTAATATACATTGTATTTTTTTTTCAATCTCATGTGTGCCACTGTAATAAAAATACCTTAAGTATTCTCAGCATTATCTCATAAGCACACTAATACCCTATATGTACATCTTTGCAGTAGTAATCTTTTTATATGACCAATATTTTTTTATTGATTTTGTATTCGGATAGATCAGTAAAGGTACAATGATATATATACTGAGCAGTCACATTTAGTCAATCACTTCTCAATATTAATGCAATACAGTAGCAGTGTATCTAAAGAAACAGTTACATTGAGCAATTTGGTACTTGCATTTAGAGCATGTAATATATGTAATGACAATATTTGCCATCATTATAGCAAAAACATAATGAAATGAAATTAAATAAAGGGGAAAATAGCACGAATTAACCAAGGACGTTAATGCAAGATATGTAGTGGGGATACATCGAGTCCTATGAGGAATACATGTGTTCCATTATACTATCTATCTAGCATGAACATTCAAATGCTAAAATCGGAAATTAGGTCTACTAGTAGGCTCTATAACTTCCCAGTTTTGTTGTTGCATGCAAGTGATATACAGTAAAAACAGGAAACAACAATTACAGGGTGCGCCAAGAACAAAGTAAATAAATAAAATGGATAATAGGGGGAAAAAAAATACCAGGGAAACAGGCAAATAAAAGTCTCTAATTCACAGGTATATTCTTCTTAAATTCTCAGAACGTCTTGGGTCAAGTTCTCATCAGCATATATGAAAGAGAAAAAAACATACAGAGGGGACCAATGGTGCAGTAATGTAAAGGAGTATGGCTACAGACAACAATGAGATTAAGAAATGCCAACTCACATTTGTGGGAGCTATAACCAGCTCGAGTAAAACAGCATAAAGTGGTATTTAAACTCCCCACATGTAGGATATTCCTCTCACGAGATTTGGCTGTCATGCCTACGTATTGGAGGCCACAAGGGCACTCCAATAGGTAGACTACATTTTTTGTGTTGCACGTGATGAAGTGCTTTATATTATATGTTTTATTGGTGATATTGGATTTAAAATGAGTGATTTTATTTGGAACCAAATCTTTTGTAGTTCTACATATGATACATTTTCTACATTTAAAAAACCTTTAGCATTGGATAAAGTAGAGGATTTAATTGTCTTATTTTTTGTATAGTTTTTAGTGAGAAGGCTTTTAAAATTAGGGGCACCTCTAAAGATAATATTTGGTTTTGTGGAGATGATATCCTTCAAGACGTTATCTTGAAGTAGAATGTGCCAATGTTTTTGAATAATTTTTTTGATGTCTCTATTTTTATTATTATAGTCGAATATAATTGGGATTGATGGAACATTCTTATTTTTATTTTTTTCTTTATATTTAAGGAGCTTATTTCTATCCTTGAGCTCTACTTTCGTAATTATAGAGTTTAATTTATTTTCTGTGTAATTTTTTTCTAAAAACTTATTTTTTTAAATGCTGGTTTGTGTATTAAAATCTTCTGGTATAGAGCAATTTCTTTTTAGTCTTAAAAACTGGCTTTTTGGAGCACTTTCAAGCCACGGGGTATAATGACAGCTTTTTTTTGGTCAATCACAGTATTTGTACACACCTTCTTAAAAAAGGTTTTGGTGCTAAAAAATTTATTTCCTCTCTGCTAAATTCAGTAGTTAGAATAATGCCCCTATCGTTATGATTTAAATGTTCTAAAAACAAGATAAGAGAACTTTCTGGCCCATTCCAGATAAAAAATAAATCGTTAATATAGCGAAAATAGCAGACCAGGTTTGCCCGCCAGCTATGATCGCCCCATACAGCGTCTGCCTCCCAGTCAGCCATAAATAAGTTAGCATAGCTGGGGACAAACCTAGTCCCCACTGCCGTACCTCTTTTCTGAAGATAAAAAGAATCTAAAAACCAGAAGAAATTATTAGTTAAAATAATCATAATACCCTCTATAATAAAATTAATTTGGGGTTCTGAAATCTTATTCTCTTCTTTTAATATTCTGGTGACTTCTTCACATCCCTTATGATGTGGTATAATAGTATAGAGCGACTGTACATCACAAGTCACCAGAATATAATTTGGATGCCAGATAAAATCATTTAAGAATAGAAGGGACATGGAATCCTTTAGGTAAGATTTCATTTCTTTTACAGATGGTTGAAGTAAAATATCAATATACTCTGACAAATTTGATAAAATAGAGTTTATACCTGAGACGACTGGGCGACCAGGAGGGCAGGATTCATTTTTGTGTATTTTAGGTAAAAAATAAATTACTGGAATTTTTGGATATAATTTATTTAAATAATTGTACTCTTGTTTATTAAGGATATTGAGATTACTTCCTTTTAGTAAGTAATTATTTAAAACCATTTGGATTTACATATATGTTAGCGTCATTTAATTGTCTCAGAGCTTCATCCAAATACATTTGTTTAGAAAGTATCACCAAACCACCTCCCTTATCTGCTGGTTTTATGACAATGTCCTCGTCTGCTTGTAGTTCTTTTAGGGCAATTCTTTCTTGATGGTTAAGATTAAGCTTTTCTGATTTATTTTTCTTAATATTGTTAAAATCTTTTAAAACAAGCTTTTCAAATACTTCTAGTACACCGGATTTAAAATTAGAAGGATAAAATTTTGATTGTGGTTTAAGATTTGTGTTAATAATTATTGGGTTTGTGGTTAAAACAGAGTGTGTGGGTGTAGTATGTTGGGTCTTCTGGAAGGGTGTGGTTTCTTTTTCATTGAAAAATCACTTTAAAGTGGCTTTTCTTACAAATTTGTTAATGTCCAGAAATGCTTGGAATGGTTTGAACGAGTTAGTTGGGGCAAATTTTAATCCTTTACTTAACACAGCTATTTGGGTAGATGTGAGTGTCTTTTGGGATAAATTAAAAATACCAAGTTCTTTTTCAGTTTTAGTGTTTTTTAATCTGCTAGCCTTTCTCTTTTGCTGTCTTCTTCCACCTCTACCTCCTCTAATGTTAGGCTCCTTTTTCTTGCTCTTGGTTGGTGGAAGGATAATGGGTGAGGGTTGGTGTTTGTTCTGATTTCTAAAAAATGTTCTTCTATGTCTCCCTCTGAGTCCATAGATAGAAGTTGGTACCTATTTGGATGAGTATAAGAAATAGGAGATCTCGGTTGATCTGTGCGGTCATAATATTTGTGTGAATATCTTGACCTTTGTGGTCTTGGGAAAAAATCTTTATATGTTTAATAGTTAGTGTGTGTCATTTGTGTATGATGTGGGGTAATTGTGATCATAACGTTTATTGTGGTGATAATTGGGTGAGTTAGTGAATTTTCTGGTGTGGGCATAGTGAGAAGGTCTGAGATATCTACTTGATGGAAGTGGTTTATGTATTTTCTCTGTCTGACCGTAGTCAAAGTTACTGTGAGTGTGAAACTTCTGGGGATAATTTTATATATATTTTGATTCTTTTGTGTGGTGTTTAAGTGAGGGATCGAATCTTTGAGAGTGAGTGAGGTGTTTAGATTGATAGTATGGTGGAGGACTTTTATTGTTGTGATCTGTTAGAGTTGAATTGTATTTCTTATTTTGGTGATATGTCCTGATTTGATTATTTGCGCAATCATGTTTGTCTCGAACATATTTTTTTACCTTTATATGTTTTGTGTCCATTTCAATTTTTTCGATTTTATTTTGGATAATTTTGTTTAACCCCCTTAAGACCGGAGGGTGTACTATTACGCCCTATTTTAGCCATCCGGTCTTTCTTTACTTACCTGGTCGCCGGCGATCCCACGCCAGCGATCGCGGTTGGGGGGACTCCCAGGGAGCCCCCACGGCATGTCCGACCCCCTGGCAGCCCCCCCCGGCCATGTGAGAGTGAGGTCCTTGCGAGGACCTCACAATCACATGGCCGGGATAGCTGCCTCCTGCATTGCCAGCAGGGGGGCTGCCTGTAATGACAGGTGGTCCCCCTGCTGGCTGGAAATAAAATAAATAAAATTTAAAAAAGTTAAAAAGTGTAAAAAAAATATATATATACTTAGATCATATATATTATATATATGTGATCTAAGTATATATATATATACACATATATATATACAAACACATACACTGTCTAGGTGTATTTTACTATTAATATATATATATATATATAATTATATATATATATTAATATCAAATTACATGTAGACTGGTATTGATTAAATATATATATAATTATTGTTATATATATTTTTATATATAATATAAAAAAAATTCATATGTAAATACGTTAAAAAATAAAATTAAAAAAATAATTAAAAGAAATAATTACAAAATATATAGATGTGTGTTATTTCGTTATAACTGTATTGTGATATTAATATAAATATATTTATATCAAAATACACGTAGAACGAAATAATATATATATCTATATACATAAATATATATGTATATATCACTATATATATATATACGTATATATAAATAAAAATATTTAAACAAAATTATATATATATATATATTTGTGTTCGGGGCATTCTCATATGATATAGAATAAGATGGGTTGCAGAGATGTAGCTTTAGGAATAATTGGTTGAGGTGTGCCGAAACCGACGTATGCTGTAGGCCGGTAAAAAGTGGGCTTACATAGAGGAAATATGAACAATGGGAGTGGAGAGTGGGGCTATTCGTCTGACCAACAAAGGTAAGTAGGGAAAGGGGAGAGTCCCTTTTATAGGTCTATAGCCCCTCCCACAACTTCAGGCCATGCCTTCCAATTTGTGTTCGGGGCATTCTCATATGATATAGAATAAGATGGGTTGTAGAGATGTAGCTTTAGGAATAATCAGTTGAGGTGTGCCAAAACCGACGTATGCTGTAGGCCGGTAAAAAGTGGGCAAAAAGAGACATATTAATGCAAAACATTATACAGGATCATAGTGCATTTGTTAACCATCAGTTAGACATTTTAATGAAAGCTTCCTAATTCCTGAATCGGCTGTGGTATGTAAGTCGCATAAGCCTATGATTCCCAGCGGCCCCGTGTCTTAACGTGTGCAGGGATGTCTTGGCTATAGGCTGTGTAAGCTGCTCCTATCCTAAAGGAGTGCCCTGAGTAGTCGCTAGGGTTTATTTCGAGCCCGATGAATGAGTAGGTGGACATAGTGCATGAACTTACCTGTGGTAAGGACAGTATTGTACAGTGACAGTAATGGTTCAGTGGTTTTTTACATAATTAGGTATCTTAATTAATTACAATTAGCGGGACCTGCCTGACTACCCATGCCGAAAGTAAAGGGAATTTAATTTGCTAGCACTATATTTAACCCTATAACTTTCCAAGACACCATAAAACCTGTACATGGGGGTACTGTTCTACTCGTGAGACTTCGCTGAACACAAATATTAGTGTTTCAACAGTAAAATGTATTACAACGATAATATCGCCAGTAAAAGTGACGTTTTTTGTATTTTTCAAGCACAAACAGCACTTACACGGACGATATTATTGCTGCGATACTTTTTACTGTTTTGAAACACAATTATTTGTGTTCAGCGAAGTTTCCCGAGTACAACAGTACCCCTCATGTACAGGTTTTATGGTGTTTTCAAAAGTTACAGCGTCAAATATAAGGCTTGCGTTTCATTTTTTCACATTAAAATAGCCAGATTGGTTACGTTGCCTTTGAGACCCTATGGTAGCCCAAGAATGAAAATTACCCCTATGATGGCATACCATTTGTAATAGTAGACAACCCAAGGTATTGCAAACGGGGTATGTCCAGTCTTTTTTGGTAGCCACTTAGTCACAAACACTGGCCAAAATTGGCGTTTTTTGCATTTTTCACACAAACAAATACTAATGCTAACTTTGGCCAGTGTTTGTGACCAAATGGCTACTAAAAAAGACTGGACATACCCAATTTGCAATACCTTGGGTTGTCTACTATTGCAAATGGTATGCCATTATGGGTGTAAATTTAATTCCTGGGCTACTATAAAGTCCCAAAGGCAACGTAACCAATCTGGCGAATTTCAATTTCAAATGTAACGTGCTATATTTGACCCTGTAACTTCCCAAAATGCCATAAAACCTGTACATAGGGGGTACTGTTTTACATGTGAGACTTTGCTGAATACAAATATGTGTATTTTATTGCAGTAAAAGCAAACAGTATTAAGACGTTGACAGTGAAAATGTCATGTAGAACAAAAAAAATAAAAAATAAATCTTATTTTCTCCAATTTTTTTCATATTAAATTATGTTTCATAGCTAAATATTTGATATTAAATGAAAGCCTTGTTCCCCTGAATAAAATTATATATAATAAGGGAGGGTGCATTTAATATGAAAGAGGTGAATTACGGTTGGACAGACATGTAGCGCAAATGCCAGGTTTTGTTTACATTTGTTTCGTTCACAACGTGTACATTTGGCTCAGTCCTTAAGGGGTTAAAAATACCCAGTGTTTACATGCTTTTTTGCTTTTTTTTGCAAGTTACAGGGCTATAGGTACAAGTAGTATATTGCGGTTTAAAAACATAATTTTTTTTTAATTTATCAATAGTGACATTGTAACACTATTATTTGTCATAAATCTCTGAACAACACTCCACGTGTACATATTTTTTTTAAAGTAGACAACCCAGGGTATTCAATATGGGGTATGTCCAGTCTTTTTTAGTAGCCACTTAGTCGAAAACACTGGCCAAAGTTAGCGTTTATATCTGTTTGTGTGTGAAAAAAGTAAAAAACTAAATTGAACGCTAATTTTGGCCAGTGTTTGTGACTAAGTGATTACTAAAAAAGACTGGACATACCCCATTTGCAATACCTTTGGTTGTCTTCTTTTGCAAATGGTATGCCATCATGGGGGTAATTCTCATTCCTGGGCTACCATGCACTCTCAAAGGCAACGTAACCAACCTGGCCATTTTCAATGTAAAAATATTTGACCCATATATTTGACCCTGTAACTTTCAAAAATGCTATAAAACCTGTACATGGGGGGTACTGTTATACTCAGGAGACTTTGCTGAACACAAATATTAGTGTTTCAAAACTGGAAAACGTATCACAACAATTATATCATCAGTAAAAGTGCTGTTTGTGTGTGAAAATGCAAAATTTAAATATATGCATATTTATATATTTGAAGTCTACGTGTATATTTATATAATTATTTATGTAATTTTGTATATGGACATATGTATATTTTGTGTTATTTTTATTTATTTATTTATATATACATAGATATATATACAATTTTATTTTAAGTGTATTTTGATATAAATATATATATATATATTAATATGAAATACAGTTAGAATAAAATTTCATATAGATATATAATTTTTTTTAAATTTTTTTTATTATTTTTACATTTTTTAATTTTATTTAAATTACTTATTATTTGTATTTTATAATAATATATATATGCAATATATATAGTTATTATATATATATTATATATATATACATGTGTAATTTAATTATAAGTGTATTTTATATTAATATATGTACATATTAATATAAAAATACACTTAGTATGACATTATATATATGATACATATATATATATATATATATATATATATATTTTTTTTTTTTTTTTAAATTAACATTAACTTTATTTTTTTTTTATGATTTTACAGTTGCAGGGAAACTGCCTGTCAGCACAGGCAGTCCCCCTGCAGGCAGACACATGGACTCTGCTGAGCGATCACATGGCCACAGGGGTCCTAATCCGCCATGGGGAGACTGTCTGGGCTGTAGGCAGTCTCCCCACACCGGGAGCAGCGCTGATCGCCACCGGGGGAAAGACGGCGATCCGGTAAGTAACTAGGACCGTTAGGACGGTTCAGGACCATCACCGATCGGCAATGTAAAAATGCTGATGACGTTAGATGTATATACTTAAGTTGTCTTCACAACAGTTCACCCAAGATTATATTGGACTCATATATTGAGACTGTGTCTTTATATCATTAACATATTCTGTGACTGTGTTTTTACACTACTACATAGAGCATATAGTGGACACATATACTGAGGCAGTGTCTTCACCCCAACATATATATAGAGCATGCAGAGGACACATACTGAGACTGTGTCTTCACAGTAACTCATACATAGAGCATACAGTGGACACATATACTGAGGCTGTGCTTCACATCAACTCACACACAGAGAATGTAGAGGATATATATACTGAAGCTGTTTCTTCAGATCAACTCATACACAGAGCACATAGTGCTAACTTGTACATGGAGCATATACTGGACACATACTGATGATCTGCTTCACACCACATCCTTCACCTTTACTGAGGCAGTGTCTTCACACTAGTTCATACAGAGAGGTTATCATGGTCTTATATGCTGAATTAGATAAGCAAGAAGATCCAAACAATATATAACATTCCACTCGGTGAAAATAGCCTGCTTACATGCTAAAATGCACAGGTAACAGAAATCAATGCCACATGTCTTGATAGGAACATGTGGACTTAGAGTCAGGCTTTTAAACCCATGTCATTTACAAGTGTGTACTTCAATAAGTCACCCAGGAAAGCTTTGTCTTACCATACGTATTGGCCTCTTCCCTGTCTTCAGGGCTGAGGTATTCTGGCAGACATTATACTACCAGGATATCCATATATCAATTACTGGCACACATGTAAAATGCATCTTTGGACATATAAACTTACCTAAAAGTTCATCACAAACCTCCTAAATGTGACCTATTTGTTAGAAGGAAGCCAAATGTAAGCAATTGGAAGGAACTGAAAGAACAGAAACCCAGGTACTTACACTAGTCTTTGATTTAAATTACTAATCTGTTACTAATTACTATTTAAACTATAGGTTTCCATATGCAGCCCATATGCCATCCGTCATCACCAGTGAGGGAAGGTTTAAAAAAGACCCTGGGCATGGTGGTATACATAAAGGAGGCATGACCAGGCATGCCCTTATGTGATAGGGAGAGAGTAAGGTCAGACCCCTGGTCCATAAGAGGGGTTACAAAGGAAGGCAGCTCTTACATATGTGGTGTTTGCTGGATCTTCAGGGATTAGAGGCTAAACCCTGGTTGAACTTACAAAATTATTGTCCTGGTGAGCATAAAATAAAAATCTGGGCCTGCTTAAGAAAACTCCTTCCAAACTGCTCTGAAGGAAAGGAAAATGGCTGTCTGATGGGGAGGGGGTGAATCTATTTGTACTCATTTCAGTGTTATATTTCTTGTCCTTGCTTCTGTGAAGGGAAGAGCTAACACTGCCACGTTTGATCAGGAAATATATTTATTGGCATACTAATAATAAAGTGTAAATAAAAAGTTAACTTGGTTCATATTAATTTTCTCTACATTAAAACCCTTCCTAATTCTACCAAAAATAAAAATTTTATATTTATTCTAAAGCTATGTTATGCTTTTAATGCTCTATCATTCTGTTCCTTGGTTGCCTTGTCACTGTCCCTCTCAGAATCAAATTACAGAGACATGTCAAAGAATAATTAAGATTGGTTGTCTCATAGGATATATGGCTGTTAATCTTAAAGTGCTTAGTAGATGAAATGTTATGGAATAATTTAGTTTTAGGCATTTAATGTCATGCTTTACATGACCCACAAGGGTATGACTCTTATATTTCACATTTCAGTATTTTTCACAGCACTGATGATTGACATATACCTCAATTTGTTTTCTGTCTCTTATTAATTCCTTCAATGCTGACCCTGTTTGTAATCAAGTTGAAAGGGGAGCATATTTAAATAAAAGCTGAAGAAAAACTATGTCACCTAATCAAAACCTATTGGATTTAGGACATAGTAGTCAGATCAACCAATGGGCCTGGACCCTAGAAACGATAACTATAAAGAAAGGGTGAATACGCCCTGAATAAGGGCGGATTCTACACTGGTATATCGAGAAAGGAAAATAAAGTATGTACAGCACGCATGTTAAACTCGCGACCCGTGGGCGGCATGTGGCCCGCAATGGACATGTTTGCGGCTCAGCGAGCCGCAAGTACATGCCTTGTTGTTAAAGCAGAGTAGGCACCTGCTTTCCCCACATTGCAGGTGCCTACTCTGCTAAAACTTACCCCGCTGGGGAGGAGGGCTAGCGAGGGAGCTCAGGTTCCTGCTCGTCACTGCTCCCTCATGCCCGCCATCTGTAGTGAAGCCGGGTGCCGGAATATGACATCATATTCTGGCACCCGGCATCACCAAACCGCGCAAGGGAGCAGTGAGGAGCAAATAGAAGATCCCCAGGGAGAGGCCCCACATTGGTTCCCAAATTTAGGGAGCAATTAAGAAAATGTGTGTGTCTGTCAGTGAGTGTGTGTGTGTCTGTGAGTGTGTGTGTCTGTGAGTGTGTCTGTGAGTGTCAGTGAGTGTCTGTGTGTCTCTCAGAGAGTGTGTGTTTGTCTGTGAGTGTGTGTCTGTCCGTGAGTGTGTGTCTGTCTGTGTGTGTGTCTGTCTCTGTGTGCGTCTGTCAGTGTGTGAGTGAGTCAGAGTGTGTGTGTGTTGGTCAGTGTTGCATTGGCTGCGACTGGACAGTCGAGTACCTGAAGGTGCGTGGAGGCACGCAACGCCACATCTCATTCCTATGTGTCATCAATGTGCTCCACCTTCACAGGGTTTCAAGTAGAAGTGGGTGCGGATGGTGCCATTTAGGGAATACAAGAGGCCAGACTCCAGAGTGGCATACTGGCAGTGGCAATGTGAGTGGAATCTACTTGTTGGCTAGAGGGGGGTGCTGGTATTTAGTAGAGGGGGGCTGCTGTGGTTTAGTAGGGGGGTTCTGTGGTTAAGTAGAGGGGGATGCTGGGTGCTTTTGTATACTGTTCTCTTCAAAATAAACCTACATTTCTATGAAAAAAAAACTTGTGGCCAACATAAATTTCAACCTTGTTTATGTGGCCCATGGTAAACTTTGAGTTTGACATGCTTGATGTACATCTTCAGTCACTTTCCTTCAAAAGGCATGGTAGAGCAGCAAACCGACACAGCTATACTTATTCAAAATGTATCCAGAGAAATTAGAAACTTTATTACATAAGAAATAAATGGATACAAGTGAATGATACTGAGGAACAAAAGTAGTTACTACACTCTGTTCCAAATTATTATGCAAATTCTATTTAAGTGTCACAAAGCTTAAATATGTTTTTTTCAGTTTAACTCATGGATGGCATTGTGTCTCAGGGCTCTTTTGATCACTGAAAACAATCTCCGACACCTGTGATAATTAAATTGCCAGGTGAGCCCAATTTAAGGAAAAACTACTAAAGGAGGGTGTTCCGCATTATTAAGCAGAACACCATTTTGATTCAATATGGGGAATAAAAAGGATCTCTCTGCTGCCGAAAAGACTGAAATAGTTCAATGCATTGGACGAGGTATGAAAACATTAGATATTTCACGAAAACTTAAGTGTGATCAGCGCACTATTAAGAGATTTGTGGCTGATTCAGAGCACAGACTGGTTTGTGCAGATAAAGGCACATTGAGGAAGATTTCTGCCAGATCCATGCATCGGATCAAGAGAGCAGCTGCTAAAATACCATTACATAGCAGCAAACAGATATTTGAAGCTGCTGGTGCCTCTGGAGTCCGACGGACATCAAGGTGTAGAGTCCTCCAGAGTCTTGCAACTGTGTATAAACCTTCTATTCGGCCACCACTAACCAATGCTCACAATCAGAAATGGCTGCATTGGGCAGAAAAATACATGAAGACTAATTTTCAAAATGTCCTGTTCACTGATGAGTGCCGTGCAACCCTGGATGGTGCAGATGGATGAAGTAGTGGATAGTTGGTGGACGGCCAACCTGTTCCAACAAGGCTGCGACGTCAGCAAGGCGGTGGTGGAGTCATGTTTTGGGCCAGAATCATGGGAAGAGAGCTGGTCGGCCCCTTTAGGGTCCCCAAAGGTGTAAAGATTAACTCTGCAAAGTATGTGGAGTTTCTGACTGACCACTTTCTTCCCTGGTACAGAAGGAAGAACTATGCTTTCCGAAATAAAATCATCTTCATGCATGACAATGCACCATCTCATGCTGTAAAGAATACCTCTGCATCAATGGCTGCTATGGGGATAAAAGGCAAGAAAGTCATGGTGTGGCCTCCATGCTCCCCTCACCTCAATCCTGTTGAGAACCTTTGGAGCATCCTCAAGCAAAAGATCTATGAGGGTGGGAGGCAGTTTACATCCAAACAGCAGCTCTGGGAGGCTATTCTGACATCTTGCAAACAAATTCAAGCAGAAACTGTCCAAAAACTCACAAGTTCAATGGCTGCAAGACTTGTGAAGCTGCTATCAAATAAGGGGTCCTATGTTAAAATGTAACGTGACCTGTTAAAATGTTTAAAAAGTTAAAATGTTGTTATAAGTTTTATTGATAAAGTTTTTGATTTCAGTAAATATGCTGCAAACACAACAAATGACAATTTTCAGTTCTTTACAACCTATGAAGTGTTTTGAAACTTACTGTGAGTAATAATTTGGAACAGTGCATTGTAAGTTTTTTATGTTTAAAATAAATACTGTTATCATTAGGAGGTTTGTTCAATAAAATTTGAATTGTACTCTTAATAGTTGATAACATGAGAATTAAGCTGGCTGTTATTTACATCAATTATTTAGGTAAATGAGAAAAATATAATTTCATAATAATTTGGAACAAGGTGTATGTATAAAAAACACCAAGTACTATCCTATGTCTATTGATTTTAAGGCACAGCTGTGTGAATTGGCTAAACCTAGCCTTGTAATTGTTGCTGAAGTAAAATGACAGGATAGGCTGGTGGACGGAAGGTTCACTAAACAGTGACCTGATAGTGAAATCATAGTAAACTACAGTAAAGGAGCTGGAGGGCAAAATGGGTACTGCATATATATAGGAGATATAATAAAGTCAAATGGAGTAAATAGTGCCTTAGGGTAGGTCCCTCTAATATCATATAGTGAAGCAAAAATCAAGTAATAGTCCTACACCCCTTTGCAGTAAGTAATGAGTGCCTTATGTATCAGGAGGGGGGGGGAGAGGGGTAACCATCCATACAAAGCATCCAAATCTCGTAGATACTCTGTACCCTTGTCACTAATCCCTAACTCTCCTAGAAAACACATTCATGGTTGTTCTAAGCTTCTACCTGTCACATACTCATGCGCTTATAAAAATGTGGTTAATGACAACTACTGTCCACACAGGAAAAGTTGTGCCGAGCAGCAACTAAATCCACAGCAGGGTTAATACTGAGCAGCAATTATGCAAATGGGAACCTGGTAACTGCCTTTGGGGTCAAAGGCCGGTTACAGCCTATCAGATCTAGAGAAGGGGTATTTAGGCCCAATTCTCCCTTGTGGTTGTCCGAGAGCGCGTTATTGATTCTGGTAATTCTGGTTATTTGACTTTGGCATTGTTTTTGACTTCCCTGTTTTCTGGCATACCTGACTCCTGGCTTTTCCTTATCGTTGTGTCTCTTTCTGTTTCCCTTGACCTCGGCTATTCCTGACTATTCTTTGGTGCGTTAGTCCGGCCATTCTAAGGTCCGGTATATGTTACCTATCAGTCCTCTGTGTTACACAGTTCTACGTGCTGGATCATTCTGTAATCCTGACACTACCTCATCTTGGCTAAATCAATTCCCTCCACTCCCATCTACCCAAACATACAGATAAAAAGTAAATGGATACTAAATGCCAGGTGTGTGCATAGTGCTCAAAGTGCTCAAATGAAGTGAGGATAACCCGGAGTAATGGAAGGGGTGGCGGGGACGGGGGGGTGTCCGGCAGACACGCCAACCCGATCCTCCTCCCATTGACCTCGCAGCTCCAGTGATGCCCCATCTCCAGCACTCACTGATTGTGGTCATGTTGTATAGCCCAGCCCGTAGTGAAGCAAAGGAGGAGTTGGAAGATGGGAATCGATACCTCCATATATTTTCATGACGTAAACAGTATGGACCTCCCTCATGCTCATTGCATATCGAACAAGTACTTAGCAATGTGCTATAATATTGAGAGGAGCTGGATCCTCCATTAAAATCTCTCCATGATTAACAAACTAAAATATTTGCAAGTGAAGCCCACCACTTTAATAAATTTAACTGTGTTTAAAGGGCGTTAGATTATAGATTCTCTAGTGTCTTACGTGCACCATAGAAAGTCTTATAGACAGCTGTTAGTTGCCCTCAATAACTTTTATGATTATAGTAACTGATTTAACATACACTAATTTTGAGGGAATCCACATAGTTAGGGTCCTATTATCACTGACATCGTTGGAGGATAATTCAAGGATTGGCATAACCCAATTGTCCAACTGTTAGAGAATATTAAGATAAAAAAATAAAAAGTGAAGAATTATTTACAGTGTTTAGTTCCATACGTTATCAATTGCTGTGATTAATATTTCCAATATTGTTTTAATTATTCAGAGATCATTGATAAAAGGAGAATAGGAGAATCCTTCATTTAATCCATGGGGGGACAGAGTTTTCAAATGATAGATCCAGCAACATTTCCCTCCCCTCAGATGTTTGTCTAAATTTCATTTTTCTTTGATCCAATTTAACTAGTTCTATGCCCAGGAACTTTAGTACTGTGGGATCACCATGATGAACCGTCTTAACATGCATTGAGATGGGGGTCTCTATATTTCTAGTAGTCTTGACCGAGTTGATGTGCCCCAAAATTTTTCTTTTGAAGGGAAGAAAGGTTTTGCCCACATATGTTGCACTGGCATACGATTAAATATAAAACCCCTTTGGCATTGCAGTAAAAAAAAGGAATAAGGCCGGAATATTTCAGTGTGGAAATTGCATGCTTTGCAGTGTCCACATTTATAAGTTCCTATCACTTTATTTGACAGCCAGTGTGTTGGAGTTGCTGTTTGTTGGAAATGGCTGAGTACTAAAATGTTTTCAAAGCAGCACTGTCATGCCGAACTTACCTTTCCTCAATCTCTTCCTCTTCTCTCCCTCTCTCAGGATCTGTACTTCTTTTCTTCCGGTCTTCTTTAGTTTTCTTTAAAATCATAAGACAAAGTAGGGACTCTTTGCCTTATGGAGGTTTTCTCCGCGTGACCAGCTTTGACCAGCGGAGGAGCAAAGTGTGCTTCGTTTCTGCTGGTCACAGCAATTTTCCCATAATTCTTACCTTTCCTCTGTGATTTGGCAATGCTTCCTGTCATTTTAGATGAAACTGACGAATTGCGTTCTAACTGAATGAGAACAGTATGTTTGTTTGTTCTAGAACTCAATTCGGCACCTTGTTCGTATCGGAATTTCATTCGAATGAATGAAACTCTGATTCAATTTGTGCCACGTCTGCATCTTGCAGCCACTTAGTAGAAAACTCCCTAATTCCCATGGTATTAGGGAGTTATCTACTAAAAGGCTGAAAGACCTAAATTGGTCTTTCAGCCAACTTTACTAACATTAAAGGACCACTGTAGGCACCCAGACCACTTCAGCTTAATGAAGTGGTCTGGGTGCCAGGTCCAGCTAGGGTTAACCCATTTTTTCATAAACATAGCAGTTTCAGAGAAACTGCTATGTTTATGAATGGGTTAAGCCTTCCCCTATTTCCTCTAGTGGCTGTCTCATTGACAGCCACTAGAGGCGCTTGCGTGCTTCTCACTGTGATTTTCACAGTGAGAGCATGCCAGCGTCCATAGGAAAGCATTATGAATGCTTTCCTATGAGACTGGCTGAATGCGCGCGCAGCTCTTGCCGCGCGTGCGCATTCAGCCGCATGGGAGGCGAAGAGGAGGAGAGCTCCCCGCCCAGCGCTGGAAAAAGGTAAGTTTTAACCCCTTTCCCCTTTCCAGAGCCGGGCTGGAGGGGGACCCTGAGGGTGGGGGCACCCTCAGGGCACTATAGTGCCAGGAAAATGAGTATGTTTTCCTGGCACTATAGTGGTCCTTTAAGTAAGGATTACTTAGTATTAGTTAATTATGCCCCTTATTCGCTATACCGCAAGTAGGGGTATGTCTATTAAACAGTGAGCAGCCAGTGGCGGCTCACTGTAAAAAAAAAAACCTAATGGCCCCACCCCTGAGTGGTGGGTGGGGGCCATAATGGACAAATAGGGGAGGGACCTACTGTCCTCCCCCCGGCCACCACCCCGGCGCGGTGGTTGGGGGCCATAAATTACAATGGGGGGGACCTACTGTCCTCTCCCACCGGCCCCCACCCCTGCGCGGTTGGTGGGGGCCATAAATTACAATGGGGGAACTACTGTCCTCCCCCCCGGCCCCCACCCCTGCGTGGTGGGTGTGGACCATAAATTACAATGGGGGGCTACTGTCCTTCCCCCCAGCCCTCACCTTTGAGCGGTGGGTGGGGGCCATAAAGATAATGGGGGAACCTACTGTCTGACCCCCACCAAAAAAAACAAAAAAAACTACTATCCAGCCCCCACCCCTGCGCGGTGGGTGGGGGCCAAAAATTACAATGGGGGGACCTACTGTCCTCCCCCCAGCCCTCACCCCTGTGCGGTGGGTGGGGGCCATAAATTACAATGGGGGGAACCTACAGTCCTCTCCCCCAACCCCCACCCCTGGGTGGTGGGTGGGGGCCATAAAGATAATGGGGGGGACCTACTGTCCTCCCCTCACCAGCCCCCACCTCTGCACCGTGGGTGGGGATCATAAATTACAATAGGGGGACCTACTGTCCTCCCCCCTAGCCCCCACCCTTGAGCGGTGGGAGGGGGCCATAAAGATAATGAGGGGCCCTGGGCAGTGGGTGGGGACCCTAAGACAAAACCCCCCCCCATCAAAGGTCCCCAAGCCCCCAGTCACCCACCCCCCACCCCCAAAAAAGTTACCCCCTACCTACCCCCCTCACCCTAAAAAATAGTGAGGGGGGAATAAAATAGCTAACCTGAAAGAAAAATTAAACTTACCATTTGACGTCTTCTTTTTTCTAAAATCTTCTTTTTTAACCCCCAAAAAGGCCAAATAAAAAACCATCATACCCGTCGAACTTATAAAAAAAAAACGAGCGCCAAAAAAAAATCCATCTTCACCCATGGAGGACTCCACGCACACTGAGCTCTGCAGGGCGGGACAAGGCTTATAAAGGGTGCTCTTTCTCATTTTACACAACGTGGGAAATTCCAAAGAACTTTCCCATGCTGTATGAAATGACACAAAGCACTCTGCTTAAACCAACCAATCAGAGTGTTCTTAGCCTGATTGCAGGGCAGGGCAAGGCTTTATAAGCTTTTCCCCGCCCTGCAGAGCTCAGTATGCGCGGAGCCCTCCATGGGTGAAGATGGATTATTTTTTTTGCGCTAAGTTTTTTTTTTTTTTTTTTTGCGCTCCGGTTTTTTATTTTGTTTTAAGTTTGACAGCTATGATGGTTTTTTATTTGGCCTTTTTTGAGGCTGAAAAATGAAGATCTTAGAAAAAAGAAGACGTCAAATGGTAAATTTAATTTTTAATTTCAGGATAGTTATTTTATTCCCCCCTCACAGTTTTTTAGGGTGAGGGGGGTAGGTAGGGGGTAACTTGTTTTGGGGGTGGGTGACAGGGGGCATGGGGACCTCTAGTCACCTTTGATGGGGGGATTTGTCTTAGGGCCCCCACCTGCCACCCAGGGGTGGGGGCCGGGGGAGGACAGTAGGTCCCCTCCTCATTATCTTTATGACCCCCACCCACCGCTCAAGGGTGGGGTCTGGGGGGGAGGACAGTAGGTCCCCCCATTGTAATTTATAGCCCCCACCCACCATGCAGGGGTGGGGACCAGGGGGAGGACAGTAGGTCCCCCATTGTAATGTATGGCCCCCACCCACCAGGAAGGGGCCGGGAGGGAGGACTGTAGATCCCCCCTCATTATCTTTATGGTCCCCACCCACCGCGCAGGGATAGGGGCTGGGGGGGGGAAGACAGTAGGTTCCCCCCATTGTAATTTATGGCCCCCATCCGGCGAGCAGGGGTGGGGGCTGGATAGTAGTTTTTTTGGGGTTTTTTACAGTGCGCAGCTACAAGCTGCTCACTGTTTAGTGGACACACGGTATAGCGAGTAGGGGCATTCGGGAGATTTTAATTTCCCTTATGCTATTATGGGGGTCATATTGACCCCCATAGAGTGAGGGAGGACATGGGGGGCTTAGGAAGTGGCGGGGTGCACTGCTACCTGTCACTTCTATCTTTACATATTACAAGGATGGAGCAGCGCACCAGTAGCTCCCTCCTTGTAATAAACTGAATTAACAAATGAACACTGATATTCAGTGTTTGTTTGTTCATCTGACAATGCTATTCATTCATTCGTCTTTCTGACGAATGAATAGATGAAATTCCCGTTTGCATGACCAAGTGTTTCACTGGGTATGTGCGGGAATCTCACAGTGCTATCTAGTGTGGGCAGATGACGTGTCCCACAGGGACTTCCTCTACCCACACAAAGATGGCGGCGCCCTGAATATAGATCGGGCAGAAAATAAAGAATAAAAATAGGTAATATGGGGGGCTTAGGGGCATTTGGGGGTGTCTAGGGGATCAGTTAGATGTAGTGGAGTCGGGAGAGGGGTTAAATAAAAACGGGATTCGGCCATGACAGTGCCACTTTAAGGTTTTATCCCCTTCTTGCTATAATAGATGCGCTCAATGGGATTACATCCTTTAAGTGTTCATCCTGTTTAAGGAGTGGCTAGAACCTATTCATAATTGATTTCACTTGGTCCCAGCCAACATCAAAAGTGGCCACACATCTAAGTTGTTTCTGATCTGAGTTCATATGGATAGATAAGGGCATTTTCTCATCCCTTATAAGGCTTTCTCTGTCTGTTAGTAAAGCCCTGTGGTGTGCTCTCTTGAGGCATTTGTTTGGATATTCTTTAGACCTAAACATAGAGCGTAGTTCCTTAGCTTTCTTCTTGAAATCTTCGACATCTGAACAATTTCGCCTGAGTCGCAGGTTCTGACCCATGGGAATACCCCTTTTCTGATGAACAGGGTGATAGCTTCCCCAATTCAGTAGGCTATTTGTGGCTGTGCTTTTTCTGAATAGGTCAGTTTTTATTTTTCCATTGGGCTCAGGAAACAAAGTTAGGTCCAGGAAATTGAGGGAGGGACTCCCCACCTCTGCAGTGAATTGTTGAGTGAGTTTACAAAGTGGAATAATTCTTCACTAGTACCTGTCCAAATGATCATGATGTCATCAATGTATCTCAAGAGTAGATACATTGAGTAAAGATGTCTAGAGGATCCACAAAGACTACTTTTTCCTCCCACCAACCCAGGTGCAGGTTGGCATATGAGGGCACACAAGACATCCCCATCGCTGTCCCCTGCACCTGTTGGTAAAAAAAAACACTCCATCAAATATGAAAACACTGTGGGTTAAGACAAACTTCAGGAGATCAATAGTGAAATCACTGTGTTTGTCTTAATGTACTCCTCTCTTCCTTAGGAAGTCTCTGGTATGTTCAAGACCCAGGGTGTGAGGAATCGAACTATACAGAGCCTCTACAGCTAGACTAAAAAGTATTAAGTTCTCTGGCATGTTTAGGTGAACCAAGTCTGCCAAAGTTTGTTTGGTGTCCCTTAGGTACGAGGGAAGTCTGACTACTAGAGGTTTAGAATACGATCTACATAAATGCTTACATTTTGTGTCATATTGTTGTTTCCCGATACTATAGGTCTCCCTTACAACTCTGGGTGTTTTTTCTGTATTCTGGGTTGACTATAGAACGTGGAAAAACATGGATTGTATTCATCACAAATTCGGATTCATTTTTAGAGATCAGATTGTCATTGAGTCCTGCCTGCAAGATACTTTTTAGCTGTTCCAAAAAGACCTTTGTGGGATCTGATTTTAAGATCTTATAAGTAGTTGAATCTGTAAGGATTTGTTTAGTCATTTCAAATTCTTCAAAGCCTGTAATTCATTTGAAAGGGGAGCATATTACCTGAACAGGATATTTAAGTTTTAAAACAGAAGAGGAGTGATTAATTAGAATGCATACAATAAACACAGCAACAAGTAGCTCAGTCATAGAATATGACTGGTTAATTTACTAGATAAAGACACAAGAATGAACATCTTACTAGCTATTTCCGTATCATGTATGAATGAATGTCTAAATGCGATCCGTAATTTTACTTGTCTTTTAAAATTTAGAAAACCTACAATTCAACACCAGTTGATTTCCAAGAGTTTGTCAGTATTTTCAGTATGTTCAGCATTTGCATATTCAGTGTTGTTTACAAAGCTGCAGTGACAATGACAATTGAGAATGAGACTCTGCTTCATGATATGCATTGTATTTCTCACTTTTATTTAGAACTGCTATTTTAAAGCATATCTATCACATTTATTACTAATGAAGAAGCTCAATTGGTAGGGCTCTGGCTGTAGTACCTTGGAGTCACAAGTCAATCCCAGCAGGTGTTCTTTGGAAATATCCCTAAGTGCCACAGTCCAAAAAAAGGTTGATGACCACTGACCTAGTAGTCAGGTAGAGAACCATGAACTAATTTGCTTACACACATCTATATTTATTAATTCTGTTTATCAGCCCCATTAAATAGGAAAACATTATCTAATTAATTAAAATAACTAATAACCTTCAGTTGTAATCAAAATAATTTAACCCCCATTGAAAATCAGATGAATTGTCAAAATTTAGAAAGAAATCAAACAAAAGCAATTGAAATAGTGCAATACAAAGAATGCTTCAAGTGGTTTCCCCAAATTCAATTGAAAATGCAACCTATAAAGACTTCTCCAATATCAAAAGTATTCAACCCCCTGAATAGAATCCCTCACAACAGCACATATATGAAAAACAGGTTTTGTCTCAAGCACACCTAGTGCAATTATTCAAGCACTTAGTTGCACCAGGTGTGCTTGAGCTGGAACACTTGAAATACCTGAACTGGCTAGGGGTTTGTTGTGTGTCACGTTTGACTGCATGTTGGAAATATAAGTATAAGTAAAAAAAAATGGTCCACAAAGTTAAGAGAAGAGATCATCACCCTTCACAAACAAACAGGATATAAAAAGATAGCAAAGCCATTGAATGTTTATATGTGGAAGTATAGTTAGCGAGTTCAAAGTTGAAGCAACAGAGGTTACACTACCTGGATTTGACAAAAAAAGGAAGCTATCAATGGCTGGGACCAGATTTCTGAGAAGGCAGGTTGCAAAAAACCCTTGAGTGAGTGCAAAAGATCTGCTGCAAGACTTGGTGACAACAGGCACTAAGGTTTCAGTGAGTAAACATACTAAATGCAGAAAGTTTTCATGCGAGAACTCCAAGATGTGCACTACTACTGACCCAAAAGCACAAGAAAAGTCAGCTCTAATATGCTCAAAATCACATAAATAAGCCACAGAAGTTTTGGAATTCTGTTCTGTGGAGTGATGAAACAAAACTGGAACTTGGAACAATGCATCAGCAATATGTTTGGAGGAAGAATGAAGCATACTTGGTTGGAGAAGAAGCCCAGGAAAAATCTACGGTGGTCATCAGTCACCTGACTTGAACCCTATTTAAAATCTCTGGTGGGATTTGAAGAAGGTTGCAGCATGCAAATCCAAGAATATTACTGAACTGGAGGCCATTGCTCATGAGCAATGCTCTAAGATTCCTCAGGAACGCTGCCAGAAGCTGGTGCCTAGCTATTCATCTCATTTGCACTATAATCACCATAACTGCTATAGCTTTATGTAGTTGTTCTGGTGTCTATAGCCTGTCCCTGCAGAAAATGGTACTCTACTAAGTACTAAAGATGCTTGCCATGAAGGGATTGAATGTTTGGACTGGAGGAGTAATTCTAAATTGCATTTTCAGTTGAACTTGGGGAAACCAATTGAAGCATTCATTGTGTTGAGCTTTTTCAATTGCTCTTGTTTGATTTGTTCATTGCAAACAGCTGAAAGTCTGTAAATTTTGACAGTAAACCTGATTTTTAATAGGGGTTTAATAATTTTGATTACAAATATATATATATATATATATATAAAACAGCTGTCCGTGGGTTATCTGGCTCCATCTGAATCCATGGATAAAGTGGAATTTATGAGGCATAACACAGTTTTTTGGTTGAGCTAATTTGCATATGCCCACCCAGAAAGGGAACAATGTATTTTATCAGAGAGGCCACCATCTTCCTCTGAGATAGCGTAATTTAGAAATCCCTGCTATCTATCTTACTGAGCATCATTATACGTGAGGACTGAGTGAATTATTGCTTGTCTTGAAACAAAGTCTTGGAACACATCTTATCTGTAATTCCTTCAGCAAAGGAAATAGGGACAATATTGTAAGGAATGCATCTGGATATTCCATAAAGCAGGATATTAATTTGCCCTCTCATAACTGTGTAAGGACTAATAAGAATTTCCGAACTGTGATGTATAGGAAACTAATTTTAGAAGATAGATGGTGAAGTCTTCACTGACACTTATCTCTCAGATGATGTAATGAATGTCATAATTATCATATGGTATAATTATAACTGTTGGCCTTATAATAATTGTTTGTGAATTGGTTATCAGTATAATGTTACATTGTTGCAATTATACAGAGTTGTGGAAACACTTTTGATGGTTTTATGAACTATCTGTTGTGAATTTAATTGGTTTAGTTACTCAAAAGATTATTCTTGGTTTGCAGTCTCATTGTATGCGACTTGTATTACTGTGCAAAATACACAGAATTTGTTGATTACACACCTTGTACTAATAAAATAAATTTTTAAGGTGTGCAAAAGCAACTGTGTATTTAAGATTTTTTTATATTTTTAACAACCAAGTGCAGTATTTGTATAATTAAAATTAACCATGTGCTTATATCATCATCTTGGACATAAGAACGAATAGCTGTTAGGGTCATTATTGGGGCACACATTATTGCTATTGTTTGTGCTTTTGTCTTTATACCAATAGTAGCAAAATCTTTCAAATACACTACTGCCAAGAAAAAAAATTTAAATTGTGTAAAAATGTGTTAAAAGCAAACACATATTGCCTGTGTCAATAGTGCTTTTCAATATTGTAATATCTCAAGG
Source organism: Pelobates cultripes (assembly GCA_933207985.1). NCBI lineage: Eukaryota > Metazoa > Chordata > Amphibia > Anura > Pelobatidae > Pelobates > Pelobates cultripes. Next base: position 285,467,611 of record OW240913.1, read on the forward strand.
TGTATTTACAAAACAGAATCAGTTTTCCATCAATGTGATGCCTTTTGGAACCATCCTTGAATTATTCTGAGCCATACTCACATTCCAACCAAAATATAAAAAATACCTCTCCAGTCTGTTTATATTTTACAGTAATCCAGAACAAAAATTTATATGTGAAATTAGTCATTTGTGCTTGGTTCATATGCAAGATGTCCAGTTAAAGTTTCAAATAAATTCTTCTCATATGTTTTACTCCGTATTAAAAACTTTAATAACGGTAATTTGAGTGAAACATAATAAAACTTAGCAAAAATAGAAATTTGAGTTTCTATTTAATATGTGGTTTTAATACATTATTAATTAAGCAAATCTATTGGTTGTAGTGAATCTTTTAACTTTGAGTTAATGAAAATGTATGACCTACCACTGTCTTTAAAAGTAAATATTTTAAAACAACTTTGGATGGCTCACCATGTTTTCTGCCTTGTAGTTAGACTTTCCAAATATTATAAACATCACCTCTGGCAATTTATGAGCAAATCGATAGAAGCCTATATTTTACAAAAAAAAAAATTGCATGCAAATGTCTCACTGGTGTCAACATTATCACATGGGCTTCACACAGAGTCCTATTTTGTCATTTTCTGAATGGTTGCTGGACTTTGTAACATATTAATGGTATTGCAATAAATGATGGTTCTAAAGGGTTCTAAAGGGAAGGTGGAATGTTTTGGTTATAGGTTTAAGTGAGAGTGAAATCTCTAAACAAAATAAAAGTACATGAGAAGTTTCATCTACAGTGAAAATGTGTCTATTCAGCCACGTTCAAAGGTGATAGGATAGGTCAGACTGCAGATGAGATCTTCCTTTTATATTTATTTTCAGAAGAGCAACAGGGCTAGTGGGTTAATTTATTCTTAGGAGACCAGCCTAGAGTATGTCAAAAGGATTCACCTACAGACAAATGTGTAAAAAATTGTGTTTCTTCAAAGAAAAAGAAAATGTATTACAAAATACATATGAATATAATATTTGCTAATGGAAAATAAAAAAAATAGCATACGATGAGCACACTTTTTATCTTGAAATGTGTTAGAAAATAATTATGTTCTCTGCTTCCTGCCTGTGCGATATAGCTTTTTAAATTAATAAATGTGATATTTTTTACATCACATTTTATTATGAGGCTGTTCTTTAGAGATTTGTCTACAATGGTAGTTGCAGAATCAATTATGTAAGTGTGCATTTGCATATTATTTTTCGATTGAACTAGCACATTAATGTCAGGATACTAGGATACTGTGCCACAACACCCCAAGAATCTGGATCAACTAAACTGAACATAGCATATAACAGTCCTTAGAATGGCCATGTTAACACAGGACAGAAAGGAATATCAAATACAGTATCAAGCCAAGGTCAAGAGTAAAGAGATATGGAATGACAAGGAAACTAGACAAGGTCAGGGTTACATAAATACTCTGAATTCAAAGTTAGAAAATCAGAATACAAGAGAAATAAATGTGCTGACTAAATAGAAACCACGTGTCCATAACATATATATACACACACACACTGCATCCACTCCACTGACACACACTCGGCATCCACTACACTGACATACACACTGCATACACTCCACTAACACACACACTGCATCCACTCCACTGACACACACTCTGCATCCACTCCACTAACACACACACTGCATCCACTCCACTAACACACACTCTGCATTCATTACACTGACACACACTCTGCATCCACTCCACTGACACACACTGCATCCACTCCACTGACACACACACTGCATCCACTACACTGACATACACACTGCATACACTACACTGACACACACACTCTTCATCCACTACACTGACACACACTCTGCATCCACTACACTGACACACACACTGCATCCACTACATTGACACACACTCTGCATTCATTACACTGACACACACTCGGCATCCACTACACTGATACACACTCTGCATTCATTACACTGACACACACTCTGCAACCACTTCACTGACACACACACTGCATCCACTACACTGACACACACTTTGCATCCACTACACTGTCACACACTCTGCATACACAAGTACAACACACACTGCATATACTACACTGACACACACTGCATACACTAGTACAACACACACACTGCATACACTACACTGACACACACTGTGTTCATTACACTGACACACACACACTGCATACACTAGTACAACACACACTGCATATACTACACTGACACACACTGCATACACTAGTACAACACACACACTGCATACACTACACTGACACACACTGCGTTCATTACACTGAAACACACACACTGCATACACTAGTACAACAAACACTCTGCATACACTAATACAACACACACTGCATACACTAATACGACACACTCTGCATACACTACCCTGACACACACTCTGCACACACTCCCCCTTCTTCTTACTTTTGGTGAAGGAGGTGGGGACATAGCCAGCCCCGGTGGTCCATTGGTGGCATGTGCCTGGTTGCAGCTCTCCTGTCCTCCAATGCAATACTGTGTGGAGCGTTACCATGGTAATGCATGGCAACACTCCACACAGCCTGCTCACAGGAGAGCTGCTTTCCAGATTCCTCCTCCTGCCTCCAGGTCCTCCCAACACGAATGCAGAGAAGGCAACTGCCGTTTTTGGCAGGCAGGTGCCTATTCTGCATTGTTGCCGACCGGCGTCAGCGGCCCCTCCCCCTGCGACCTACATCTGCGTGCCCACAGAGAGGGCCCAGCGTGCCACCTGTGGCACGCGTGTCATAGGTCCGCCATCACTGATCTAGGACCTATATTTGTTTATATCATTATGCATTATTTTAAAATGCTTTCATAGTTTAGAATGCAGGATAATCTGCAATAGAAATGTATTATTTATTTGGTTCATACATAAGCATTTATGTCACATAAAACATGCAGATGAAAAATAGAAAAATAACAATAGACAAATATTCTGATTATGGGTATTTGTAAGGAATCTGAAAGCATTTTATGAATACCACTGCCTAAAAATTCCTACAGATTGTAAAGCAATGTCTGTAAATAAAATAACAATGGCCACATAAATTATGTGCAATTATACCTCTGGACAGGCCCTACCAGCCGCTTGTGTGTGCCTTCATGGGCCAGTGGGAGATCAAAAATCCCCCTCACCATCCCACAGGCACTTTACTGGGCATACGGGAGGTATGAGAGAGGAGAGAGAGGACCTGTTATCTTGGCAGTGCTCCGGATCTCTCAAGAGTAAACTTACCACCGGACCACCAGAGCTTATCTAGGGCTGCAATCTCCCCCCTCTCTGGACAAAGGTAAGAAGGGATGGGGGAATATAACTAAAAAAGGAAATTAAATACAGTTGCAAGAAAAAGTATGTGAACCCTTTAGAGTGATATGGATTTCTGCACAAATTGGTCATAAAATGTGATCTGATCATCATCAACACAACAAGTCACAACAATAGACAATCACAGTTGTTAACTAATAACACACAAAGACTGAAATGTTGCCATGTTTTTATTGAACACACCATGTGCCAGGTCCATCTAGTGTTAACCCTGCAGCTGTAAACATAGCAGTTTCAGAGAAACAAGTTTCAGAGAAAAGAGAGGGAGTCCGACGCTGGAGAAAGGTAAGTGTTTAACCCCTTAACCCCCCTTGAGCCCGGCGGGAGTGGGACCCTGAGGGTGGGGGGACCCATTAACACTATAGTGCCAGGAAAACGAGTTTGTTTTCCTGGCACTATAGTGGTCTTTTAAGAACGTTGTTGCTGCTTTTCTAGCTATTATGCACTGTAATTGCAGTAGCTTTTTAAAAGATATGAGATTCAGATTGTTTTAAAATGTGTGATTCAAACAGGGAAAAGCATGCAAGTCAAAATAATTTGTATCACTACAGGTAAAATGATTTGTGTGGCTATGAATACCAAGTAGGTACATTTTATTTCATTTTTTATCAAAAATTACTTTACATAACCTGAAAAGGTTGTGATACTTTGTATAGTTATTATAAATTGTCTTACTTCTAGCCAGTGGTTGGCGGTAATTATACCTCTTTAAAAAACATTAGAAAAAAAAATCAAAGCATCGGGAAAACGATATGGGATTTTGAAGTCAAAGGTAAAATAATGTTACTGCATTTGTCTTTATCATCTTTTAATATAAGTTACCTGTGTGAATAAAATACTTAGATATGGATTGGTAATTCCTATACTGTGCTTATAATGTAAAGGAACAGTTCAGGCACCATAACAACTTCCTCTGAATGAAGTTGTTATGGTGCCAGGAGGCCATGGGGTTAAACCTTTTTTAAACAGTTTAATCTCAAAGGTTGCCTCCAGTGCTGATCTCCAGGTCCCCCAGGTGGCATCCAGCTTCTGAATCTGATTTACAGCAATTAACCCCTTAAGGACCAAACTTCTGGAATAAAAGGGAATCATGACATGTCACACATGTCGTGTGTCCTTAAGGGTTAAGGGGACTCTCTATTGGCCAAACAATAAATACATAATTAAATAAATATTAAGTATTTATACCACTAATGAAAACATGATGCTTGCAAAAGCTGCAGATCTCTTGTCTGAAACATTTGCAATCCCTCCCCTTCTTCCCCAGCCCAGACTTTATGTGTCCAATCATACTCTTCCCAATGCAGCTCAATGAGAAGTCTTTGCAAGACAGGTGTCCTGGGCAAATACCTGCCTCTTATGTTTAGCTTCACTGAGCTAACCAAACCAAGAAGTAACAGGATCCATTGTCCATTGTATAATTGACATTCAGTGGGGTGTAACATACTTACTATATAATATTGCCAATTTCTTTTAAAATTAGAATTTTTGTAAAAGTAATAGACAGGACATTCTAAAGCTAAAGCTAAGGTCGTAGGCATTTAGAGTGTTCCTTTAACAAAGTGAACAAGTCTCAATTTTAACTGTGAATAGAAGACTTTGAGCTTAGGGTTTTATTGACTATTAAGATGATAAAAAAAAATGTAAATAGGCTTGCCTAGGCCATGAAGCACCACTACAGAAGACTGTCTGGCAGAAACTGGTCCTCGAATACATTAAAATTTTAAATATTTGGTTCATGACTTCGGTTGGATTTTTGTAGAGAGTTAATTAGGTAAAAGCATGATTCTTTGATACATCTGTCAAACATGGAGGAGAAAGCTTGATGTGGCTTGCACAAAACAAATGGCATTTTATAACACTATGCATTACCCTCTATGAAATGTCTAGTTGGAACGGGGTTCATCCTATACCAAGATAATGACATAAAAAAGACATACCTCCTGGCTATGTTATAACTACATTGATAGGAAATTTGGGGCGATCAGGTGATTGTATGAATTCCTGAACTCCACACTGGAATGTAGCAGAATCAAATGTATCACACATAGGACAATCGTGTTTGTTTTATTCCTAATTAACAATTTCACCAGTGGTGCCCCAATTCTTTTTTAAAAAATACACAAATCAATTGAGATGTGATCAGTAGATGGAAAAAAGGAGGAGCGGTAAAAATATTGACATTTAAATATTATATATTTTATATACATAGATTTTTTTTTTTTATACTGTTCATTCTCTTTTTCCTTCTATTGGCTACTTTTTCTCACTTTGTTGTGGATCCAAATGTTGATCTTTGTTATATTCAGAGGAAGCCCAAATTGTTATTACAAGTGCGCTTGAAGAAGCGAGAATTAGACACCAGACCTGGTGGTATTCAAAATAAGCATCTGCCATTTTATTCATCAGCTGGGTTTTTATACATTAAAAAGTAAGTGCTTACGTGCAAATACTCATAGAACAGTAATAGGAAGGGAGTACAGATAAGACATAGGGATGAATGTCATGTACACATAACAAATAAGTTCCAAGAAAAAAAAGAAACAAAAAGATTAGAGAAGAGATCTCAGGTGGGTGCTCTCTGCTCCAGGAACTATACATATATGGTCTCAAGTGTCATGTTAAGCATCAAGCATTTCCTTTCCTGAGTCCAAGTAAGCCAATTTTAATATAGGATATCATTATATGACACCTATAAGCTTGAACCTTGGAATCAAGATAAATTCTATCACAACTTGATTTGGTTACCAGATGGTGGGAAAATGTGTGTTTATTTTTCAGTACATTGATTGGCCCATTTTCATGCCCTTTTGGCTTGTTTAATTCATTTTCATGAATCTTTTTTCGTTAACGACATCCAGATGAGTCAAACCACTGTATATTGTCAAAATTCTGCCATCCAGAATTTATTTTCTTTTTTGGACTAAGTGGTTTGCCCAAACTAATTTTTCCTTTGTACGCAAGTCTAGTACTAACCCTTGCTTACAGTTTCTGGTTAATTCCCCACGAAAGACTTAAAAAGGATTGTGAATCAAAAAATTCTGATAATGTGCTTTGTCAAGAGACTAAGAATATAGAAAATTTTCTCCATACTTACCGTAATTTTCTTTTCCTGGCAATAATTCATGGCAGCATCACTTATGGGTTAGCTCAGCCCCCCAACAGGAACAGGACAGGAAACAATTAATTATAACAAGACGGTAGGCATAAAAGGTCCCTCCTCCTTCCAACCCACAGTCCAGTATAAAGCTTTAAAAACAAAAAACATGGGAGGGTTGCTGATGGTGCCATGAATCATTGCCAGGAAAATAAAATTACGGTAAGTATGGAGAAAATTTTCTGTATTCCTGGCCATTCATGGCAGCATCACTTATGGGTAATACCCAAGCTCAGCAACAAAGGGATAGAGTAATAAAACAAAACTCATCAGTCTGCTGCAAAAGAGATTTATTCATGGGATTGAACTGAGGACAAAACACCTCTCCCAAAGGATGAGGAAAAAGAAGCTACATCCAGCTTGTAATGTCTGATGAAAGTTATAGGAGACGACCAGGTGGCTGCCCTGCATGTGTCATCAGGAGAAACCTCTGCCCAGTTAGCCCAGGAGGTAGCCAATGCTCGAGTAGAATGGGTCTTTATCTTTTCCGGAGGAGATAGATTCTTGACCTTATAGGCCATTTTTATGGTGTTTGCAACCCAACGCCTCAAAGTAGCAGTAGAAGCCGCCTCTCCCTTTCTGTAGACAGAAGGGATACGAAATAGGTGCTGTGATTTATGAAATTGATTAGTTACCTCTATATATTTATTTACACATTCCTTCACATCCATTTGGTGGAGTTTAACTTCTTCCGATGATGAAGGATTTGGGTAAAAGGCAGGCAGAACCACTTCCTGTGCCAAGTGGAAACGAGAAACCACCTTAGGTAAAAATTCCATTTTAGGTCTTAAGATAATCCTATCATGAAAGACCAGAACGTGATTTGGATCACTGGAGAAGGCTTGAACTTCAGACATACTTTTAGCCGTAGTGTTTGCTACCAAAAACAAGGTATTGTACATCAGATTAACAATACCCAACTCATCCAGAGGAGAAAAGGGGGTGTCTGACAGGACATCCAGAACCAAGGGAAGATCCCAAGGAGGAGCTTAATTTCTGGACGGAGGTCTTATGCGTATTGCTGCCATAAAGAACCTTGCAATAATTGGGTCAGAAGCCCAGGAGGAGTTACACAGAGCTGACAAGGCTGACGACTGCACTTTTAAAGTGCTTAAAGGACCACTATAGTGCCAGGAAAACATATTCGTTTTCCTGGCACTATAGTGCCCAGAGGGTGCCCCCACCCTCAGGGTCCCCCTCCCGCCTGGCTCTGGGGAGAGGAAAGGGGTAAAAACTTACCTTTTTCCAGCGCTGGGCAGGGACTCTCCTCCTCCGATCCTCCTCCGTTCGGCTGAATGAGCACGCGCGGCAAGAGCTGCGTGCACATTCAGCCGGTCGCATAGGAAAGCATTTACAATGCTTTCCTATGGACGCTTGTGTGCTCTCACTGTGATTTCCACAGTGAGAATCACGCAAGCGCCTCTAGCTGCTGTCAATGAGACAGCCGCTAGAGGAATTGGAGGAAGGATTAACCCATTTGTAAACATAGCAGTTACTCTTTTTTTTATATGTTTATAAAACAATGGGTTAATCCTAGCTGGACCTGGCACCCAGACCACTTCATTAAGCTGAAGTGGTCTGGGTGCCTAGAGTGGTCCTTTAAACGTAGGTCTTTTTCTAGTCCTTCATGTAAAAATTCCAGAATATCTATATTTGAAGGCTGTAAGAAATTCTTAGACTTCTGTTCTGTCCATAAGCGAAAAATATCCCATATTCTGTGGTAACATGCGGAGGTGGAACTTTTCCTGGAGGTGGGTGGGGGCCCTGAGCGGTGGGTGGGGGACCTAATGTCCTTCCCACTGGCCCCCTCCCCTGAGCGGTGGGTGGGGGCCTTAAATACTAATTGGGGGGGGACCTAACGTCCTCCCCCCTGGTCCCCACCCCTGAGCAGTGGGTGTGGGCCCTAAATAAAAAAAAATAACCCCCCCTCCCCTGGGTGACTTCACCCTAAAAATAATGAGGTGGGACAATTTAACTAAGTACCGGAAAAAAAATAAAATATAACTTACCATTTGATGTTTTCTTTCTTCTTATTTTTTTAGCCCCCAAAAAAGCCAAACAAAAAGACATAATAACCGACGCACTTAGAAAAAAAAAATCAAAAAAAAAATCCTTCTTCACCCGGCAAGGGCAACGCGCAGACTGAGCTATGCAGGGCGGGGGAAGGCTTATAAAGCCTTCCCCCGCACTGCAATTAGGCTCAGAGCACTCTGATTGGTGGGTTTAAGCCATCCAATCAGAGTGCTCTGACAGGTAAATGAAGAGACTGACAGGTAAGTCTCTACATTTACCTGTCACAGCACTCTGGTTGGTTGTAATTTGACGCTGTGTAATTTGACTCATAACACTCTGATTGGTGGATTAAGTAACCAGAGTGTTTTGAGTCAAATTACACAGCGTGGGAAAATTCCAAAGAACTTTCCCACGCTGTGTAAAATGACACAGAGCACTCTGATTGGTGGATTTCAAACCAACCAATCTGAGTGCTGTGACAGGTAAATGTAGAGACTTACCTGTCAGTGTCTTCATTTACCTGTCAGAGCACTCTGATTGGATGGCTTAAACCCACCAATCAGAGTGCTCTGAGCCTAATTGCAGGGTGGGGCAAGGTATTGTAAGCCTTCCCCCGCTCTGCAGAGCTCAGTCTGCGTGGAGCCCTCCATGGGTGAAGAAGGATTATTATTTTATTATTTTTTTTTAAGTGTGTCGGTTATTATGGATTTTTATTTGGCCTTTTTTGGGGGCTGAAAAAAGAAAACATCAAATGGTAAGTGTTTTTTTTTCCAGGTACTTAGTTAAATGGTCCCCCTCATTATTTTTAGGGTGATGGGGGTAGGTAGCTGTTAATTTTTTTGGGGAGGGGTGTGACTAGGGGTTTGGGGACCCCTAGTCACCCGGGGGAGGGAGGGTTATTTTTATTTAGGGCCCCCACCCACTGCTCAGAGGGGGGGCCAGGGGGAGGATGTCAGGGTCTTACCTGGGTTGGGAGTCTGTAGCGCAGATATGTTGCTCACCCTTGCAGATAGCCACAGGCCAAGGTGGTCAGGTAAGAATTCACCCGGCCTGTGGGTCTGTGCACGGGGGCTGTGCAGGATGAAGTACCAAGTCGCAGGACAGGCAAGGACACAAACAGCAGGATCGTCAAAGGATAGCCGAGGTCAAAGGATGCCAGAAGACAGGAACAACGAGGAGTAGCCGAAGTCAAGGGATGCCAGAGGTCAGAGTAAACGTAGTCAGAAGCCGGGGTCAATAACAAGTAGCAGCTCAAACGACAGGAACACTGGTACAAAGCACACAGCAGGATCAAAGACTTGATGCTGATCACAGGGCGAGGCTGAGTTTAAATACCTGCTAATGTCTGATCAGGGTCAGGTGAAGCACATCCAAAGTCAAGGTACAGCCTCCAGAGTAATAGACATGCCAGGATGAACAGGACCAGAATGACATGTGGAATACAAAAGCTGATGTGGCTCAGAGGAAGGAAGCAGGACCAGGACTGCGAAGTTCCCCGGTTCAAGTCCCTTGTTGGGAACTCCATGGGTGACCACGTCTGGCTGTCTGTTTGCTTCTGCGAGAACCGTGACAGAGGACTTTAGGGCCCCCACCCACCGCTCAGGGGTGGGGGCCTGGGGGGAGGACATTAGGTCCCCCCCTAATTAGTATTTAGGGACCCCACCCACCACTCAGGGGTGGAGGCCAGGGGGGAGTACATTAGGTCCCCCCCTAATTGGTATTTAGGGCCCCCACCCACCACTCAGGAGGGGGAGGGAGGATGTTTTTTGTGTTTTTGTTGTTTTGCTCACTGTTTAATAGACATGCCCCTACTCGCGGTATAGCGAGTAGGGGCATAATTTACTAATACTAAGTAATGTTTACCGTGGGAATTAGGGAGTTATCTACTTATTCATTCCTGTCATTACATGACTCGCCAAGTAACTTACATTTTATATGAATGTATGTTACTTGATTGTTGTAAGTGTTGCAAATGCTTACAGCTGAATCCTGGCTATGTTTGTATACTTTTTATTTAAAATTGTATACAGTGTAAAATTCTTCTTCCACTGGGTAAGTATATTAGGACTTATATAGATCAAGTGAACACTCAGTGTGAGGAATTTAGAAATAACCACCCCTGGTGTACATGTGGAGCGCTCAAAATATGACCAACTCACCCATATGAGTTTACATACAAATGTATACAAAGGTTCTGAGGCAGTATATCTGAAACAAATGTAAATACAAATGGTGCAAGTAACGTATAGAAATGGACACAATAGTTAAATAATCTATATAGACCCACTCACATATAGCTGAGCCCTATAGGATAGGTTTAGATCTCAGCAGCAGATGTGTACTTATGGCGACACAAAGCCCAAATCGATCCTCTATTTGTCAGTGAATCCTTTTGCATAGGAGAGAGACAAAAAGAAGAGGAGAGATCCTAGTGTAGTAAATCCCAAATAATCAGAGGTGGATATAGAATATTTGGCTTCTCACTTGGTAGGGAGCCCTGTACCTGGCTCCTGGTATGTAGATGTTTGTGCCTTTAAGGAGGCTACCACCCTTCTTTAAGCAGCAACAATGGAAGATGGGTATCAATATAAAACAAAATTTATTAAATTAACAATATACAGACAAAAATAAACAAAATTGTATAAATATAATAAAAAGTCTATATGTTTAAAAATGGATATTCCTATCTTCATGTGCTTCGGAACTTTGGCACTTCGGACCTTCGGTAACTTCGGAACTTCGACACTTCGGAAATTCGGTAATTTCGGAACTTCGGGACCTCAGTTATTCGGACATTTGGGTACTTTGTCCGAATTCATATTTGGCCTGAAACGAATTGCACATGTCTACTCCACTTCTTTTGTGGTTTTGGGGCTAGAAAAACCGTGGAATAGTGACCTTTTCTTTGTTATTTTATTGGAACATGTTCTTTCACCTGTTGTTTTAGGAGTTTCGATACGCAGTCCCTCATAGCTTTCTCTTTTTCTCCTTTTGCTACTCGAGATTGGGTAAACACATATTTTGTTGGAAATGTCTTGAATTCTATCCTGTATCCTTCGGCCAATATTGATAGGACCCAGGAGTCTGTCATGCTTCTGACCCAGACAGGATAAAAGAGATGCAGTCTTCCTCCTGTAAATCCTGGCTGGGCCGGCACAGGTTCAGAAGATTTTCCCTGATCTTGATCCTCTTCCTCTGACTGAGTGTTTTTCCAATTGGATTTGGCATCCTCTTTCTCTGGTTTATATGCCCTGCTCTCACGAAAGGCACTGTTCTTGTACCTCCTATCTTTCCATGCTTAAGAACCATATTTTTTGCCTTGCGGAAGAAAGGCTTTTTTCCCATCTGCAGCCTTATGGATAGCTTCATCCAAGACCTTCCCAAACAGGAGATCTGCTTGAAAAGGAAGAGCGCACAGGGATGCTTTAGAAGCATAGTTTGCTCCAGAGGAGTGCAGCCATAGTGCTCTTCTTGATGCTATAGACAGGCCTATGCTTTTTGCCACCATTCTGGTAACATCCAGAGATGCTTCAGAGCAAAACTCTGTCGTCAGCTTTAGATCTGTCAGTCCTTCCAAAAGATGATCTCTCCGAACTCCTTTGGAAATATCTTCCTCTAGGTTGTCTAGCCATACTTTAAAGGATCTTGACAGCGTGGTTAGTGCTACTGCAGGATGTAGCGCAGATGTTAACGCCAGGTATGCCTTTATCAGACTGGCATCTAACCGTTTCTCCATTGGCTCTCTCAAATAAGCCATGGAGTCAATAGGAAGAGTGGTCTTTCTTGTCATATGTATAACTGCCGTGTCGATTTTGGAGACTGAGTTCCAGGTTTTGCAATCTTCCTTTGAATACGGATATAATCTGAATGCTTTGTTCTTCAGAGTAGCTTTTCTCTCTGGTTTCTGCCATTCTTGGTAAATTATATCCTTGATTGTAGTGTGTACCGGAAAGGTAGGTCTATTCGACTTTAAATCTTCAAAATACTTGTCTGATTCCTTCAATTCAGATTCTTCTTCCGGGAATCTCAGGGTCTCTCTTATTATGTTGATCAGTTTATCCACAGCTTTAGAATCCAGCGTTCTGGAAGCATAGTTCACTTCACCTTCCTCTTCGTCTGACATATCTTCCATGCTATCACTAGACTCCGAGGAGATTTCTTCTCTTCTAATGCGTTTAGATGAGGACATCTTACTTGTGGACTTAAATCCCTCTGCAATTGCCTCTGTAATCTATTTTTTCAACTCCATTTGAGGAGACGGTCCCATTGCTCCAGCGGCTTCTGTTAGACAATCTTTACACAGGTTTCTTCCACTGGGTGCAATTTGATTGCAGTTAACACATCTGTTTGATTTTTCTTTATGTTTTCTTGGGGAATCCTCTTTTGGATTGCTTGGGCTGAAAAAAGGCCATTTTACCAATTATTTATTATGGGCCCATAGTGGCACTCTTTTTCCCCTCCTATATAGGTTAAATTAATTTGAGGCTCACCTATGTTTTCTAGATAGAGATCTCGAGGCAGAGTGAGAAGCCATCTAGATTAAAATACAAGAAGAAAAAAATATATATATATTTCTCTGTTACTTCCAATTTACAGAACAATTAGCAAGTATACCAGTAAGAAACAAAGAAAAATGACCTTATAAATATTTAATACTGCAAACAACTCCAGAGTGAAATTTTATAAATTTCCCGTTTTTTAAATTTTGGCCTGATATCTCTCTAAGAGCCCGGCGGTTCGTGCAAGCGCAATTGGATTTGTATGATGCCAATGATACTGCGGATGCCCCGCCTTCCCGAAACCGGAAGTGAGTTACAAACCGGCAAAACAACAAGAAACAAGCCCCTGGCAAGCCATTCAGCCTTACTAGACCCTGGAAACTCCCAGGGAGGAGCACAAATACCATAAGATAAGCACTCAAGAGCTATTCATATAGGAATTAGGGTAAGAAATAAAGGTTTTTTCAGACACTTACCCAGACTTCTCTTCTGCCACAATCTCTGAGGGGGTTATTGATGCTTATAAGGGGAATTTTTAAGGATACACCGACCCCACATCATAGAAGTATTTTTTAAAAAACATCCCTGTATTCCATTGATGTGGTACATATACTAAAATGTACCTAACTCAGTTAGTCCTGCTCTTGCAGGCTGTTTACTGAGTTCTTCAGATAAAGATAGGCTGAACTTTATCTGGTAAGAACCCATGGTACACATGGGAAGGTGGCCCTCAAAAGAAAATTAATATAGGATTTAATTCCTTTTGTCCTGTTAAGGACAGAAAAAAAGACTGTAGGTTGGAAGGAGGAGGGACCTTTTATGCCTACAGTTTGGTTATAATTAATTAATTGATTCCTGTCCTGTTCCTGTTGGGGGGCGGAGCTAACCCAGAAGTGATGCTGCCATGAATGGCCAGGAATGGTACCTTTATCTCTCATTCAAGGTTGTGACCAAAAATTTCACCAAAGTTTTACTGAAATTCTGGTTAACGCTTTCCCCCGGTTCTACCTATGAAGCACTGGTGAAGATCACCAGCTTATCATTCTTCATAGATGGTCAGACACGTTAAGTGAGTAACATAATCTCATCTGAAATTAACAGTTACAGTTATCTAGCTTTAGCACACAAACCTTTTTTTAAAACTTTTTTCCCAGAGGAAGGCAAGACAGATGATTAGCTCTATAAATCTGCACAGTTTAGAAGCAAAGCTGATTAAGAGATTTTTTTTCTGTTCAGCAAATTTGGCCTTAAATTTGAAATTCACTTTGAATTCCCAACAATTCTTACTTAATCAAATAACCCTAGAATAGTTAATAATATAGAAAGACAACTATTCTAGAAAATAAAAATTAACATAAATTATGTGATATTTACCTTTTGAGTCTTGATTGAAGATCTTGTCTTCATTTTTCTTTTTTCAGCCATATAAATGAGCAAAAAAAAATCTATCGGAATGAACCCTCCCCCCAAAAAAGGTCTGAATCACAAAAAAGTTAACAGAAAAATACAAACTTATATTATTGTAAAGCTGTCATAATTGAATTACATATTATAAAAACAAACAGAACCTCTTTCTAGATTTTACAGTATCACTGTTCTAATTATTTCATACAATTTTTATTTGCCTATTGAACTTTCTGCCATTTCTATGTACTTAACAAAGTGTTGAATAAAAAAGTACAAGATTTTTTTTGTAGATAGAAATAATAAAGTATTCAATACCTACTGGTGGGTGTTACAAAGATGCGTCTTGTAAGCAAACTACTCGAAGAGTATCCTTGAGAAAGCAGTGGCTTTCATTTAAGAAATAAAAAGGGATTTGCCATCCACTAAATGCTAGTTTTCAATAATTTACTTCCAGTCTGCATGTTTCTCTGCTGACATCAATGTGATCACACTCAGAAGAAGCTGTACATCTGCAGCTATTTGAAGCTTTTAGATGAAACTCATTCTTTACTGATTTACAGCTTACTTATATGACTATACCTGTTTAAAGTAATGCTTCAAAATAAATGTTGACATTTTTCTCTGCAAAACAATCCAGTTCACAAAAAGCCGAGGAGAAAAATAGGTCACTTTAACAACGTTAAATGTAGATTGAACATCTTAAATGTTTCTCAGGCACAAATATATCCAATGTTTCATCTACATTAAACTAAATTCAAGAAGCTAACTTTTTGTTTATAACTTTTTTTTTTTTTATTCTTTATTTTTGACAGTGCAGCAGAGGGTATACAAATTGCAGTGGTATAAACATATACATTTCCATAATAGACAATTGGCAAGCATAGATGGTTATGTATGCTGCACTGTTATTTTTGGGTTAAAGGCTTGGTATACATAGAATACATCAATTATAGGGTATTCCCAGCCCATATGGTGCCATCTGTCCGCTATTGTCGTGTACGGTATGTGGCTGGTCAGAAGGGTTGGCCAGAAGACGTCACATATGTCGGCTAGGCTTGTAGGAAAGTATATGTTAGGCGGGTGAGTCGAGTTGAGGGTAAGAAAAGTATGGTGAGTGAAGTAAAACAATTTATGAGTGGATACATCCAGTGTTGACCCCAGGGTGTGTATGTGCTGTCGCGTCATTGGGTCTCGTGTATCCCTGTTTGGGGTTACCTCTCCGGTATCGGTTGTAAGTCTCAGGCTGCAACTCTCTAGGGTGTCGAGGCCCAGAGGGGGGGGGGGGAGAAAGGTCTCATCCGTGTTTATGTATCCTCAGGCCAGAGGGAGTACCCCTGTAACATAGGTCGGCTGTGTTGGCTGTGTGAGGCGTTGCGAGGGCTATATTAAACAGTCAACCAGTGAAAAAGTAACAAAAGAAAACAAAAATGTAGATTTAAGACAAAAATAAAGGTAAGCGTTTTGGGAACAGAGAGAAAGTTCAAACCAGTGTTAAGGGTTATAAGTCCGAGCGGTCATCGGTGGTGGTGTTAGGAGGAGCCCGGTGGTTCAACCAGTGAGCTGAGGGTGGTTGTTTATAAATTTTTAAATCTTTTTGGAAACTAGTGCAGTCATAATTTAGGCTTATTGAAACATGATAACCAAAATCTTTTTTATAATGGCAATCTCTTGGTCTTGTCTCTTATGTTATATTAATGATATCATTATTATGATGAAGGGTATTGCAAAACATAGATCTGTGATTGTGTCTTCACACCAACATACAGCTTTAAAGCAAATTGAGGAGAAACAAGGTTATTTACTAAAATTTAAGGCCAGAGTAGCAAAACTGAAAGCAGAGCAGAATTTTTCCAGTTTAACTAGTTTGAACTTAAATTTGAAATTCACTTGGAATTCTCACTTTAGTGAATAACACTGTTGATGTGTCAATCTTTGCATAAGGTCTAAAAGTGCAAAGGTCAGTGAATCAAACATACTTTATATTACAACATGGGAAGCTAGAATGAGGCTTCAGTTTATATGCATATATACATTTTCCTTGTGTATGTTATCATGCCTTAGTATTGGTCTCGTCTCTTCACAGCATTACCTAGCTGGTCACCATTCTAAATCTGCCCATTTAGTAACAGGATTTGCTGGAATATCTGAAACCCTATAGCAATACTAAGACTTTGAGATTCGGCTTTAAACACAAATTAGACTGATGGGGTAATATTCTGATTTCTGAACCACCACGTGCTCATATCTGTGAGGAACTGACTCGCATAAGCCTGAACAAATTTGGTTTGGTAATTACTTTGCAGTGCCATTGCTATCACCAGATAAAAAGGTGCATAAAATAGAGTAGATGCTATTTTTTTTTTTTTTTTTGAGGCGGGAGGAATAAACAGCTGACATTGCCACGAAGGGAAAGAGGTCTGCTCTATCTTGTTGGCTATATCTCCAATCTAGACAAAATAAAAGATCAAGTGACAACTGGCCACCAACAGAGGGAAAAAGAAGGATCTCTAATACAATCTATAGTTCCAAGTAGGATTTTTCCAGACACTTACTGCATGTACAGAGGGAAGCAGACTAGAATTGATACAGTATGTTTTACCCTTGCTGTGCATGTGTGGTAGTTGGAGATACAGTAGCTTTTAGTGCTTTGCCAGCATTATGACTGTAAAAACATTACCTGAAATGTATTCCAAAACTTCTGGAGTGTCAAAGGTTGCCTACCCCTGGCCTAGGTCACTGATTCTAGTGTAAGAATAGGTATCCCTTTTTGCCATATCTAGCTAGCAGCTACTACCAGGGGCATTTGAAAACATTTTGAGTGGTAGATAGGAGATGGCCATTTTCTCATTGATTCTAGAGTAATACTAGGTTACCAATACACACTGGTTAAACATATTTTTCTTTTTTTGTTAACGTGAAAGAAAATCATATTTTTTTTTTTGGGGGGGGGGGGTTAATCCAGTGTGTGCTGTGGAAGTATGACAGCACTGTGTAATGTTTCTTAACATCAAACACATTAACATTACAGTAGTAAATCCAACCCATTTTTCAATACAAACGCCTATCTTGAATGAATAAAACTGTTGCCACCATTACCATTAATGGGATTAGTAGCATGTCCATTACATCCTATTCACCACCCAAAAGGCAATTGGATTTTCTCAGCCTTTTAATGCTGAAATAACCACTGCCACTGCAGCTATTTTTATCACATTTAGTTCAAGCATTACAGCTTCTTTGTTTTATGATGCTCAGAGCAAGGGATCGATGAAAGTTACTAGTTTTGCCGTTGCCTATGTTACCCCCTTTTCTTCCCCTGATGAAGCAAGTAATTCGAGGCTTTGTTGGTGCTACCTGTGCCACCATCAGTGCCACTCTTTATTGAAGCAGTAGAGCAGAGTATCCAAGTAGTGTCCCCAATATATGGTCTTGGTGGTAGTGAGGATGATGATCATGATGGTGCTCTATCCCCCACAACTCCAACCATGTGTCTGCCCCAGGAGGAAATACATTATTGCCCTCATGTTCAGCACATATAGTATAAGGTTTTGCCTCTTTTTGTTATATTTCAAATAGTTGCCAAAGAATATGGCAACTATAGGAAAAACCATAGTTGTCAAAATATTCTTTGGTGCTATGGTTTTCTCTGTTGTCCAATAGACCTTCTACTATCTCTATTTCTATTTAACCATAGGATCTATTCACTAAAGAGTGAATTGTGAATTAAACCCAAACAGTTCATGTGTCCCCTCCCTCCCCAAAATAAATTAGAAACAATAGAACATTTCTCCATTTAAGCTACTTTGACCTAATTTATCCAAATGAGTTACCAATTTACCACAATTCATAGTTTGACGGTGAAACCAACTTGGATTGCCTTGTCTCTGTCTCCCAGTTCCCGTTGGTGACAGTGTAAGGGTTAACATATTGCTGTAAATCAGTAATAGCTAACCTTAACACTGCAGACATTTATGAATTACACATCTCATAGCCTGAATGTTACTTCATGATGACTGGTAATCATGGTAAGTTAGTTCATAAGATCTGAGGTAGCAAACATTGCCATAACCACATTAGATGAAAGATGGTACATCGAATTTGCAGTCAAAGTGTGCTCTTATCATTGTTAAATGAGCGTAATAACCTCTAACAGGAACCTTAACAACCATTACATAAATACTCTTAGAAGTGCTTTTATATATAGCAGATATGAGAAAATACAACCTTATGAAGTCAATCTTGGCAGATAGCAAAGAAGTAAGAGGTGATTGCAAATTGCATCCAGTGTTCTTAGTGTACACTTCAATTTACTAATAAAACAACCTTATTTTTTTAGGGATCTTTGAGTGGTATCTGTACAATTTACCAGGTTTTGAGTGATCATGTTTACCAATGTGAGATAGTAAAGTTGCTGGATTGTAATTAAAATGTTGCAAAGAGCTTTTTAATCCTAAATTTATTTAATGAGAATTTTCTCCAGCTAATTGATATTGCATATTTCCAGGTTTGATATATGCACTATATAGTGGAATATTAGTTATTCTAATTATGCAGATGAGATGCCCAGTTTTACATCTGCGTGAATATTAATGTATTAACCAGGCCAACCCCTCGAAAACAAACAAACAAACAAACAGAGATATATATATATATTATATAAATAAAGAGGGTCCACCATCATAAGGTGCAAACCATTCATAAGCCTCAATAATAAAAAGGACAGATTAGACTGTGCTAAATAACATCTAAAGAAGTCAGACCAGTTGTGGAACAGCATTCTTTGGATAGAATATACTTAGAAAGACCTGTACCAGAATGATGGGAAAGAGCATGGCTTATGATCTAAAGCATACCATGTTATCTGTAAAACAGAGGCAGTGTGATGGCATGTGCATGCATAGCTTCCAATGGCACTGGGTCACTGGGTGTTTATTGATGATGTGACAGAAGATAGAAGCAGCTGGAGGAATTCCGAAGTGTATAGGGATATATTGTTTGCTCAGATTCAGACAAATTCAGCGAAGTTGATTGGACAGCACTTCACTTTACAGATGGACAACAACCCAAAATATACTGTGAAAGCAACTCAGGAGCTTTTTCAGGCAACAAAGTGGAATATTCTGCAATGGCCAAGTCAATCACCTGATCTCAACCCAAAAGAGCATGAATTTCACTTGCTGAAGACAAAACATGAAGCAGACAGACCCACTAACAAACAATAACCAAAGGCTTGGCAAAACATCTCAAAGGAGGAAACCCAGCATTTGGTAATGTCTATGACATCAAGCAATCCTGCAAAGGATTCTCAAGAAAATTTTATTTATGATTTTATTTTAATTTATGATTCTGGTAATTTATCCAATTTCATTTAAGTCCCTAAAATAAGGGGACTGTGTATAAAAATGTGCAATTTTGAAACGTTTCATACTGAATTTTTGTTCAACCTATTGAATTAAAGCTGAAAGTCTGCACTTCAATTGCATTTCAGTCGTTTCATTTCAAATACATTGTCATGGCATACAGTACATTTATTTCCTGACCTAACTATACATACATACACACAACGTTAGGGTGTTCGTTGGGATGCGTTAATGTGACTAGTTTGTGATGGACTGGTAAACGTGACTAGGTTGGTGATTGAATGCTAAGTGGGACATTTAAGTGAGTGGGAGTGAGTGAGTGTGTGTGTGGAGGCTGCTTGTGGTCTTGTATGCTTGTGGGGTTGCATAGGTAGGGGTGGCTGCTTGTTGTGCTGCATTTTGATTGTAGTCTGTGTGTGGTGTTGCTGGTTTTAGGAGATGTTGCTTGTGGGGCTGTGTGTGTGGTGATGCTGTTTATGGGGTTGTTTATTTCGGGGAAGCTACTTGAAGGGCTGTGGGTGTGAGGGGAATGAGGCTTGTAGGACTGCATGTGTAAACGGGTCTGTTTGCAGTGTAGTTTGTGTGTGTCCATGTAAATAGGGGCTGTATGTGGATAGGGGTTTAGTTTGTGTTTAAGGGGATATGATCTGTTGTGTGTGTGTTGGAGGGATAGTAGCTTTTGTGTGTGTGTGTTTGAGGACAGGGGCTGTAAAGTGTGTTTTGGGGGATTGTGGCAGTAGGGTATATGTGGGTAATAGGGAAAGTGGGGTCAATTAGGAGAAAAAGGGATAGTCGGATTTATTTGAGGTAAAGGGTGTAGAAGGGTTTATATGGAAAGAACATTGTGGGATGTAGTGTGTTGTAAATTGGAGCTGCAGTGTGTGTTTGAGAAGGGGTAAAGGCTATAGTGGATAGGGGCTCTAGTGTGCATTTGGGTGTGATAGAGACTGTTGTGTGCTTTGGGGGAGACAGTCGCTGTTGTGTGTGTTGAGGGAGCTGAAAGGGACTCTAGTGCGAGGGATAGGAATTAAAGTGGGTGCATAGAGGCTGTACTGTGTAATAGAAGCTATAGTGGGAGAGTAGTGGCAGTAGTGGGGATGTAGTAGTGTGTGATAGTGGCCATAGTGGGGTATAAGGGGCAGTAGCAGGAGATAGTGGCTATAATGGGGGTATATGAGCTGTAGTGGGGAGATAGTGCTTGAATATGGGCTGTACTAGGGTGATAGGGGCTGTACTGGGGGTAATGGTCTATAATGGAAGAGTAGTGGCTATAGGGAGTTCTAAGGGTTGTAGTAGGAGTATAGGGATAATTTGTGTCCATAGTGCGGATTTAAAGGCTGTAGTGTGATATAGGGTATATCGTGGGGAAAGACTTAGTATGGGGACATGGGCTGAAGTGCTGTATTAAAATAAAATGAAAAAACTAAACACAAATAATAAAAAGTTAAAAGTTAACAATAAATAAGGGGGCAGGGCTTAGCAGTGGAACCACAGACGCCATTTCTAGAGCTCCGCTACTCCCACACAGAAATTTGTGAAATATTCACATTTCTGCCGTCCATCGACCTACCTGCAGACCAAGCAGAATACAGAAAGGCACACACTGATGCTGTTTTCCAACAACCGGTTGCTAAACAGAAACGCCAGCCTCCTAAGGTCTCACACGCAGCCAGAGGAGAACGCCACATGCCTCCGCAACCAGTGGGACCCGACTGGCTCACACCCGATTCCAGGAGCCGGAGGAGATGGGTAAAAAGATCCACAAATCTCAGGCACATATGCCCCAAGAAACAGAAGACATTGGCATGCTGCTCCAACGCATGCCAAAGCACAGGGACCTAGTGCAGGCTGAGACTGAGGCCTATGATCTTCAGGAGAAGGGAGGGGTGAGTGAAGATGCCCAGGGGCCACAGCACGGCTCCAAACCACAAATACCCCATCCAGCCTAGTACCTGCAACAAAACAGGACATTGATAACTTCTTTGACAGAATACAACAGCTTTTTGATGCCGAATAGCCGCGGTGCGGACTGAAGTACAGGCTGTCACCATCCACGTACAGATCTCTGAAACCGACATTGCCAACCTGCAACGCAAATTTACAGCAGTGGGAGATTCAGTTAAAAAGCTACAGGAACACCACTCAGACATGTCGCTGAGATTAAATGCACTGGATGAAAGATCCCGCCAGAAAAACTTAAAGATCAGGGGTGTCGCGAACACAGTGACTATGGAAGACCTACCGCACTTCATCAAGCTATATTGACTACACTGCTCCCAGCAAAACAAGCTAAGCAATTCACAAATGACGGAGCTTACCCTACCGCCAAGTCCCCTTAGGTTCCGCTCACAGCTCCAAGGGATATCTTACTATGCTGCGGAACGAGACAAGACAAACAAGCCTTGCTAAGAGCAGCTCAAAATAAGTTGCCTATGGACTTTGAGACCCACAAGATCTCACTCGTCCAAGATCTACACCGCTCCACTCTACTATGGAGAAAAACAATGAAACCTGTGACGAAGTGCCCTTCGCCGCTTGTGCCTGGAGGGGACTACTGGCTAGCCTCCTGCCTTCCAACTATGGCCCCTGTGCTGATAGCTGTATTTTCCCCTGCAGAAAGGTTTATTTGTGTATTTCTGCAGGGGCGTTCGGGACTTTCAGTATGTGAGTAGTGCTACCCCAGATAGCTATGCCATGGAGAAAAGACTATGGAAAAGACTTTGGCTCCATGGCGATTGAACTGTAAGTAGGTGATCTGAGCGCCATTCGGTAATAATGTGCATTCAGATCTAAGCTATCTGGGGATATGTTGCATGTATGTTTTATGTAGTAATTGTAACATTGTGTAATTTTATGTCTTTTTATAAACATGTGGTTAATGGATTCTTGCTTCTGTCCTGGGAGATTATTTTATTACTTCCCAACTATCTCCAGGATAGAGAGGAGGGATTGTGATCTCACTGTGGGAAGTTTTGTTTGTATTATCTGTGATAAGCTAATATCCAATATGTGTCCCATTGTTCCATCAGGTCCCCTAGGGGAGTGTCCACCTGGTGGACACTTGCATAAATGCCGGGCAGGTAGCCCTCAATAAACCAGACCTACTTGCACCTTTCTTGAAGCCTTGGCTCATGCTTGGGGGAAGGGATACCTACACGGGGATTGCTATAATCACTTACTCCCCAGAGTAAGCTCTTGTAAGAGCTTGATTTGTTCCTGCTACGCTCTCTGGATTTAGGAGAGGTTCACCCACTGGGAGCTGGATCCTGGTCGTGGATCCAGGGTGGGTGAGAGATTGCGAGACCCCGACGCAGCTGCATCGCTGGAAGTGGGGTCCGCAGTGCTGATGGTGTCGGTTGGAGTGCTGGGATTCCTCGGCAAGCGCTAGGAGCATCGATTGGCGGAGGTACTCAGTCGGAGTGCCAGCTTTCCGTCACAAAACCCATCACACAACAGCTGCAAGAGGCAGGAATAACATATAGATGGATTACTCCTAGATCCCTGATGGTCATCAAAGAAGGCAAGCAGATTAAGGATACTAACGTGGTGGAATCCACCACCTTCTTGGCAGCGATTGGCATAGGAGATGTCCCGCAGGAGCGGAGGGTCCAAGCCACCAACAGGGCATGGGATATGGACAATATCACCCCTTTCATTCCACGATATGGACAAGGAGCTGTGACATTGGGGAACCACGCTATCACAGTCTATGCTTAAGTCTCTAGCTCTTCCTTGACCTAACCTCTACACTACTAACCTTTAACTCTATTCTAACTGTACTAACCTATCCATCACCCACCGGAGTCCCCACCGACATTCCCACCAGTTAGGGACTTCGCAAGACCTTCACAAACCAGGGTATATCAAAGCGCCGTGACTAAGCACACTGTATTTGGACCTTATGTTGCATTGTTTGGTATAAGATCCTACTTCCATGTTTTACTATGTTTTCTATGTTTGTATATGGTTTATAGTATCTTTAGACAACTATGTGGTCAATACACACCCTGGTATGACCTGGCGGGCTCCTTACACCCGACTATGAATCCCCCTCACGGGCCCCGATTCCCAGGCGACATACTGACGTAAGAGCATGTTATGTGAGGCATGATTTATAGTATTTATGACCTAGTCCATTATAACAAACTATGGGTGATAACAAAGTTTATACAATGTTCAACAACTGAAAACACAGTGAACCAAGCATGTAACCTTTTATTCTAATGTATTCTAACGCATCACCTGCAAGAATAAATACATTTTTAAAAAAGCTAACTAAAACTTATTCTCTAGTACCTGAGGTTTACTTTGGATCATGGAGGGGGTTATCCTGGTAGTCTGATGGGAGAAGCAGCTTGTCTGCACTTCTGGCTGATTCCAGGGGAATGTTTCAGAGCATTGCCCTGGTAACCCGGAACAATGCTCTGATACAATAAAGTTACAGGGCAGCAATAAAGATCAAGCAGGGTCGGCTAAAAAGATCTCCCATATCAGCTTCTGCCACCTACTCCCCCCATCCTCGTAGAATGGGCTGGCCAGTTCCATCCTGAGACCATCTTTTAGCATACCCGGCCTCAGGTTAGACCCTTGCATTTTGATATTTTGGGGACATTAACAATATTAACAAACATCTAGTTAAGTCCTTTCACTGTTCCAGTTGTCTCTTTAACTTTTACTTTGAATTTTTCTTATAAAAAAAATAAAAAATTAATTATTATTTGTTTGAAACATAGGATAATTACCTTGCACATTCAATTAAAGGACCACTCCAGAACCATAGAGACTTCAAATATATGCATTTCTATCAATGTGAGACCTGTGATAAGCTGAAAGTGTCGGTTTATGGCCACAGGAGGAGGAATAGGCAGAAGGACAGAAAAGTCATGCACTGTGAACAGCACTTTAGGGTTAACATGTTCAAAATAGGTTTACCCCATAAGATGGTCCAGAAACCTTAAAGACTTTATTGAGATATAGTGGTTCTTGTGCCCAAAGAAAAAAGCAGTTTAATGTATAGATTGCTGTTCATGGATAATTTTAAAAATTACAGTTGTGTAAATTTACATAATTTTAATGTGTCATATATTTGTTTATCCTTTCCAGAAATATTGAGTCATACAGTGATATAAATATCGTACTATATAAAATAGCTCAAACAGGCTCTGAAATATCAGTGCAAAGTGTTTTTGAAACTTTATTTAAAAATCTAAGCAAACAATCTCCTTATAGATAATTATAAGTAACCTGCCGGCATTTTGGGGAATTCTGACTGTCACAATTCCAGCAGAATGCAAACATTGCATAACAAACAAAAATTTAATTCAACTGCCTTGATAAAAGCAGGCTTTTTCTCTTCACTTGTTTGCCACTCAAGTGCCAGGGCACAACATTGCAAATGATTGAAGCTGTTACATTGATTTCCATGATGTGATATTATTTTGGACAAGGTCTTTTTATTTATTTATTTTTTTACTATCCCTGCAATGCAGAAGTGATTGGTTAACAAAACAGCATAGCTAATTAAAGCTCAAGCTGGATGCCTTCTGGATGTTAGGGCAAACAGAATGAGGCTTTTGGCATGTTAAATCATTGACTGAGGGCATCACATTACAGTATTCATTACAAGTTACACACCTGCCAATGTGCACGCATGAATTGCCATATTCGGAACCCAATTAGAACACATAGCATATTAAATGAATAAATAGATCATTTTTAATGGAACATTTTGAGTTTACACAGCCCATGTACTGTGACAGCAAATAACTAAAACAGAAGCAAATGAACTAAAGTCAAAATTACCTGCAGTAGTACAATATATAGTTCTTCATAACAAAAATGATGTCCAATTACACAACACAAGCCGGACACTAAAACAAAATATTTTGTTAGTACAAATCATCTAACCAAACTATTTTGAAAAAAAGAAAAAAAAAAATACATACATTTTGTCTATTAAGCTACAGCAGGTTTAAATGCGTTCATTTACATTAGGGAATTATACTAAAATCAGCGGCAACAATTTTATTTTCTGTAGAAGAAGGAGTTCAAAGGGTTAAAAGATCACTAGAGTGTGCTTACTGCAAATGTATCATGTCCAAAGAAATATTCATAGGTCCCAGCTGTCCATTTTAGTGCTAAATGATTTAATATGCAAAGACTATAATTTACATAGCAAGTGGTTGTGTGAAATGAATTATTTATTCACTGACAAATACCCATTGCCTATTGTACTGTCGGATAGAAGATGAACCATATATGACCCTTTGTGCAAATTTGCTTTAGAGAATGTATTATCTTTGTGTATAAGTGACATTGAAGTTATAAGTAGTTTCTGTCACTGGAAATGCAAGTAATTTAAAGGGACAATCCAGGTTGGAGTTGGCCCATTATTTTATAAATGCATTTTATAGGTGTCACTAAAATTAAATGCAAATACAGTAAGCTGGAATTAAAAAAAAAAAGTAATATATAATCGCATTGAAAGAAAATGTATTTGCCCCAAAGTCTGCAGTTTTTTGCAATAAGCTCTCACTTTTGGTTTGAAAGCATAGAGGGATCCATCTTAATGGTTGAACTCGATGGACTTGCACTAGATTACTGTTTTTTTTTTAAATGAGATTATTAAGTGACTTAACGGCAATGGGGATCAGTCAATCAAGATGATCACTTTACTTTATATGTTGTAGCACTGCTAAGCTTGCCGATAAGCAGCACCTTACGGGCATGCAAGCATTCTGAGTTGTAGTTTAACTGTCAAATTTCTACTATTGTGTAACAGCTAAACTATAGCTTTCATAAAGCAAACTTATGATACCTTTTAAAGCAATAATTTTGGATTAAAAGTAAAACACTGCACGTTTATGAGGAAACCGTAGAAAAGTTGGAGGGGCAATACTAATTATTATGAAAACAAAAGGAAGATTAAAAAAAAATACCAGCTTAACCAACTGTAACGTATCCTACATAATGTCAAAATACCGTATTTAAGCATTGCTCCTGTCCTTTTATTCCTGCAAAGTAAAGCATTGCCATTTGTATACATGGCAATGTTTTCATTTCAAGGGGACTCCTTTGGGGTCTTAACAGAGCAGGAGATAAGAAATTATAAATTAAATAGACTTTGCAATAAAGAATGTGTAAACATTAGATGACTCTTTACAGGAAGTGTTTAGGAAGGCTGGAAGTCACATGCAGGGAGTTATGACTAGGGATGCAAAAACAAAGTAATTTAACTCCTAAATAGCAGAGAACTGAGCAGCGAGACTTAATGGGCATGATCTATACACCCTTTAAGAAAAAAAGCATTAAGGGGACATTAAGGCAAAATTGACTCATGAAGATGATAAAACAAATCCAAGGCTAAGCCCATGGCAGAGATGCTTTAAGCTTTTACTGGAATGGATTTTGTATTTTTGATTTAAGGAGTATTTCTTTATCCCATGATATAGAAATGTTTTTGCATTATATTCTATGGATGTTCTAAGAATGTGATACACAGATTTAATGGACATGCAATTAAAAGATATTTATTGGTATGTAATTATTTAAATATTTAGATCCCAACGTATTGCAAGACGGCTGTATCAGAGGAATATACTGAGCTTTTGGACATTGGCAAATTCCCGAAGGCCCAATTTGCAACATTACTGTCTTTTCATATTCACAAGCTGTCCAGCTCAACCTCTGAAGGCCATTAGCTTGCCAGTTTTACAATGTCTGTAATTAACATGGTAATAATCAATTTGGCCATCAAAGGCAATATGTTAAGTATTTTTTCTGAAAGCATTGCTTGTATGTTGCTACTGAAGACAGGAAGACATGCATGTTGAACAAAAATATCACAAATTCAGCAAAAAAATTGTGATTAAAGTGACTTGTAAATTAAATTGTTTGTCACTATTGATTACATTTTTGTTATTCTTTTTATCTTCTGACACATACTATATACTGTGTAAAATGATATAAAAGTGCTACGTTTTGCTTATATACTGGGAAATCCTGACAATTTCTTCCTCATTTTAAAGAGAAGTTTTTTTTTTCAAAAAGTTTATATTTATTTATTTGTATAGTATATATTTATTGAATATATACATAGTATATGTTTATTAAATATATACTAAATAAATATAATATTTTTTCATTACTCCTCCTTTTTCACTTCTGTGAGCCATGTATTCTTTTTATCTTCTGACATTTGGGATGTATTGTAAAAAATTTACTAAATGTGCTACTTTTTGCTCATGGAAAATCCTGACAATGTTTTCCTCCTTTACGTCCTTCGCTAAAACTAATTTTTGTTATCATAACACTGATAGAGTAGTTATAATAGCCATAATATTTTATATTTTTATTGCTGGATGGTGGTTATGCATGCAAACATTACATCTTTATTAATAATGTACTTTAAAGGAATGCAAATAAAAAAAAGAAGCTTAGTTATCATATTGCAAGTGCAACTCACAATATTACGTTACGTGTTACCGAGCAATGTTTCTTGTTGCTGACCGAGAAACCGTTGCACATAGAGATATTGGCAAAGGCACAGATAGACACAAAGATATTGACAGAAGCACATAAAGAATGATGAAGACACTGACATAAATGCAGATACACTGAAAGAGAGATTGAAATACACATACAGACAATGGTAGAGTCACTGACAGACTTGGCACAGGCACTGAAAGAGACACACAGTGACAAAGACACAGAGTGGCACTGACAATAACAAAGACACTGACAGAAACATGAAAAAAGGCACAGATACAAAGAGTGTCATACACACATACCCTGACACCCCCCATACATACACTTACACTGCCCCTGCACATATTGATACACAAAAACAGTGATTGATCCACCACAAACATTGTCACACTAACA
>OW240913.1:285496406-285512843 GCA_933207985.1 Pelobates cultripes
GGGCATGGTTGTTACTTATTTTGGCTGGTATTAGTTTGTGATTACAAGGCCTTCTGCAAGTCTCTTGGTATCACGGCGGTCCCTTGAGGCAGCTTGTCCGGGCCGGGTAAGTTCCATTTCCTGAGAAGTCTGTCTCAGTCTTCTGGTGAGAGTGTAGTCTCCGTCTTTCTGTTCTTTGAGATGAGGAGTTTGAGAGGGCATCCCCAGCGATAGGGGACTTGATGCTGCCTGAGGATGCTGGTGACTGGTTGGAAAGCCTTCCTCCTCCTCAGCATTGCCGTGGACAGGTCCGGGAATACCTGGATGTTGTTGTATTGAGCAGGTAAGTTCTTGTTTGTCCTGCTCTGCTTGAGGAGAAGTTCTTTCACGTGGTGATAGTGGGCGCATAAGATTACATCCCTGGGGACCGTGTCCGGCAAGTGTCTGGGTTTAGGTACCCGGTGTGCTCTGTCTAGAAGCAGCATAGCAGATGGCCTGGTGACAGTGCATGAAAGAAATCATGGAGGTAGGCCTGCAGTTCTGCTAGTGTCACCGTTTCCGGTATATTTCTTAGTCTCAGGTTGTTTCTGCATGCTCTGGCCTCAATATCCATTAATTTGTGTTCCATGGTGAGTATTGTTGATTGCAGCGTGTTTACGTGTGCTGCTAATTGATTGTGCGCATCTAGGCTCTCCTCCATTTTCTCTTCTATGCAGGAGGTTGTGGCCCCTAGATCTCGTATGTCTTTTTTCAGGCTTGCCAGGCCTGCTGTCCAACCGGCCATCATTTTGCTTGAGAAGGCTTCCAGTTGCTCCATGAGGAACTGTTTAATGACTGTCTCCTCCATCGTTTGATCAGCTGCGTTGTTGGATGGATTATCTCCATCTGTGTCCTCCCCGCCATCATGCTGGTGCGTCTGCACTGTTTGTTTTGAAGATGGCGTATTTTGGACAAAGAAATTGTGCTTAAATTTGTAGAAAATGATCAAGGCACTCCAATAGTTTCCAATTCTTAAGGCAATTTATTTGGACCAGGCTGAAATGTTGCTTTGTAGTTCCTGGTCTAAATAAATTGCCTTAAGAATTGGAAACTATTGGAGTGCCTTGATCATTTTCTACAAATTTATCCGCTTGGTCCTTTTGGGTACTGGGACTTTTTCAAGAGCACCCTGGATTCCCTAGTGAGGAGCTGAGTGCACTTCCAGCTTTGATTATACAAAGAAATTGTGCTTGTCGGCTTTAGATGCTTGCCTCTTCTGTTTAGATTGGGACATGATGTAGTGATGGGACTCTAGGTTGTCTGTAATTTGCTTTAATCGTGTTTTTTTCGGAGCCCATGTGCAGGAGCTAAAGATTACGCTGCCATCTTGCTCCGCTGGTAGCCACGCCCCCTATAGTTGTTTTAAAGAGATGTTTTACTGTATTAGTTGCAAATTTAATTTAATGAAGGATATTTTTACCCACTTCAAAAAGGCTACTGTTTGATATTCCCGGAGGAAGAAACACAACATAATGCACTTTGCCAGAAGTTATATACGACTGGAGGTAATGAAAGCCCCAACTAATATGGTGCCCAGACAAAATGTAATGACGCAGAGTAACACAGGAAGGTGGAGTGACGCTAATGCGTACTGACATGCACTAACACCAGAAATGATGGCAAAAGAAAAAAGTCAGGAAAAGCACACAAAGGAGTTGTGTCACTTCCTGTATGTCAGGGATCTTACATGGAGTGGGAGTCCGGCAGAGTTAGAGTTAAAGTACCCTTTGCAATTTGACACAGGATGAGAGGACTCAAGACAGAAATCCCCAAGGCTGCGACACAGTGCACTGGGGCTGAAATAACCAGTGCTTCCAGGAACGCAGTACAGACAAGGGATATCCAGAAGAGTAGTCAGTAACAGAATCAGAAGTTAGGACAGGCGGCAATCAGGCGAAAACGGTAGACGAGCAGGGATTAAAACCAGGAGTCAGATGAATAGCAGTGAAACCAAACAGGAACAGGAAACATGATCTGACAACAAGAACCAGCTTAGCAGGGTTTAAATAGGGAGTCTCACCCAATCATCAGTGAGCCAGGAACAGGTGTTCAAATGTCCAGAATTAGAGATTCAGACAGCATGAACCCAGGAACTACATAAAAGGAACAAGAGATACGTGGAGTCAAGGGCAAGGTGTCTGACTGGGAGACCCAGGTTCAGACCCAAATACCCATAATTAGCACATAGCATCCTGACACTGTAGATATCATCAACTCACAACATAAATCCATACATTAGCGATGACAAAGACAGAACGCAGATTAAAACTATCAGTGGCACTTATATAACCACTAGATCCTCTAATTATTTGTACTTTGAAAAAGTCAGTTACACATGAAATATGCCAGTGTCTGATACTTTTTTTTTCATTTAAACTTTTATATTTGTTTTACTTGACTTTATTGTAATGAGTTCATTTTTGCTTTTGGAAAAGTTGCTGTGTATTGTGTTGTTCATGGTAAGTATATGCATAACTCATGCTTCTCATATTGAGCATACATGTGGTCAGGAATATTTAAGTAGGCTTTTTCTCTGCTTCAGGAGATTTATACTAAACTATGCAGGCTTCACTATTCATTGTATTCTTTATATCTATGTATTACCTTATAGCTTGAAGTTGGGGAACAGTAACCATCCATATTGGGAAACAAAACTTACACTTCACCCTCAGGCTCACATTGTATCATACAAAAGGCTAACTCTTTTTTTTTTTCTTTTTTACTTGAAAAGGGTGATATACAATTTCAACCTATGTATGGAGTGTTGCAAATTGGGATGCCTTTTTTTCTGGAGAAAACATGACAGTTCTTGAAAAAGGGTATAAAGATATTCTGAATAAGATAAAATTCTTCATCCTAGATGACTATTAATTATATTCATTATACTCCGTTTAACATAGTAGATTTTAGAATACTTGTCTAAAATTTTCTATTAGTAGTTATTTTGTAAAAGTAACATTTTACTAACAATCTATAAAATAAACTGTCTGGATTATGTGAATTGCTCAAGCACCTTTAGTCATGAATTCTACGTTTCTTTAGACATATTGCTTGTGTTGAATGAACACAAAATGAAACAACATTGTCTTGGAAAACTAAAATGCTCCCACTAGTATTATGGAATGTATGTGCATTTTACTCTATGGACTAATGTTAATAACACTGTAGAGCCTTAAGATAATGTCTGTGTATTTAGATAACTATATAAAAGCTCTTTTTTGAAATATATTACATAGATTTAAAGAGTCACCAAATGTTGGCTCTCAGATGCTGATTCAAGTAAGTTCATGACTGATAGACCATTATTGCATTATTTACAGAATTGTTTTTAATTATTTGATACAAACTACGAATAGTCATTTATGGTATAAGTAAGCCAATTTTCAATGGTGTGGTTGAATCATGTTATATTTAACTAGTTTTTCAGCATTTCTTACAGGGCGATTTATGCATAATTTGTCTTAATTATGTATTTTTTCTTACATTTTTGGCTAGTTATATATAATATGCTAACACGTAAATAAAAATTGATTCTTGTAAATACATGTCTCCATTTTTGGGTCCAGTTAGAAATTGTTTTCAGTCCTGCAGCAAATGCAACAAAATGGAAAGTAAAAGAATATGAATTAGTTTTTGAATTTCAATCAATAGCTTTCTTTTACTTTTATTTCTTCATTTATTTCTTCAAAGTTTTAATTCTGTTCAAAACAAAAATATTTTTTAAGCAAACAGATTTGTAATCAAACTAAAACCAGCATGGAGAGTCGAATGTGGAAGTTGTAAATATTTATTATCATTCTATATATTTTCTAAGTTCAGTATCATTTCTTAGTTTAAATCTCTTCAAATTATTGCAATGATTCAGCAATGAAAATAGCTTAACAGTATGACGACATCTACAGTGATTATTATTATTAATATTATTATGATTCTCGTGATATATTGTGTCATATTGATTGGCAGAGCTTTGATCTTCTCTAGGCAATTATTGGAAGATTTGTGACATTGCAGACTTCATCAGTAAATATAGATATAGAAAAATATTTGATTTTTCTAAATGAAGTTGTATTTATTATTGAGCATTATTTACACATCTGGAGACAAATTAAATCATTCAAGTTTAAAGACTAAGGTGAGTAAACTTAGTATTAATATGTCTATTATTTGCATTATATTTATATATATATTTATCATGAAAGTATTTAGTTATACTTTTGACAGGAATCATAACTTAAATAGAAATTAGGAGACATCCACCTTCACTTTAACAGGGCTATTTACTAAAGTGAGAATTCAAAATGAAATTTTAAGGGCAGAGTAGCTGAACAGAAAGCATAGATGACTGAGATAATTCAGTTCACATTGAATTCTCACTTTAGTGAATAGCTCTGTAAGATATTTTCCTTTTATTGGTTTGATTCATCTATGGCGACTAAGATTAACAAGGTTCCTTACTTTCCTCAGGTTCTTGCATTTTTAGGAGGGAGTCACTATTCATGATCAATAGTAACATAATCTGTGTTATTTGTGATTTTAATATACTGCAGAATATCTTCTCTCCTTTATGTCACCCATTTAATTGATGCATACTTTAAAAATGTCTCCAACTTTTT
The DNA here is from genome assembly GCA_933207985.1 of Pelobates cultripes. Lineage (NCBI taxonomy): Eukaryota > Metazoa > Chordata > Amphibia > Anura > Pelobatidae > Pelobates > Pelobates cultripes. The sequence goes on from OW240913.1 coordinate 285,501,038, forward strand.
GTCTCTCATGAACAAAACAAAACTGTATTTACTATTATTATCACTGTCATTTCTGTTTAATATGTTTGGGCAATCTCCTTAAACTCTTATAAAGACCTCAGCACCTTTTTAATATAAAATCCATCTCTCCTATAAATGTTTTTGCCAAGGCTGCTCCATATCTCTGAAGATCGATGCATGCAATCTATTACTCATTCATTCCGTATCATGAAATGCATCTTTTAATGAACTTTATATCACCCAAAGAACTAAATAGCCTTACCCTAATAGCTCAGCCATGTCTATAATCTTGCTAGCTCACTTATTGTTAAGTAATCTTCTAAACACTATGTGTACTATATAGTGATATATTATATCCTCTGTCATTTTAGAGGGATTTTTTTGAGACACCCACAATTTGGCTTGGCAGAATCAGGAAACAAATCAGAAAGGTGTAAAATTGAACCAATCCATATGCTGTAAAATGTTTACCTAATATAATGTGTATATTTTTTTGCAGTAGACAAAATAACCCATTCTTGCACGCTTTTTGGTTTCCAGAATAATATTTCATGGATGTTATTTAGCCAAACCAAAATCCGTAAAACAAGCATCGGGCATTCTGTACAAAATTTTAATTTTAGGAAAATTATTTGGCTAAACTGAATATTTCCACCATGCTCAAGTCTAGTTAAGACCGTTGTTGAAGCAGACAGGTAAATGTTTATTTTTTTTATTTTTTTACAAGCTTTTGTTTTACTTTGAAAACCAAAATGAAATCAAGCCATTATTTACACTGCTTATGAGAATAGGTTATTGAGATATACAGATAGGTTGTAGTAATGCCAAAAAATATACATTGTTTATAATGGTATATTGCACTGCTAAATATCATGTCATTGTATAAAATGCTCTTCTTTTATCTCCCGACAGATATGGAGAATCACACAATGGTGACTGAGATAATCCTATTGGGATTCCATCACCTTCACAGCATGAGACATTTATTATTTTCTATAATTCTTGTTCTTTATTGTTTGACAATATCGGGAAATGTCCTCATCATTGTGTTAGTGTCATGTTGCAGACATCTTCATTTTCCAATGTATTTCTTTCTTACTCAAATGTCCATATCAGATATTTTGTTGACAACAAATATTGCACCTCAGATGCTTTCCATTATCAATCATGAAGGAGGTATTATAGTTTTTAAAGCGTGTATAACTCAGTACTACTTTTTTGTTGCTTTTGAAATTTCAGAATGTTTGCTGTTAACAGTGATGTCTTATGACAGATATCTGGCCATCTGTAACCCCCTGCAATATAACTCTATAATGGACCATGCATTTTGCGTTAAATTAATAGTTATATCTTGGGCATTAGGCTTTTTTATGGGTCTATTTATGGCAGTAACAGTAACTCAGCTGGAATTTTGTGGACCTGACATCATTGATCATTTCTTTTGTGATATTGATCCACTCTTGAAGCTTTCATGTTCTGATACCTTAATATTACATGTAGAAGCTCTATTCCTTTGTGTCATTGTACTAATTATACCTTTCTTACTGATAATTGTGTCATATGTCTATATTGCTCTCACTATTGCTAAAATTCCATCAAGTAGTGGGAAAAAGAAAGCCTTCTCTACCTGCAGCTCCCATCTGACTGTTGTTTCCATATACTACGGGACTCTCATTAGTATTTACACTGTTCCAACTCATAAAAGATCATTGTTGACAAGCAAAATACTGTCTATGTTTTTTACAGTGGTGACCCCAATGCTTAATCCAATAATATACAGTCTGAGGAACAATGATATTAGAGAAGCTCTAAAGAAAATTAATCTATACCCTTTAATAAACAGGAGTATCTGAAATCATTATTTAAAGCTAAAGGGGATGCACATTATTTTGTAAGACAATAATTACGTTCTGCTTAATAGAAAACCCAAACAAGTTAAACATGGACACTTGTAACATTTTGGAAAGGCTCAACAAAATAGTTTCAAAATAAGTCAAATATATATATATATATATATTTACTATTATTTTGTATTATTTTTTAAATGAAAAAAAACAAAACCCTTACTGCAAAAACACTGTACTACGCTATACACAATACAATCTGGGACCTAGGGAAAACCCAGTTCACCATAATCCATCTACTACATTAAACAAAATATAATCTGTGAGAGACTGCTCTCACTAATTTTAAACTTAAGAAAATAGCTCTTCGCAAACTTTAGAACACTAAAAATAGTGAATACATTTTCTCTATAAAGATGTAACCCAAAACTCTTGCATATACACATACACAATTAAAAGGAAAATGGATAAAATGTAAGCATGGAGGACTAGATTTATCTGCAAATCTTAGCTGTATCTAATACAGAGATGTGAACTCTCATGTTCATATAACATAATGAACTGCATCCTCCAGAATAATATTCACCTTAAAACCTAATGTGGAATGCCTTGTCAGACATTTTGTGATAAGAATATCATATCAGTATAATGTCGCTGTTAAGTGAATATGCTTCAGTGATATTGTATTCATTTGAACCAGACTGTAGCCTGGTAGTTCTCTAGTAAAATAAAACAAACCTATTTTTTCTATCTCTCATACTTCGTGAGAGAAAGAAAAGCCATTTGTATTCTCTAGCTAAAGTCATAAAATGCAGATGATCTAAGATAAAAAAAGACATGTCTTTTAGCTCTTGTTACAGAATTTACACTGTCTCCTACTAACTTCTAATGGAATGTGTTAAGGGGGTGAATTGTCCTTAGACACCGAATATACATGTTCAGGCTGGACTGGCCATCGGGCACACCAGGCAAATGCCTGGTTGGCCGCGGTGGCTGTGGGCCAAGGCTGGTGGGGCAGATCACAGGATCTCCCCTGCTGGGCTATGCAGGGCCGGCACTGCTGCATTCCATGACGGGCCAGTGGGGAGATCAAAGATCTCCCTCACCAGCCCACATGCAGTATATTGCGGGCGCCGGCGGGGGAGAGAGAGAGGGAGACAGGAGAGAAACCAAGAGGAACTCCACCGGGTTCCTCTCGCAAGATTCGGAGCATTGCCATGGCAACACTCTGGGTCTCACAAGAGTGAACTCTAGCCATATAGGCTAGAGATCACTCACCACTAGCAGCACCAGGCATGAATGGCAGCAGGGTCCCCCCTCCCAGGCTAAAGGTAAGAAGAGGGAAGGGAATATATTCACTCATAACACTCTCATTCACACACACACCCTGCACCCCTGACACTCACAGCACCCTCACTCACATACACACACTGAATCCCTGACACTCACAGCACATTCACACACACACACAGCACCCCTGAAACTCACAGCACCCTCACACACACGCACACAGCACCCTCACTCACACATACTGCACCCCTGGCACTCACAGCACCCTCACTCACGCACACACAATGCACCCCGACACTCACAGCACACTCACACACACACACACACACACAAACACTGCACCCCCACACACACATAGCATCCTCAATCAAACGCAGCACCAAGCACTCAGACACAGCACACATACACAGCACCATCACACACACACTACACTCCTAACACACTCACACACACACAGCACCCCTGACACTCACAGCACCATCACACAAAGCTTTCTCACATGCGCATAGCACCCTCATGCAAACTCAGCACACACACACACACACACACTTCACCCCCACACACACACACAGCACCATTATCCACATAGCACCCTCACACAAACACAGCACCCATCACTCACACACAGCACACACCCCTCACACACACACTGCACCCCTCTTGCACACACACACACACTACACCCCTTAGACACACACAGCACAATACTCTTGTCTCCTGGCATCCCATCTATGGAGACACCAGGGACAAATTTCAAGCAAACACTGTGCAAGCATGTTATTAAATTTGCTTGCGCTGTGCAGAGCAAATACACAGTCTTTTTCTCATGCTAGAGCTTTTCAGCAGATCTCTTTGCATGGTCTGCCCTGGAAAAGCATTGAACCAACCGGCTCACTTTGTGATGGAACGTGCTTGTCATTGGTAATGTCAAAACACACCCTATCTGTCCCCAGCCCCCTTTTTTGTGGGCCACTGTAATTAAAAAATGCCTGGGCCAAATTTTCTTCCCAGTCCGGCCTGTACATGTTACACAGTATATAATGTAACTTAATAATTATATACATAAGAATTGTTTCTATTTCTATTGTTAGTATTTTTTATTGCATACAAGTTATAAATATTTTTTTTTAATTTAACAAATTATACATGTAAATATTCTTGTACATATTAGCAGTAAATACATTGTATCTTAACCCCTTAAGGACAAGCCAATTGTACAAGTTGTGATCAAAACAAAACGTAAACCTGGAATTTGCGCTAGATATATTTGTTCAACAGTAATTCATCTCTTTCATATTAAATGAACCAACACTTATTATATATCATTTTGTTCAGGAGAAACAGTACTTTCATATTACATCAACATAAATAATATATCAAACATAATGTAATATAAATAAAATATTAAAATATAAATGTGAAAAATTAAGACTTTTTTTTTTTAATACTGCATGGCATGTTAACTGTGATTGTCATAATACTGTTAGCTGTTAATGCAATAAAGTACACATATTTGTATTCAGCAGTGTCTCACAAGTAAAATAGTACCCCCCATGAATATGTTTTATAGTGTTTTGGAAAGTTACAGGGTCAAATATAGCACATTAGATTTTTCAGTTTATACACATTGAAATTTGCCTTACTTTTCATGTTGCCTTTGAGTCCATATGGTAGTCCAGGAATAAGAATTACCCCATGATGGCCTACCATTTGCAAAAGTAGACAAGCCAAGGCATGTGTGTCCAGTCTTTTTTAGTAGCCACTTAATCACAAAAACTGGCCAAAGTTAGCATTCTTATTTGTTTTTTAGTAAAATGATACCCTAACTACTTGCTAAATGTAGAAGATGTGGAGCTATGCTAGCTATAAATCAAATTTGCTGTTGGTTGTTAGCAGTGCTCTGTACTGATTGATGTAAAAACAGCAAGGCTCATGTCTTATGTATATGAGGGCGGATATGGGAACAGGCTGGTGCTCAAATGTCGCTGCTGCCGCCTCCCCGCCATTGTGTGGACTCCCCTCGGGCCCAGTCCTTTGTAGGTTCGTGGGGTTTTCTCTTTGCTTATCTAGTCATTAGCCAGTGAAACCATATTTTCTGGTATAAAAAGATATGGAAATGCTGCGCCAAATAAGGGTAGATAGTCCAGTAAAGTATTGCTAGGGTGCCAATAGATGGTCTAGGATACTTGATAGAGTTCCTCTGTGGATGCATCTAGTGTAGACCGTTCCGTATATGTAAATACAACAGACGTAGAGGCGACTAATGGTATAGTATGAAAGTTCAGGGTGTGATAGGTAACAAAAAGTAAAGAACTCACATTCAAGAGAGCTATGGCCAGCTCTGATGTGGATTGCGTACAGCGGTATAATCCCCGCTTATGGGATATGTAGGGAGGGGGTCTCCGTCAACACCGTCTGGTAGTCCAGAACTCGGAAAAGAAAGACAGAAAGCAACAATAGTGCTCTCAATTTTGATGTGGTTCAATGTGCAGATAAGAAGAGGTAAAAAACTCACATTTGAGGGAGCTATGGCCAGCTCTGGTGTGGATAGCCTACAGCGGTATAATCCCCGTTTATAGGATATGTAGCGGCGATACGTCCTTCAGCACTGTCTGGTGATCCAAGGCTCCAATATAGAAGAATAAAAAGCAGCAATAGTGCTCTCAATTGTGATAGGTTAAGAGAGTAGTAGAGAAAATAAAATAATACTCACAAAGATAGAGCAGAGGCGCTGCTCTATGGATAGGCGCCGGTGGTATGATCCCCACCTAGGATTTCTTGGAGTACTGGAACTTTAAAATTGCCAGTGGAAGTAAAAGTAACCAGGAAAGGTTAAAATGACAGGAATAGGTAAAAAAAGTTGTTTAAAGTGCATAAAGAGTGCAATAAAAAGAGGATTGGTACAATAAAGTAGCCAAAAAACTTTTATTGATCTAAAATACACAGTAAAATACAGAATTAATAACCATAAACGCGTTTCACCATAAGTGGCTTCTTCAGAATGGGATACAAGTAGTAACCTGGCAGGGGTTGTTTAAATAGGGCTATGTTAATTTGAAAATTGCGCCAAAAGTGTAATTGGCCAATCAGAAAAAAAATTTAAAATCACTTTTCAAAATTAGGATTCTAGAGTATGGGAGTGATGTTATAAAGGTGATGAGTCCATTTGAATTATTTAAATGTGAAAACGAGGGTGAGAAAGTTGTTTTTTAAAGAGAAAGAAAAAAAAAGTTGTTTGATTAAAGTTTAAAAAAAAAAATGTTGTTTGATTAAAGTTCAAAAAAAAAAAAAGGTGTTTAATTAAAGTTCATTAAAAAAATAAATAAAAAATCTAAAAAAAAAACACAAGTAGATGGTTTAAAAGTACAGAGATACAGAGATATATGTAAATGGAGTATGCATGAAAAGGGGGTAATATAATCCCAAACATAATGATTTAAATAGGGGTTATATTATACCCCAGAGTAATAATATATTACAGATGTTAAATGAAAATAATAGTTAAAATAAAAATAAAATTAAATAAAAGATAACACAGAATACAAGATACATAAATGGAAAGGCATAGATGAAACATTTAAAATTAGAAGATTATTATTATGAGGGTTGGTTAGGTCCAGACATAAAGAATAAAAGCATGTAGATAAGGGTTGTATATAGGAATTAAACAGGTCAAAATCAACATTTAAACCAGATGGGGTAAGAGTTTTGAGATTAAAAACCCATTCCATCTCAGCTTTACCTAATATGTTCTTAATGTTACCACCTCTCCATGGTATTATACATTTTTTTATGCTGATGCATTTAAGGTGTCTTATGTCGTTGTTATGTGTACAAAAGTGTTTGGAGACTGAGTGATTCAGGTAGCCTTTTTTGATATTTCTACAGTGTTCACTCAGTCTCACTTTAAGACTTCTTGTGGTCATCCCTACATACTGGAGACCACAAGGGCACTCCAACAAGTAGATGACATTTTTGGTATCGCAACTGATAAAATCTTTAATTTTATAGGTTTTGTTGGTGATATTAGATTTAAAACTGGTGGTTTTGGAAGGGACGGAGGGGTCTGTGTTTTTGCATACAATGCATCTTTTACATTTATAAAAGCCACTGGCATTGGGCATAAAAGAATTAAAAGTAGGTTTGGTTTCTTTTGTAAAATTGGTGGTTAAAATGGATTTGAAGTTTGGGGCACCTCTAAAGACAACATTAGGCTTGTCAGGTATAATATTTTTAAGTATTTTGTCTTCTTTTAAGAGGTGCCAATGTTTTTTGATAATTTTTTTGACATGGCCACTTTTGTTATTAAAATTGAAAATAACAGGAAGGGGCATGGTGTTGGTGGTGGGTTGGGTATTGTAAGTTAGGAGGTCTGCTCTATCTTTTTTGGTGATGGTATTTATAGTGGTGTTGAGGCGGGTTGGTGAGTAATTTTTCTCAATAAATTTTTCTTTTAGATAATTTGATTGTTTGTTAAAATCTTCTATTTGGGAGCAATTCCTTCTGAGACGAAGGAATTGGCTTTGAGGGGCACTTTCCAACCAAGGTTTGTAATGGCAGCTAGATCTTTCGATAGCTGTGTTGACGCAGACTTTTTAAAAAAATGTTTTGGTGTGGATGGTATTGTCTGTAATGAAGATGTTGAGGTCTAAAAAATTTATAGATTCCTTACTTGTTTCGTGGGTTAGGGTAATGCCTCTATTGTTGATGTTGAGGTGGTGGATAAAAGAGTTAAAAAGAGCTTCTGTGCCATCCCAGATAAAAAACAAATCGTCTATATATCTAAAATATGTTACAAGGTTCGTACACCAAGCGTGCCTTCCCCATATGGCCGTGGATTCCCAGTCGGCCATAAAGAGGTTGGCATAGCTTGGCGCAAACCTTGTACCCATCGCACTTCCTTGTTTTTGTAGGTAAAAGGAGTCAAAAAACCAAAAATAGTTGTTGGTTAAAATGATATTAATACCTTCTAAAATAAAATCTATTTGGGCAGGGGGGATTCTGTTTTCTTTAGTTAAAATGTCTCTGATTGCCTGGCATCCTATATGGTGGGGTATAATCGTGTATAGGGATTGGACATCACAAGTAGCTAAAATGTAATTAGTTTGCCATTTGAATTTGTCTAAAAAACGTAATAGTGACATAGAGTCTTTTAGGTAAGAGCGCATTATTTAACGGATGGTTGGAGGAGTATGTCAATGTATTCTGACAAATTGCAGAGTAGGGAATTTTTCCCCGACACCTTATTATATTATTGATGTTAACAATGTATTTGATTCTGAACCTACAAGACCCATTAGCCCTGTACCCATCAGACACCACACCTTAAGCCAACAAGAACTTTTCATAAAATTAGAAAAAGCCTTAACATCTGAAATTAAACTAAAATGGGAAATAGCCACCAAATAGCCACCATGAAAAAATACATATAAGAGCAAATCACTCCCCGAGGCTTAAGATTTCTCAAACTCCCTGCCTCAGATCAAGATGACTTAGAATTCATGGACGAGTGGTACAGTAAACTTGAACTATGCACATTCGGACTCATGGAAACTCTAGTCACTAAAAAAAGTAAAAAAATTTCACTACTAGACATAGAAATTAATGACTTAAAAGAGAAACTAATGCCATTTATGGATACACATGTATACAGACAAAACTCTATCCTTATTCAAAGCAAAATAGAAAAAATAGAAATGGACACCAAACACCTCAAAATCAAGAAATATATTACCTCTGGGCTTAAAATTTTTTTTTTGTTCGTGGAGGATAAGGTGTATTGGCTGTTAAATTTGGGTGGGTGCGAATCTCTAAAAAATGATCTTCGTTTTCTATTTCTGAGTCAAGTGACAGTAATTGGAAATGATTAGGGTGATTGGGAATAGTAGGTGATTGGGTGAAATTGGAATATTGTTGGTGACTATTTACGTATTGGGGTCTTTGGGGTTTGGGTGAGTGTTCAGGTACATTGTAATAGTGGGATGATTGTGGTGGTTTATATGAAGTATTGCAATATCTTTGGGGTGCTGGTAAGTGTTGGGGAGGGTGAGAGTAGGATGGCTTGGAGGTAGGTTGGTGGTGGTAGTGGTTAGTTTTATAAGTGTGTAGTTTGAAGGGAGACCGGTAGGGGGGTCTGTGTCCTTGGTAGTGGTGTTGTGGTGGTCGTTATGAGGGTTTGGATGCAATTTGTTGGTGATGAGATCTGTCATATTTGTATGGTTCAGAGGAGTATTCAATGTGAGGAGGGTTGTCAGAAATGTATTTTTTGTTTAAGTGATATGTCCTCACTTGTTTGTTTGCGTAGTCGTGTTTGTCTCTAATATATTTCTGTAGTTCAAGTTTACTGTACCACTCGTCCATTTGCTCTTCTATGTATTTTTTCATGGTGGCTATTTGGTGGCTTTTTCCCATTTTAGTTTAATTTCAGATGTTAATGCTTTTTCTAATTTTATGAAAAGTTCTTGTTGGCTTAAGGTGGGTACAGGGCTAATGGGTCTTGTAGGTTCAGAATCAAATACATTGTTAACATCAATAACATAATAAGTAGTGATGTACCGAACGGTTCGCCGGCGAACGGTTCCTGGCGAACATAGCATGTTCGCGTTCGCCACGGCGGGCGAACATATGCGCGGTTCGACCCGCCCCCTATTCGTCATCATTGAGTAAACTTTGACCCTGTACCTCACAGTCAGCAGACACATTCCAGCCAATTAGCAGCACACCCTCCCTAGCAGACCCTCCCACCTCCTGGAAGCATCCATTTTAGATTCATTCTCAAGCTGCATGCTTAGTAAGAGGAGGGAAAGTGTAGCTGCTGTTCATAAGATAGGGAAAAGCATAGCTAGGTTAGGGATAAGGGTATGCTTTTTTTAATTTATTTTTTCTATGTAATGTAATTGCACTTAGTTGTCTGCCACTGCTGCCAGCTTCTGTGTCAGGCTCACAGTGCATACTGTGCCCATTTCCCCAGTCAGTGCCACCACTTACATCTGGTGTCACAATAGCTTGGATTTAAAAACAAAAAACTTTTTTCACTGTTATAGATTGAATAGCAGTCGGTTGTCTGCCACTGCTGCCAGCTTCTGTGTCAGGCTCACAGTGCATACTGTGCCCATTTCCCCAGTCAGTGCCACCAATTACATCTGGTGTCACAATAGCTTGGATTTAAAAACAAAAAACTTTTTTCACTTATAGATTGAATAGCAGTCAGTTGTCTGCCACTGCTGCCAGCTTCTGTGTCAGGCTCACAGTGCATACTGTGCCCATTTCCCCAGTCAGTGCCACCAATTACATCTGGTGTCACAATAGCTTGGATTTAAAAACAAAAAACTTTTTCACTGTTATAGATTGAATAGCAGTCAGTGTCCTTAAAGCGGGTGTGTTACGCTAACAGTGGATACGGTGACCAGCGCCACCACTTATATCTGGTGTCACAATAGCTTGGATTTAAAAACAAAAAACTTTTTTCACTGTTATAGATTGAATAGCAGTCAGTTGTCTGCCACTGCTGCCAGCTTCTGTATCAGGCTCACAGTGCATACTGTGCCCATTTCCCCAGTCAGTGCCACCAATTACATCTAGTGTCACAATAGCTTGGATTTAAAAACAAAAAACTTTTTTCACTGTTATAGATTGAATAGCAGTCAGTGTCCTTAAAGCGGTGTTACTAACAGTGGGATACAGACCACAGCCACCTAGATTCAGACACAAAGTTTGGATTTAAAAAAAACAACCATAATTTTTCACTGTTATAGATTGAATAGGCAGTCAGTTAGTCCTAAAGCGGGTGTAGCCACGCTTAACAGTGGATGGGTGACCATTGCTACCACTTAGATCTGCTATGAAAGCTTGTATTTAAAAACAACCACTTTTTCACTGTTATAGATTGAATAGCAGTCAGTGTCCTTAAAGCCGGGTGTGTTACGCTAACAGTGATACGGTGACCATTGCCACCACTTAGATCTGGTGACAAAGCTTGTATTTAAAAAAAAACCAACCACTTTTCACTTATATATTGAATAGCAGTCAGTGTCTCAAAGTGTGTTACGCTTAACAGTGTGGATACGTGTGCATTCATTGCCACCACTTAGATTCAGACACAAAGTTGGATTTAAAAACAACCACTTATTTCACTGTTAGAGCTGAATAGCAGTCAGTGTCCTTAAAGCGGGTGTGTTACGCTAACAGTGGATACGGTGACCATTGCCACCACTTAGATCTGGTGACACAAAGCTTGGATTTAAAAAAAAACAACCACTTATTTCACTGTTATATATTGAATAGCAGTCAGTGTCCTTAAAGCGGGTGTGTTACGCTAACAGTGGATACGGTGACCATTGCCACCACTTAGATCTGGTGACACAAAGCTTGTATTTAAAAAAAAACAACCACTTTTTTCACTGTTATATATTGAATAGCAGTCAGTGTCCTTAAAGCGGGTGTGTTACGCTAACAGTGGATACGGTGACAATTGCCACCACTTAGATCTGGTGACACAAAGCTTGTATTTAAAAAAAAAAAAACTTTTTTTCACTGTTATAGATTGAATAGCAGTCAGTGTCCTTAAAGCGGGTGTGTTACGCTAACAGTGGATACGGTGACCAGTGCCACCAATTAGATCTGGTGTCACAATAGCTTGGATTTAAAAAAAAAAAAGACTTTTTTCACTGTTA
>OW240913.1:285512943-285618615 GCA_933207985.1 Pelobates cultripes
AAAGAAAATTAATACAGGATTTAATTCCTTTTGTCCTGTTAAGGACAGAAAAAAAGACTGTAGGTTGGAAGGAGGAGGGACCTTTTATGCCTACAGTTTGGTTATAATTAATTAATTGTTTCCTGTCCTGTTCCTGTTGGGGGGGCGGAGCTAACCCATAAGTGATGCTGCCATAAATGGCCAGGAATGGTACCTTTATCTCTCATTCAAGGTTGTGACCACAAATTTCACCCAAGTTTTACTGAAATTCTGGTTAACGCTTTCCCCCGGTTCTACCTATGAAGCACTGGTGAAGATCACCAGCTTATCATTCTTCATAGATGGTCAGACACGTTAAGTGAGTAACATAATCTCATCTGAAATTAACAGTTACAGTTATCTAGCTTTACCACACAAACCTTTTTTTAAAACTTTTTTCCCAGAGGAAGGCAAGACAGATGATTAGCTCTATAAATCTGCACAGTTTAGAAGCAAAGCTGATTAGGAGATTTTTTTTCTGTTCAGCAAATTTGGCCTTAAATTTGAAATTCACTTTGAATTCCCAACAATTCTTACTTAATCAAATAACCCTACAATAGTTAATAATATAGGAAGACAACTATTCTAGAAAATACAAATTAACATAAATTATGTGATATTTACCTTTTGAGTCTCGATTGAAGATCTTGTCTTCATTTTTCTTTTTTCAGCCGTATAAATTAGCAAAAAAAAATCTATCATAATGAACCCTCCCCCCAAAAAAGGTCTGAATCACAAAAAAGTTAACAGAAAAATACAAACTTTTATTATTGTAAAGCTGTCATAATTGAATTACATATTAAAAAACAAACAGAACCTCTTTCTAGATTTTACAGTATCACTGTTCTAATTATTTCATACAATTTTTATTTGCCTATTGAACTTACTGCCATTTCTATGTACTTAACAAAGTGTCGAATAAAAAAGTACAAGATTTTTTTTGTAGATAGAAATAATAAAGTATTCAATACCTACTGGTGGGTGTTACAAAGATGCGGCTTGTAAGCAAACTACTCGAAGAGTATCCTTGAGAAAGCAGTGGCTTTCATTTAAGAAATAAAAAGGGATTTGCCATCCACTAAATGCTAGTTTTCAATAATTTACTTCCAGTCTGCATGTTTCTCTGCTGACATCAATGTGATCACACTCAGAAGAAGCTGTACATCTGCAGCTATTTGAAGCTTTTAGATGAAACTCATTCTTTACTGATTTACAGCTTACTTATATGACTATACCTGTTTAAAGTAATGCTTCAAAATAAATGTTGACATTTTTCTCTGCAAAACAATCCAGTTCACAAAAAGCCGAGGAGAAAAATAGGTCACTTTAACAATGTTAAATGTAGATTGAACATCTTAAATGTTTCTCAGGCACAAATATATCCAATGTTTCATCTACATTAAACTAAATTCAAGAAGCTAACTTTTTGTTTATAACTTTTTTTTTTTTTATTCTTTATTTTTTTTTTTCAGTGCAGCAGAGGGTATACAAATTGCAGTGGTATAAACATATACATTTCCATAATAGACAATTGGCAAGCAGAGATGGTTATGTATGCTGCACTGTTATTTTTGGGTTAAAGGCGTGGTATACATAGAATACATCAATTATAGGGTATTCCCAGCCCATATGGTGCCATCTGTCCGCTATTGTCGTGTACGGTATGTGGCTGGTCAGAAGGGTTGGCCAGAAGACGTCACATATGTCGGCTAGGCTTGTAGGAAAGTATATGTTAGGCGGGTGAGTCGAGTTGAGGGTAAGAAAAGTATGGTGAGTGAAGTAAAACAATTTATGAGTGGATACATCCAGTGTTGACCCCAGGGTGTGTATGTGCTGTCGCGTCATTGGGTCTCGTGTATCCCTGTTTGGGGTTACCTCTCCGGTATCGGTTGTAAGTCTCAGGCTGCAACTCTCTAGGGTGTCGAGGCCCAGAGGGGGGGGGGGGAGAAAGGTCTCATCCGTGTTTATGTATCCTCAGGCCAGAGGGAGTACCCCTGTAACATAGGTCGGCTGTGTTGGCTGTGTGAGGCGTTGCGAGGGCTATATTAAACAGTCAACCAGTGAAAAAGTAACAAAAGAAAACAAAAATGTAGATTTAAGACAAAAATAAAGGTAAGCGTTTTGGGAACAGAGAGAAAGTTCAAACCAGTGTTAAGGGTTATAAGTCCGAGCGGTCATCGGTGGTGGTGTTAGGAGGAGCCCGGTGGTTCAACCAGTGAGCTGAGGGTGGTTGTTTATAACTTTTTAAATCTTTTTGAAAACTAGTGCAGTCATAATTTAGGCTTATTGAAACATGATAACCAAAATCTTTTTTATAATGGCAATCTCTTGGTCTTGTCTCTTATGTTATATTAATGATATCATTATTATGATGAAGGGTATTGCAAAACATAGATCTGTGATTGTGTCTTCACACCAACATACAGCTTTAAAGCAAATTGAGGAGAAACAAGGTTATTTACTAAAATTTAAGGCCAGAGTAGCAAAACTGAAAGCAGAGCAGAATTTTTCCAGTTTAACTAGTTTGAACTTAAATTTGAAATTCACTTGGAATTCTCACTTTAGTGAATAACACTGTTGATGTGTCAATCTTTGCATAAGGTCTAAAAGTGCAAAGGTCAGTGAATCAAACATACTTTATATTACAACATGGGAAGCTAGAATGAGGCTTCAGTTTATATGCATATATACATTTTCCTTGTGTATGTTATCATGCCTTAGTATTGGTCTCGTCTCTTCACAGCATTACCTAGCTGGTCACCATTCTAAATCTGCCCATTTAGTAACAGGATTTGCTGGAATATCTGAAACCCTATAGCAATACTAAGACTTTGAGATTCGGCTTTAAACACAAATTAGACTGATGGGGTAATATTCTGATTTCTGAACCACCACGTGCTCATATCTGTGAGGAACTGACTCGCATAAGCCTGAACAAATTTGGTTTGGTAATTACTTTGCAGTGCCATTGCTATCACCAGATAAAAAGGTGCATAAAATAGAGTAGATGCTATTTTTTTTTTTTTTTTTGAGGCGGGAGGAATAAACAGCTGACATTGCCACGAAGGGAAAGAGGTCTGCTCTATCTTGTTGGCTATATCTCCAATCTAGACAAAATAAAAGATCAAGTGACAACTGGCCACCAACAGAGGGAAAAAGAAGGATCTCTAATACAATCTATAGTTCCAAGTAGGATTTTTCCAGACACTTACTGCATGTACAGAGGGAAGCAGACTAGAATTGATACAGTATGTTTTACCCTTGCTGTGCATGTGTGGTAGTTGGAGATACAGTAGCTTTTAGTGCTTTGCCAGCATTATGACTGTAAAAACATTACCTGAAATGTATTCCAAAACTTCTGGAGTGTCAAAGGTTGCCTACCCCTGGCCTAGGTCACTGATTCTAGTGTAAGAATAGGTATCCCTTTTTGCCATATCTAGCTAGCAGCTACTACCAGGGGCATTTGAAAACATTTTGAGTGGTAGATAGGAGATGGCCATTTTCTCATTGATTCTAGAGTAATACTAGGTTACCAATACACACTGGTTAAACATATTTTTCTTTTTTTGTTAACGTGAAAGAAAATCATATTTTTTTTTTTGGGGGGGGGGGGTTAATCCAGTGTGTGCTGTGGAAGTATGACAGCACTGTGTAATGTTTCTTAACATCAAACACATTAACATTACAGTAGTAAATCCAACCCATTTTTCAATACAAACGCCTATCTTGAA
This sequence comes from Pelobates cultripes, assembly GCA_933207985.1. Classification (NCBI taxonomy): domain Eukaryota; kingdom Metazoa; phylum Chordata; class Amphibia; order Anura; family Pelobatidae; genus Pelobates; species Pelobates cultripes. The sequence goes on from OW240913.1 coordinate 285,516,693, forward strand.
TGAATAAAACTGTTGCCACCATTACCATTAATGGGATTAGTAGCATGTCCATTACATCCTATTCACCACCCAAAAGGCAATTGGATTTTCTCAGCCTTTTAATGCTGAAATAACCACTGCCACTGCAGCTATTTTTATCACATTTAGTTCAAGCATTACAGCTTCTTTGTTTTATGATGCTCAGAGCAAGGGATCGATGAAAGTTACTAGTTTTGCCGTTGCCTATGTTACCCCCTTTTCTTCCCCTGATGAAGCAAGTAATTCGAGGCTTTGTTGGTGCTACCTGTGCCACCATCAGTGCCACTCTTTATTGAAGCAGTAGAGCAGAGTATCCAAGTAGTGTCCCCAATATATGGTCTTGGTGGTAGTGAGGATGATGATCATGATGGTGCTCTATCCCCCACAACTCCAACCATGTGTCTGCCCCAGGAGGAAATACATTATTGCCCTCATGTTCAGCACATATAGTATAAGGTTTTGCCTCTTTTTGTTATATTTCAAATAGTTGCCAAAGAATATGGCAACTATAGGAAAAACCATAGTTGTCAAAATATTCTTTGGTGCTATGGTTTTCTCTGTTGTCCAATAGACCTTCTACTATCTCTATTTCTATTTAACCATAGGATTTATTCACTAAAGAGTGAATTGTGAATTAAACCCAAACAGTTCATGTGTCCCCTCCTTCCCCAAAATAAATTAGAAACAATAGAACATTTCTCCATTTAAGCTATGTTTGACCTAATTTATCCAAATGAGTTACCAATTTACCACAATTCATAGTTTGACGGTGAAACCAACTTGGATTGCCTTGTCTCTGTCTCCCAGTTCCCATTGGTGACAGTGTAAGGGTTAAAATATTGCTGTAAATCAGTAATAGCTAACCTTAACACTGCAGACATTTATGAATTACACATCTCATAGCCTGAATGGTACTTCATGATGACTGGTAATCATGGTAAGTTAGTTCATAAGATCTGAGGTAGCAAACATTGCCATAACCACATTAGATGAAAGATGGTACATCGAATTTGCAGTCAAAGTGTGCTCTTATCATTGTTAAATGAGCGTAATAACATCTAACAGGAACCTTAACAACCATTACATAAATACTCTTAGAAGTGCTTTTATATATAGCGGATATGAGAAAATACAACCTTATGAAGTCAATCTTGGCAGATAGCAAAGAAGTAAGAGGTGATTGCAAATTGCATCCAGTGTTCTTAGTGTACACTTCAATTTACTAATAAAACAACCTTATTTTTTTAGGGATCTTTGAGTGGTATCTGTACAATTTACCAGGTTTTGAGTGATCATGTTTACCAATGTGAGATAGTAAAGTTGCTGGATTGTAATTAAAATGTTGCAAAGAGCTTTTTAATCCTAAATTTATTTAATGAGAATTTTCTCTAGCTAATTGATATTGCATATTTCCAGGTTTGATATATGCACTATATAGTGGAATCTTAGTCATTCTAATTATGCAGATGAGATGCCCAGTTTTACATCTGCGTGAATATTAATGTATTAACCAGGCCAACCCCTCGAAAACAAACAAACAAACAAACAGATATATATATATATATATATATATATAAATAAAGAGGGTCCACCATCATAAGGTGCAAACCATTCATAAGCCTCAATAATAAAAAGGACAGATTAGACTGTGCTAAATAACATCTAAAGAAGTCAGACCAGTTGTGGAACAGCATTCTTTGGATAGAATATACTTAGAAAGACCTGTACCAGAATGATGGGAAAGAGCATGGCTTATGATCTAAAGCATACCATGTTATCTGTAAAACAGAGGCAGTGTGATGGCATGTGCATGCATAGCTTCCAATGGCACTGGGTCACTGGGTGTTTATTGATGATGTGACAGAAGATAGAAGCAGCTGGAGGAATTCCGAAGTGTATAGGGATATATTGTTTGCTCAGATTCAGACAAATTCAGCGAAGTTGATTGGACAGCACTTCACTTTACAGATGGACAACAACCCAAAATATACCGTGAAAGCAACTCAGGAGCTTTTTCAGGCAACAAAGTGGAATATTCTGCAATGGCCAAGTCAATCACCTGATCTCAACCCAAAAGAGCATGAATTTCACTTGCTGAAGACAAAACATGAAGCAGACAGACCCACTAACAAACAATAACCAAAGGCTTGGCAAAACATCTCAAAGGAGGAAACCCAGCATTTGGTAATGTCTATGACATCAAGCAATCCTGCAAAGGATTCTCAAGAAAATTTTATTTATGATTTTATTTTAATTTATGATTCTGGTAATTTATCCAATTTCATTTAAGTCCCTAAAATAAGGGGACTGTGTATAAAAATGTGCAATTTTGAAACGTTTCATACTGAATTTTTGTTCAACCTATTGAATTAAAGCTGAAAGTCTGCACTTCAATTGCATTTCAGTCGTTTCATTTCAAATACATTGTCATGGCATACAGTACATTTATTTCCTGACCTAACTATACATACATACACACAACGTTAGGGTGTTCGTTGGGATGCGTTAATGTGACTAGTTTGTGATGGACTGGTAAACGTGACTAGGTTGGTGATTGAATGTTAAGTGGGACATTTAAGTGAGTAGGAGTGAGTGAGTATGTGTATGGAGGCTGCTTGTGGTCTTGTATGCTTGTGGGGTTGCATAGGTAGGGGTGGCTGCTTGTTGTGCTGCATTTTGATTGTAATCTGTGTGTGGTGTTGCTGGTTTTAGGAGATGTTGCTTGTTGGGCTGTGTGTGTGGTGATGCTGTTTATGGGGTTGTTTATTTCGGGGAAGCTACTTGTAGGGCTGTGGGTGTGAGGGAAATGAGGCTTGTAGAACTGCATGTGTAAACGGGTCTCTTTGCAGTGTAGTTTGTGTGTGTCCATGTAAATAGGGGCTGGATTTGGATAGGGGTTTAGTTTGTGTTTAAAGGGATATGATCTGTTGTGTGTGTGTGTGTGTGTGTTGGAGGGATAGTAGCTTTTGTGTGTGTGTGTTTGAGGACAGGGGCTGTAAAGTGTGTTTTGGGGGATTGTGGCAGTAGGGTATATGTGGGTAATAGGGAAAGTGGGGTCAATTAGGAGAAAAAGGGATAGTCAGATTTATTTGAGGTAAAGGGTGTAGAAGGGTTTATATGGAAAGAACATTGTGGGATGTAGTGTGTTGTAAATTGGAGCTGCAGTGTGTGTTTGAGAAGGGGTAAAGGCTATAGTGGATAGGGGCTCTAGTGTGCATTTGGGTGTGATAGAGACTGTTGTGTGCTTTGGGGGAGACAGTGGCTGTTGTGTGTGTTGAGGGAGCTGAAAGGGACTCTAGTGCGAGGGATAGGGATTAAAGTGGGTGCATAGAGGCTGTACTGTGTAATAGAAGCTATAGTGGGAGAGTAGTGGCAGTAGTGGGGATGTAGTAGTGTGTGATAGTGGCCATAGTGGGGTATAAGGGGCAGTAGCAGGAGATAGTGGCTATAATGGGGGTATATGAGCTGTAGTGGGGAGATAGTGCTTGAATATGGGCTGTACTAGGGTGATAGGGGCTGTACTGGGGGTAATGGTCTATAATGGAAGAGTAGTGGCTATAGGGAGTTCTAAGGGTTGTAGTAGGAGTATAGGGATAATTTGTGTCCATAGTGCGGATTTAAAGGCTGTAGTGTGATATAGGGTATATCGTGGGGAAAGACTTAGTATGGGGACATGGGCTGAAGTGCTGTATTAAAATAAAATGAAAAAACTAAACACAAATAATAAAAAGTTAAAAGTTAACAATAAATAAGGGGGCAGGGCTTAGCAGTGGAACCACAGACGCCATTTCTAGAGCTCCGCTACTCCCACACAGAAATTTGTGAAATATTCACATTTCTGCCGTCCATCGACCTACCTGCAGACCAAGCAGAATACAGAAAGGCACACACTGATGCTGTTTTCCAACAACCGGTTGCTAAACAGAAACGCCAGCCTCCTAAGGTCTCACACGCAGCCAGAGGAGAACGCCACATGCCTCCGCAACCAGTGGGACCCGACTGGCTCACACCCGATTCCAGGAGCCGGAGGAGATGGGTAAAAAGATCCACAAATCTCAGGCACATATGCCCCAAGAAACAGAAGACATTGGCATGCTGCTCCAACGCATGCCAAAGCACAGGGACCTAGTGCAGGCTGAGACTGAGGCCTATGATCTTCAGGAGAAGGGAGGGGTGAGTGAAGATGCCCAGGGGCCACAGCACGGCTCCAAACCACAAATACCCCATCCAGCCTAGTACCTGCAACAAAACAGGACATTGATAACTTCTTTGACAGAATACAACAGCTTTTTGATGCCGAATAGCCGCGGTGCGGACTGAAGTACAGGCTGTCACCATCCATGTCCAGATCTCTGAAACCGACATGGCCAACCTGCAACGCAAACTTACAGCAGTGGGAGATTCAGTTAAAAAGCTACAGGAACACCACTCAGACATGTCGCTGAGATTAAATGCACTGGATGAAAGATCCCGCCAGAAAAACTTAAAGATCAGGGGTGTCGCGAACACAGTGACTATGGAAGACCTACCGCACTTCATCAGGCTATATTGACTACACTGCTCCCAGCAAAACAAGCTAAGCAATTCACAAATGACGGAGCTTAACCTACCGCCAAGTCCCCTTAGGTTCCGCTCACAGCTCCAAGGGATATCTTACTATGCTGCGGAACGAGACAAGACAAACAAGCCTTGCTAAGAGCAGCTCAAAATAAGTTGCCTATGGACTTTGAGACCCACAAGATCTCACTCGTCCAAGATCTACACCGCTCCACTCTACTATGGAGAAAAACAATGAAACCTGTGACGAAGTGCCCTTCGCCGCTTGTGCCTGGAGGGGACTACTGGCTAGCCTCCTGCCTTCCAACTATGGCCCCTGTGCTGATAGCTGTATTTTCCCCTGCAGAAAGGTTTATTTGTGTATTTCTGCAGGGGCGTTCGGGACTTTCAGTATGTGAGTAGTGCTACCCCAGATAGCTATGCCATGGAGAAAAGACTATGGAAAAGACTTTGGCTCCATGGCGATTGAACTGTAAGTAGGTGATCTGAGCGCCATTCGGTAATAATGTGCATTCAGATCTAAGCTATCTGGGGATATGTTGCATGTATGTTTTATGTAGTAATTGTAACATTGTGTAATTTTATGTCTTTTTATAAACATGTGGTTAATGGATTCTTGCTTCTGTCCTGGGAGATTATTTTATTACTTCCCAACTATCTCCAGGATAGAGAGGAGGGATTGTGATCTCACTGTGGGAAGTTTTGTTTGTATTATCTGTGATAAGCTAATATCCAATATGTGTCCCATTGTTCCATCAGGTCCCCTAGGGGAGTGTCCACCTGGTGGACACTTGCATAAATGCCGGGCAGGTAGCCCTCAATAAACCAGACCTACTTGCACCTTTCTTGAAGCCTTGGCTCATGCTTGGGGGAAGGGATACCTACACGGGGATTGCTATAATCACTTACTCCCCAGAGTAAGCTCTTGTAAGAGCTTGATTTGTTCCTGCTACGCTCTCTGGATTTAGGAGAGGTTCACCCACTGGGAGCTGGATCCTGGTCGTGGATCCAGGGTGGGTGAGAGATGGCGAGACCCCGACGCAGCTGCATCGCTGGAAGTGGGGTCCGCAGTGCTGATGGTGTCGGTTGGAGTGCTGGGATTCCTCGGCAAGCGCTAGGAGCATCGATTGGCGGAGGTACTCAGTCGGAGTGCCAGCTTTCCGTCACAAAACCCATCACACAACAGCTGCAAGAGGCAGGAATAACATATAGATGGATTACTCCTAGATCCCTGATGGTCATCAAAGAAGGCAAGCAGATTAAGGATACTAACGTGGTGGAAGCCACCACCTTCTTGGCAGCGATTGGCATAGGAGATGTCCCGCAGGAGCGGAGGGTCCAAGCCACCAACAGGGCATGGGATATGGACAATATCACCCCTTTCATTCCACGATATGGACAAGGAGCTGTGACATTGGGGAACCACGCTATCACAGTCTATGCTTAAGTCTCTAGCTCTTCCTTGACCTAACCTCTACACTACTAACCTTTAACTCTATTCTAACTGTACTAACCTATCCATCACCCACCGGAGTCCCCACCGACATTCCCACCAGTTAGGGACTTCGCAAGACCTTCACAAACCAGGGTATATCAAAGCGCCGTGACTAAGCACACTGTATTTGGACCTTATGTTGCATTGTTTGGTATAAGATCCTACTTCCATGTTTTACTATGTTTTCTATGTTTGTATATGGTTTATAGTATCTTTAGACAACTATGTGGTCAATACACACCCTGGTATGACCTGGCGGGCTCCTTACACCCGACTATGAATCCCCCTCACGGGCCCCGATTCCCAGGCGACATACTGACGTAAGAGCATGTTATGTGAGGCATGATTTATAGTATTTATGACCTAGTCCATTATAACAAACTATGGGTGATAACAAAGTTTATACAATGTTCAACAACTGAAAACACAGTGAACCAAGCATGTAACCTTTTATTCTAATGTATTCTAACGCATCACCTGCAAGAATAAATACATTTTTAAAAAAGCTAACTAAAACTTATTCTCTAGTACCTGAGGTTTACTTTGGATCATGGAGGGGGTTATCCTGGTAGTCTGATGGGAGAAGCAGCTTGTCTGCACTTCTGGCTGATTCCAGGGGAATGTTTCAGAGCATTGCCCTGGTAACCCGGAACAATGCTCTGATACAATAAAGTTACAGGGCAGCAATAAAGATCAAGCAGGGTCGGCTAAAAAGATCTCCCATATCAGCTTCTGCCACCTACTCCCCCCATCCTCGTAGAATGGGCTGGCCAGTTCCATCCTGGGACCATCTTTTAGCATACCCGGCCTCAGGTTAGACCCTTGCATTTTGATATTTTGGGGACATTAACAATATTAACAAACATCTAGTTAAGTCCTTTCACTGTTCCAGTTGTCTCTTTAACTTTTACTTTGAATTTTTCTTATAAAAAAAATAAAAAAATTAATTATTATTTGTTTGAAACATAGGATAATTACCTTGCACATTCAATTAAAGGACCACTCCAGAACCATAGAGACTTCAAATATATGCATTTCTATCAATGTGAGACCTGTGATAAGCTGAAAGTGTCGGTTTATGGCCACAGGAGGAGGAATAGGCAGAAGGACAGAAAAGTCATGCACTGTGAACAGCACTTTAGGGTTAGCATGTTCAAAATAGGTTTACCCCATAAGATGGTCCAGAAACCTTAAAGACTTTATTGAGATATAGTGGTTCTTGTGCCCAAAGAAAAAAGCAGTTTAATGTATAGATTGCTGTTCAGGGATAATTTTAAAAATTACAGTTGTGTAAATTTACATAATTTTAATGTGTCATATATTTGTTTATCCTTTCCAGAAATATTGAGTCATACAGTGATATAAATATCGTACTATATAAAATAGCTCAAACAGGCTCTGAAATATCAGTGCAAAGTGTTTTTGAAACTTTATTTAAAAATCTAAGCAAACAATCTCCTTATAGATAATTATAAGTAGCCTGCCGGCATTTTGGGGAATTCTGACTGTCACAATTCCAGCAGAATGCAAACATTGCATAACAAACAAAAATTTTATTCAACTGCCTTGATAAAAGCAGGATTTTTCTCTTCACTTTTTTGCCACTCAAGTGCCAGTGCACAACATTGCAAATGATTGAAGCTGTTACATTGATTTCCATGATGTGATATTATTTTGGACAAGGTCTTTTTATTTATTTATTTATTTTTACTAACCCTGCAATGCAGAAGCGATTGGTTAACAAAACAGCTCAGCTAATTAAAGCTCAAGCTGGATGCCTTCTGGATGTTAGGGCAAACAGAATGAGGCTTTTGGCATGTTAAATCATTGACTGAGGGCATCACATCACAGTATTCATTACAAGTTACACACCTGCCAATGTGCACGCATGAATTGCCATATTCGGAACCCAATTAGAACACATAGCATATTAAATGAATAAATAGATCATTTTTAATGGAACATTTTGAGTTTACACAGCCCATGTACTGTGACAGCAAATAACTAAAACAGAAGCAAATGAACTAAAGTCAAAATTACCTGCAGTAGTACAATATATAGTTCTTCATAACAAAAATGATGTCCAATTACACAGCACAAGCCGGACACTAAAACAAAATATTTTGTTAGTACAAATCATCTAACAAAACTATTTTGAAAAAATGAAAAAAAAAATACATACATTTTGTCTATTAAGCTACAGCAGGTTTAAATGCGTTCATTTACATTAGGGAATTATACTAAAATCAGCGGCAACAATTTTATTTTCTGTAGAAGAAGGAGTTCAATGGGTTAAAAGATCACTAGAGTGTGCTTACTGCAAATGTATCATGTCCAAAGAAATATTCATAGGTCCCAGCTGTCCATTTTAGTGCTAAATGATTTAATATGCAAAGACTATAATTTACATAGCAAGTGGTTGTGTGAAATGAATTATTTATTCACTGACAAATACCCATTGCCTATTGTACTGTCGGATAGAAGATGAACCATATATGACCCTTTGTGCAAATTTGCTTTAGAGAATGTATTATCTTTGTGTATAAGTGACATTGAAGTTATAAGTAGTTTCTGTCACTGGAAATGCAAGTAATTTAAAGGGACAATCCAGGTTGGAGTTGGCCCATTATTTTATAAATGCATTTTATAGGTGTCACTAAAATTAAATGCAAATACAGTAAGCTGGAATTAAAAAAAAAAAAGTAATATATAATCGCATTGAAAGAAAATGTATTTGCCCCAAAGTCTGCAGTTTTTTGCAATAAGCTCTCACTTTTGGTTTGAAAGCATAGAGGGATCCATCTTAATGGTTGAACTCGATGGACTTGCACTAGATTACTGTTTTTTTTTTAAATGAGATTATTAAGTGACTTAACGGCAATGGGGATCAGTCAATCAAGATGATCACTTTACTTTATATGTTGTAGCACTGCTAAGCTTGCCGATAAGCAGCACCTTACGGGCATGCAAGCATTCTGAGTTGTAGTTTAACTGTCAAATTTCTACTATTGTGTAACAGCTAAACTATAGCTTTCATAAAGCAAACTTATGATACCTTTTAAAGCAATAATTTTGGATTAAAAGTAAAATACTGCACGTTTATGAGGAAACCGTAGAAAAGTTGGTGGGGCAATACTAATTATTATGAAAACAAAAGGAAGATTTAAAAAAATATACCAGCTTAACCAACTGTAACGTATCCTACATAATGGCAAAATACCGTATTTAAGCATTGCTCCTGTCCTTTTATTCCTGCAAAGTAAAGCATTGCCATTTGTATACATGGCAATGTTTTCATTGCAGGGCTAAACACACCTCTAGCGGCTGTCTTCCTGGATGCCACTAGAGGGTGCCTCCATTGGCACAACTGAGTATTACTGCATTTTATATGAATTATATGACAATCAGTATTGAACATAAAATGCTGATAATAGTAAAGTATTTGAATCAATGTCTCTCATTTGATTGCACATGCATGGGGCTTGCCGCACAGGTGCTTCTCACCTCCAATGCTTCTTTATGAAAAGCATTGGATTGGATGAGAATACAAAATTGAAACAGTTTGCAGGACATCGTCACTGGAAGCAAAGGGTAAGGGTATGATCTTAGATCACAATGGGTAGTAGCCTAGACGCTCTCGGGCCTAAACTCTCTAGCTAGGAAACTGGGGCCACACTTTGGATAAATGTATAGTTTTCATTACTAATGGCTAGCTGGTATTGGCTTTAACACCCATATATTGCGACTTAAAGGACCACTCTAGGCACCCAGACCACTTCAGCTTAATGAAGTGGTCTGGGTGCCAGGTCCAGCTAGGGTTAACCCATTTTTTTTATAAACATAGCAGTTTCAGAGAAACTGCTATGTTTATAAATGAGTTAAGCCTTCCCCCAAAGAAAAGAAAGAAAAAAGAAAAATGGTTCTATAGAAAAGACAGTAGCAGTAGAGAACTTCGTCGTAGTGTGTGGATGCGTTCCTTGGCATAGCCCCCTAACAACAACCAGAGGGATTTCATAATCAAGGTCCTGTCCAAATTAGAAAGTGTCTAACAGGGCGTGGGAGGTGACTTCAATTGTGTTCAAGACCCCACACTAGACTCCACGTCTGACAAACCCCCAGTGAGACGCAAAACACGACAGAAACTAGCTAAACAACTAAATGCCCTCTTCAACTCCTACAACCTTTGTGACGTCTGGAGGGCACTTAACCCCTCAGACAAATCTTACACATACTACTCCTCCGTACATAACTGTTACACAAGGATACACAGATTCTACATGCAGGGTACACATCTCACACAGGTCACTGACTGTGAGAAAGGTGACATTGAATGGTCTGACCACACCCCAGTTATCCCTACACTAGCAGACAAATTTGCTTTCAAAAACAAACCACCTTGGCAACTGAATGAATCACTCCTCCAAGACCCCCAATTTTCCTCGACTATGGCAACCGAGATAGAACACAACTTCACCACGAATGACAAACCGGACATGTCCGTAGATACACTATGGCAAGCCCATAAGGCGGTCGCGAGAGGTCAACTTATAAACCGAGCCGCACACATTAAAAGATCCTCCCAATCCAAACTTAAAGAATGGAGAGAGAAGCTCCATGACCTAAACTCATAAAATTAAAAACACCAAAGGCATTACTGCAAACCCAAAAGAAAATTCAAGAGGCAAATTTGCATTACGTCAGTTTCCTATTGAAAAAAATAAAGCTCTCTCACTACACCCAGGGTAACAGAGTGGGTAAAAAATTAGCTACCACATTGAAAGAACTGCAGGCAAGATCCAGAATCCCACACCTCATGTCAGACGCAAACGAAAAACTCAGATCACAAGAAGCCATTAGCAACGAATTTGCTTCCTTTTACAAGGAGCTATATAACATACAAAGAGATACAGAACAATATCACGCTACAGTGAGCGAATCCATGGCATACCTAGAACAGATACACACAACCACACTCACATCCGACCAAAATGACTTATTGGCCAAGCCGATAAACCAAGAGGAAGTCGAGGCAGCGATATGACAACTCCCCGCCAACAAAACACCAGGTCCAGATGGCCTATCCAATATCTATTATAAAAAATATTTGGCCCCTTACTTGCTCCGCCTGTTTACCAAAGCAATTACCCAATCCAAATTGCCCCAAGATATAATTGCAGCAACGGTAATTACACTCCCTAAACCTGGCAAACCCCCAACTCACTGTAATAACTTCCAACCTATTTCTCTACTGAATTCGGACTACAAATTATTTGCCACAATATTAGCTAATAGAATGTCAGAAACCCTTCCAACGCTGATCAACCAAGACCAATCTGGCTTTGTGAAGGGTAGGCAGGGGACTGACAATACGAGGAAAGTGCTGGACATCATGCATTCCATGCGAAAACAAAGGACCAGGGGGATCACGTTATCCCTTGACACTGAAAAGGCATTTGATCGCTTGAGCTGGAACATCCTAGAGGCGGTGTTATGGAAATACAAATTTCCAGACATGTTCCTATCTGTGGTCAGGGCACTATACAATGCACCCACGGCCGAAATACTCTATGGGGGTTTTGACATCACAAACGGAACGCATCAGGGCTCTCCCCCTTTTATATGTTTTGGCACTCGAGCCATTGGCAACGCAAATTAGAGCACATACGTCAATCCAAGGGGTTCACATAGGGCAGACAGAACACAAATTAAGACTCTTCAAAGATGATGTCCTCCTTACCATGACAGACCCTAAAACCTCCCTCCCAGCACTCACAGAAATCCTGGGAGAATATAGTAAATTCTCCTATTATAAGCTAAACATGACTAAAACCCAGGCCATGCCTATCAACCTCGACTATAACACCACACACCATATTAAAAATTGCCAAGACTTTCGACTGGAGGGATGACCACATAACTTACTTGGATATAAAATTGAACAAAAACCTGGATGAAATGGTTAAAGCAAATTACGCTAAAGTAGCCTCTGAAATCCGATCCAGTATCGTATAGCAGCATTCAAAAATGCTACTCCCCAAACTGCAGTTTTTATTCCATTCTCTGCCTGTGGACGTCCCAAAGTCCAAAACTTTACCCAATTGCAAAGACACATTGACAGGTTCATTACTGGCCGACGTAAAGCTTGCATCCCCAAAACCACTGCCACCAGGAAATTAGGGGACGAGGGAGTGGGGAGACCAGATATACAAACCTACTACCTAGCCACACTCCTTAATCATGCCATAGGAGCACACGACTCCAAATCCAGACCTCAGTGGGTGGAAATTGAGTCCCATTGGTCTCTGGCTCAGGGGCTCCAGTACCTAATGTGGATACCAAGGATCTTGCGTCCAAAGATGTGCGACACACTACCCACCACGTTTCAGATGTTAAAGGCATGGGATGGCTACAAAGCCAAGTTTTCTTCCTGGACTCCAGTATCTTTAGCTACACAACTCAGATGCTTTAAACACTTCATCCCTACATTTGATAGAAGGGGGTGGGAAGACAGGGGTCTACAGTTTCTACTCCCAACTTAGGTCAAATTATAACTTACCTCAGACTACTTACCTACAATATCTGCAATTTCAATCCCTACTAAGACACGTCAAGCAAACTAGGTCACCTGAACTGCCCAAAGTGCAACACATCCATTATAGAGAAAATGTGCATGGGTCTCATACAGCATAAGAAGGTTATATCAGTCTGCTACGACACACTATTATAGGATGCGAAAATTCTGTTACCCAAATATTCTAGGGATTGGGAGAGGGACCTGGGCCTGAAAATTCCTGATACCGCCTGGGCCAGAGCCTTTACTATACACAAATCATTCACAAAATGTAACTCTCATGTAGAATTAGTTAGGAAAATCTCTACTAGATGGCACCTTACACCGGCATATGTTCCCCAACATATCAGACAAATGCTGGAGGTGCGCATCAGAAAGGGGAACTAAGTTCCACATCTGGTGGGAGTGCACAATAATTAGACCCTTCTGGGAAATGATCGCCAAACTCATCTCAGAGGTTCTAAAAATCCCAGTGCGGACATCCGCAGAGTTTTTTCTACTGTTTATGTTCCGAGAACACTTACTTCACTGTCCCATGACCACAGGAGCATGCATATTGGTCAGATGTTACTCATTTCAAAACACCACAAACCACTAAGAGTAGAACCAGCAACACCACACGCCATGGCCCCCGCTCAATTGCTCCACCATCGCACCCCACAGGGGTATACATATTATTTTGAATTCACCCTCTATTATTTACTTTCTATCTCTTGTTTATCTTTCTATTATACTTACTACCCTCTACTTCAGCTGAGCGCTGGGCAACATTGCAAAACCCGGTGGCCTCAAGGGTAAGGCAGCACACAACGGGTTCACAACCCAGAGACGGACCAGAATTGGCCCTGAGTCTCTATCCATATGCAAGGTGAAGCATAGACACCAGATATAAGCACTAGGGGAACCAGTAGCACACCAGGAAATAATAAAGCAGGTTTACACTGTGTTTTTTTGTACCATGCTGACATTTGCCATAGCAGAGTGCATGTTAAAAGGATTGACCAATCCATGCCAAAGGAACAAGCTGTACGTTCATGTCGAGCATCTGCTTTAGCCATATGTTTATGTTTAAGTTTATGTTCTATTTATATGTATATACAAGACTCTATGTTTACATGATTCGGTAATGTACTTGACTCACCGGAATAAAGAAATAAAACAAATAATAATTAAAGGTGATACTACAGTCACCAAAACAACTTTAGCTTAATTAAGAAGTTTCTGCATGAAAACAAAATGATTTAATTTTCAATCAAATGTTACTTACTTTAAAAAATTTTATCCCCTGCTCTATAAATTGAACTTTAATCACACACAGGGGACTCCTTTGGGGTCTTAACAGAGCAGGAGATAAGAAATTATAAATTAAATAGAATTTGCAATAAAGAATGTGTAAACATTAGATGACTCTTTACAGGAAGTGTTTAGGAAGGCTGGAAGTCACATGCAGGGAGTTATGACTAGGGATGCAAAAACAAAGTAATTTAACTCCTAAATAGCAGAGAACTGAGCAGCGAGACTTAATGGGCATGATCTATACACCCTTTAAGAAAAAAAGCATTAAGGGGACATTAAGGCAAAATTGACTCATGAAGATGATAAAACAAATCCAAGGCTAAGCCCATGGCAGAGATGCTTTAAGCTTTTACTGGAATGGATTTTGTATTTTTGATTTAAGGAGTATTTCTTTATCCCATGATATAGAAATGTTTTTGCATTATATTCTATGGATGTTCTAAGAATGTGATACACAGATTTAATGGACATGCAATTAAAAGATATTTATTGGTATGTAATTATTTAAATATTTAGATCCCAACGTATTGCAAGACGGCTGTATCAGAGGAATATACTGAGCTTTTGGACATTGGCAAATTCCCGAAGGCCCAATTTGCAACATTACTGTCTTTTCATATTCACAAGCTGTCCAGCTCAACCTCTGAAGGCCATTAGCTTGCCAGTTTTACAATGTCTGTAATTAACATGGTAATAATCAATTTGGCCATCAAAGGCAATATGTTAAGTATTTTTTCTGAAAGCATTGCTTGTATGTTGCTACTGAAGACAGGAAGACATGCATGTTGAACAAAAATATCACAAATTCAGCAAAAAAATTGTGATTAAAGTGACTTGTAAATTAAATTGTTTGTCACTATTGATTACATTTTTGTTATTCTTTTTATCTTCTGACACATACTATATACTGTGTAAAATGATATAAAAGTGCTACGTTTTGCTTATATACTGGGAAATCTTCCTCATTTTAAAGAGAAGTTTTTTTTTCAAAAAGTTTATATTTATTTATTTGTATAGTATATATTTATTGAATATATACATAGTATATGTTTATTAAATATATACTAAATAAATATAATATTTTTTCATTACTCCTCCTTTTTCACTTATATTAGTATCATTTGATCTGTGAGCCATGTATTCTTTTTATCTTCTGACATTTGGGATGTATTGTAAAAAATTTACTAAATGTGCTACTTTTTGCTCATGGAAAATCCTGACAATGTTTTCCTCCTTTACGTCCTTCGCTAAAACTAATTTTTGTTATCATAACACTGATAGAGTAGTTATAATAGCCATAATATTTTATATTTTTATTGCTGGATGGTGGTTATGCATGCAAACATTACATCTTTATTAATAATGTACTTTAAAGGAATGCAAATAAAAAAAAGAAGCTTAGTTATCATATTGCAAGTGCAACTCACAATATTACGTTACGTGTTACCGACCAATGTTTCTTGTTGCTGACCGAGAAACCGTTGCACATAGAGATATTGGCAAAGGCACAGACAGACACAAAGATATTGACAGAAGCACATAAAGAATGATGAAGACACTGACAGAAATGCAGATACACTGAAAGAGAGATTGAAATACACATACAGACAATGGTAGAGTCACTGACAGACTTGGCACAGGCACTGAAAGAGACACACAGTGACAGAGACACAGAGTGGCACTGACAATAACAAAGACACTGACAGAAACATGAAAAAAGGCACAGATACAAAGAGTGTCATACACACATACCCTGACACCCCCCATACATACACTTACACTGACCCTGCACATATTGATACACAAAAACAGTGATTGATCCACCACAAACATTGTCACACTAACACACTGACACAGATTCCAATATCCCACATACACTGGCACACACTGACACAGACCCTGAACTCCCACAAACTCACACACGCACACACACTGACACAGACACTGACTGCTCCACACACACTACCACACACTGCCACAGACCCTGAACTCCCACAAACCGACAGGCACACATGAACACAGACATTGACACACACATACATAGGCCCTGAAAAACATGACACAAAAATATAAACTTGTGAATTGCTTACTGTGGTGGTGCTGTGGCTGTTTTCTTGGCTCTGGGACTGGTGGCAGTTTGAATTCATAATGGGATGCCGTGGGATTTATGACAACCGTGGTTTAGATGGTTAAATATACCTAATGCATTCTCATTAATAGGCCTTATGTTGAAGTGTTTCATAATGCAATATTTGACACATTTGTAGTTCTTAATCAGGGAATCCTGGCAGTTGATATTATATATTGAAAAAAATCATATGCAACAATTTGATCATTAAAATTTGTCTTGAAGTTTGGTAGTATCCTTATAATCAATTCCATATAATAATAGCCAGAAAGCACCTGTGATCATGAAAAATATACAGAGTACATTCAGTTTAATGCTTGGAGTTTGAAAGGCAGAACACCAACAGGATTCACTATATTTACTGTAGTGCATACCAAACTACTCTTAGCAAAGAGTATATTAAAAGGTATTTTTGAATATGAAGCAAGGGTAAAATATTTTATTATCTCACAAAATTAAAAAGTGGAAAACAAGAGTTTAATTCACTTTTAGTTTCAAGCTTAAAAATAGAATTTTCATGTTTTGCTCATTAACTGCTACATCTCTGCTAGATAACATAAAGAATAATCTTACAATGATACAAGGGCTTGAATTTTGGTGAATTATTTTAGATCGTTTCACGAGTGCAAAGTGCTCTCCTGACATCCCAGATCATATTAACCACTAACAGTAGTAGCTCTATAAAGTTAAGTTTTTATTTCCACTTAAATATCTATTTATGGCTACATAGGGTCTCACTCTTTACATTTTTGGAATTGGTACTGCATAAAGTTGTGCTGTTCAAAAATTTGTCTGAGAAACTATCAAAATCCCACAAAAGATTACCCACAGCCGATTCGTAAAAGCAAATCAAAGTAGCAGTTGATTGTTGTAAAGACAGAATCCTATAATATTACATTAAGTTTGCAGTTCCCACTGAAAACTAGCAGGAACATTCCCAAGGGGAGACAAGCAGTGGAGGTCAGGAAAATTCTTTGAAATAGGCTTTTTTTAATCTTTCCTTACAGTAGGCCATAAATTAACCTTCACTTTAGTCATTAAAACAAATGCCACTGCTAAATAAGGGATAGGTAAAAAATAAAATTAAAAACATAGAAAATGCATGAAAAGCAATGTTGAGTTAATTAAATATTTAATTTATGTTATTAGTTTCCAGAGAGGCCTTTTTAAAGTTCATGGATTTGACATGGCAGGTAATAAACATAATATTAGTACACTGTTGAGAATGCATAATTGTTACATTATAAATTCATGTTAGAACAACATGTGTCCAATGAAGTGCAATTTATTTTTTAAAATTTCATATTCATACATTTAATGCATTTCACAGGGACAATATGAAATTGTTTACAGCCGTGATTCAGATCTCTTTTACATATATAAATGCTTTTATTTATGCAAATATCGTTAGAAAGCAAACCTGCAATATTCTCTGCTTAACCACTTCACTGCTGAGTTTGTAAAAAAACATGTACAGTGGGACCTCAGTTTACAAACGACTCGGTTAACATAATTTTCAGTTTGCAAATGAAAATCCATTGAAAATAATGCCTCGGTTTACAAAATTTTTTAGCAATACAAAGCAAGTTTCCCCAGGATGCATTGCACCTGGGAGGTTTATAGCACCGCCCCTGCATGCTGGAGCTTGTGGGTAGCACGTGGCGTACAGTGTGGGGTGTTGGAGCGGCTTTTGCATCGAGTTTTGGAGCCAAATTGTTTGCAGTTGTTTTGGGACTTTTTGGTGCATTTCTCAAGCTGTGGAAAGGTAGGGAGCTGAGCTTTGTCGTTTGCATGCCTTTTATTGTGTGTTCTGCATTGTGGGTTGGTTTCCATGCCAGCTCATTTTGACTTTTTTTCTGACCTCCAGAACGGATTAATTGGTTTTCAATGCATTCCTATAAGAAACCGCGTTTCGGTTTACAAATTTTTCGCAATAAGAAACGTCCCGGAGAACGCATTAAATTTGTAAACCGAGGTCCCACTGTAATATGTATTAGACATGTTGGATGTATAGCTAACACATAAACACAGTAATTTTGTCTATAGATTAATCAGATATACCTAAAAGATTAAAATCTAGGTTTACACAATTTTATTTTACTTTCATTTTTTTTTCATTTATTCATTGTTTATATAAATATTGAGTTGATAGACGTTCTGGAGATTGTACAGTGTATTTCCTCTTGCTGTATTCTGTACCATGTTAGAAATAGGATTACTCTGACCCTTTTTTGCTTAAAAAGTAATTTAGGTTTACCATGCCTTATTGGGCATTATAGGCTAGGTATGCCTATTATAAAGCAGTAAAATTATAATAAATTTACCTGAAATGGAGCTTCCGGCAAAGCTACCGGCACTGCTCTTCACACTTCCATCAGACATCACCAAGGTCCTCACCGCATTTGATTGGACCATTTAATGGGCTCAGAACATATATGCGCAGTCTAATCTGGCGATGGGATGGAGAGAGTGGAGAGGGGTCATAGGATATAGAGGTAGGTAGGGTAGAGCAAACTGATCGCAGGTGTAATTTTTGCACAAAATTGATATTAGGCAGCCCAGAACAAAAGTAAGTTGGATTTTTTTTCCTAACCTAATAATAATTATTCTGTGTTCATTCCTATTCAATATTAATTAACTGAAATAGTATAGAAATGACTGGCCATATAGGAAAATATGTTTGAAATATTTAAAGAACAATAACATTTTCAGATAGAATAAAATGTCCGTTCCAACTCCTTGTTCTTGTTTCCAGAGAGGCAAGCATTTACACATAACGACAGTGATATAAATGTAATCTACTTAGACGTTGCTAGTATTGAATACCATGCTATACAAAGGATTGCTGTTTCATAATAATAATGGAATACTTTATCTGCAGGGGAGAACTTGAGTAAAGATAAGGAGTAAAGCATTTTAATATAGCTTTATTCAGATGTCTCTACACTTACCAGAGGGCTCAATTATAAACCTCCTTGTTTTAATTTGTTAATAACCTTGAAGTAGTCTTTGAAAGCATTATTTCTTTATATGTAAAAGTGACACTAAAGTAGTTTTCATGTATGAACAGCATGTATTGATCTGTAGATAAGTGTGGTTAATTGAGAAACAATAAAGGCAAATAAAATCATAAAATGATAACTCGCAGGCTATGAATTTGGGATGAAAGTTATTGTAGAAAGTATCCGTTTATTCTCCCCTACTGTTTGATGTATAGTGTGATGTACAGTTTACAATGGTTAGGCGTTAGTTCACGGAACACGTTATGGAACTAAAATGTATATAGGTATGGAATATAATTTTAGAAAGGGAATTAAAAAATTAATGGTAAACATTACTTTACCTGTATACATATTTAACAAAATTAAACTATTCTTTGTACCCTTCAATTAATCTTGAAAAATAACACCTGTGCCAAAGTTTTATGAGCACTTTATAGTAGTTGCTTGGATGGAATGCAATGTGGTTAGCTCACCAAAACATCTTTTATTTATTATGGGATTTTGCAGACTGTGACACTAAAATAACATGCAAAATGACAAACTTCTTCTGTACTCTACCCCTGACCCAATGATCTGTAAATAAATAGTCAACCTTTTTAATTGACATTAAAAAAAACTGCACTCCAAACAGATTTAAAATAATAGAGAACTTTATTTGGTTAGTTTGTATAGCATATACATGTCATTGTTGATACAAATGGGCATAATTATTAAAACATTGAACCTTCTCTCTCCATTAGTCATTGTAGCTTTCCTTTTAGGCAGCCATGACCTCCTCCTTCTCTCACAAAAATTAGGAAACTCCCTTAACTACTCCCTCCTTTCCACTGAAAACTGGGGGTGTCAAAAAGAAATTGAAACTTTGTAATTGTAGTTTGCACAAAAAACATTTCTCCATCACTTCTCTCTATTACTCTTCTGACCCTTGCAGGTTGCTGTAGGAATGTATGGTGCCATATGTCTTTACCTTCTGCCCTTTGTGTTCAGTTTGTGGTAGAAAATGCATTCATTCATACATTAATTGACATTTTCCTTCTCCAAGGATGAGATTAGGACATTTAAAAGTTGTCTGTTCACAGACTCAATTTTGACTAGAGGAGATGTTTTTAAGACTTCTAGTTTAGTTAACAGCCTTCTACATATGACAGCTGTTAGCTAAACTCAAAAACACAGAACACCTGCCTACCTGCTGTGACAGGACCACTGCTTATTTGTATGTGTTCCTCCCTCGACCTATGTGTTTTCTCATTAGTTTTCGTGTGCTGTACTGTTGTGGTCGTGACCTAAATATGAATATTAATCTCTTAATACATAATAATTAAGCAATACGGAACAACATTAATATTTTTATAATTCATGGTATTATGGTCGAATATGTGGATAGAAAATACACAAAACGTTGTAATATTAAATGTATATTTAATATAACTATAACAAATAAACAGATGCTAGCAGAATGTCAATTTACTACAATAATTATACAATACAAAACTACAAACAAAAGGTTGCTAAATGTTACACAAAAGGCTATTACAATTGCTAAATGTTCATTTTACTTACAAGGCCCCAGCCCTTTGGCTGGGGTTAAGTCAGAGCTGGTACTACATCTTAGGTTCAGTCAGTTACAGGCAAAGGGACAGAGTTTTCTCCTCCATCTGGTTTTATTCAGTGTAAGTAGGCTGGCCTGTGATGTCACTGCCAGAAGCACATGTCTTCCTACACACTCCCCCTAGTGGTGCCCCAAAGCATTACACTAAATATGCTTTCTTTATGATGTAAAGTCATTAATTAATAAATACCATTACAAACCACCCTTTGACTTATGTCATAAAACAAGCATTTATAAAACCAGTACATTTTGAATCTTCCCCATTTTAACACTACCTGCCCTACAACAAAACCCACCTTTTGAACAACGATACCCATTTACCCATTAATTATTACCCATTTACATTTTATTGCTTATATAAATATTCACCATTGAGCACATGCATTACCAGTTGGGAAGTAGGCACATACCCACCCTTATAATAATGAACAACTCAAACCATGTTTTATTAGATTAACCAATGATATTGTGTTCATGTGAGGATGTGTTTTGGAGCTTAATATAGTATTAGACACCACAAACTCATAACACCTATGAATCATGGCACAGACCGACTCGATTTCTGTAGCCTCTGGCTGGTCTGTGTGCCTGGAATTTTCACAAACATTAGTCCTGGAAACTGGATACTCTATTCTTCGACAGTCTCATAGAACATACGCATGGAGACAGGGATGAATGAAACAGTTCATGTGATCAAGGACTTTTGTGTGTTTGTGGTATACCATTAACCACCTTGACGTAACAGTTTCCTGCTCCTGATGCATTTTGTTCCGACTCTCACCACTCTTAGCTGCAATATTTTCTCCTTACAGCAACAGTTGAGCATAGTGTCCAGTGCTTCTTCTTAAAATATCCTTGCTTGAAAGTTCTTGAATGAAAACACAGGCAATGACGAGTACATGACAAGTACCATTTGATTGTGGTGTCTTAACCATATTTTTTCCTATGGCGTTTGGATAAATACCTACACACCTCTCTTCACATCCAGCACACTCCTGATTCACAGATAAACACAATATCACTGCTGTATCTACCAATTTAACCCAAACACTCGTTATTACTGCTGCATTTACCAATTTAATCTAAACACTCGTTATCATTGCTGTATTTAACCAATTTAATCTAAACATTAACCAAAACAATTACATTCCTATTTACCACCCTTCTATTTAAACATGTATAGATAACCCAAAATGCCTACTTTCTCTTATCCCTCTTATTTTTTTTTTGTTTTGTTTTTTGAACTGCAACCACTCATGCACTTTACACAGACACAAATCAAGCACCTACTGGACAATGGGGTTCCCTCGTTAGAGCCCTCCCACCCCAGTTTGGTTTACACAAAAATACCCCCTGGTCCCTATGGGTCAATTCCCCCCTTTCCCAGGCAAGCGTACATACATACATACATACAACAATAATAATACATAAGGGTTTCAATTGCAATACAATCACTAGAAATAAGAGAACAGTATGCACAAAATCATAGCATAGACATGTTAAATAGACAATAAAATAAAACATTCAATAGCTCATCAAAGGTCAACATTTAAACACTGGTCTCCATCTGATATTCTATCTGTGTTCCAATGTCCACCCCTGGTTTCTGCTATATCTGAAAAAGGTAAGAAAACAGATCAGGATTACTTTTCCTTGTCACTTATAGCGTATACTGCCAAATACTTTACTTAGCATATATACATATATACACATATAAATACATTCCCTAAACTTTTCATTTTATAAACAATTTGTTCAACAAGGTAACTTTCTTAATTTTCTACTTGGCTCTTAAAATAAACAATCAGCTAATAGCTGCTTTCTGCATCTTCTCTGCAATTCAGGAAACACATTTCTAGCCAACCTAAACATGTTTAATAACTCTCCACCCTTTGGTTAAATTATAGAGGAGTGAACCACAACACCTCTTCCGCCTCTGAAAGGATATAGGTCAATATGTCTCAAAGTTCAACACTTCTGACAGCTATGAGTGACTCCCTATTAATTTCTAGCCTTTCCACGGACATGCTTGCACCTCGCGGCTAAGGGCCTGCACAACTAACCACCCTGTGATGGCAGTGGCTTTCCGCATGGGGGTGACCGCCCCCGCAAAATTATAGAGGAGCAAACATACAGCAGCCTCTTTTCCGGCTCGATTAAAGGTTCTGGGCCAATATGTCTGCAATTTAACCAGTACACTCACGTATCACTTATTGTATATTTCCTGGTCTCTCAGGAATTTCTATTAAATAGCGTATCCCCTTCCCAGGGCAATATACAACAAAAACTAGTCACCAAGGGTCTCTATGGTCATGATAGGCCACCCTACCACTAGTGTAATACGCCTTTTTTTAAAAAATATATTTCCTGGTCTCTCAGAGATTTTGCCTATCCCTTTCCCAGAGCAATATATATAACAATTACAAATAAGTTACAAAACGCTACTTATAAGTAATACAGGGTTTCAAATAATAATACAGGATAGAACTGCACAACAACTATTGGGTATGCTCCCCCTTTATCCGGACACGTTTAAATACCCCCTAGCTCAGGTTCCCCACCCGCTACTGTAACTAAAATCACAGCCCACGTTATGGAGGTTCACCCGCTAGGCAGATACACCCTAATTCAAAGCATGGAAATATTAAAATCAGTTATAGATGGCTTCTAAAATAATATAAATCTTAATCTGAGCCCCTACACTTACTTTGTTAAAAATGCTAACTTGTTAAAATATTCAGACTAAATAGGACAAAGGAATTATTTTACAATTTTTTCAGTTCATTTGTTACCAGTTCCTGCATATGTCCAGTAATTCCTTAGTCCTGGATAATAAAGCTGAAAAACACTCCACAAATTGATTAGTTTAGGCAATTACATTTACAAAACAATGCAGTTTATTTTTTCTCATACAGCAAGACTACCCACCCCCAACAAGGACAAATTCTCCCCCAGCTGTAGCTGAAAAGCATGGTCACACAGCTGTTAAAAAGGTGGTCTCTCCTTCATGAGTCAAAATCATATATATATTTATACTAATATTCTGTGTATACGCACACATAAATCTATTATTCACTGAATCTGCTTTACTAAGCGTATCTTTTTCTTAACTACTAATTTAATACATTTGTCCAAATCTCTTTTCAACTAGACAAATCCATGAATGCCAAACAAATGTAAATTAGTACACAAACAGGGTCAAATTTAGCAATAAAACCTGGTGAACTAGTTTAGTGAAAAGTCTTTTCCTATGCAAATGGTAGCAAACAATGAAACTAGGCCTCAACTCATTCACACCATGTGGTCAATGGTGGATTAAAATCCACATGGTCAGACAAAAAGTAAAATTGTTTTTTGTTTTATATATAAAAATGACCAAAGGTTGGTAAAACGTAACAAGCAACACAATAATTCATCACTATGTTCTACAACAAGAGATACCTTAAAAACAAATATCTAATCCCTATCTGCTATCTGCATTCATTCCATTAAAACCAAATCATCATTCATTTATTCATTTGTATACAGACAGACAATTTACAGTATGATTTAAGCAAAATGCATAACATTTATATTTTCCCCAATATTCAAGCATAATCCTGCCGACTACGCCAAATGTTGTGGTCGTGACCTAAATATGAATATTAATCTCTTAATACATAATAATTAAGCAATACGGAACAACATTAATATTTTTATAATTCATGGTATTATGGTCGAATATGTGGATAGAAAATACACAAAACGTTGTAATATTAAATGTATATTTAATATAACTATAACAAATAAACAGATGCTAGCAGAATGTCAATTTACTACAATAATTATACAATACAAAACTACAACATATTACTTACAAAAGGTTGCTAAATGTTACACTAAATGTTCATTTTACTTACAAGGCCCCAGCCCTTTGGCTGGGGTTAAGTCAGAGCTGGTACTACATCTTAGGTTCAGTCAGTTACAGGCAAAGGGACAGAGTTTTCTCCTCCATCTGGTTTTATTCAGTGTAAGTAGGCTGGCCTGTGATGTCACTGCCAGAAGCACATGTCTTCCTACACACTCCCCCTAGTGGTGCCCCAAAAGCATTACACTAAATATGCTTTTTTTATGATGTAAAGTCATTAATTAATAAATACCATTACATGTACCTTATTCCCCATTCGGGAGCGGTAATATGAACAAAATCTATTCGTCTCCCGAATCCCCCCCCAGTGCCCCATTAGAAGGTTTACCCCAATTAATTAGAACATTCACGCCTGCAACATAAGTGTGAAACCGCAACGAACGTTCACACCAATTAATAAGAACGTTCGCGTCTGCAACATAAGTGCAAATAATGCGTGCTCCCCTGGGTGGCCGCCATTTCATATAGACAAACGCCAACAAGGGGGAGCATTTGTATCCCGAAAGGAGACGCTACCCTTGCATATTTTAGCACAGGGACCTTGCAAACGTAGGCTGGTCGGGGACTGCACCGTTGTGAGGGTTCCTGAGGTTGGTGGGGACACTTTTGGGGCACTGGCTAGTTTGGTGGGCTTTTCTGTGCCTAGGAGACAAAGAGGCAATCCCTTTTTCCCGCGCCTTGGCTCCCAGGCACAAACACTGGGGGGATATGGGTTTCTGGCTATTCTAAGTGGTTCCTGAGCAGCTGAATGAAGAGATTAGCAGAGGTAACCGGTCGGGCTACCCATGGTCCGCTACACCCACATTGTATTACTCTGCCAAATTGTGAAGAATCCAGGGAAAGGGTGACAAGGGAGCTTTGATTTATATTTGCTCTGCTTAAACAGCTTCCTTTCACCCTCTGTAGTGAGCCTCACATCCAGTATGTTGCCAAATCCTGTAGATTCCAACTTCAAAACATATCCCGCATTCGCCCTTTTCTTACAAAAGATGCTACCAAGGAGCTTGTCCATGCTTTAGTAATTTCCCACATGGATTATTGTAATCCTGTCATGATTGGTCTTCCCAAAAGCCGTATTGCCACGCTATAGTCTGTAATGAATGCTGCCGCCAGACTGATTTTCCTCTCTAGTCGGTCCTCTCACATCTCACCCCTCTGTGAATCCTCACATTGTATCCTATAGGAGTCAATTCAAAGTGCTAACCCATTCCTATAAAGCACTGAACAATTCTAGCCCCTTATATCTCTTCACAAATCCATAGGTATGCCCCTTCTCGGTCTCTCCGCTCCGCCCGTGACCACATCCTGACCGCTGCTCATACCCGTATGGCCAACTCCCGCTTGCAGGATTTCTTGCAGGCGGCTCCTTTCCTATGGAATAGCCTGCCTACCCCCACCAGACTCTCCCTTCAATCATTTAAGAAGTGCCTTAAAACCCATCTCTTTAGGAAGCTTATGGCCTCTAAGAATAACCTCTACCTTACATACCTGTCTCTTGCTTTCTCCTAAAGGGCAGCACTCTATTCTCTCCTCCAGCTCTGCTTCACTCCCAACTTATTTGATTGATATTTCCTGTCCTAATGTGTTTTATACCCCATAGACTGTAAGCTAATTTGAGCAGGGTCCTCTTCTTCCTGTAAGTTTTCTTGTAATAATCCTATTTATAGTTAAATCCCCCCCCCCCTCGTGATATTGTAAAGAGCTACGGAATCTGTTGGTGCTATATAAATGGCAATACTAATACAAAATAATACTAATCTATCAGCACACTTTTGTTTTGTGTTCTTTACAAAAAGGTGAAATATGGCATACATTATCTATGCCACGTTTGGAATATGTGTAGATTTTTCTTTATACCAGCTAGAGCTGTTCATCTGACAAAAGAATACATTTCTGGCAAATCAAGGGGTTAGTACCTTGTAACAGAGCTTTATTTTATGTAAAAAAAAAAACATCTGTTTTGAGTCTGCTTCTCTTTATATCTGGTGAAAGCTAAATGCCATGACCATTAGTTTTCTTCGCATTATATAATAGCATATAGAATGTGCATGACACATTTCAAAACTATCATATATGTGTAATAAAAACAGATGCACAAAGTTAGATAAATATAGCATGCAAGACTAAAACCTTTTGGAACTGATATGCAAAACAGAAGACAGATGGCTTAAAATAATGTTAAAATATGCAGAACAAAATGTATTTGAAGGACCTTGAATATATTTAATTCTAGACTACATCAGAATGGAAAAAATTTAAAGTGTAATTCCAGTAAAAACTCTACTCAACTCTATGCACAAAATGTGCATTTAAAATATATGATGCAATAATGATCAAATGGCCAAGTAAATACATAAAATCTCAAAGTGTATATTTTAAAAAGATGTTTTTTGTGCAGTAACTTCGTAAGAGGGGCATGGGGACCTGGGCTATACAAACTGCACAAAAAATATAACACAGCACTGAATAAGTAAATTACAGTTTATTTTTCATTGTTAACAATCCCTCTAAACTCTTCATTTGTACTTTTTTGTTTTTTATTCAAATCATGTAGGATGTTTTAGTAAATTGCAAAATTGTCTCTGAATTACAATATTAAAAGAAAATACACTCTAAAGGCAAAAATATGTGGACACCCCTACTAAATATTAGGCTTGTGCACCCCAAAAAAAAAAATAATTTTGGCCGAATAGATTCAGCTGAAAATGTATTTTTTAACCAAAGTAACTCACTAGTGAGCTCCGTGTGAACAGTAAATAGCGCTTCAAAATCAACGTGGTGAATAGCTGCTCTTAAACACCTGTGAGGGGATTCCTTTTTTCCCTCACCATGAATACATAGAGGGAAAAAAAAACCCTATCATCAATGGGTGGAATGCTGAATAGTAGACAAGCAGATAATAGCTTACAACTCTGTATGGTTCTACAAATCTCGATGTGGAGTTATACGAAAAGGAGAAAAATAGAACAACTCTAGTGCAGATAGTATTTACTATGTACTAGATGCAAAATAAGTAAAAGTAGACTAATTCACAATCTTCAGAGCCTGAGGATAAGGCTCTATAATAACGCAGTCGTGCTGATATAGGTAGCACCCCACCTTCTTGGATAAGCAGGGATCTCAAGGGAAACTAAAAATAGGAGATTATGGTGCAGAATGTTTATGTCTATAATAGACTAAAATTACTTTATAAAGGAAAAAATGTTTTGTTCAGATTGCCTTAAAGTTGTCTTCAGGGCAGGTTTGCTCCTATTTTTGTTTCCATGCAAAATGTTAATAAAACAGTTTAAAGGAGAACAAACACAGGGGACAGGGAAAGGTGCCTGTCAATGTACTACTATGCAAAAATTGCTACAATATTGCTTGCATAATTGCTAGGCAGTATAAGCCAATTTTACAATGCCAGTTCTCAGTTGTCAAAATAGTATTATTATATCTGTAAAAAAAAGGAGACCACATACTTTTGTTCATATAATGTATATGAATCCAATTGGAATTTGCTATTTGGGTATTTGCTAGTAGCGACCATCAAGGAGACCATCAAGCATTTTTAACCCCCCAACCACTGTGCATGGGGGAGTTGATGGAGGGACACTAAGTACGTATGGCAGCTAGTGTTCTAATCATTATTCACCAACCTAAAGTATGTGATGCTTTCTATACACTTGCTAATGTGGTGGGACACTCCACTGACAAAATGCAAAATAAATAAAAATCACTTTTTAATAGAAATACCCCAAATGAAAACTTGCATGCAGTTAATTATGCATTTTTTCATATCTGGTATATCTAAAAATAGCTTGCAAAAATCTGCAATTTTCCTGTCTGAAGCCTTTGCAGACTCTCCCCTTCTTACCCTGCTCAGATTTTCTGTGGCTGTCCGATTACAGACTTCCCAATACAGCTCAATGAGAAGTCTTTGCAAGGCTTCTCTGTGCATATCATAACTTTCAGTGGTTGTTAAAAGCCTATTTTGCAAGGATGGAAGCATCCTCTGTACCAAGTAAAGCATGGGATCACCATGGCTATTGCAATAAGTCTCAGAAATGCAGCAATTTAGCAATGCACACTAATTTTTTCTCATGCACTTGGATTGCTGTTAGGTCCAACCACAGAGACAGTATACTCTAAAGAGACCATTCAGACATTTACACAATGTTAAAATAAATATTAACCAAATGTTTTTCAGGCTTCTGCATCTTAAACCTTAAAAAGGTACTCTAAAAACCTAAACCACTATTATTTTTTAATGTAGTTGTTTTGGTGCATAGGAACTCAAATAATCTCATACAGAAGCATTTCAGTACTTCTCTTTGTGGAACATTGGCTTCGCAGAGTGTGGTGAATGACACACATGAGCCAGAGGTCCGTAACGTTACTCTATAACAAGCATCTTATTGGACCAACAATGATAATCTCATCATGGGTGTATCAGGCTGTCACAAGCATTCTGTATTGACACTGGAATGAGTTTTACTGTGCAGGGTTTCTTAACATCAAACCCCTATTTTTTTCTGAATAAAGTTGTGTTAATTTACAAATTACCCAATCATACATATGCCTTGCCTGATTTATTGTAATAACAAAAACTAACTCAGCATCATCATTGGTACAAACTAATCCCAAGCTAAAATATCTTGTAGTAACTGGAGAAATCAATGCAATATATCCTGAACTGCCAGTGAATAAAGTGCGGGTCATAGCACTTAGTATAGCGATCAGCTGTGCAAGTTAATGCAAGTACCCACGAACGATATCATCCCTGAACTGTAACAGATACCAGGCCCTCGGTAACAGAGACAGGTATCATCACAAAATTAATAAAAAAATTTATTGCAAGCATATATTCAATTAATTATATATACTCTGCTATATAATATAGAAATATATTATTACGTTTTTATGACTATATTAATTTGTATATATTAATTTAGTCAATAAAATATTTTTTAAAAGACAAAAAAATGATTGCTTTAACATTTCTATTATTATTGTATTCTCAATTATTTATAACATATAAATAGAGAAACCTGACTATCTATATAAAATTGTTGCTAAGATACTTGTAAAGTCAGTCCTGCTAAATTATAAGCAGTTAAGATGTTATAGAGGTAATAGGGTACCACTTGTGTTTACAGTGTCAGTGTATCTGAATGTGTGCCAATGTGTATTTTTGTGTGTGTTTGTGTATCAATATATGTCATAGTATGTGTATATGTGTATACATCTCAGCATTCAAAAACTAACACTGCACACAAATACACCCCTGCATTCAAACATCAACACTATATGTAATCAAATGCCTGAATTCACACATCAACATGACATAGAAACACACCTCTTTATTAACCCCTTAAGGACTGGACTGTTTTTGCGATGTTGTACATTTGCGACCAGGAATATTTTTACACTTTTGTGGTGTTTGTGTTTGGCTGTAATTTTCCGCTTTCTCATTTACTGTTCCCATACAAATTATATATTGTTTTTTTCAGGACAAAAGGGGCATTCTTTACATACCGTTATTTATATAATCTCATGTATTTTAATTTTAAAAAAAAATACAAAATCTGATGAAAATTGAAAAAAAATACATGTTTTTTTGACTTTACTTGAAAAATCTTTTACTCATCTACAAAAGCGGAATGAAAAAAACTGCTAAATAGATCTCGTAAAATTTTGTCCTGAGTTTAAAAAATACCTAGTGTTTACGTGCTTTTTGCTTTTTTGCATGTTATAGGCTATGCAGGTACAAGTAGGATAATAAGTGTTTAAAACATATATTTTAAAATTTATCAATAGTGACATTGTAACACTATTATCTGTCATAAATCTCTGAATAACACCCCACATGTACATATTTTTTTTAAAGTAGACAACCCAGGGTATTCAATATGGGGTATGTCCAGTCTTTTTTAGTAGCCACTTAGT
The DNA here is from genome assembly GCA_933207985.1 of Pelobates cultripes. NCBI lineage: Eukaryota > Metazoa > Chordata > Amphibia > Anura > Pelobatidae > Pelobates > Pelobates cultripes. Next base: position 285,547,204 of record OW240913.1, read on the forward strand.
CGAAAACACTGGCCAAAGTAAGCATTCATATTTGTTTGTGTGTGAAAAAGTAAAAAAACTAAATTGAACGCTAATTTTGGCCAGTGTTTGTGACCAAGTGGTTACTAAAAAAGACTGGACATACCCCATTTGCAATACCTTGGGTTGTCTTCTTTTGCAAATGGTATGCCATCATGGGGGTAATTCTCATTCCTGGGCTACCATACGCTCTCAAAGGCAACGTAACCAACCTGGCCATTTTCAATGTAAAAATATTTGACCCATATATTTGACCTTGTAACTTTCAAAAATGCTATAAAACCTGTACATGGGGGGTACTGTTTTACTCGGGAGACATCGCTGAACACAAATATTAGTGTTTAAAAACTGGAAAACGTATCACAACAATTATATCATCAGTAAAAGTGCTGTTTGTGTGTGAAAAATGCAAAAAAAGTAACTTTCACTGACAATATCATCGCTGTGATATGTTTTACTGTTGTGAATCACTAATATTTGTGTTCAGCGAAGTCTCCCGAGTAAAACAGTACCCCCCATGTACAGGTTTTAGGGTGTCGTAGAACGTTACAGGGTAAAATACAGTGCTAGCAAATTAAATTCTCTGGAATTTCGGCCTGGGTTGGCAGGCAGGTCCCTCAAATTGCAATCAATAAAATTACTGAATTATGTAAAAATATTACATAAATACGCACGTAGAATTTAAATATATATGCATATTTATATATTTGAAGTCTACGTGTATATTTATATAATTATTTATGTAATTTTGTATATGGACATATGTATATTTCTTATTATTTTTATTTATTTTTATATACATAGATATATATACAAATTCATTCTAAGTGTATTTTGATATAAATATATATATATTAATTTTAAAATACAGTTAGAATAAAATTTCATATAGCTATATAATTTTTTTAAAATTTTTATTATTATTTTAAAAAAAATTATTTAATTTAAATTACTTATTAGTTATATTTTATAATAATATATATATACAATATATATAGTTATTATATATATTATATATATACGTGTGTAATTTATTATAAGTGTATTTTTATATTAATATAAGTACATATTAATATAAAAATACACTTAGTATGGCATTATATATATGATATATAGACATATATTATATAGATATAATATATGTCTATATATCATATTTATACATATATAATTATTATTTTTTTTATTACCATTAACTTTAATTTTTTTTTTGATTTTACACATGCAGGGAGACTGCCTGTCAGCACAGGCAGCCCCCCTGCAGGCAGCACTATGGACACCTATTGTGACCATGTGATCGCTGTGTTAAGCGATCACATGGCCACAGGGGTCCTAATCTGCCGTGGGGAGACTGTCTGGGCTGCAGGCAGTCTCCCTACAACCGGAGGAACACTGATCGCCGCCGGGGGAACGACGGCGATCAGGTAAGTACCCCCAGACCGTTTGGACGGTTCAGGACCGTCATCGGTCGGCAAGGCAAAAATGCCGATGACGGTCCTGAACCGTCCTCGGTCCTTAAGGGGTTAAAGCACCAACCATTACATATAAACAAAGCACTGCAGTCAAAAACTAACACTACACACAAATGCAAGCCTGCACTCAAATATCAACACTACATAAAAACACACACCTACATTCAATCACACTTACTCCATGCAAAAACATGCTTACATTTAAACACTACTCAGTGCTAAATACAACCCTGTAGGGATGAGCAAATGGTAGATCACCAGCTGGCAAAGCATTGTGTGAGTTGTACAACAGATGAAGATCTACATCTTGCGGAAGACAGGGCCCAAAAATCCTTGCACCAAAGCCCTCTCCATGTTAGTTTCTAGGTAAGGGAATGTTCAATGGTTTTAAGAGCATTGGTGTGGACTGATTCACATACTTCAAGTTCATAAAACCATGTATAAGAACTCCATCTTAAGTGAGTTTAATTGACTTACTTTATATACCTTTAGTTTTATGAATGGTATAACAAGAATATTCTTTTCATGTTTTCTCTATGTGCTAAGTGGCATTACACATTAAGTATTGAGGGGAGCAGCCACCTTAATAGGCTCACAGGTTATATATACATTAAAGCTAGATGAATAATACTATGTTTGCATTTTTACTTTAAAGCACGATTATTCAAGGAATTTTATTAGACTTTTTTTAAATGAGTGCATAGTACATATTTGTTGTGTTATATGCATGTACATGAATACTATACTTCATTTTTACTTGTTTTTAAGTTGTCAGAAAATTTAGCTAGCACCTGGTGTACAGACCATAGACAAATTTATGATATATGGACATAGTGTACATGCCTTTGATGATTTCAATATGGATAACTATCTGGGGACACTCTGCAACTTAGTTGCTAGGGGCACTGAGGGCTGTAACTGTGTAGAAGCTGATAGGAAGGTTCTTCAATGAGTAGTAAACACTGCTCAATACGTTATTGGTGTTCAGTTGCCATGAATTCAAGACATTTACAACAAACACTGTGCCCGGAGAGTCAGAGGAATGATTAAGGATACATTTCATCCTAATCACAGATTCTTTAACCTTCTTCCCTCAGGGACATGTATTGTCGGACCCATAGGTTTGAAAATTGTTTTGTTTCATCTGCATTAATGTCTTTGAATTCTATGTATAGGCGATAGTTCTTTAGAGTATAATTGTATTAAGATTTAGCTATATTGCTTAGATTGCTGTTTTTTGCCTAGGAGGATACATTAGGCTTTGCACAAGTCTTTTCTATACTGATTTGTAATTTGCACTTATGCCCTGTTTCCACTGAGCGGTATGGTAACGGTCTGGTACGCTATTTTGAGTATCTCAATTATGAAAGTGGTCCATATAATCAAACCAAACCTTACCATTCCTTTGCCCCCTTCAGATGTTGGTCCATAGGAAATGGTATGGTACGGTTAGGGCGGAGCTACTGGCGTCACACTATACAATCCATTGATTGGCGGACAGGAAAACGTCAATGCTCATGACAAATGACACGCTAGGCATTTGGTCTAAACCCCACATGCCCCCTGGTGGTCCGACTTGCAGTGGAAACCCATACCTGAATAGGCTGGACCATTCTAGCCCTTCCGAAACGTACCGACCTGAACCATATCGCTCAGTGGAAACGAGGCATATGTTGTTGGGTTTTTTCGCACTTTGATTATGACTAATATACAACTTGCACTTTATGAATATGGCCACTGTACTCACATTTGCACTTGTGCACATGGTCAATATGATCACAATTTGCATCTTTATGCGCATGATTATGTGCTGACATTTAGCTCTTTATATAGTCTGTATGCTCAGACTTTGTATTTTAGGCACATGCTTCTTGTGTTTGCATTATGTATATATTTGCACATGATTTATGTGCCCACATTTTGTACTTATTCACATGTTTTATGTATTCATATCTGGCACTTTACACACATATGTGATCATATTTTGGACTTCATGCACATGGCCTATGCGTTCACAATAAGCACTTTATGTCATTGGTCAATGTACTGAAGTTTGTGTTTGGTGCGCGTGATGGATGTGATTAGTTGAATTGTGGTATGTGTTACTTTTCACATGATAAAGGTATATTGCTGAGATGTAGTGCTTTAATTGCACTAGATGTGTTAATTGTATTAATTGTATTTGTAATAAAAGTCTAACTCGCAAGTTGGAGTAAACTTGGAATTAAAATTAACATTAATAATTAAAAATAATAACTTAAAAACCGAGTGTAAAGTCAGAGTCCACACTCCTTACTTTAGGCAATTCAATAATATTTATTAAGAGGCTAATCAAACAAATAAATAATACATATACATTTGAAATAGGCTAGTGTATGTTGCTACTAAAACTAATCATTGATTGAATGGAAAGTAGACTAAATTAACATAGTAAAACAGGCATAGACACGTGATACAGTTACCACTCCATTGATCATCAGCAGAGAGTACGAGAGAGAGTGTGTGTATAGTGGGGAGAGGGAATAGAGAGAGAAGGTGGGGAGGGTGAATTCAAAGAGAGAGAGAATGAGCTATTCATAGGGCTTTTAACAGGTTAGCCCTTCCTTCTGCTTGACACACCTCCCTCAGTCAATCCCTTAGGATGTAACAGAACCAGAGTGCCTCCTGGGGGAAGAGGGATTTCAGTGGAAAGGAATGAAGGAGGAGTTTATCAACAGCCCAACTGGTTTTGCCTGGTGAAAGGCCATGTGCTTCACAGAGGATTCCATTATTGCCTAAAGGTAGAATGGGGCTGGAATCCCTGTATTAGAACACAATAACACTTCATTGGCATACAGTGTGGCTGTTAATAATTCCCCCCCACATATTACAGTATTGTTATATGGTACACTTTATTTGCATAAGGTATGGTTGTTTTTATGGGATAGATGTTTTTACTTGGATTGGGAGCTATAGGCTATATTGTTGAATTTGTATAATATTGCTGGCACTATTGTGCAATGCCTTTATGTATGATTAGGCTGTTTATATTATATTTCTTAGGTACTGATCAGGGCCAACTGTGTTTCATTGTGATAACAAATTTGAACATGAATAAAGTTGAATCTGAATAGGGAATGTGAGTTAAACACCATGCAGCCAGTATATATATCCAGCACTCACTCTCCTGGTCTTCTCCTTGCCTCAGTGCAAATCACTTATGCCAAAATATAAGTATCAAGGAAGGTGCACTCACAGGACTTTGTAAATAAATCTTGAAGTTTTATTGTGTCATTATACAACACAGAATGGGTCAATGTTTCAGTCCTCGATGGGACTTTTTTCAAGACAAAGGCCAGTTTCTTCAATGTAGCAACCTTTGTCACACACTGTACACTGTATCATGTACACCACATTCGCAGATGTGCACGAATATGATCTCTTAATGTTGTATGATTTGTTATTGTGTCTGGCTGTGTTACTGCCACATATATGTTGACACAGTTTACAGAGTAATTTGTTGCATCATACAGTGCAATTCTGTGTGATCTCCTGTTGTGTGATCAATTTGCTGCGGACCAATCTCTGTCTCATGTTAGGTGGTTGTTTGAATGCTGGGCTCAGGAAATGTTTTTTTGAGTGTAGGATCCTCTGAAATTAATGGTTGTAGCTCTTTAAAAGTTTTACGTACTCCTTCTAGTAACTGCTAGAGTGATTCTTATTTTGTTTTCCTTTTCTTTGTATTGTAGGAGCCTTTCCCGTGGTGTTTTTAGGGCAGATTTAATTTTTTTTAGATGTTCTTTCCTTGTATACCTTTCACCTAAAAGACTCTGACAGTGTACTCATGTGTTTATCTCTGTCTTTTGTGTCAGAGCAAATGCCGTGATATCTGATCGCCTGGCTGTAGATGATACCTTGTTTGGTGTGATTGGGATGGAAGCTGGAATTGTGGAGGTAGCTGTACCTGTCTGTGGGTTTTCTATATGCAGACAAATGAAGAATGCCATTGGTGACAGTTATTGTGCAGTCCAAGAAACTCACACTATGAATTGAAAGTTCATTTTAAGGTTTATTGACAGGTGGAATGAATTGAAGGATTTATGGAAATCTATAAGGCTTTCTTCTCCTTCTGTCCTTTCTTCTCCTTCTGATATAAAATATCATCGATAATATGTACATGGTTTGTGGAGCTGTTTACATGCAAATCTATATTCAAGGTCAGCCATGAAAAGATTAGCATAGTGGGGTGACATTTTTGTGCCCATCGATGTCCCTGTCATTTGTAGGTAGTTATTGTTATTAAAACTGAAGTAGTTGTGTGAGTGTGAATTCTATAAGCTGGGCAATAATTGCATTGTTGGTTTGTGGGATGAGAGACATTTAATGCAGGCCTCAGCTTAGGCTGTTTCTGTATAAGGATTCCACATCAATAGTTACTAGTTTGCAGGTAGTTCATTTATCTGGTTAATTTTATTGAGATAGGTCTGTAGTGTCCTGTATAAAGCTCTCAGTCTTAATAACTAGAGGCTTAAGAATGCTTTCTATTAGGTCAGATATGTGTTCAGTGAGTGTTCCCATACCTATTATAATGGGCCGTCCTGGGTTTCCTGGCTTGTGGATTTTGGGCAGAATGTAGAATGTCCACATCTGAGGATTGGAAGGCACCAGATTTCCTAATTCTTACTGTAAGTGTTTCGGAAATGATTTGATAAGTTTTGCAAGTGAAGCTGTATATTCCTTGGTGGGATTCTTGTCCAGTTTTTTTTAGTAGTTTACATCAGACAATCAGCTCCACTTTTTGTATGCATATTTTGTACATCAACTGTCTGTTCCCTTCTGTAATGTAGTCCTGGATGTTCATGGCAACTACTGATCTACCCTTGTCAACCGGCTTGATGATGATGTTTTTATTATTCACACATTTTTAACACCAGAAACTAAGGACTTAATGTGGACTCTGGCTTTCTCACACACTACCAAAACTTTATATAAACACACCTCTTGATGTCTTATACAGTTCTTTTTCAATATTCTCACTTCACATTTATTTGATCAATTTATTTACATACCTGCAGCTATATATTTGCATGCCCTGCTCTGCTGTTTGATTGATAGTTTTTTCACTTTTCGTTTTAATTAGCTTATTAACTCTCCTCTGTTTATTTACTTTTTCTGGCTATTCTCAGCCAACCTTCCCCTTTAGGCATATCTTCTGCTATTTATGACACACCACTCACCCCCTCCCTCCCCTAACATTAATTGTTTTAAGTGTTAAACTCTATCAGATTGCTCAGTATTGCTTCAGACCTGAGGAAGAGAGGAAAACTCTCGAAAGCTTGTCTTATGTTAGCCCAATAAAAAAAAAGGTATCATTGCATACTTCAATACTCTGACATTTTTGCATTATATATATATATATATATATATATATATATATATATATATTTGTGGTCGTGGCAATATAGCCGTATATGGAAACATAGCATATAATAACATATCAATTAGTTGGAATTAGCCGGTTGTGGTGTGCCGAAACCGACAGAGGAGTAGGCCTGTAAAAGTGGGCCCACCTTAGAGGGTGTTTGTAATAGAGGGAGTGGTGGGTGGGTTGACTCGCCAGACCATTACGGTAATGTGGGAGTGGATTGGCAGCCCTTTTATAGGGAAACCAAGCCCCTCCCACAACTACAGGCCAAGCCTTTTAATTTGTGGTCGTGGCAATATAGCCGTATATGGAAACATAGCATATAATAACATATCAATTAGTTGGAATTAGTCGGTTGTGGTGTGCCGAAACCGACAGAGGAGTAGGCCTGTAAAAGTGGGCAAAAATAAATTACCATAAGACATAATACGTTGACCAAAATCTTTATTTAGATAAGTCACAGAAAGCTAGTCTTAATTCTTTAACAGGATTGGGTATGTAGAGAGTATAAGCGGAAGATTTCCAGCGTCCCATTGTTTTGATGATGTGCGGAGGAATGTGGTTAGCAGAAGCTGTAGATGCTGCTCCGATTCGAAAAGAATGACCCGAAAATTGACTAGGGTTCAAGCCGAGTCTAGTCAACAGCAGTCTTACATAGAGCATAAACTTTGCTGTAGTTAGAACGTTACCGTGCAGTTCTAGCAAAGGTTGTAATGGTTGTTTGTGGAGTGATTGTAGATAATTGTCAAAATTTTGTACAGGGTACCATTTGTTATGAGTAGGGTACAAGGGGATCGTAACGGTATGACCTATGGTGCTGGTTTTTGAGTGTTTTAGCATGAGTAGGTAATGGTCGTTCTGTTTCGCTAAGTCCATAGTTCTTAGGTAATCGGGGGACGTGATAGTCCTAGTTGTGAATTCGTTGGGACGGAGGAATCCATAAAAAGCAAGATATATGGCTGATTTTATTACCGTGTTTGTCCTGGGCTCAAAAGGAGAGGAATCTAACAAGTTGACTAGTGCATGAAATATATGGTTATCAATAGGTAGTTGTTTCCCGGGGACATGTGTATCTAATTTCTTAATGCCTCTAAGAACTGTCTTGATTTGATATGAGGACAGGAAACTCGTGGCGTTGGGTTGTTGAATAAGCATGTGGTGTTGAATTCCCGTAAGGTATAGTTTTATAGTGTTAAATGATAGTTTAAGGTTGATGTGGCAAAAAGAAGTGAAACCCAATATTGATTCTATCGTGAACATATCGTGAATGTGAAATTCAGTGATTAATTTTTTGAAAATGTGAAAAGCTCTGTCGTAAGTGTTTCTAGTGTTTACAGAGAGTGCCGGGTGAGAAATGTGATGTGCGTGATTTAACAAAGCTTTTAATCCATTATCATGTCTGTGAAAAGTGGGGCTGGAGTTGCCCGTCTGGAGGCGATGGGTAGTGTCGTGAAGAATTCCTGAAAACGAAATCGAGACAAGTGATCAGCACTGATGTTTGTGCACCCTGGAACGTGAATACATGTTAGAAAGAATTGACAAGTGGCTGCTGTCGGTTTTCGGTGATCCTTCAATATTGATAGTTATGGCTCGCTTCAGGTATGATGTGGACCTTTACCGACAAAAGGTCACTCCGGGTCATTCTAAGCTTAGTGTGTCTTTATGCAATCTATAGCTGTATACGGAGCAGACCCTTCCGTTCCCAAATTACTTATAAATACTATTTTCCTTAACCATTCTAGATGATAACTTGACTATCACTAAAATAATCCAGTGTCTGAAGACCCAAAAGGCACTGTAATAATATTGTAATAAATGAAACAATGACTCAAATAAATATAAGATAAAAGTGTATTGAATGAATGTTACAGAATGCAAAAATAGTCAGTAAATAATTAATCTTACCAAATGTATTAGTGGCTACAGCATATGTCCCTGTATACCTTTCAGATGTGTGGTGACAGCAGGCAGAGTAAGAGTAGATGGATGAATGAATGAATGGTGAATGACAACGTCACACTCTTTCTCCTTCACTTAAATAGCCATTTTGTCCTCCATAAAGCAGCCCCCACCTGTGTAATACTCCCAAAAAGGTTTTCTAACTTGTTGCGTGATGTACTGTATTGAATATCTAAGTTTGGGATATACCCTAGATGGCTCTGCCTATAGTTAGCTTCAAAATTAAGTGAAGTGTTTTGTATACATTTGACTGACAACACATGTGTTTGTTCTAATTTAACTTCAACCTTTTAGCTGTTAACCTTGTGGAAATGTCATTGAAAATTTAACTTTTTCAAATCTAAGCAAAAAGGCCTGCAATATTTCATACACCTATTTTATACAGCTAAATGTACATTCATATTAGATATATATATGCACCATACCATATAATACATATATATATATTGCAAACTACACATTAAATAATGATCAACACTCCACAGCTGCTACCCATGTGAGTCGTCTCAAGAGCCTCATAATTACCAGGGATGATGACCGGCCTTTATTGACAATATGGCAAGTAGCCATATTATCAGAATAGCACCAAACCATGTGACCGGACCACTGGCGGCCCCAGGTAACGGCCGCAGCCACGATGGGGTACAATTCGAATAAAGCTGAGGTCTCTGTGAATTTTGTGAGTGATTTGACCTCAGTTGGCCATGGCCCCACGAGCCATAGGTCTCCCCATATGGCTGCAAACCCCGTGTTTGCTGCAGCGTCTGTCCATATTGTAGGTGAAGTGTCTGAGTGAGATGGTATAAACATGGCACGCCCATTCCAAGAAGTGAGGAAAATCCTCCACATGCTCAAATCGGATGTCGCATGGTTGTCTAGTGAAATGTAAGATGTGTCTGAGGTGAATTGTGGAAATAGTGATAGCAAATGTGAAATAAATGATCTCCCCTGGGGAATGATTCTCATTGCAAAATTAAGCGATCCCAGCAATGATTGTAGGTCTTTCTTAGTGCAACGACCTTGCTGTAGGTAGTGGTCAATACTTAAAAACTCTTGTGGTGTAGCGCTATATTTAAATAGAAGGGTAATGATAGAAAACTTGGTATATACCAATACTACCTTGAATATTCTTTATGTCTTTATATTCACATAAGAGTATAGATTCTACAAGACATAAAAAACAGACAAACCAAACATAGTGCAAACTGTATAATAAAGTCCGTTATAGAGAATTAGGAAGGGAAAATGTCCCACTCACAATTTTAGGAGCTAATATGAAATAGCTCAATATCTGCGCTCTTGGGGTCCGTAAAGGCGACCCTCACCCTTCTTGTGTATAGATGTCCTTGATTTCCTATAGAAGTAGAAACCGTATATGGTGCAGTATCGTAATAATTTTCAATGTGAGATAAATATAAAATGTAATACTCACAAAATTAGAGCCATCCAGATCGGCTCTAATCCACACACTTGTGTAGTTAAGGACTACACACCTTCTTTTAAAAAATAAATAAAAAGTAGCAGGGAAATGCCAATATATAATATAAAAGATTAGTAATTTTATTGTAACGGTAATTGTATAAAAATATATATATAAAAAACAATAAAAAACAATATCAAATTGGCATAAAATCCAAAAGTCCAAAGTCTCACAGTCTCTCCAGTACGCGTTTCGCCTTACAGGCTTCCTCAGCTGGATGTGGTGATTCAAACTTCCCATGGATCCTCCCTGCTATATGTACCCCTCTCAGGGGTGAGATAATTAGTGTCCAGGCTTGTATTTTCGCGGGCAATCACCATAGAAATGGTGACGCCCTGCGTTTCAAGCCTTTTTCTGTTTATTTCCGGGTTTTCTGTTCCGTCGCGTCATTTCCGGTTTCGCCGATACGTCACTTCCTTGCGTTCCACCATGCGGTTCACTATGCGTTCCACCATGCGGTTCACCATTTATTTCCCCAGGATTTCCGGGTCGGCGGTTTTTGAGGGGAAATATAAGTTTAAATGAGTTTAACATATATGTGGAATTGGCAAGCTTTCTTTATCCAAAATATACAAGCCTTATATTTGTACATTCAAACCCTTAATAATTAAATTCCATTCTATAGTTTTTTTCCTTCTATTCCTATTTCTTATATAAGTGTGTTAATACAAGATGACCATTTTACAGGCATATTGTGATCTTATGTCATTATTAAAAAGATGAATTCTTAAGAGATAATAAATATTAATAAATGAATCAATTGTTATACAACATTTAAAAGCCTTATAAATGTCTAATTCCAGATATTATCTTAATATAATATATAGTAAAAGTTGAAACATAGTCCAGTCAATGCTCACATAGTAGTAAGAAAGTGAGGGGAAAAAAAAAAAGGGGAAGAAGGTCATAATTCAATAAAGGGAGGTATAAGTGCAACCATAAAATAATTTTGCATTTATTTTAAAAAATGGCACATCTCGAAGTCTGCATTTAGACCATTCGGGATTAAAGTATTTAATTTAAAGATCCACTCCATATCAATTTTACTCATTTTGCTGTCAAAGTTGCCTCCCCTCCAATCCTTTTTGACTTTTATAATTCCTAAAAACGTAGTGTCTTTCATGTCACATTTATGTGCAATTTTGTAGTGTAAAGAGACACTATGTTTTTCAAAACCTTTTAAAATGTTACGACTATGTTTTTCAATTCTGATATGTAGGGGTCTGGTGGTTTTACCTATATAGCATAGACCACAAGGGCAGATCATTAAGTAAATGAGGTTTTTTGAGTGGCAACTCAGAAAATCTTTAATTTGATATTCTTTACCATCTTTATCTCTAAAAAGCTTTATATGCCTTTTTTTATTATTATTAGACCTTTTGCACGTTAAGCATTGGCCACACCCAAAAAATCCCTTATCCGAATTTAAAAAAGTATTCATACTTTTCTTTTCCTTTAAAAAGCTTGAAGTCAGAGAATGGCGTAAATTGTCAACCCCTCTGTGTATAAATTTAGGTCTTTCTGGAAGAAAAGGTTTTACACCTGGATCTTGTAATAAAATTGGCCAGAACTTAGAGATTATTTTTCTCACTTTTTTGTTATCTGTGCTAAAGTTGCATATAAAAGGGAGTTCCACAGATGTATTTTCCCTTTTATCCTTATGTTTCAAAAGTTTCTCTCTTTCTATCATCCTTACTTCTTTCCTGGCCATTTCTAATTTTAACTCTTCGTATCCTTTCTCTATAAAATCTTCTTTAATTTTAATAGATTGGGTCTCAAACACAGTTAGATCCGTACAATTACGCCTAATACGTAAAAACTGTCCTCTGGGGGCATTCTCAAGCCACGAGAGTAGTGACAACTTTCTCTCTCTATGTAGCTATTAGCTTCTACCGTCTTAAAATAGTTTCTAGTTTTAATCTTGTTTTCTTCAATGTATATCAATAAATCTAAAAAAATTATTTCCGTCTTGCTCCAATTGCTACTGAGCGTTATACCCCAGGTATTCTCATTTAAAAAATAAAAAAATTCAATGAGATCTTTTTCTTCTCCTTTCCATACAAAGAAAATATCGTCAATGTAATGACCATAGGTAACCAAGCTTTCCCCCCAGCCATGAGTGCCATAAATAAACGTATTCTCCCAATGGGCCATAAATAAATTAGCATAGCTGGGGGCAAACTTGGTTCCCATGGCCGTCCCATTAATCTGGAGGTAGAAGTCCTCTCCATACCAAAAATAATTATTATTTAAAATTAACTCAATCCCTTCTAAGATATATTTAGTTTTACTATCTGTAAAATCTGGACTTTCGCTTAAAAAATGTTTAACAGCATTACAACCATATTGGTGTGGAATGTTACTATAAAGAGCTGTAACGTCACTTGTGACTAAAAAACAATCACTATTCCAAGTGCAATTTTCCAAAAGATTTAAAACCATAATGGTATCTTTAATATATGAGGTAGTCTTTTTTACTAATGGTTGGAGACGAATATCTACATAATGCGACAATCTGCTAGATATTGAATCAATCCCCGCCACTATTGGTCGGCCTGGGGGATTCACAATGTCTTTATGAACCTTGGGGAGGAAATAGAACACTGGGATTTTAGGATATTTCATATTTAAATAGTTGTATTCTTTTTCGTTTAAGATTTCTAACTCTATCCCTTTTTTTAAAAAACTTTGAAATACTTGGTTCATCTCGTTACTCGGATTATATGTCAATTTCTTATAGGTACATTCGTCATTTAATATTCTTTTTGCTTCTTTACAGTAAAATTCTTTTGACATTAAGACAATTCCCCCCCCTTATCAGCTGGTTTAATAACCAAATCGGAATCCGTTTACAAATCTTTTAACGCCTTTCTTTCTTGCATAGTTAAATTATGATTGAATTTTTCTTTTTTATCCAGTTTTTTAACTTCTGTCATAATCATTGTTTCGAAAGTTACCATTTTTTCTGAAACCATATGTTTTGGGTAAAATTGTGATTTTTCTTTTAAATTAGTATGTTTTAATTCTTCATCTCTATTTAATTGTAGTTCTATGGGATTTTTTGCAAAAATTTTTTTTAAACAAAGGTTTCTTTTGAATTTGTTTAGATCTACATAAAAATCGAATTGGTTAAGAGGTTTATTAGGAGCGAATTTTAATCCTTTCTTTAAGACTTTTTTGTGGTATTCTGTTAAGTTTTTTTGACTTAAATTATAGATTCCTTTTATGGGGCTTAATTTCTCTGCAGTCTTTCCCGTCTTTCTTTTTTTGACATGTTTTCCTCCTCTTGTACCTCTATACTTGAATTCCTTCGCCTTTTGTGTGGGGTAGTCATATCCAAATTTTCTTCCCTCTTGTGCCTGTCTCTTCCCTTGCTCCTCCAAAAATCCTGATCTTCATACTCATCCAAAACTTGAAATCTATTACTTACTTCTAGAGGTTCTTCTTTTCTAGGTTGGTTAGATTTGTAGGGTGGCATTTGCTCTTTTATCGCTTTCCCATAGTGAGTGTAATCTTTTAATGTATCTCTCCTATAATTATGTCTCCTTTCCCTTTCATGTGTTTCTCTCTCATATCTAAATCTCCTTTCTTGTTCATAATTTCTTTCATCATTGTAATATCTGTCTTTGTAATGTGTATTTTGAAACCTAGGTCTAATGTTGTTCCAATTTCTATATGGCCGTGTTTCATAATGCCTTTCCTGCTCATAATATGATTTATTATAAGGTGGTTTATTATCCCTATATTTCAAATAAGATTTGTCTTTTAAAGTCTCATTGTTTCTACCTGGGATTTCTTTCTGTTCAACCGGATCCTTTCTCTCTTCTTTATCTAATTGGTATTTTTCTTTGTTGTTATATTTTGAAAATGTTCTCACTTGTTCCGTTTTATAGTCATTGATGTCTCTCAGATATTTACTTTTTTTTACCTCTTTTACTTCTTTTTCTAGTTTCTCTAAACCATCTTTTATATCCTGTGTAGTTTTATCATATTCCTCTTGATTCAGAGCATTTAAAATTTCATTCTGACATTTGTTTATCTCTAAATCTAATTCTCTTAAATTTTCCTTTCTCCTTTTTATTATTAAATTCATAGAGGTAATGGAAAAGTTCTCCAACATGGAATTCCATTCTTCCATGAATTTAGCAATGTCTTTATCAAACGTTGGAGTTTTGAAATATCTCAAGCCTCTTGGAGTAATACCTTCTTTTAAATATTTTTCTAAGGTAGCTATTTCCCACTTTATCTTTAATTCCTTCTGTAAGGCTTTTTCTAATTGTTCACAGCAAAAGTTATAGCTCGTTCTTTTTCTAGTTAAAGGTTGGTCTGTCCAATTAGCTAATTCTATCTCCATGTCCATATATGTGTTCTTTCTTTTATCAAACAGGGACATAGTAAAATAGGGTGAGCCGCTAGGTACTATAGTATTAAGATAAGAAAAAATACTATAAAAAGTGTAATTGTAAAAGGAAAAAGAAAGGGGCTGTACCAGCGCTAAATATTCCCCAACCAGTGAACTGTGTTCCAAATAACTAAAGAAGCTGCTATCACACCAAGTTCTTATCTTACAAGAATAGGAACCCAAAAACTCTTGTGGTGTAGCGCTATATTTAAATAGAAGGGTAATGATAGAAAACTTGGTATATACCAATACTACCTTAAATATTCTTTATGTCTTTATATTCACATAAGAGTATAGATTCTACAAGACATAAAAAACAGACAAACCAAACATAGTGCAAACTGTATAATAAAGTCCGTTATAGAGAATTAGGAAGGGAAAATTTCCCACTCACAATTTTAGGAGCTAATATGAAATAGCTCAATATCTGCGCTCTTGGGGTCCGTAACAATATCAAATTGGCATAAAATCCAAAAGTCCAAAGTCTCACAGTCTCTCCAGTACGCGTTTCGCCTTACAGGCTTCCTCAGCTGAATGTGGTGATTCAAACTTCCCATGGATCCTCCCTGCTATATGTACCCCTCTCAGGGGTGAGATAATTAGTGTCCAGGCTTGTATTTTCGCGGGCAATCACCATAGGAATGGTGACGCCCTGCGTTTCAAGCCTTTTTTCTGTTTATTTCCGGGTTTTCTGTTCAGTCGCGTCATTTCCGGTTTCGCCGATACGTCACTTCCTTGCGTTCCACCATGCGGTTCACTATGCGTTCCACCATGCGGTTCACCATTTATTTCCCCAGGATTTCCGGGTTGGCGGTTTTTGAGGGGAAATATAAGTTTAAATGAGTTTAACATATATGTGGAATTGGCAAGCTTTCTTTATCCAACAAAGCTTGCCAATACTTGCCAGGATACGCTCAATTTTCTCATAAGGGAGGCTAGCCTGCATGTGTACTGTGTCTAGTTGTATCCCTAAAAATTGCATCTGGGTGGCGGGCCCCAGGGTCTTGTGTGGGGAGACTGGAACATAAAGTGACTCAAATAATGTCAACATGTGTTTTAAACTTGTGGGTGGACTTGTGTTGTTCTCAATTGTGAGGAAGTCGTCTAAATAGTGAATCACAGAGGACATTTGTAAACATTTAGCAACAACCAACATAAAGCCTCTGCAAATGTGTCGAAAATACGCGGGCTGCTCTTAGAGCCAAAAGTGAGACGAGTGAAGAAATAGTATAACCCTTCCCATTTAATGCCGTGAAGGTGCCAAAGTGTAGGGTGCATAGGCAGTAGTTTGAAAGCATTCACTACATCCGTTTTGCTTAACCATGCCCCTGTGCCAGCTTTAATGATAGCCCCGATGGCATGGTCGATAGTGGCGTAATGTAGTGAAAACTCTTCAGATTGTTTGAGGGAATTTAGGCTAGGGACCGTGGAGGAATGTGGTGCGGATAAATCAATGATCAGCCTGGGTTTAAGTGAGTTTTTCCCCGTGACAATCCTAATGGGATTGGTTCTCCAAGAATTGAAGGGTGGCGAAAGGAATGGACCCAGCAAAAAACCTTGTTTCACCTCGGTTGTGATAAGTTTATGTACCAGCTGTGGGTCATCCCGTGTGGAAAGTAAGTTGTCACATTCCAGTGTGCCTGTAGGTAAATGTATCAACCCTGTGTGAAATCCCTCCGATAATCCTGTTATGAGATAGTCGCTAAAGTGTCGTGATGGGTGTAGACGTAGCAAATCGGTGAATAAGCTGAGGTTCACGCATGTGAGATAGGGTTTTGGGAAAGCTTTATTTGGGCACATTGTCTTGGAATGAGCCCTGAAACAATGTGAACAAACATGCATTAGTCTACAGGAACTAAAACCACAATTGCCAGCATTAAAATTGTTACATACTTGGGATTTCACTAAGAAGACAATATCTCTTCCTAGTTTGTCTTTCAAACCTTTATTTGATCTTGGGGGGTTAGTTGCTGCTTGGTTTTGTTCTACTTCAGCAGTATTAGGGCAGAAATTTGTGCTGTGGGTTGCTGATGAGCATACTGCACAAGTTGGGGGCCTGAGGCCTGCAAAGTGCCTACAGAATAGCTCAGTGTCCAACTTGCTCCAATTGATGTTTAAGTTGAACTGAGCCAGAGCTGCTGCCACTTTTGCAGAGAAGGAACGATGGTAATCGTAAAACGCTGTACCACCGTATTTGTGTCCCAGATCCACCAACTTGTGCATGTACGTATCCAGCTCGGCTCTTTTCCCTGGGTATACAGTGCAATATACATCCCTATAGATGCCAAACCCTAATACAAATTCTGGGATGTTCAATTTTTTGTTCAGGCGAGGGTCTCTAGCTCTAAGGACTACGGAAATATCCCCACAAGCAAAGGTCCTGTTCTCAAGGACATCCTGGGAGGCAATGAGCAATGAAGCTAGGTTAACGTCCTTGCCTTCCAGAATGTCCTTTTTAAGGTGAGCTGGGACCAAGTGTGAAGGATCAATAGATTCTATATCAGCCGTAGCTGCCAGGGTATTACCGGGTAAGGTATTAGCAAGAGGCTGAGTGGTGACCGTTGTATTTGTCGTGGACTGAGTAACACTACCGGCCTCCAATTTGTCCAGCCTGTCGCTGATTGTCCCCATGGATGCCATAAGGGACGTCATCATAGCATGAAATGCTGGCATTTGCGATCCGCTAGGGCCTTCCCCTGCCTCAGAGTTGTCAGTGGTAGTGTATAATAGCCTATACAACTCCGCCTTCCTAGCTGTAGCCGGGAAAGGGATGCAGCATCTTCTTAGTTCAGCTGTAAGATGTGGTATGGTCCACGATCTAAGGGATGCAGGGCTATTCACGTCTGTACCCGGACCAGGGGTGGCAGGCCTAGCGGGTGTGCTAGGTAGTGATAGCTCTTCAGGGATATCAGGCGTTAGTGACATAACTGAAATTATAAATATAAATAGTCAGTCGTATAAAAAGTTTTGTGGGTGGGTACTGGTGGGCTAGCTAAATACCAAGCGGTGAAACAATTAAGCTTCTTTTTGAGCGTGACAGATGAGACCCTGCTAGTTGCCAAGCGGCTTGAGAGGCACTATCTATGCGTGGGCCCGAGGGGAAGATTGAGGCCACTGAACGTTGTGGCGGGGTGTAGGCCTCTCGGTGTCATTTAAAGCATAAGAAAGATTGGGATTGACAGGTGAGGCCCTCTCTTTGTATTGATGCGAGGCGGCTAGCTATGATTTGGCCCGAGGGACGTATTACCTCCGAGTGTGAGGTTAGGGATGTTGGCCTCGTGGGACCACTAGCCTATGGATTAAGACCATAAATATTTTATCTAATTGGGCCACCTAACCTAGGACCAGTACCCCTCAAATATTTAGGGAATAGTGGGTTCTGGCGTAGTACCTGAAAGTGAGTCAGGCTGATCTCTCAATGACGTAACTGTGATATTTGTCGGGTAGTTGACCTGTAGGTATAAGATGATAAGTAAATATCTGAAAATGGGGTGGTAGTAAGGCCAGATCGTGGACCAGAACCTACCTGATAACTGCGGAGGAGATATAACCACAAGAAACCGGCTCCTTGCTTGTAAAAGCTACCGTTCCAATGATTAAACCTAGGAGAGTAAATTATATATTTTACCTAAAATCATATGTTTATATGATGTTTGTCATTTATATGAATCATATGACAATGTTACCAACCTATAAAGTATAAATGATACCGATCTCTGGGTCCCCAAATTTTAATATGAATTCTGGTAAGGAAACCTATTGGAAGATGTCAGAAATCAGGATTGAATTAAGTGTAGCATAATTTAAAAGTGGGGGTTTTTTTTGTTGTTTTTTTTTATGGTGCTATATCATTATTGACCGGTAGGGGGCGAGATTCCACCTAAGAAGTGGATGCAGGATCTTGTATAATTAGTGCGAAATGCACGACTTTAAGTCGAATGTGATGACAGTATATAATGACTACCTTTGTTTGGTAGAAATCCTAAGTATCTGGCCGAATGCAGCGTTCGTATGAATGCTAAAAAGCATGAATTACATTGCTTACTGGCAAAGTGTATTTAAACGAAAAAGTACCGAATGCGGTTGAATGCGAATGGGACTCCGCCGTGTAAGCTGTGAATACGAAGCGGTTTGCTTTACGGCGGGCCCAACTTACGTTTTTTTGGCGGCAGCAGTACCGGGGAAGCTGTGCGGACGACGGTGGCGGCGGGAAAAGAGCCCTGGAGAGCCCGGACAACTCAGGAGGGCACCGGACCAGGAGACCACGAGGAAACAGGTAAGAGGAATCCAAGATGGCGGTCTGAACCGGAAGTAACGTTTCAGACTCGCCAGACCATTACGGTAATGTGGGAGTGGATTGGCAGCCCTTTTATAGGGAAACCAAGCCCCTCCCACAACTACAGGCCAAGCCTTTTAATATATATATATTTATATATAATGCCAAAATACCAAAGTATAATCCAATCTACACTAATTAAAAAGAAAAAACAACAGAGCAGGGCATGCAAATATATAGCTGCATGTATGTATGTATGTATATAAATCGAAGGAATCCATGAATAAAGTGGAATTATGAGGCAAAAATGTGGTTCTTCATTGAGTTCATGTACAGAGTTTCAATCTGTACCTTAAAGTTGCAGCGTCCAATTGAAAAGCCTTTTGCAGAGATGGTTTGGAGATTGGGCCTAAGGAGGAGCAGAGATATACAGTTATTTGAAGGAATGTACAGCTAGGCGTTGCTTGCATTTGCATTATTTTTTATTTTACTAATCAAATCATGATATTCAATTATTGAATCTGCTCTACACAATACATAATCTATAATACATCCTGTATTATATATTATGTAGTGTAGTAATACCTATAGTGGTTATTATGCCTTCCCTGAGCCTCCTTGCTTTTCTACAATGTATCCAGCTTCTGAAGCGCTACAGAATCTGGATACTGATCCCACTGATCATGTCTCCATTCATTTGATGAGAGTGTCAGCTAATTGCTCTTAGCCAATGAATGACATTCTATGCATAAAAATATACACATGATTGACACTAGCCAGCCAGGAATGAAGGAGTGTATCGGTGT
Organism: Pelobates cultripes; assembly: GCA_933207985.1. Lineage (NCBI taxonomy): Eukaryota > Metazoa > Chordata > Amphibia > Anura > Pelobatidae > Pelobates > Pelobates cultripes. Next base: position 285,567,021 of record OW240913.1, read on the forward strand.
GTAGTGTTTGTTTTTGAATGCTGAGATGTATGCACATATACACATACAAATACACTGCCACATACACTGAAACAGATATACACACACAGATAAAAAAACTGACATACACGAAAATACACAGACACACGGATACAAACACTGACATACATGTAGATAAACACACTGGCACACATACAGATACACAGACACACAGAAACATTATGAACTCTGGCACCCATGCAAATACGCAGACACACACACTGACACACATACATCCACACAGATACACACACATGCATATATACAAAAACACACACTGACGTACATGCAGTGGCTTATGATAAACCAATTGAGCTGCCAGAAGTGAAGCTACACCTTGAGCAGCAAAAGGAGTTAAACTCTGTTCATCAAGAGTTTCATAGCAAAATCACCGAAATGGTCCTGGTACTTGGAATAACTCCTTATATTACAAAAATAAGTAATGTAAAAAATTGTTATTTCCTTGTAAAAATAAATGTACACCTTATAATATATAAATTTTTTAAAAATATCACACATACATGCAGTTTTTTTAATTGATGAATGTTATATAGAAAACAGTATATATTTCAATTTATTCCACATATAATTGAATGACAACAGAAAATCTGTGAAGAGGAAAAAAAATCATCAGAAGGTTGATGGGTGTGCATCACAAAGAAGACCTCAATTATAATGTACGTGCTTTCCTGAGAAAAGTAAATGCTCCCTAACATTCTAAATTATTGCTTTTTTTCACTGAATTAGGTGGAATTGATTCAGTGTTTAAAAGCTTAATATAGTATAAATAGGAATGATAATATTTTTTTCAAGGTCATAAAACAGTTTCCATATTAGCTTGAGAAAGGTACGTCCGCCCTTATAAAGTATTAAGCTATATGTTATATCTTCCCTACATTAAGTTAAATGCTTGAACACCTTGGGCCGAGTATTACAACTGAATATATAACTAAAATATTGACACATTTTTTGATTGTTATATATAGCAACATTATACTGTGAAAGAGGCAGAAAGTGTTTTGTTGTAATTTTTGTTTATTGAGTCTCTCACATTTTTTTTTCAATAGGCATGTCCAAATTCCCCTGTTGTCTGCCCCATTTTCTTTTGAATTATGCTTATTTGTATAGATATTCATACGAAAAAGAATAAACTACTGTTCCTTATTACATCACGCCATTTACATTGGCAAATGGTGGAGCTTTAGTCAAGCTTCATGTCCTTTGTCAACTTTGTAATTGGCCATCCTGGTCAATAATCACTTCCCTGCAGCGTCACCTGATTTCCAGAAGGGGAGCATCATGTCCCCTCCCCTGGCTCACAGGTGTGGTCCCTAATTAATTATAAAATAGGGAATGGTCATGCCATTGTCCACCCTCCAAATACCTGTAACAATACCCAATTTGTTCCACAATCCCCTAGCAACCCCCCTAAAATAGTTGCCTACCTACTCTCCCTCACCCAAATAAAAGTTAGGAGCGAGCCATAAAAATCTAGAACCTGTAAAAAAATATATATTTACCACCATAAATCTCCATTCATATAATTCTTCTGTTCTCCAACCCCAAAAAGGCCAAATACATATCCATTATAACCAACGCCACTAAAATAGAAAAAGACCACATTGCAAACAAAAAAAAGGCTGGAAAAAAAATAAATATGCTGCAACAACTAAAAATACATCTCCACTCATGGAGGACTCACCCCAGAATGAATCCTCATAGAACGGTAATGCTTTTGACTGGCTTCCCACAAAGCATGGGAAAAGTACACTTTAAAATAAGAACAGGAGTGGTGGGTAGGGCGTTTCTTGAGACTTGGCTCTCAAAATGCTCTGATTGATTGGCAGCCCAGTTACAAGTTATAATGTTTTAATGTTTAGTTGACATGCTCCTATCCAGCAGCGGATTTGCCACCAGTGCAGCTGGCCACCTGAGGGACATGTGTATCTGCGTATCTGTCTGTGTCTGTGTATGTGTGTCTGTGTATCTATCTGAGCGTCTGTATGTGTATATTGTGTCTGTGCATCTATCTGTGAGTCATTGTGTGTATATATGTGTTTGTGTATCTGTGTATGTGTCAGCATTTGTATGTGTGTGTGTGTGTATGTGTGTATTTGTGTCAGTATGTGTCTGATAGCAAATGGCAAATTGTTTGGATTTTTTTAAAATCTAGACATGGAGAGTTGTAGTTGTATTTGATTCATTCAGTTCAAATTTCAGCATGCTGGCTGAAATTCAGGACCATTTGTGGCCTGAATTACAAAATCAGAACATTGATAAATTCCATGAACAAGTCCACATATCCCCGTATGCAGCTGAAAGTTTTGCACCATTTAGTTTGGGGCCTTTTGGACTTTATTGAATAAACCTGTAAGTTATCACATGCTTTAACTGTATTTTTAACTTCCTCCTCACAAGTGTACTTTGCTTTCCAGCAAAAAAATTAAAAAATAAAAGAGCATTAAATATGCTACACAGCAAGTTTGCAATTTCATTGTTTACTCCCAATAACCTCTGCAGTTTGAAGTTACAGTGTGAATATTTATTTTTTGTATGATATTATAACTGGAAAAATATACAAATATCTCTATACACTAATAAAATGTACACTGTATGCTTTCTGTTTTGTATTTTAATGATCTGCAGCAATATATTACCATGTATTTTTATGATATATAACATTTCCACAAGGCTCATAATGATGAATATTAAATAAAGCACAAAGGATATGTAAAGCTATTATCCAATACTAATCTCTAGCCTGTCAATATATAATAGTTATTCACTAGAAGTGATTGAGGTAAAAGTGATTACATTAATTTATGTAGCTGGTCAAAGGACATAATCATTATTCTAATATGACTGTTTTATATTTTGCTTTGCCCTGCACAGGCTTCTATTATATGTATTTAATTTTAATATTAGATTTACATAAATGTAACCTTCCTCTGTTACACAAGGTTAAAGAATGAGAACAATGTGTTAACATTTAACATTCATTAGACACAATTAACATAACTTGCTATAATACACTAGAGAGAAGTTCTAAAAAAGCAGAGTTGGTGCAAAAAAAAAATAATAACTACTTTAAGATGACATGTTTCATGTCTTTGAAGTCTTTCTGGAAGAGTTAGAAAATGTAATAAAATTAATAAATAAATACAGAAATCTGAAAACTTGAATGGTAAAAATATTATATTTTTTAAAAGTAAGCTAAAATAAAAAAACGAAATATTAATTATAAAAATATTAATAGAATATCACTTCGACATTCATTTTATAAAAACATTTCACATCATATATCAAACAAAATAAGCTTAAACATTTGTATTGCAGATGATACATATTTAGTACAAAAGCTACAATTACTTTGGGGCTACAACTAATCGGGTTTAATATTGAATAATAAGTAAATAAAGGATTAAATTGTGTCACCAAATTTGAATATTAAAATTTGAAATAGATAAGCAAACATGTTTGACAAAGGAATATTCAAAGTATGTCAATCTTTATAGATTAAATGGATTTGAGAACTTGTTTGCCATTGATATGAACATCTAAACTACAACATGTACAGGATTTCTGTATACTTGATGATTTTATAATTGATTTTCATTAAATGTGACTCTCAAATATGGTTTATGATTTGTTGAATTAGTAAATGCTTCAGCTGCAAACTGTTCATGACCAGTTTACTTATCCTCAATAAAAGTCAGGTAGAATATTTACTGTATTCTTCAAACAGGCAATTAATACATTGTAAGCTAATCAGTATATATCCATAGACTGTTAGTCTAGCAATAAAATGTTAATCATATCTGAGTTTGAAAGATTTACAAATGCATATTAACCTGTTACGAACAAAGAGCAGTTTTGATTATTTGCTATGTTTCTTGCAGTTGCTCAATCATAATTCCTCTCTTTTCTACACCATATGTTGTATATTTCTAACAAGGCGTTTATTGGCATTCACCAAAATGCAGAATACAAATAAAAATGTCATTTAGGGAACAGAAAGTAAAAGGGGGTGGATAAAAAGTGTGAATAGTTAATTATATATAATTTAGTGCACTAATGAGCTGAGTAATTTACCTGAAGATCTTCTGGAGTGAACCCATATTATGCCCTACATAAGACCACTCTGTACCACTCTGTACACAATGAGACCCAGCTTCTTTTGGTCTCTTTGATCCCTAAAAAAATCTATAGAATAATACCTGTATAGGCTGAAAAACTAAGGTTGGGTAAAATAGAAGCATGTGAAAAACATAAAGCAATTTTGGTAAAATAATAATTTTTATGGTGCTAGTGAGTCCTAACCATGAATAATTAAGATGCTTTCACAAATGTAGTTCATCTCTAACCTCCTGGACTAAAGACAGTTAAGTTTATATATCATCTAATATTTTAGCTACCTTAACCGATAGATACTTACATAGTTACATAGTTACATAGCTGAAAAGAGACTTGCGTCCATCAAGTTCAGCCTTCCTCACATATGTTTTTGCTGTTGATCCAAAAGAAGGCAGTCTGAAGTGCTTCCAATTTTGCAACAAACTAGGAAAAAATTCCTTCTTGACCCCCAAAATAGCAGTCAGATGTCTCCTTGGATCAAGCAGCTATTACCCCACTAATTAGAAATTATATCCATGTATGTTATGTTTTTGCAAGTATTTATCCAATTGCAGTTTAAACATCTGTATAGACTCTGAAAAAACCACCTCTTCAGGCAAATAATTCCATATCCTTATTGCTCTTACTGTAAAAAAACCTTTTCTTTGCCTTAGATGAAATCTCCTTTCTTCCAGCCTAAATGTGTGACCTTTTCTCCTATGTATAGCCCTGTTTATGAATAGATTTCCAGATAATGGTTTGTACTGGCCCCAAATATATTTGTATAATGTTATCATATCCCCTCTCAGGCGCTGTTTTTCCAAACTAAAGAGATTTCAGTTTTTCAACCTTTCTTCATAACTAAAATGCTCCATTCCTTTTATCAATTTTGTAGCTCGTCTCTGCACTTTTTCTAGTGCCATGATATCTTTCTTTAGAACAGGTGCCCAAAATTGCCCAGCATATTCAAGGTGTGGTCTTACCAGCGATTTATAAAGAGGCAAACTTATATTTTCATCTCGAGAATTTATGCACCTATTTATGCATGACAAAACCTTACTGGCCTTAGCAACAGCAGATTGACATTGCATATTGTTGCCTAATCTGTTGTCTATAACAATTCCCAAATCCTTCTTGTGTGTGGTTATCCCTAGTTCACTACCATTTAGGGTGTAAATTGCTTGTGCATTCTTAACCCTGAAGTGCATAACTTTGCATTTCTCTATGTTAAATTTCATCTGCCATTTTAGTGCCCAGTCCCCCAATCTATCCAAATCCTTCTGCAGCAAGGCAATATACTGCTCACATTTTATTACTTTACAAAGTTTTGTGTCATCCGCAAACACTGATACATGGCTTTCAATGCCCATTTCAAGATCATTTATAAATATGTTAAATAGAAGCGGTCCTAAAACAGAACCATGAGGGACACCACTTACCACTTTTGTCCAGTTGAAAATTTACCATTAACGACAACTCGTTGTACTCTATCCTTAAGCCAATGTTCTACCTAAGAACAAGAATATTCATCTAGACCAATTTCTTTTAGTTTGAAGACTAACCTGTTGTGAGGAACCGTATCAAATGCCTTGGCAAAATCCAAGTAGGTCACATTCACTGCAACACCCTGATCTATACTTCTACTTACTTCTTTGTAGAATGCAATTAGGTTTGCTTGACATGACCTATGTTTCATAAAACCGTTCTGATTATTGCTAATAACACAGTTCTTCCCAATGAATTCCTGAATATTATCCCTTAATAGCCGTTCAAATAATTTCCCAGTCACAGAAGTTAAGCTCACAGGTCTATAATTTCCAGGCAAGGATTTTGAACCCTTTTTAAATATAGGAACATCTGCCTTCCTCCAATCCTCCGGTACAATACCTGAAACAAAATAATCTTGAAAAATTAAGAATCTTACTTATAAATACTTGATAAAAGTCTTTTGTAAAAGTTACATAAAATTATTGAAGTTCATATGCAGGAATGGCTAATGCTAGAGCTTGTATTTTATTTATAATATGAGAAATACCCAAAATGGTCCAGCAGAGATAGTAATGCTGGTAGGGACTTTTCAGGATTGGTGATGGTGAATAAGATATCATCTGCAAACAGATTCGTTAGGTACAGTTGGCTGTTGTACTGTATACTTGTAATATCGAGGTGCTGCCAAAATGCCAAGGCTGATGGTTCCAATGCTAAGATAAATAAAATGGGGACGTGGAATACTCTTGATATGTTCCATTTGAAATGTTAAAAGGGTCAAATATAAAACCCGCGTATAAGATTTGTGTGGTGGGCTTAGCATATAACGGCATGATAGACTCATGGGCCTGTGAGGGAAAACTAAAAAACTCCAAACCTAAGCCTATGAAAAACAAATAGACAAAAAGAAAGGTAAGGGTGCGCCTGAATGAATAAATATAACAGATATATAAAATATAAAATATAGAATAAGATAAATGAAATAAAAGTCCAGAGCACTTATCAAATGTCCGTTATAGTAGTTTCTCCTTGTAGAGATAACAAATCTTTGGGACGTCAGACGGGGTTGAGACTTCACAGTGATGTACTTGAATCCGGTGAGGTACGTATATGAAAGGAAAACAGAAAAAAGGAAAACTCCAATGGTACAGTATATCAATCACAGTGTAAATATTGGAATAGTGTAAATAGTCCTACTCACACTTTTTGGAGCTAAAATTTAGCTCCAATATATGCGCGTGAAGTGGAATGATCCCCACTCATGGATATGTAGAGTAGTGCTTTGATTGGAGAATTCTAGGTCCGTATTCGGTGTTCCAATCAGTTTAACCCAAAATTGAGAGAATAAAAGAATAGTGCTCTCTGTTTGTAATATAAAATGGTGGTATATAGAAAATTACTTACACAGTATGGGGCAGATTTGTACTGCTCAGTGTAGGCGCTTAGGTGGTATAATCCCCACCTCTGGATTCTTTCAATTCTTTGTAGATGTAGGTCAGGTGCAGGTATTTATAAAATAAAATAAAATAAATATAAAGAAAATGGCAATAAAAATATTTTATGCCAAATAAAATTCTTTATTAGAAATAAATAAAATAAATACTAGTAATATCTAGACGCGTTTCGCCTCAAAAGGCTTCTTCAAGTAGATAATTATAAAGGAAGGCACACCTGACATACAAGGGTTTATATAACATACAGTACTTCTATGGAAATTTGAAATTCCCGCCAGAATGACGTCATTGGAATATTGTATATTTTATGTTTAAGCAAAATAAGAGTAAAAAGATATATTTATAAAATATAAGGAGGTATAGTATAAATATAAAAAGCAGAAATAAAAACGAGCATTTAAAAGGCTTAAAACAGCATAAAACAAGCGATCACGTGACATGCGGATCTAACTACTTCCGCGTCACGTGGTGCTTGGATGGAACGCATGCGTTTCAACCAAGTGGAACGCATGCGTCATTATCACGTGACGCGCGGCCGAGATTACTTCCGCGTCACGTGATAGTGGGATGGAACACATGCGTTCCAACTAGGTGGAACGCATGTGTAACAGAGTGGGAGGGAGCACCTCCCTGCATAAACAAAAAGAGGGAGGCACAGAAACGGAGCAGGAGACTCCACACTGAAGTATATATGGGCATAAATATAAAGTGCTCATATTGAGCATATATATTATGAAGACAGTTTAACACATGTAACCATATATAATCGATCAGCACATATTGGGAATAATTAAATAAAATACAATATATATATACATAGTGAAAAGAAAAATTATTTTGAGGCTGATAAAAAATTATTAATTGCAGTAGAATTTAAGCAAGATAAAACCATATAAGAAACATTTAGTTGGAAATAATAAAAAACAATAATAATAATAAAAAGTAGAATAACAATGAATGAAATGAATGAAAATGGATAAGAATGGGTTTTAAAAGGGTGGTAACAAATATTAAAAATATAAATCCAGATTGTATTATTCCAGAAAGTTGAAAAGGTCAAAGTCAATATTTAACCCTATAGGGGCAAGAGTTTTTAAATTGTATGCCCATTCCATTTCTTTTTTACCTAATATTTTCTTAATATCTCGCCCTCTCCACGGAATGCTACAAGTATCAATTCCAATACATTTGAGGTATTTTGGATTTTTTCCATGTTGTAGGAAATGTTTCGAAACTGAATGATTCTCATAGCCTTTTAGCCTAAAAGGCTATGAGAATCATTCAGTTTCGAAACATTTCCTACAACATGGAAAAAATCCAAAATACCTCAAATGTATTGGAATTGATACTTGTAGCATTCCGTGGAGAGGGCGAGATATTAAGAAAATATTAGGTAAAAAAGAAATGGAATGGGCATACAATTTAAAAACTCTTGCCCCTATAGGGTTAAATATTGACTTTGACCTTTTCAACTTTCTGGAATAATACAATCTGGATTTATATTTTTAATATTTGTTACCACCCTTTTTAAACCCATTCTTATCCATTTTCATTCATTTCATTCATTGTTATTCTACTTTTTATTATTATTATTGTTTTTTATTATTTCCAACTAAATGTTTCTTATATGGTTTTATCTTGCTTAAATTCTACTGCAATTAATAATTTTTTATCAGCCTCAAAATAATTTTTCTTTTCACTATGTATATATATATTGTATTTTATTTAATTATTCCCAATATGTGCTGATCGATTATATATGGTTACATGTGTTAAACTGTCTTCATAATAAATATGCTCAATATGAGCACTTTATATTTATGCCCATATTTACTTCAGTGTGGAGTCTCCTGCTCCGTTTCTGTGCCTCCCTCTTTTTGTTTATGCAGGGAGGTGCTCCCTCCCACTCTGTTACACATGCGTTCCACCTAGTTGGAACGCATGTGTTCCATCCCACTATCACGTGACGCGGAAGTAATCTCGGCCGCGCGTCACGTGATAATGACGCATGCGTTCCACTTGGTTGAAACGCATGCGTTCCATCCAAGCACCACGTGACGCGGAAGTAGTTAGATCCGCATGTCACGTGATCGCTTGTTTTATGCTGTTTTAAGCCTTTTAAATGCTCATTTTTATTTCTGCTTTTTATATTTATACTATACCTCCTTATATTTTATAAATATACCCTTTTACTCTTATTTTGCTTAAACATAAAATATACAATATTCCAATGACGTCATTCTGGCGGGAATTTCAAATTTCCATAGAAGTACTGTATGTTATATAAACCCTTGTATGTCAGGTGTGCCTTCCTTTATAATTATCTACTTGAAGAAGCCTTTTGAGGCGAAACGCGTCTAGATATTACTAGTATTTATTTTATTTATTTCTAATAAAGAATTTTATTTGGCATAAAATATTTTTATTGCCATTTTCTTTATATTTATTTTATTTTATTTTATAAATACCTGCACCTGACCTACATCTACAAAGAATTGAAAGAATCCAGAGGTGGGGATTATACCACCTAAGCGCCTACACTGAGCAGTACAAATCTGCCCCATACTGTGTAAGTAATTTTCTATATACCACCATTTTATATTACAAACAGAGAGCACTATTCTTTTATTCTCTCAATTTTGGGTTAAACTGATTGGAACACCGAATACGGACCTAGAATTCTCCAATCAAAGCACTACTCTACATATCCATGAGTGGGGATCATTCCACTTCACGCGCATATATTGGAGCTAAATTTTAGCTCCAAAAAGTGTGAGTAGGACTATTTACACTATTCCAATATTTACACTGTGATTGATATACTGTACCATTGGAGTTTTCCTTTTTTCTGTTTTCCTTTCATATACGTACCTCACCGGATTCAAGTACATCACTGTGAAGTCTCAACCCCGTCTGACGTCCCAAAGATTTGTTATCTCTACAAGGAGAAACTACTATAACGGACATTTGATAAGTGCTCTGGACTTTTATTTCATTTATCTTATTCTATATTTTATATTTTATATATCTGTTATATTTATTCATTCAGGCGCACCCTTACCTTTCTTTTTGTCTATTTGTTTCTTATATTTAGGGGATCATAGGCGATTCCCCTTTTAGGTGTGCTGCCTTCTCACTCATTCTGTGGCAGTTAAGCGCTGATTTTTCCTATTTCTAAGCCTATGAAAAGCCTTTTCAGCAGCCAAAGCTAGCACAAGTTAGCTTGTAGTATAACTTTGCATCACAGTTCAGTAGCGTTATCGGTCAATTTGCAGACCTCTATGTATCTTTTCCCGGATTTGGGAGATTAATTACATGTGCCAGCATCTCTCCCGATAGAGTCCCCCCCTCCATTGCACCGTTATTAAACACTTTGTGTATATAAGGACAAATAGCAGTTGCAGATGTGCAGCAATATATTGAGAAAAGACCACCTGGTCCAGGGGCATTGTGTGCTGGTAGCACATAAATTCCTTCCTGTATTTCTTGGGTGGAGAAAGAGGATATCCGGGTGGTCACCGGTATCTGTGTTAATTTAGATGAAAGAAAAGCAGTAATTTCCTCTGTAGTATTTTGCTACATACCCTGTTTATGCCCCAAATTATATAGGTTATTATGGAAGGCATGAAATTATTTGGCAATATATTGGGGTTGCCTTATTTCTTCCCTTCAGAGTTAAATATGAAGAAGGTCTTGGATGACGCTGACTTCTGATGAAGTGGGCGAGCAAAGGAAGCACCCTCTCTTTTGCCTTATGTATAATAGCAGCTTTTCAGTCTACATAATATACACAATATATCAGCCACAACAATAAAACCACTGGTAGGTTGCGTGAATAACATTGACTATATAATTACAAGGGGTGGGATATATTAGGCAGCAAGTAATGAGTCAGTTCTTGAATTTCCCATGGGAAGTAGGAAAAATGGGTAATTGAAAAGATCTGATTGACTTTGACAAGGGTCAAATAAAGATAGACGACTGAGTCAGAGCATCTCCTAAATGGCAAATCTTGTGGGGTGTTTATTGGGGGTATGTGGTTAGTACTTACCAAAGTGGTTCAAGGAAGAAAACCTCAGGGTCATGGGGAATGAAGGCTATCCTGTCTTGTTTGATCATACAGAAGAGCTTCTGTAGTTTAAATTGCTGAAAAACGTAATGCTGATTATTATAGAAAGGTGTCAGAACACACAGTGCATCACAGTTTAGGGTTTATAGGGTAGAGTAGCCGCAGACTGGTGAGAGCGACCATGATGACCCCGTCCACCACCAAAAGCACAATGGGGATGTGAGCATCTGAACTGGTCCATGAAGCAATGAAAGAAGGTTACCTGGTCTGATTATTATTATTATTATTATTATTATTATTTATATGGCGCCAGCAAATTCCATAGCTCTGTACAATGGGTGGACTAACAGACTTAAATTGAGCCCTATATCTAACTGGAAGTCAATGTAGGGACTGACAGAGTGGGGAGGAGCGGGCAGACAGGAAAATTAGCCTTGCTGCCGCATTCATTATAGATTGCAGTGGTGTTTTGCAATGCTTATTTCAAGATCATTTATAAATATGTCAAATAGAAGCGGTCCGAGAACAGACGTCTGAGGGACACCACTTACCAATTTTGTCCAGCATGAAAATGTAACATTAATGCCAACTCTCTAGGTTTAAACACCGACCGATTGTGTGGAACCGTAACAAATGCCTTGGCAAAATCCAAGTTGATCACACCTACTGCAACACCCTGATCTATACTTCTACTTACTTCTTCGTGGAATACAATTAAGTTAGTTTAACATGACCTATGTTTCATAAAACCATGCTGATTTTTGATGATAACCACAAGAAAAACTACCACAACAAGAGGACATAGTCTTAAATTAGAGGGACAAAGGTTTAAAAATAATATCAGGAAGTATTACTTTACTGAGAGGGTAGTGGATGCATGGAATAGCCTTCCAGCTGAAGTGGTAGAGGTTAACACAGTAAAGGAGTTTAAGCATGCATGGATAGGCATAAGGCTATCCTAACTATAAGATAAGGCTAGGGACTAATGAAAGTTTTTAGAAAATTGGGCAGACTAGATGGGCCGAATGGTTCTTATCTGCCGTCACATTCTATGTTTCTATGTTCTTCTTAATGAATTCCTGAATATTAATTCCTAATAACTTTTCAACTTTTTCTGAGCAGCAGAAGTTTAGCTCACAGGTCTATAATTTCCAGGCAAGCTTTTAAACCTATTTTGAATATGGGAACCACATCTGCTTTCCTCCAATTTCCTCCAATTCCTGAACTAGAAGAATCTTGAAAGATTAAAACTGTCAGACACTTGGTATGCAGTGCTCAAACTAACTGCTGCATACAGCCTAAGTAGAGATATTAATATCCATTGAAAGCAATTAGGTGTGAGCAGGGTTATATCCCTGCACACATCAGGCTGTCTGAGGTGCTAGGCGATACCTGGGGCTCCTCTTTGTTAGTTGGGTCTATTTTTAAGTGGTACCAGACAGCTGGTGGGCCACCATCAGAAATTTTGGGGCCCCTAACACAGCCCAAGGCCTGCGTGTCACGTATTCATCCGCACATAAAAATGTGGTTAATGGCATTTACTGTCCTGACAGGAAAAGTTGTGCCGAGCAGAAATCATGCACATGGAAACCTGGTAATTACTTTTGGGGTCAAAGGCCGGTCATGGCCAATCAAATCCACAGGAGGGTTTGTGCCGAGCGGCAATCATGCACATGGAAACCTGGTAATTGCCTTTGCTGTCAAAGGCCGCTTACAGCCAATCGGATCCGCCGAAGGGATATTTAAACCCAATTCTCCTCTTGCTCATTGCCCTGTCGTGGTTTCATGCCTATGGTTATCCGAGAATGCGTTCCTGGTCTTGATTTTCTGGTATTTGACTTTGGCTTTGTTTTGACTTCCCTGATATCTGGTATCCCTGACTTTTGGCTTTCCCTCATCTTTGTGTCTGATTCTGTGTCCCTGACCTCGGCAATTATTTTGACTATTCTTGGAGACATTAAGTCCGGCCATTCTAAGGTCCGGTTATACGTTTTCCTTAGTCCTAGGTGTTACACAGTACTATGTGCTGGATCAACTTATAATTCTGACACTGTGCCCCGGGGGCCTGCCGCCAAATCCCACCCACATGACCTGCCTCCAAATCCATCCACAAGGAAGCAGTGTTTGTAGAGTGAATACAGGGTGTGTGTTTTCTGGGTGCAGTGTGTGTTTGTGTGTTGGCTACAGTGTGTGTTAGTTCAGGTGTAGTGGATGCAATGTGTGTGTAGTGGATGCATTGCATGTATATTGTGTGTGTGTGTGTGTGTGTGTGTGTGTGTGTGTATCTACATATATATATATATATATATATATATATAGTGTATATATACAAACATGCGCACACACACACACAATTTGTGTTTGAATGTAACCATGTTTTTGTATGGAGTATGTGTGTGTGAGTATTGGTGTTTGAATACAGGTGTGCATTTGTGTGCAGTTCCACTTACACACACTGATACTCAGAAACATACACTGACACACATGCAAATACACAGACTCAAAGATACACACACATATATACCCACACAGACACACACATACACAGACACTCAAACATTGACACAGAATACACACACAGATACAAACACAGGCACACACACTTACACAATAGGACACACAAACTGACACACACACATACATACTAACAGACACACATACTGAAACAGACATATACACATACAGGCATACATACTGACACACACACATACTGAAGCAGACATACGCACATATACAGACACACAGAAATACATAGTGACACATAGACACATACTAATATACATACAGACATAGACACATACTAACATACATACAGACAAACACACATGCATAAGAACATACAGACACATACATACGCACTGACATACATACAGACACATATATACATACTGATATACTGACATACATACAGACACATACATACATACTGACATACATACACACACATACATACATACATACACATACATACTGACTACATACGTATACATACATACATATATTTATATATATATATATATATATATATATATACACACACACATAATACATACATACATAGATTTAGACACATACATACATACATACATACTGACAAACATATATACATACATACTGATATACACAGCTCATTTTTCAGACATCCTCCTGTTTTTTACATTTTCGTTGCAGGAGGTTGGCTGGGGCTGATGGGGGTTGGTCTGGCTCTCCCTCTTTATGGCCTGTCTCTCCTCCCTCCTGCGCGGAGTAAGCTGGGAGGAAGTGACCGGCCGTCACTTCCTTCCAGCTCTAGTTGCAGCTGACATTTTTAAAGGGGCCAAGTTGTGCTATTACATGGCCACAGCGCTGACCGGCCCCTGAAGATATGGGGCAGTTCGGGTGGCCCTAAATGCTTGGGCCTCATCAGCATTCGGTCATGGTTGTCACCCCCTGATGGAGGCTCTGGTACCAGTCTGTCAGATGCTCTGTATACAGTACTCAAACTGGCTGCTGCATACAGTCCTTTATATAGAGATATGAATTGAGAACAGTATGGTGTAAGGAGGGTTAAATCCCTGCTGACATCAGGAAATCATGTATCAATAAATACCTATGGCTCACCTCTGTAAGCTGGGGCCATTTTTAGTATTCCCAGACAGACGGACTGTATGCAGCACTCAGATTAAGTGATGCTACAATATTTAAATAGGTATTCAAATGCCTATTATTATAATGCCATGTAAACATTGTTAAATCTCTGATCACACTAGGGATCCCCAGACTGACTAATGAGCTGTATGCAGCACTCAAAGTGAGCACTGCATTATCCCTTTAATTCCCTTGACAACGCCTGAAAAATCACAATCTGCTCATTCGCTGGTCAAGGGAAACCCCCAAGGTCTCCAAACATGCCGCCATGCTAATTGTGATTAGTGATTTGCCAGTTGTCCAATACCGATCACAATGTAATCGATATTCCTTATATTCAGCATTACAGAGCTAATGCTGTAATACTGAAAACAAAAAGGCAATTAGCGGCACACCCAGAACATGCATTCCACGGCAATGGTGCTGTCGTAATGTTTAAAATGTTTACATAATACAGATTGAGTAATAGCGAACACATAAAAATACAGTTTTAAATTTTATAAGGCTACTTTAAATCACCTATCACAGCAAACAAATATGGGGATTCAGTTTCACAATACAACCATATTGTGTTAAGTCCACCACTACTTCACAGTACCCCAATACAGATGCCTCCTACACTAATTCCAACATGGTAGATTTTAAGTAGCCTTATAAAATTTAAAACTGTATTTTTATTTGTGCAGTGTTCCTTAATCTGTATTATGTAATGCTGAAAACAGCTTGCAGATAGTAGCAACATACCATGTTCTACTGTTTGAACTAGGAAACCCATCTGCTGACATTCAAACTAGACATGTGCATTCGTTTTAGGATGAATACGATTTTGTCTGCATTTTCAGACTTTTTCGTATGTGTTTACTATAACATAAACGAAAGTCCTACATACAAATTATATACAAAACGAAAGGGCAAATGCCGGATGCATTACCTTTTAATTTCTGTTCATTTAGTTTATTACAAGGAGGAAGCTACCGGCTCGTGGCTCCCTCCTTGTAATATGTGATAATAGAAGCCGCAGGGAGAAATGCTCCCCGGCACTTCCTAACTCCCCCCATGTCCCCTGTCATTCTATGAGGGTCAATATGACCCCCAAATTAGCTTAAAGGAGATTAAAATCTCCCGAATGCCCCTACTCTCTACGCCGCGTGTAGGGGCATGTCTACTAAAGTGGCTGCTCACTGTAAAAAAAAAAAAGCTCCCCACTCCCTGAATCAAATAAATGGGGACCTAGCACAGATACACCATGGTGTTGCATTTTCTAAAATAATTAACAGGGAAGGACATAGTGTCCTCCCCCAGCCCCCATCCGTGCCCTGCGAGTGGGGGCTATTCATTGGAATGGGGAGCTAGGGTTTCCACCCATGATCAGCTGGTGGGGGCCTAAATAACAAAAGAGGTGGGGCATACTGCCTCCCCTCAGCTCCCACCCATGAGCACCGGGTGGGGGCCCTAAGTATCAATAGAGGGGACCTATTGTCTCCCCCCTTTGGCCCCCACCCATGCGTGGTGGTTGGGGGCCCTAAGTATCAATAGGGGGGACCTATTGTCTCCCCACCTTGGGCCCCCACCAATGAGGGACAGGTGGGGACCCTAAGTAATAAAATGGGGGGACCTATTGTCTCCCCCCAGCCCCCACCCATGAGTGGTGGGTAGGGGCCCTAAGCATCAATGGGTAGGACCTATTGTCTCCCCCTGGCGCCCACCCATGAGCAGCGGGTCGGGGCCATAAGTAACAAAAATGGGGGGGAGACTTATTGTCTACCCCCTCTTCTGCCCCCACCCATGAGTGGCAGGTGGGTCCCCTAAGTAACAAAAGGGGGGGACCTATAAACTCCCCTCCTGGCCCCCACTAATGAGCGGTGGGTGGGGGCGCTAAGTGCTAAGTATCAATGGGGGGGATTCTATTGTCCCCAAGCCCCTAGACACTCCCGAACCAATAAAAATACCCTACCTCCCCCCCTCACCCTAATAATAGAGGGGGGCAATAAACTAACACCCTGTAAAATAAAATTTCATACTTACCATTGGATGTCTTCTTTCTTCTTTTCTTTTCTTTCTTCAGCCCCAAAAAAGGCCAAATAAAAATCCATAATTGTCCGATCACAATTGTTAAAATAAAAAAATAAAAAAAACACAAAAAAAAAAAAAAAACAGATAGAAAAAATAGCCCATATTCACACAGGGTGGGCTCTGCGCAGAATGAGCTTTGCAGGGCAGGGGAATCCTTATATAGGCTACCCACGCCCTGCAATTTGACTCAGAGCACTCAGAGCACTTGATTCCAAGCCAACCAGAGTGCTCTGACAGGTAAATGAAGAGACTGATAGGTAACATTTACCTTTCACAGCACTCTGATTGGTTGACTTGGAATCTAATCAGAGTGTTTTGAGTCATTTTACACAGCGTGGGAAAATTCCAACACAGCTAAATAGCTACTTAGAATTAGGGAACACACTACACATTTGTCACCTGAACAACTTATAGTAAATAATATTGTAATAGAATTGGAAGTACATGCTTAAACATAATATTGTAATAGAATTGGAAGTACATGCTTAAACTGAGGAGACATAAACAACCCCGCATAGGTTCCAAGGTATAACATTATTTAAACAATTTTTTTTTTTATAAGATTATAAATATATAGTAGACAGATTATAGGCCAGACAACCTCCCTAAGGAACTAATCTGACTATACCCATACTGGACACGACCATTTGCACAGATGAAATTGCTGAATAGCCCAAAGTAACAATAAGACGAAAATCAAGCTACGGCAATGATCCTCATCTGCCCGAGGCCCAATAGAGAACAAACACACAAAACACCACAAACTCTGCCTTTAAAAATGTCCAAGTCTATTCTCTGGGAGAGTAAAGGATGAGGTTTAGGTTGTGGCATTGAGGTAACCCTCTACCGTTGTGGGCAGTGTAAGGAAGTAAGTCCTCTAGTTATGTATGGCCACCTTGTAGGGTGACAGAAAATTACAGATCTGCCCAACAAGAAATCCTAATGCCCCACTATGCTGCTTCTGTGTCCCAAAATGAGTGTGGGCTGAGTTTTGCTCCACTCGACTGCATAGTCATCCTGCTCAATATAAACAGATAAACAGATGTCACTTCTTCAAAGGCAGGTCCACACTGCGACAGATGGCAACCTCTGTAGTGGGGACCGGGATAATCCCCACCAAGCCAAGGTGGGGAACAGGAGACAATGAGACACTCTCCACTGCTAAGTAACTTGAATAGTTGGTGATGATTAAACAGTTAGACTGCAGGGGTATGTTCTGTATAGCAAAACTGCTTCATTAAGCTAAAGTTGTTTTTGTGACTATAGAGTCTCTTTAAGGCTACCCTTCTATGACTTACAGCTGCCATCATGTGCTGAGCTTGAATCTTCATGAATCTGATGAGAGTTGCAAGCTAAAGGTGCCACCGGCATACCTTTAGGGAGATCAGCAGGAGGGAAGCGCTGTGCTGTTCCCCTCCTGTCTCTGTGTGTAGTGTGGCTGAGTGGTCTGACAGGAAGTGCTCACTGAGAGCAATTCCTGTCAATGGGAATGAGATACATGGGAGGCTAGGGGTAGATGAGACATATGGAGGGGTAGGAGAGGAGGGAATGAGACACATAGAGGAGCTTGGGGTAGGGTAAAATGTTTTATCAGAAGGATTAGTAGGATTAAAAAAAAAATAAAAGTATAACCACAGTTGTGCTCAAAAGTTTGCCACACATGTAGAGATTAATTGAAGGTGATAAATGGGGTTATATTTTTATTGCTTTTAAGAGAGCATCAGTGAACATCTGGTGGCTGTTTAACACACACTGGGCACTCTGTGCCATTGAATTGTCTTGTCTATTTACCTGGCTGGGAAATACAATTTTGAGGAATCACTTAATGGGTATTATTTCCACATTCACGCTGGCAAACTTTTGAGCACAACTGTATATGTACATATACAGTTGTGCTCAAAAGTTTGCCAGCGTGCAGTGAACCGCACGTTTGAAATCTCCCCAGAGTGGCTTGATGATATTAAGATAAGGAGACTGTGGCCACTCGAGAACCTTCACCTTTTTCTCCTGTAACAACTGGTGGGTCAACTTGGCCTTGTGCTTAGGGTCATTGTCATGCTGGAAAGTCCAAGAGCGTCCCATGCACAGCCTTCATGCAGAAGAATGCAAATTGTCTGCCAGTATTTTCTGATAACATGCTGTATTTATCATGCCATCAATTTTCACAAGATTCCCCGTACCTTTAGAGCTCACACACCCCCAAAACATCAGTGAGCCACCACCATGCTTCACAGTGGGAATGGTATTCATAGAAACATAGAAACATGAATGTGACGGCAGATAAGAACCAGTTGGCCGATCTAGTCTGCCCAATTTTCTAAACACTTTCATTAGTCCCTAGCCTTATCTTATAGTTAGGATATCCTTATGCCTAACACAGTAAACTCATGTACTGTGTTAACCTCTACCACTTCAGCTGGAAGGCTATTCCATGCATCCACTACCCTCTCGGTAAAGTAATACTTCCTAATATTATTTTTAAACCTTTGCCCCTCTAATTTAAGACAATGTCCTTTTGTTGTGGTAGTTTTTCTTCTTTTAAATATGGTCTCCTCCTTTACTGTGTTGATTTCCTTTTTGTATTTAAATGTTTCTATCATATCCCCCCTGTCTCGTCTTTCCTTCAAGCTATACATGTTAAGATCCTTTAACCTTTCCTGGTAAGTTTTATCCTGCAATCCTTGAACCAGTTTAGTAGCCCTTCTCTGAACTGTCTCTAAAGTATCAATATCATTCTGAAGATACGGTCTCCAGTACAGCGTACAATACTCCAAGTGAGGTCTCACCAGTGTTCTGTACAATGGCATGAGCACTTCCTTTTTTTTACTGCTAATACCTCTCCCTATACAACCAAGCATTCTGCTAGCATTTCCTGCTGCTCTATTACATTGTCTGCCTACCTTTAAGTCATCAGAATAATCACCCCTAAGTCCCTTTCCTCAGATGTTGAGGATAGGACTCTATCAAATATTCTGTACTCTGCCTTTGGGTTTTTACATCCAAGATGCATTATCTTGCACTTATCCACATTAAATGTCAGTTGCAACAACTGTGACCATTTTTCTAGTTTACCTAAATCATTTGCCATTTGGCATATCCTTCCTGGAACATCAACCCTGTTACATATCTTAGCAAAAAGACATACCTTAGCATCAAGACCTTCTGCAATATTACTAATAAAAATATTAAAGGAAATGGGTCCAAGTACAGATCCCTGTGGTACCCCACTGGTGACAAGCCCAAGCTTCGAATATACTCCATTGACTACAACCCTCTATTGCCTGTCACACAGCCACTGCCTTACCCATTCAACAATATTGGAATCCAAACTTAAAGATTGCAATTTATTGATAAGCCTTCTACGTGCAACAGTGTCAAAAGCCTTACTGAAATCTAGGTAAGCGATGTCTACTGCACCACCCTGATCTATAATTTTAGTTACCCAATCAAAAAAATCAATAAGATTAGTTTGGCATGATCTCCCTGAAGTAAACCCATGTTGTCTCTGATCTTGAAATGTATGTGTTTTTAGATGTTTAACAATCCTTACCTTTAACATGGTTTCCATTACTTTCCCCACTACTGAAGTAAGGCTTACTGACCTATAGTTGCCCAAATCCTCCCTATTACCTTTCTTGTGAATGGGCACAACATTCGCTAACTTCCAATCTTCTGGGACTACTCCTGTTAACAATGATTGGTTAAATAAATCTGTTAATGGTTTTGCTAGTACACCACTGAGCTCTTTCAATAACTTTGGGTGTATTCCATCAGGTCCCATTGACTTATTTGTCTTTACTTTTGACAGCTGAAATAGAACCTCTTCCTCTGTAAACTCACATGTAATAAATGACTCATATGTCCTTTTTCCTAACTGAGGTCCCTTTCCTTCCTTTTCATCTGTAAATACGGAACACAAATATTAATTGAAGCAGTCAGCTAGACCTTTATTCTCTTCTACATTTCCTTCCTTCTTTTGTTTTTAATCTAACTAATCCTTGTTTTACTTTCCTTTTCTCATTTATGTATCTAAAAAATGTTTTGTCCCCTTTTTTTTACCGACTGTGCTATTTCCTCTTCCGTGTGTGATTTGGAAGCTCCTTTAACTTGCTTAGCCTCTTTCTGCCTAATCTTATAGATCATTCTGTCTTCCTCACTCTGTTTTTTTTTTATAATTACTAAATGCTAACTTTTTGTTTTTTACTATTTGTTTGCTCATGTTATTCTTTTCACTATAGGCCTTGTTAAACCCCTCTCCAAACATAGAGCTTATGATTGTGGCCATAAAGCTCTCTTTTGGTCTCGTCACTCCAAATTACAGTGTGCCAGAAGCTGTGAGGCATGTCAAGGTCTTGTCAGGCAGTACAGGCTTCTTTCTGGCAACTCAACCATGCAGCTCGTTTTTGTTTAAGTATTATCATATTGTGCTCCTTAAAACAACAACACCGTCTTTTTCTAGAGAAGCCTGTATTTCTCCTGAGGTTACCTGTGGGTTTTTCTTTGTATCCCGAACAATTCTTCTGGCAGTTGTGGCTGAAATCTTTTTGGTCTACCTGACCTTGGCTTGGTATCAAGAGATCCTAGAATTTTCCACTTCTTAATAAGTGATTGAACAGTATTGACGGGCATTTTCAAGGCTTTGGATATCTTTTTATATCCTTTTCCATCTTTATAAATTTCCACTATCTTGTTACGCATGTCTTTTGACAGTTCTTTTCTGCTCCCCCATGGCTCTGTATCTAGCCTGCTCAGTGTATTCACGTGAGAGCTAACAAACTCATTGAATATTTATACACGGACACTAATTGCAATTTAAAAAGCTACAGGTGTGGTAAATTAACCTTTAAATTATATTTTAACCTGTGTGTCTCACCGTGTTTGTCTGTATCAAGACCAAACATTCAAGAGTATGTAAACTTTTGATCGGGGCCATTTGGGTGATTTTTGTTATCATTATAATTTAAAAAGGAGCCACACAAGTATGTGATCTAAAAAATGGCTTCATATGATCACTATTCTTCAATAAAATATATTTTTGTTTTCATGATCAGTCATATTTTCAAAATCAATGCCAAAATTTCTGGCAGGGTATGCAAACTTTTGAGCACAACTGTATATAAAGAGGTCACTCACATAATTACAGGACTTGTAATGAAATCTTCAAACAAAGATAAGTAAAACAAAGAAAGTGATTAGCTCAGTGTTTCAGTCCCACAGTATAGACTTTTATGAAGACATCTAGCTAAAAGTCCATATTATTGGACTGAAAAGTTGACCCAGTTGCCTTTATTAACATTTAGATTAAGATGAAATAGAACAGAAAGTTAATTCAGAATTATATTTAGCTATTTGTAAGTAATTATCTTATTAGTATGTTAATGCACATAACTGTGCACATGGAAAATTTGCACGAAAGAAAGGTAATAACTGTAAAGCTACACATACATGTTACCACCTAGACGAAGCATACATATAAACCAGTTTCAGATATATGCAAATACTATTGTATGTCAATTGCAGCATTATCATTTTATCTAAATGTATTTATATGTAGAGATATTTTTATATATGATGGGAAATGTAGTCCTTAATAAAATTAAAGAATGTGGAAGTCACTGTGTGCGGAGACAAAGAAAGCCTCAAGCTGTAAAAAGAGATTTTAATGTATCATTTGTAAAACAGCATGGGTCTAACACTTATTGCTTACGCCTCCAGGCAAAGACGAATCCAAAGTGAATATTCAGTATGTTTCCTTGTTGCGTAACATTTAAAATATTTTAAAAACAAAGTGATGTAATATAACACACTCAATGACAGACACAAATTAATGAAAAATTAACTAGATGACATAAAGCATCGGGCAACATTTATTCAAAAAAGTGTTTCAAAATTCTAAGAATACTGCAACATAATGGTAGACTTGGAATGCAGATACCCTCTATGACCAAAATAACTAAGAGCAATGTCATTGCTAATAACCTTGTGTCCTTGATCTATACTTTAAGTTTAAAATTTACAGCATAATGTTATAAACACACACACTAAAATATTCAAATACAAAATAAAAAGTATGGGTTAGCTGCAAAAACACAGACATAACCAAATCAACCTATTTGT
The DNA here is from genome assembly GCA_933207985.1 of Pelobates cultripes. Lineage (NCBI taxonomy): Eukaryota > Metazoa > Chordata > Amphibia > Anura > Pelobatidae > Pelobates > Pelobates cultripes. The sequence continues at coordinate 285,589,980 of OW240913.1, forward strand.
GAATGGCATGTTTAGTGTGACACACTTGAGTGGATTTTTTTTCCTATTTTTCGGATGAATGGATTATTCCACAGTGTTGTGTAGGAAGTGCTCACTTATATCTAGTAGGCTTGTTAATTGGATGTCAATCAACTTACAATTAGAATTATGGTGCCCGACAACACAAAAACAGTGATAAATAGGTAGGAGGAATGGTTTTAAGGGATTAATGAAGGTTGTTTTAACACATAACAAATCCCTGTATAAATAATCTAACTGCACTTGTATGTAGTCATTACACTGAATTGGAAACCCAACTTTCCCAATCTGTTTTCATGCACCCTATTGGAAAAAATACTGTTGGGGTCCACATTTGTATTTAACATTGATCAGCCATTACATTAACCCCTTAAGGACAGAGCTTCAGAAGCTTGTCTTTCACTTAATGACAACTGCATTTTTTGTTGTTTGCGTTCAACTGCAATTTGCATTTTACTAATTTATTGCACCGACACATATTATATATCATTTTTTTAAAGGACAGAGAGGGCTTTAATTTGATGTAACACACATATATATAAATGCTTATTTATTATGAAAAAAATACAGAAAAATGCAAATGTTTTTTTTTTTACAGTTTTTGCAATAATAATGTGTGCATAATTAGTGCAGGTTAAGGAAAGTAATTAAAAATAAATTCATTTAGTTGTTCTGATTTACAGAATATATAATGTGTCTGGAATTTTACGTTTTTTTTGGTAGTTACAGGTCTCAAAGCACAAGGAGTAAAATAAACTTTTAATGTGGAGCGATTTTAGAATTTGGTATGTTTGTCTTGTAAGCTTAATTGCCATAAAAGAAAAAAAATTGCCACACAAAAGTATATATTAATATAAAGTAGACATCACGGGCTATTTACCTAGGGTTGTTTTGACACTTTCTACGTAGCCATTTCACCGCCAACCTTTGCTAAATATTGGAGTAAAATTGTGTTTTTTATGTTTTTTGGCACACAAACTTAGAACAAATAAATTCTCATGTGTATTTTGTAAAGTTGGTGTGTGCTATTCCTGTACAAAGTTTTATTTGTGTTCAGTTACATCTGCTGAGAAAAATGACACCCCCATTGTATGTCTTTGGCACTATTTTGTGAAGTTACAGTGCCATATAGGAGGCCTGTTCTTTTCAGTATTCACAGTAGAATTTTGAGAGACGGATTGAATGAGCCTATGTTTCCATTTGGGGTATTATAACAGTTTGACTGTTCAAAAAAACCCACAAAGGCCTACCATTTGTAAAAGTAGACACTCCAGGGTATCTCATAAGGTGCATATTGTGCCTTAACATGCCCCCATTTTTTCACCAATAAAGGCCAATGTATGTGGTAAAAATTAATTTTTTTTTTTTTTTTTACATATGGATTGCATTTTTGCTGGGCATTTTGTATATTTCACATGTGCCACTAAGTTCAAACCCCCCATATTATGCTCGGCTAAGTCTTCTGAGTAAAAAAACACCCCCAATGAATGTATTTGGCACTTAAATTAATTAATTAAGTAAATTGAACCCCTGAAGGTTAAAAAAATAAATAAAAATTAATCCTCAGGGGTTAAAAAAATTAGATCACAGTATAATACTGTGATCTGCATTTTGATCACTGTAGGCAGTGATCGACTGGCAGGGAAGGGGTTAATTTTTATTTGGACTGGGTTGAGGGGGGTGTTTTTTATTTTTTACTTAAACGTTATTAAAACTTTTTTTAGCTTAATTTTTTACTTTTTAAAGTCTATTTAAAATCTTTTTTTAATGTTAACACCAAATCCCCTAATTCCCCACTAACTTCCACCCACCCCAGCTAGCTAAATATATCATTTTAAAATATTTAAATTAATTAATTAAATAAAAGTAACCCCCGAGGGTTAAAAAAAAAAAAGAATTAACCCTCCGGGGTTAGTCAGTGATCAATTGGCAGGGGAGGGGTTAATTTTTAATTAAAATTAGTAAAGGGGGGTGGGATTTTAAATAAACTTTATTTTTTTAGAGATGGCAGGATCAGCACTGGTCTGCCTCTAATACAGAGGCAGATCGGAGCACCATTAACCTCACGATCGCCGCGATCGTGGCGATCCGGGGTTAATTTTAACGGGTGACGGACCTCGTTCGTCACTCGTCATTAAGGGGTTAAAACTACTCACAGGTAAAGTGAATAATATTGATTATAATGTTACAATGGCACCTGTCGAGGGGTGGGATTAGATGGTTTTAATTTTTTGGCTAATCAGTATATAATTTTGACACATCAGCTGCATGAAACAAATATTACATTTTTGTTTTGTGATAATATTTCAGACTCTATGAAATATTAAATAATAAAGGATTCTGTATAGATTATTCAATAGCTATGGATTCCATGTTATGAATAAAAAATAAGCTAATATTTTTTAAAACAAAACAAAACGTAAATTAGTATAGTAGTCCTTACGCCATCATATTGTTTAAGTAATTAGGATGGTTAAAGAAACTGAGAGACTGTCTTTGCCATTTCAGCAATGTTAGATACTGCCTTTTCTTAGATAAAGCAGTGTTTACATTGCTTTCTAATAACATCTACAGTAGCTGTTACTCAGGCAGCCAGTATAGATTATTACTTGGATGGTCCTGCAATCTTTGCAGAACTGATATTCAAATCTTCAAGCTCTGCATATAGATATATTAGAGATATATTAAGCTAAGCACAGAAGCCCTATGCGAAAATATTGGAATGGCTGAGATCATCATCGTTGATGATCTCTGCAAGGGTAGGAGTTGTGCATAACCAGTGCAGCAGAGGACTAAAGATAAGTAAAACATTTTAAATTACAATTTTGTGGTGATAACAATCTAAATGAAGGGTAGGCCACTTTGGGCACTCCACATGTTGTTGACTACATCTTCCCTGATGCTTCGCCAGCATTATGGCTGTAAGCGATATAGTCCACAAGATCTAGAGTGCAGAAAATTGCCTATCCCTGATTTAAATTGTTTGGAAAACACTCTAAAGTTAGAAATATATGTTTCTATTTCTAAAGTTAGCGTGTTCCTTTAATAAAGTTCAGCTCTACTTCACATGCTGTGGGATAGATGATAATCATGTGATAAAGGTAATTGCGTAACAGAATACTGGTGTTTTATAGGTCTTATGTTAGCTAATATTCTATTTTTCAAATTTAAGTTACTCTGCTACTTTTTTATAAGAAACATAACTAGACTCTTCACTAAAATGTGCTCTAGATAAGCTTTCAAGAGGTTTTTATATTTTTTAAAACAAAAAATATCAACACAATTAAAAAGTAGCAGTGAGCTACTTGCTGAAAATAAAAAAAACTGACCATCTTAAAACCAAAATTATTATAATAATGGAAACACATTAAGCCTAATTCTAAAAATGCTAAGTAATTAAATAATCTAAAAACAAAGCATATGTCATGCCCAATGGGCATGATTCATTGTCCTTGTAAAATTATTGTCAAACTATGTGGAGTGGATGCATGGAATGGTTACCCTTCTCCAAAAGAAAGCTAATTAACAACAAATTATATTTTGAGTTAAATTCCTGTAAAGCTTAGGAAGTGATTTTAGATGCCATTTTATTTTTGGGGTATTATATATATATATATATATATATATATATACACACATATAACCGGTCTCAGCACTCGATGATCCTGGTCTTTTAATTGCTCCGGTACAGTCTCCAGCCCAATATATGTTCCAAAAAGAGAGCACTCTGCAGTCTTAATAAAGTAAATAAATAGTGCTTTTATTCAGCAATCAAAAAATGGTGACGTTTCAGTCAATACAGACTTTTATCAAGATAAAAAAAACTTTTTTCTTTAATAAGACTCCAGAGTGCTCTGTACTTGGAAGATATATATATATATATATATATATATATATATTAATATATATAATGTTTGACTGAATTCACCAAGATAATTTCACCTGGTTAAAACAAGATAAGAACACCCGTGCATAAATATTTTGCATTACTTTTTCAGCAAGGTTTTGGAATACATTATTTGCCCCTCGTAAAACTGGAATTTACAGCCACATGTTCTTTCTCAGAAGGGCAAGCCTAGAACATGACATGAGCAGAACTGTGGATTTAATCCTTGATGAAATCCAAAGAACTTTGTAGCTGATTTTGAAAGTCAAATTGCATTGGCAGTGAATTTTCTAAATGCTCTGCAGACAGAAATATTGGTCATTTTGCTAGTATAGAAAATCGTAAATATTTGGTTATTCTGTTTATGTTCACCCTTTTAATTTATTTTTGTTGCTTTATATAAATTTGCTTGTAACATAATTTGATATATTTGCAGTGGCTATGTTTTGTTCTTGATAAATACCCCTTTTAGCTCAGTCATTTTCTGGTATAAGAATCATGTTATTGCATATTATAAAACTTTGGTTTCATGAGTATTTTTGTTAAATTATGTTTTGTGTTTGGTTTTATCTGATTTGCTTGGGTAACCTAATGCATTTCATTAATGAGTTGCCTTGGTGGTGGTAACCTTTGCTAGTGATAAAAAAAATTGTATTTTTTATCACTTTCTTGGGTCTGGTGCAGACAAATAGTGATTTTAACATTCCACCTATTAAACCAACTTATATGCTTTCCTGGGAGTGGTGGTGCTCGTGATATACTTAACTTTATTTAGTAAAAATGTTTATCAAAAACATCTGAACAGATAATGCAAAAAATAAAATCTCCAGGCACTCAAGGTTTTCAAGCAACGTTCAGCAACGTTTCGACCTGCTAAGAGGTCTTTGTCAACCTGACAAAGACCTCTTAGCAGGTTGAAACGTTGCTGCTCTTTTCTGTTCTATTAAAACTGCCTGCGGCTTGAACACCTTGAGTGCCTGGAGATGTTCTTTTTTTGTCTTATTGTTGTGGGATTGCTGGTCTTGCTCCAGAGCACCGGGTGACTGCTGGGCTTAAGTGCAGCTACTATCTTCATTGTCTGAAGAGATAATGTCTATAGAGAAGCTTTTTATAATGTGGTTACAAGTATGAGAAACACTGCAATTGACAACTGCAACATGGCATTCCAATAAAACATTTATGTTTTTTCTTACTTAGCATGTTATTGCAAATATTGTTGTAGAATATCCACATCTCAAAGTATGTGATATCCAACTAAACTGTCACCTTGAACATATACACAAAGATATATTAGTCATTGTCATCACCAAGTTGGTCAGCAAAACAGTTGGTTTCATCTACAAATATACCTCCTTCATTTTAAACAATGTTTATACTGCTTTAAGATCAGTATGCTTCCAATAACTCACAGTGTATGTATGACCGTAAGTTGATATGGTTTTTCATGTTAAATTATTACATCGCCATTTATATTTTATTCTTCTCCAGTGGCACACTTCAAAATAAGAAGTTGCTTGGAATGTCTCACAAGCTGTATGTCTGTATAATAAAACATTTTTCATAACTAAAAACTAGGCCACATCGTTCTATATTAATTTGATTACTGACCTCCATTCAATCATTTCTCATATTTATCATAATATATAATACGTACATACATATTGTTTTGTTTTACATTATTTTAGTTGATCAACAGGTAGAAGTCCAAAGAAAGCCACATGGCCACAAACTGCAAACCGATTTCTATATTCTCATCTTGTCAAATACAGTTTTACTAATTATCCATATTTCAAGGCAATCATACAAACATAATCATTCACCTCACGCCTGGAAGCATAAGTCTTGTTCTTTTGATGAATATTTATAAGACAGTGTAAAGCAGCCTACTTTTCCCTTCAGGCAAGACAATTTGGAGTTCATCAATATGTATTACCAAGGACTTTTATAAAAGGCACTTCAAAGGAAATTCATCAGGCATTCCTTTTGTCTTGATTTCTGTTAGACTGGTACTTCCTTTTGACAAGTATCAATAAATTATCCTCTGATGACTAGAAACTTGATGTCTTATTCAGAAACCCCCTCACACAGCACAATTTGAACTCAACTGTAGCCTTCCAATGAACCTGTTTTAATCGAATGTATCATTTTAGATCCTCAGAAATATGCAAACTTAACTAAACAAAGTAAGTATGTAGTAAGAATTCTTCGTTCTCAGTTCTTGTTTTCTGTCTTTCTATAGTTCTTTTATGACTTTCTGGAAAAAATACCTGCGAAGAGAAGTGCATCTAACTAGGTGTCAACATCTGCTACCAATGTGGTAGCATAAATATACCTTTTAAGGGATATCGTATGGCATATTTTGTAAGTATTGTTAAGAACATACAGCATGGCAGCTGCCTTACTATGCCATAAGGGATTTCCTATTTTTCAACTGATTATAAAACTGCCAACAATTATTAAACTTCCAACAGGGGAGTCAGGTAATGTGATCATCGTTATTTAAGACAAGAGATTAATTTGCAGAGTAGACTATCTTACCCATATTCTAATGGCTTTATGTGATGAAAGTGTTGTTGCCCTTTTTAGGATGGCCCTTAGCATCCTTTCTGCAGCACTACCAAGCTACAGTTACTCCACTACTTCATGACCTCTCAAATATTCAAGAAACAGTATATTGACTGTTGATGATCCTCTATGACTAAAACTCCCAAGGGTTGATCCCCAATATTGAGAACAAAGGACTCATTCCCAGCCTAAGGATTCATAAGAACTGTGTCTATAACTAACAGACTTATTTCCAACTCCTTCCAACTCCTTCCTCCTGTTCAGTGTTTTACCAGCAGGGTGCTGTCCCTATTGCTCTGCTCAGAACAGTTTCTTGATGTATGTAAATGTCTTGTGTGTTGTGATATAAATGGTACTGGTTCTCCTACTGCATTATGTCTTATCTGGTGCATGTGGGGGATGGCAAAAAAAATAGAGACTACCTGCTAAATGAGGTGAACTTTAACTCTTATGATGATAATTACAATATTGTGCATTAAGTGTACAGTACATGAGCCTTTTTACAAGGTGGTTTTGGGCTGAGACCCCAAATATTTTGCCCTGTATACAAGTAGTGACTGTGAATCATTCAAAGTATCAGAGATGGAAGTGCAGTTTGTTCATCTCAATGCCTTCAGTAATGGAATTAATGCCTTTCATTCATAGCCATTAGCTGAGAACAGGGATTACTAACATGTTTTGTTAGTAAACCTGTTAATAATCCCTGAGCTGATCACTTTAATGTATATTGCCATTTTAAGAGAGGAGCGAAGGAGAGGATTTCTGCATGCACTCATGTGCAGATATGTCTGGGTAAGATTTTTGAATCTATGACACCCCTTCCTGCCTGTGCTGCAATCATACCCGCAAATTCCAGGCAAAGGGAAATGTCTGAACAACTCCTGCAGCAATGCCTTATGGCAATACCAGTCCCAAAAACAATGCAAGAAGACCTTCTCCTTCTACCAGGCAGTGAGGGATCTGATGCCAATCTGGGTGTTGGAGATCATGACGGTTATGAAGATGCTGCATTGAAAGGATGGTAACAAATGGAGTGCCTACTCCTCCTCTGAGGCTCTGCTCAATGCCCTAGTGAATTATCACTAGCCCTGATGATGCCCTGGCCATGCCCTCAAGAACTACTGTGCATCTCAGCCTTGCTGTGAGTTTTGACTGCAAACTCTCAGGAGCTCCCGTCTGCCAGTATTAGAATATGCTGCCAATAGTATATTATTGGTCTATGATCAAGAACTTAAGAGTTTAATCCCTCTGCACAGGAGGAGGCCTCAGTATCTCTGGCCTCATGTCTACTCAATACTCGACAAAAGGAAGTGCCATCTGTGACCATGCATACTGTACTTTCATGGTTAGTGTGCATTCTAGGATTTTGCTGATGACTTTGCAAGATCTTTTAACCATGAATGCACACATCGCACACGTGCAATGCAATTTTAGGGAGTGGCCTCCTAAGGTAACCAGAGAAAATAGAGACTTGTTATGCCTGCAGAATAAGACTACTGTCTCATTCAAAGCCTTTTAATAACACATTTGTCTCAAAATTATGCATGTCCCTTTAAGAACAGAAATAGTAGTTTAAAAGATACTTATAATGTTTTGATCTTGTTTAATATGTTATACTGTATATGGATCATAATCATGTTTCAGTTATTATCCATATATTGTGTGTGTATGTGGTAGTCTGACTCATTGTTTTCAGTTTTGATTTTTGTAGTAGACATGCATACTCTGTATGTGTATTCTGTGTTTTTTATTTAAATATAAGTTTTATAATATATATATATAAAATCTACATAATCTTCGGGAACTGAGGGAAAGTAATAGTAAATGAATTCAGGTCCGTCATAAGAAAGTATATATCACTATTTTGCATTTGTAATTATGGGCAAAATTTAATGTACAGTAACTAATCATCCATGGTTCAGATAGTGATGTGTGCAGTTTATTTATGGTTACATCAATATTATAAATCTAACTTGTACAGAGGAGATTTATTTTTTGTTGAATAGCAGACACTTTCTAATTTTTCTCAGAATTATATTTCTATCCAAGTTAAATGTAAACATATTTTTTCCTTGTCAATTTGTATGTGCCAATATCATTTTACCACAAGGCACTAGGAATCAGCATAGCTGACAACAGCTTTTTAATTAACCGAGGATAGGGGGTCTAACTTATTTACCAGCTTCAACTTTGCCATGTAATATAGTGTTTAATAAAATAGAAATAACCCAGTCTTTGCTCAGACATTTAATATTACACCTGTGCATGTAAAAAAAAATTGGATTAGTCTAAATAGATTTGACAGAAAAAAAAAAAGTAAACTGGCCGTTTGGCATTTTGGTTCAGATAAATTTTGCCTATAAATTTGTTTTGGGAAAAATTATTTGGACAAACTAGAATGGCATGAAATCAGTTTACTGCAAAATATTAATATTATGTTTATATTTTGCAGTACACTGATACATGCATTTTCACACGGTTTGGTTCACAGATCAAATGAGAAGAACTAACCAATAAGAAAAATCAGGGTTTAAAATGTATAATCTTATACTAATAGTCAGGCCTGAAAAGTTCCTTGACATTGCAATCCTAAAACGACTAATGGCACATTCACCAGGGGTTACTTGTTACTTTAAAATGGCTGTGACAAGTGGAAATGTTTATTCCTACTTACATATTATATATGTATGAAGTATATAAGACACATATATTTAAATGCAGATTTATTTCCTTTATTACTTTTTTTTACTACTGGCAAGAGCCACGCGTGCATTCTAACAGTCCATAGGAAAGCATTTCTAAATGCTTTCCTATGGATGTTCTGCATGCTGCATGCAAATTTCGCATCCAACATCGCAGAATTGCCTCTAGCGACTGTCAGGAAGACAGCCACTAGAGGTTGGATTAACCCTGCTATGTAAACATAGCAGTTTCCCTGAAACTGCTATGTTTACATGTGAAGCGTTAAAACCTGAGGGACCTGGCACCCAGACCACTTCATTGAGCTGAAGTGGTTTGGGTGACTACAGTGTCCCTTTAAACTGAAGAGCAGGGTAACCTAACTTAAGGAGATTGAGCTTGATAAAAGCTCTTTTCACCATCAATTGCTAGAACATTTGTGAACATTAGATATTCAGTGGTTGGTAGGAATAACAAAAGCTGCTGGTAACTAGACACAAAGTAAGCGATACCCCTTTCTTCTCATCACAGTAGCTAACATAATTCTCTGTAGGAGGCAACTATTTTAAGACAGGTAAGCTCTGACTATTTCTGACTATTCAGAGGCACTACTCTCATTTTGGCTACTTGCTGCTTCACTTGCTCCCTTCAAACCCCCAATAGCATTAAGCTAAATCTCACCTGCTCCACTCTTGCTGTTTTGGGATTATGCTGTCGGTGCTGCTGCCGGGAGTAGTAGACAATGCTGCTAATCCCACTACCCTGAATACTACTAATAGTGGCAAATGTGGTGGGGAAGGGATTGTCAGCAATCCTCATTGCCAAGGAAGAGGAGTTCAGACTACCAAAAGATGGATTTTCTTTCTTCCAAATAGTTGATTAATATAAAAAAATAATTTTAACAACTGTACATTGGTAATGTAGTCTCACACCAGGATAAATGACCTAGGCTAGATAAAATAATATTTCTTTCTAACACTGTCCACAAAAAAAGAATTTGCTTTCCTCCAAGCTTTTAGAAAATTGAATGAATAACTTTTACCAACCGTATATTACACAGTTACATAGGCTGCATAGACATGCATCCATCAAGTGCTCACGATTATTTTTACTGTTGATCCAGAAGAATGTAATGAAAAAATAGCTTGAAGTGCTTCCAATTTTGCAACAAACTAGGAAAAAATTCCTTATCAACCCAAAATTGCAGTCATATCTCTCCTTCAATCCAGAAACTGTTGCTACACATATTAAAAATTATATTCACCGCTGCAGAATATGTCACTGTTTTATAAATACCAGTAATAAGTAAATAAATAAATATTCCTGTATATTGTTTTTGCAAGTATTCATCCAGTTGGTGTTTAAACATCTATACATACTCTGGTAGCACCACCTCGCCATGCTGAGAATTCCACATCCTTATTGTTCTAACTGTAAAAATAACCCTTTCCTTTGCATTAGACAAAAGCTCCTTTATTCCAGTCTATATGCGTGACCTTGGGTCCTGTTTATGAATAGTAGACAATGCTGACATTGGTTTGTATTGGTCATGAATATATTTGTAGAATGCTATCATATTTCCTTTGAGGCATACTTTTTCTAAACTAAACAGATTTTAATTTGTTTAACCTTTCTTTATAACTAAAATCTTTTATTAATTAATTAATTAAAAAAGAAACTAAAATCTTCTGTTTCTCTTATTAATTTTAATGTAGACTGACCTTGTAGCCTGACCTTTTTTTTCTAGTGAAATTGTTAGGGCAGAAATTATTCTCCTGGATTATTAATGGCTGCAGACCATCCTTGGAACTCCAACCAGCACAAACACACCTACGAGCAGCTCGGGAGAAATGACTGACACAAACCACGGTCTTCATATTACACAGAGTCAGCAATTCAGCAAATAGTTTGGATCATTGACAGAAAGCTAGAAAGGATGGCCACAAGGTAGACAGGTTATGGCCAAAGGTAGACATCACTTCATAATTTGGCTGATAAATACTTTCTTAAAATAAAATTGTATATCTTTAATTTAATTGTAGACATTGTTTCATAACATATTTAATTAGCTTGCAGAATATATTTCTATGACTTCTTCAAAGTATCTTGCTGGACATATACTTCTCCTTTTAGAGAACATATGTTCGTAGATGCAACAGAACACTTGAATTAACAAATAAATCATACTTAATATTTTATTCTGTCCATCTAAAAGATTATAATAGATTTTTAGCAATACACCAGAAAAATAGAACCAGATTTAAAATGGCTAATGCTTTTGAAATGGCGGCTGACTTTTATATGGCCGCCGATTATAAAATGGCTGCCGGTTATAAAATCATACCTAACAGAAATAATATCCTTTTTTAGAACAGATGTCCAAATTTGCCCTGCAAATTCAAGGTGTGGTCTTACAAATTATTTTAAAGAGACAAAATAAAAATTTCATCCTGAAAATTAATGTTACTTTTTATAAATGACAATACTTTACTGGACTTAACAACTGCTAAATGACAATGCACATTTTTGTCTTGTTTGTTTATTCTAACAATTCCCAAATAATTCTCATGTGTTGTTATTCCTAATTCAGTACCGTTTATAGTGCTTGCTAATTTTTTGCCCCAAAGTGCATAACTTTGCCTTAATCTACTTAAATGGAATCTGTCATTGGTGTGTCCAGACCCTTACCTATCTAAGTCTGTCTGCAGCAAAGTAATTTACTGCACACATTGTATTACCTTACCTTATAGTTTTGTGTCATGGCAAACACTGATGCGTTACTTTCAATGTCTGCTTCAAGATCATTTACAAATGTGTTGAATAGAAGTGGTCCCAGAACAAATCTCTGAGGGACACCACTTACGACTTTGGTCCAGTTTGAAAATGTACCCTCAACTACAATTCTCTCTACTCTATATTTTAGCCAATGTTCTACCCAAGAACAAGAATTTTCATCTAGTTTGAACACTAACTTGTTATGTGGAACCTATTCTGTAGGTTTGTGTTATCTGCAAACACTGAAATACTTTCAATGCCTATTTCTCAATCATTTATAAATATGGTGAATGGAAATCACAACTCTCTGTTCTCTATTTTTAAGCCACTGTTCAACCCAAGAACAATAATTATCATCTAGACTAATTTATTTTAGTTTGTGTTGAAACATATAAAAGTTAGCTTGATATGTCCCATGTTTCATAAACCATGCTAATTTTTACAAATAACAATATTCTTCCCAATGAACTACTGAAAATTATCACCCTTCAAATACTTTACCAGCAACAGAAGTTAGGTTCCAGGTAAAGATATTTATTTACCTTTTTTTGAATATAGGAATACATCTGCCTTTTTTCCAATTCTCTGATACAATTCATGATAGAAAAGAATCCTGAAAGATTAAGAAGATCACTTAATTCCTTATTTATCTTATCATGGTCTAGTGGGTGAAAACCATCAGGCCCTGGAGCATTGTTTACATTAATTTTCTTTAATTGCTGAAACACATTGTCGTGAGTCTTCTAATCAAAATTTTTCTGCAGGCATTTTTACAGCAAACATTTGCATATCTCTTGCAATATATAAAGAAAAAAAATGTATTTAACGTTTATTATATTTCCTGGTCTTCATTAACAAACACACCCACTGATTTCAGTGTACTCAAACTTTTATTTTTTATTTTTTTAGAATTTATATATTTAACATTTTTGGGGGATTGATTTTGCTCTCTTGGCTGTCACTTTCTCATGTTTCAGTTTAACCCATCTAATCACATTGCTGCACGTATTAGTGCCTCCCTTATATCTTATCCAAGATGCATTTGATTTGTTTGGTTTAAATGTTTTAAATGCTCTTATATTACTTTTAATTTCTTGGTTTACCTTTCCTCTAACTCTAATTCAGTTTGTTTCTTTTATATTTATTACCCAACAGTATGTATTGAGAGGTGAACATTGTTAACATTTGTTTGAAGATATTCCATTTATCCTCAGTATTGTTTTACAATGGAGTTCATGTCAGTTAATGTGGTGTGAAAATACCATTATCTTATTGAAATTGGCCTTTTTTTAAAATTATACGTTTTAGTATACCCCATGTGCATTTGCTTTTTTGAGTTTATTTCAAAAGACACCATATTGTGATCACTTTTTCCCAAGTGCTCTCTTACTTGAATGTTTGTCAGAAGATCAACATTGTTTGTTATAACCAGATTCAGACAAGCATCCTTTCGAGTTTGTGTTTCTACCAATTGTGACATGAAGGTATCATTTAACAGGTTCAAAAATGTGATTCTCCTTGCTGAAGTATTAGTCCCTCTTTCCCAATTTCTGCATAGGTAATTAAAATCTGCAACAATTAAAGTGTTATCCAGATGGGCAGGGTTCCCATTTTGCTCAAACAGCTGTACTTTCTAGCATTATCGTCATTGTGGTTTATAACATATCCTAACTGATACTTGATTTCCCTTATTTTGCCCCAAGCAGATTTCTGCCTACATAGCTTCAAAATTGGCTTAATTTTCCTCATTCCATTCCACTTGCTTTAACTCACAGTTGACATACAGACATACCTCTCCACCTTTCCCTTTTTATCCTTCCTAAATAATGTGTAACAATTTTAGTTAACTATATCTATTATGTCATATTGCTTTGTGTGTTATTGCCTCTAGTTTCCCCATTTTGTTATTTAGGTTCCTTGTATTTTTCAACATACATTTAATATGGTCACTTGTACTGTACGTACATTTTTAATACATACCACCTCTGTTCTGATCTTGCCCCTGCCCCATCTCTACCCTCCTTGTGCTGGGCTAAATTCCATATCCTTTCTGTCCTTCATTTTGTGGACTTATGTGTCCCTACTGCCCTGCCATGTTTTTTAAAATCTTCCACAACCTTCTAGCCATCCTGTACCCCAGCACAGCCAACCGCAGCAATCCATCACGGCTATAACTGTAGAGATGTGTATCCAAAATATCTAAACAATTGAGCTGGTGTGTAAGCAATACAAGAGGTTTGCAGTAGGAATGTCAGAATATGCTGGAACCTAAACACAGACAGAATCACTAAAAGAGAATCTGTATACCCGTCCTTAGAATGGCTAGGTTAATGAACAAGTGGAGTCAGTAACAAGGCGTGGTCAAATAGAGTAGAGAAGACAGGAATACCGTATAATCGAGCTGAGGTCAAAAGGAGTACAGAAGACAGGGTAAACGTAAGGCAAGAGCCAGAAATATAGCCCCATAATATCACAAAAAAGGAACACGCTATTGAGCCAACAAACACAACAGGGCAACTAGGAATCGGAGAGGTAAGTATAAATAGGCATCACTTGGAATTGACCACTATTCGTGGAAGGTACTTAACCTTTCTAATCTGACCTCTGATGTCAATTATGTGTGCCGCATTCGGTCTACTGAATTCCGTGTTCCGCGTATATATATAAATACACGCTGCATGCAAGCATGCAACATCAGACGGAATGCCGGAGGGGAATGCGGCACTCAGAGCTGTGCTGACAGGGAAGCAGGCAGAATGCTAAACAGAACCCCCCCTCGAGGACCGCCAGGAAGGCGGGAAGGAGAAGGCTTCAGAGGAAAACTAGCATGAAAAGCTCGTACCAAATAAGGCACATGCACATCAGAAGAAGAGCACCAGGAGCGCTCCTCAGGTCCATGACCCTTCTAGTGGATCAAATATTGTAAGGCACCACAAGAAAACCTAGAGTCAACAAGAGATTGCACCTCATATTCCTCACTGGAGGCAGCATGGACAGGGCCAGGATGGACAACAGGCTTAGTGAACCTATTGCACAGCAACGGTTTGAGAAGGGAGGAATGAAAGGTGTTAGGAATGCACAGGGAAGAAGGCAATTCCAAGAGACAGAATTGATCCTGCGAAAAACCTTATGAGGACCTATTGTCACGACTGCTGGTGTGTTCCAGCATGCAGAACTGTAATATCCACATAGACAGAATAGTAAAAGGACAGGACATAAACCGATCCTTAGAATGGCCGGATTAATACGTTGAAAGACAGACAATGGTCAAGGGAAAGCCGAGGTCAATGAAGCCAGAAATACATGAGAACGATATGGAAAGCCAAGTCAAGGAAACCAGAAATCAGATTAGTCAAGGATAGCCAAGGTCAAAATACCATGAAGACAAGAAAACACACTCTCTGGAACCAGGAACTGAAACCATGACAGGGCAATGAGCTAGGAAGCTTCAGGGATTTAAATATTGTGCTGTGATTGGTCAGAGCGTGAGCTCTGACCCCAGAATGTGCATGTGCGTCGAAGTCGTGGACCCTGGGGACGGGGCTAAAAATGGCTTTGACTGCGTGGTCGGCACCATTTTGCTTTGCAGCAGAGGTAATGGAGACCCCAGTGGGATGGTTCCCAGCTTGTCTGCGAGCAGGTAAGCTCAGCCTGTCAGCTTCCGACCGTGTGCAGTCGTGAGCCAGGGCCATGACAGTACCCCCCCACCTGAAGACCGAGCACAAGGTGGGAAGGAGCAGGCTTGTTAGAAAACCAGTTGTCAAATTACTGAACTAGACGAGGCACATGGACTCCATCAGCAGGGCCGTAACCATTCCAATCTACCAAATAAGATAATACACCTCTAGATATCCTGGAATACAATATGAAATGAACCTCAAATTCCTCCTCTCCACCAACAACCAGAGGAGGAGGAGGTACGAACCGTTTAGTGTACCGGTTGCAAGTAAGCGGTTTCAATAAAGATACATGGAATGTGTTCGAAATCCGCATATGTGCTGGAAGAGCCAGTGAGTACGTCACAGGATAAATGCATCGAAGTACATGGAAAGGACCTATGAATCAAGGAGCCAGTTTCATAGAAGGTACTTTCAACTTTATATGATGTGTGGAAAGCCAGACACTGTTCCCAACTTGATAGACAGGGTTGGCACCACGTCGCTTGACTGCCTGAACTTTAGTACATCTGGAGGTTGATTGAAACGCTTTGCGCACCGAAGCCCAAGTGTCATGGATAGAGGCCAAACAGATGTCTAAAGCAGGAATGTCAGTGCTTGAAAAATCAGAAGTTAATAAAGTGGGATGATAACCATTATTTACAAAAAAAGGACTGAAAGTAGAGGACTCGTGAGTTGCATTGCTTCTAGCGAACTCAGCTATAGGCAAAATGTCCGACTAGTTAGTCTGATTGGAATCGATAAAGCAACGTAAATAATACTCTAAGGCTTGATTGGCTCTCTCCGCTGCCCCATTGGTCTGAGGGTGATACAAAGAGGAAAAATAAAGTTCTATGCTGTTCTTCAACAGAAAGCATGCCAAAATCTAGAAACAAATTGGATACCTCTGTCAGAGACTATGTTTATCGGTCTCCCATGTAGCCTAAAGATTTCACGCAAAAATACTTGGGCATGATCCTGTGATGATGGCAGTTTTTTGAGAGGTATAAAATGTGCCATCTTGGAGAATCTATCCACAACCATAAGGATAGTGTTGTATCCGTTTGACCTAGGGAGATCAACAATAAAATCCGTAGCCAGATGGGTCCATGGAACTTCTGGTATTGGAAGTGGCTGTAACAACCCATGAGGTGACCTGTGAGGAACCTTGTAAACAGCACATATTTTACATGCTCCCACGTAATCCTTGCCATCACCTCTAAGTTTCGGCCACCAAAACTTTCTAGTAATTGCAGAGAAGGTTTTGTGTAACCCTAGGATGTCCAGCTGTCACATTATCATGGTATAACCTGAGTATCTCAGATCTCTGTGATGGTGAGATGAACAGTTTGTTGAGTGGTGTCTTTGCTGGTGCCTGAGTTTGGTCTGCTATTATGGCACAAAGGAGCAGAGAAGACACCTCCGAAACTGTCGTAGCAATGAGACACTCAGGAGGCACAATAGGAAATGTCTCTTGGTCAGATATCTCATCTGTATCGTACTGCCTAGACAGCGCATCTGCCTTAGTTTTCTTAGTACCTGGTCTATAAGTGATAACATAATTGAATCAAGAAGTGACCATCTAGCCTGTCTGGAAGACAATCTCTTAGCGTCCCCAATGTAAGCCGAGTTCTTATAATCCGTGAAAATCAAAAGTGGCTCATTGGAACCTTCTAAGAGATACCTCCATTCCTTAAGAGCTAGAATAATGGCCAATAACTCTCTGTTCCCAATGTCGTAGTTTTTCTCAGCAGGAGATAACGTTTTAAAGAAAAACCCACAGAGATGCAGAGGCGTATCACGGTTTTCTCATTGAGACAGGATGGCCCCTACACCTGTCTCTGATGCATCAACCTCTAAAATAAAAGATTTGGAAGGATCGGGATGTGCTAAAACGGGTGCTGAAACAAATAAAGATTTATGTTTTTCAAATGTCTATTGCTTCCTTTGGCCATGATTTACAGTTAGCTCCTTTTCGAGTGAGATTAGTAATAGGAGCTATTACAGATGAGAAGCCTTTAATGAATCTGCAATAGTAATTTGCAAATCCAATGAAGCACTGTATGGCATTAAGACCTTTGGGTAATGGCCACTGTAACACTGCTTCCAGTTTGTGTGGATCCATTTTAAAACCAGAGGGAGATATAACATATCCAAGGAACTGTACTTTGGTTTGATTAAACTGGCACTTTTCTAGCTTGCAGTATAGGCCATTTTTCAGCAGGGTTTTTAGCTTTGTTTTTACACCAACACAAACATGTGGAGGTATTCTTTGAGGACATCATTAATTGAATCCTAAAATACCGCTGGAGCATTTCATAAACCAAACGGCATAACCAGATACTCATAATGCCCTATTCTGGTATTGAACGCTGTCTTCCACTCTCATGTCCTTCCTTAATTCTGACTAAGTTATATGCGCTCCTAAGGTCAAGTTTGGTGAATATTCTGGCACCTTTGAGCATGTCAAATAGTTCAGAAATAAGGGGAATTGGGTAGGCGTTCTTAATTGTTACTTTGTTAGGACCTCTATAGTCAATGCAAGGGCGTAGGTCTCCCTCTTTTTTTTTAGAGACAAAGAAAAACCCAGCCCCAGCAGGAGAGGAGGATCTCGGTATATGACCCTTTCTTAGAGCTTCTTTTATATTCTCCTCCATACAGATGGTTTCTTGAGGAGATAAGTCATAAACTCCTCCTTTAGGAGGCATGGTTCCCGGTAGGAGGTCAATAGAGCAGTCGTAAGACCGATAAGGTGGTAATGTCTCTGACTGCACTTTATTGAATACCTCCTTCACTTCCAGATACTGAGGTGGAACTTCTGTAGACAAGGGAGGTGCAATAGGTACATTAATAGTGCCAATACATTATGGCATAAAGCTCTTACAATGACCCTTGCAGTCCTCCCTCATCCCACTATTTCTACTTTAGTCCAGTCTAGGTGGGGATTGTGTTTCTGGAGCCACAGAAAACCAAGAATTTTGGGACAAGAAGGAGAAGAAATAATTTGGAAGACCATTTCCTCAAAGTGCAATACACCTACAAGAACAGTGATAGGCAAGGTTTCCTGGGTGATAAGAGGTTGCGTAAGAGGCCTCCTATAAATGGTCTCGACTGCTATAGGTCTGTCTCTCTGCCGTAGAGTCAATTATAGCCTCATACTGATTAGTAATGTTATTGCACTGAATTTTTAGTTTCACCAGGAAATGATTCTTAGTCAATTTAGGGGACATTTACATCACACCTAAGGTCGATCCCTGAACGTACCTTGGGTGCGCAAGTTTTCCGGACGTACCGTGCATGAAATTCTTAAATGTCCCTTTTTACCACAATAGTGACATAAACCCTTGTTTCTCCTATGTTGTCTCTCTGCCTCAGTAAGTTTTGCTATGCCCAACTGCAAGGGTTCAGTCTCTGAAGGCAGAACAGAATGAAATACTACCGGATTAGAGAAACGAGGGGCTAGAGATAGGTTGGTACGTCTTTTTCGTTGCTTACTTTTCTCTCTCTCTCTCAACCTATTATCTGTGTCATATATGTGATAAGTTCATTAAGATTAACAGGAAGATCTCTAGCTGCGGTCTCATCTAGTATGTTTTCAGCTAAACCCTTATTGAAAAGGCAATAACTAGACCACTGTTTGTCCAGTCTACTTCAGAGGCTAATGTCCTAAACTCAATAGCGTAATCAGCCACAGAATGATTGCCTTGCTTAATACTCATCAAGGCCTTGGCTGCATTCATCTCTTTCCCCATGGGTTCAAAGGTTACCTTGAATTCAGCTAGGAATACCTTGTAGTCATAAGCAATAGAATTACCGCTTTCCCATAAAGGGTTAGCCCAGGTTAAGGCCTTACCTGTTAGCTGGTTCATAAGGTAATCAATCCTAGACCTGTCTGTTGGGAAAGAACATTAATGTTGGGAATGGTATTCGATTTGGTTTAGGAACCACCTACATTCTTTAGGATCTCCTCCAAAATGAGGGGGAGGAGAAAGGATTATGGAGGGGGCTTATAAAGGATAGGCACTGTGGCGGAGCAACCGGCTATACCTAAGGCTACTCAAGATGAGCCGCTCTTTGGAGGAAGGTCTGGAATGCTTGGGCAAATTGATTTAATCTGTGATCCATATCCTCCACTCTGCTCTCACAGGCTATCATATGCTTACATAGTTCTGCAGGATCCATGGCCCTGTCGTAATGTCACAACTGCTGGTGTGGTCCAGCAACACTCCAGTAAAAGGACAGAACATAAACCGGTCCTTAGAATGGCCGGATTAATACATTGAAAGACAGAGAATGGTCAAGGGAAAGTCGAGGCCAAGGAAGCCAGAAATACACGAGAACGATATGGAAAGCCAAGTCAAGGAAACCAGAAATCAGATTAGTCAAGGATAGCCAAGGTCAAAATACTGAGAAAATCAAATACAAGACAAGAAAGCACAGTCACGGGAGCCGGGACCTGAAACAACGACAGGGTATTGAGCTAGGGAACTTCAGGGATTTAAATATCCCTCCTTGTGCTGTGATTGGTCAGAGCGTGGCCTTTGACCCCAGAAAATTTGCATGTGGTTCGACATTTGCATGACCTTGGGGGCGGTGACTGCATGGTCAGCGCCATTTTGCTTTGCAGCAGAGGGGATGAAGACCTGAGGCAGGGTGGCTCCCAGCTTGCCGGCGAGCAGGTAAGCTCAGCCTGTCAGCGCGGTTGCACCGATTGGATGCGACCGCGTGCAGCCGCGAGCCAGGGCCGTGATACCTATAAATTTAGGTGCCAGCTTTATTGAAGGAACACGCAGACAGATATTCCTTGGGAACATAGCTAGGAGCCGCAGCCCTTAGCCGATAAGCAAATCTTTTCTGGATCATAGCCGCATGAGACAAGGCATGCTGGACCTGCTCCCACATCTCAAAGTAGCAAGGTGTGCACCAAGCGGGTATTCCCTTATCCGAAAACACACCAGGAAGGATGCTAGGTTGAACACCATATGCCCCCATGAAAGTCCAGTGGCATGAGAAACTCAGTCCAAGGGAGTTCATTAGCAAAGCAGTTCATTAGCAAAGCAGCGTAAGTACAGTTCCAGAGATTGGTTTGCCCTTTCAGCAGCACCATTGGATTTAGTGTGATAGGCTGAGGAGAAGGAAAGTGTGACTCCCATCTCCAGGACTGGAAGATAAATTGAGGACCTCTGTCAGAGACTATGTCAAACAACATGTCATGCAATCGGAATATTTATTTAGCAAATATCTTGGCCAGTTGAACAGCAGAGGGGGGGTTTTTCAAGGGGATAAAGTGAGCCATCTTGGAAAAGCTGTCTGTGATCATAAGAATGACTTTAAAAGGGAGGAAGATCCACTATACAATCCATAGAAAAATTTGGCCATGGCATATTTGGGATGGACAGGAGCATAAGAAGACCAGCTGGTTTACGAGAAACAGACTTAGATTTTGTAATGACTTCACATGCCTGTACATAATCCTTGACCTCTTTCAGAGAAGAAGGTCACCAAAACATTTGTGCAATACTTTTATATGTTTTCCTTACACCAGGATGACCGGCAGTCTTAGTATCATGGAATAAAGACAACACTTCCTTTCTCTCACTTTCCTTGAAGTATAATAAATCAGCAGATTTATCGAGAGGTTCTTGATTCTTGTATGACTTAATTCTGTCAAGCAAAAGTGAGGAAAGATGTGTGACTGCAATGATGTTGTTAGGAGGATTCTAAATTCTAGATAGATAGATTCTTGTGATCTGTTATGACCAATATAGGATATTTGGAACCTTCCGGTAAGTTCCTCCATTCCTTAAATGCTAACACTATAGCTAAAAGCTCCTATATCGTAATTCTTTTTCAGAATCAGATAGTTTCTTAGAATAAAACCAGCATGGATGTAGAGGTTCTTTATGAGTTTTTCTCTGAGAAAGAACTGTTCCTACACCCAGTGGTGTGTCCTGGTTTTGTGCTGCCATAGGCAGTTTTGTGCTGCCCGTACGCGCCACCCCCACCCAACCCAGACCCACATTCTAAATACACACACATTCACTGACAGAAACACACACACTCACTAACAGACACACACTCACTCACTAACAGACACACTCACTAACAGACACATACACACTCACTAACAGACACACACACTAACAGACAAACACACACTCACTAACAGACACACACACACTCACTAACAGACACACACTCACTCACTAACAGACAAACACACACTCACTAACAGACACACACACACTCACTAACAGACACACACACACACACACTCACTAACAGACAGACACACACTTACTAACAGGCAAACACACACACACTAACAGACAAACACACTCACTAACATACACACACACACACACTAACATACACACACACATACTAACAGACACACACACACACTAACAGACACTCACACACACACACTAGCAGACACACTCTCTAACTCACATTAACACACTCACTTTTTTTTTTTTGTTTAACTCCCCCCCCAGCCTCCTTACCTTTGGGAATGCTGGGGGAGAGGGGGTTCTCTTTCGCCCTGGGGTCTAGTGGGGCTGCTGGGCGGCTGTTGGGGCGGTGCTGGCGAGGGAGCACTTTCCTCTGAGCTGTCTGCTTAGCTCCCTCACAGGCCGCAGAGTGAGGCCGGGAGCCGGAATATGACGTCATATTCCGGCTCCCGGCCTCACTCTGTGGCGCACGAGGGAGCTGAGCAGAGCGCTCAGAGGAAAGTGCTCCCTCGCCGGCCGCCCACCCAGCAGCCCGCCTGGCTTGTCAGTTAGCCGCAAGGCTAAAAAGACATTTGCCCTGGGCATTTGGGGGCGGCTTTTTTTGCCGCCCCCTGGAAAATGCCACCCAAGGCTAAAATGTCCCTGCCTACACCAGATTCAGAACTTCTACCTCTAAGATACAGGGCAATGACGGGTCAGGATGGATCAATACAGGAACTTCAGAAAACACATGTGACGAAGTGCCCTTCGCCACTTGGTCCTGGAGAAGCCTGCTTGCCAACCTTCTCCCCTGTGACTATGACTCTTTGATGTATTTGGCTTTAAAGCCCCTATTCTACCTTCAGACAGACTATTTATGTAGGTTGCTTTATGTCTCTTATGTTTAAGTCACCCTGTACTCATTATAGGTGCAGGGTGTGTGTAATGTAATTGTTTATAGTGTGTGTATGTGTACTGTGTAATGTATTGCCTGCTCTCCTGTACTGCTGAGGTTTGCTACCAACTAGGTGGATTTGGCTATGGAGCTTGTCTAGTGCCCTCTGTTGGTAGCAACAGCAATATGCAGTACCTGAATAGCAAGACTGGTTCATTTGCATATTTGGGTAGATTTGCATATGGCTAATTCTGCAGACACGTGAGATATTTTCTGTTAGTTATTGTCTCCCTCACCTATTTGGAAATGTGCCATTGTGTTGTGATAAGTCACTGTGTGTTGCCTGATATGGTTTGACTGTTTGTGATTTTATTGAGTTTTCACAGCAATGTTAATGTGATGACCATATGGGCTAGTCCCAGGTAAAATAAAGGTTTAGACAGTTCTTCTTGATCCCTCTAAATGTAGCCTTGTCTCGTTATTGGAGGGAGCTGTTATAATCACACTGGGGATTGCTAGGCTCTGCATACTCCCCTGAGCTTGAATCACTTAGCTCTTTTAAGAGCTTGTTCCTGACACGCTCTCTTTGGAGAAGAGGTCTTCCCCACACAGTTCTGGATGCTGGAGGCTCATACAGGGTGGAAGGAAGAGGTCTTTCCCACACGGTCCTGGAGGACAGAAGCTGATCCAGGGTGGAAGGAAGACAGCAAGACTCCAGTCAAGCTACAGCGGTTGCGGAGTCTGTGGTGGTTGTGGTGTCTGCTGCAGTGCTTGGAGTCCTCAGGAAGCGCTAGGAAGCATCCATCAACGGAGGGTACTCGGTCGGAGTACGGGGAGCTCCGTTACAACACATTTTTCAAAGTTTGGAAGGCTTTTAGAGCCTCTGGTTTCCAATCAAGATGATTAACCACTTTTTTGTCATATGAGTAATAAGACTTATTATAGAAGAGAATTTCCTGTAGCAATTAGAAAAAACCCAAAAAATCTTTGAATAGCCTGCAGTGCTTGGGGAAGCGGCCAAGACATAATAGCTTCTAGCTTGGTAGGATCCATACTAAACCCCTCTTCAAAGATGACATACCCTAGAAACTGCACTGTAGTATGATCATATATTTTGGATGTCCACAAAAGAGTTTAAACTCCATGCATCTTCCCATTGTCTGAACAACACTTCAGTATAGAAGATCTTAGTATGAGATGTTTGTATTTAGTTTATTCCCCTGCACATACCACATACAGTGTAAGAAATTACAGTTTACCCTTCCACTCAGGGTCCCTGTTCTTTGAGGAAGGTGAAACAAATAAAACACACAGACAAGTTGTCAGGATTACAGAATGATCCAGCACGTAGAACTGTGTAACACAGAGGACTGATAGGTAACGTATAGCGGACCTTAGAATGGCCGGACTAACTTACCAAAGAATAGTCAGGAATAGCCGAGGTCAAGGGAAACAGAAAGAGACACAACGATAAGGAAAAGCCAGGAGTCAGGGATGCCAGAAAACAGGGAAGTCAAAAACAATGCCAAAGTCAAATAACCAAAATTACCACCATAAATAACATGCTCTCGGACAACCACAAGGGAAACCACAACAGGGCACTGAGCAGGATGAGAACTGGGCCTAAATACCCCTCCTCTAGATCTGATAGGCTGTAACCGGCCTTCGACCCCAAAGGCAGTTACCAGGTTTCCATTTGCATAATTGCTGCTCAGCATTAACCCTTCTGTGGATTTGGTTGCTGCTCGGCACAACTTTTCCTGTGTGGACAGTAAATGCCATTAACCACATTTTTATAAGCGGATGAATACGTGACACAAGTGTAATATTTGAAATGTAATATAAATAAATATAAATAAAAATAAATTCACAGATAACACATCAGGTTTATTAAAAAGGTATAAAACATAGAAACATCAACAATTGATAAAATACAAGTCACAGTGTGTCACAGAAGGATGGAATAATCACAAAACTTTCTACAAATACAATATCTCAAATAGCAATCAATTAAAGCAACCACAATGCATATATTGATCAATCACTTGCATCAGAATAATAAACAGTTCACTATACCAGCTACAAAACAAAGTCCAGTCAAAGACATATAGCACCCAGCCATACATGCATTAACTATCTGCTCCATCGTCTAATACACAGCAAATAAACAGTAAATGCTATAACTCCACCTGCTCTATAGTCTAATACACAGCAAATATAGTGAGGTTAAACCAAACAACACACAATGATACAAAAACAATATAGTACCACAACTATCAAAGGAATCAACCAAGTATCACAGTCAAATATAGTTACCAACAGAATGTAGGTCTATATATTGAAGTCTCCTCTGGACCTCTGCTGGGTAGTCACTCCATAAAGTTCCTACCAGAACTGCCCTGTCTCTAGCCATTTTGGGCCTACATTTATACAGCTTTTCTCTTTGAAGTTTTTCCCTCCATTTACCCATATCTTCCCTCCATCTACCTAAATTATTTTGGGGGCATGTGATGGGTTGGGAGGATCAAAAGCTCAGCAATAAATTCTTTATTTCTTGTTTGATGTAAGCAGTTCACAATGGAAGTAAACGGCTGTGACGGTCTGTGTAGTTATCACCGTCTTGCATACGCTTTTCCCATAAAATAATACGCCAATAATCCACAGGTCCCAATATCGCTGGTGTCGCATAATAACCCACACATGAGCCAAAGCTTAATGTTGGGACAAGACTGGTTTAATGAGAACATAGGCCTTCAATTTATACAGTGCATAACTCCTCCTCTGAGCCAGCGAGATAATTGAGTTTTGAGAACATACTAAACTCAATTATCTTCTGGTCAGAAAAAGTTACATTTTTCCAAATGTTTAGAAATACCCCAAAAACACATAAAAACCTCACAAAAATCCCTGGGTAGCTTTTCTCTGTGGGAGCAACATATTAAGAATTCAGCCAAATCCGTGTGGTAGTTACTGAATGGCACCGCAGAGAGAGTTGACCGGTCTGCCATTAGGTTGAAGCCGAGAAACAGTTCCAGAGAAAATTTAGTAAGAGCCGGTCTCTGTTAGTGAGGTTTTATATGAAAACCACAATAGGTAAAATAATGCTGGTTTGTGAAGACGAATGAATGGAACCATAAAAAGAACAAGTGACTGGGGAAAGCTGATAGCAGGGAGTACAATTAGCCGAATGGTGATGGGGTTATCCCTTCACACTGCCCCCCTTTTACTCCATGCTCCGGCAGGCACGGTTGTACCTTTTACGGGTCCATTAGGGACTGTCCGGACTCCCCAGTAGCTATTCAGGTAACAAATCGGTCTGGCGGGAAAGCCCATCTGCGTTCCCATTTTGTTTTCCCAGACGATAATGTATGGTGAAATCTTAAGGCTGTAGGGCAAGACTCCACCATAGCAGACGGGCATTATCTCCAGCGACCCGGTTGAGCCAGACTAAGGGGTTGTGGTCTGTAATAAGGATGAAAGCGCGGCCATACAAATAAGGGGTCAGTTTCTTGAGTGCCCAGACTAGGGCCAAACACTCCTTTTCAATGGCCGCATAGCTGACCTCCCTAGGCAGAAGTGTCCGACTCAGATAGGTCGTTGCTTACCACATCCTACACGGTTGCCCAAATATTGTACCTCTGCCATGTCAATGTGACACTTGTCAGGCTTCAAGGTCAAGCCAGCTCCAATAATTCTGTCCAACACTGTCCCTATGTGTCCTAGGTGGGCCTCCCAGGTGTGCGATGTAGCGATGTCGTCCAGGTATGCACTGTCCTGGAGACCATCTAAAAGGCGGTCCACCATCCATTGGAAAGTAGCTGTGGCGTTCTTCATCCCGAACGGCATAACTCGAAATTGGTATAGGCCGAACAGGGTGATGAATGAAGGCGGACTTAGGGAAGGATTCTTTAGCCAAGGGGATCTGCCAGTATCCCTTGCAGAGGTCGATAGTGGTCAGATATTGCTCCTTATATATACGGTTGAGCAGTACTTCTACCCGGGGCATTGGGTAATCATCTGTCACCATTTTATCATTGAGCAGCCTGTGGTCAACACAGAAACGGGTCGTGCCATCTCATTTTGGCACCAAGACTACAGGCGACGCCCGAGGACTCTCGGAGTGTTATATTACCCCTAAGCGAAGCATCTCATCTATTTCTTTTAGCATCCCTTCCTTAACAACTTTGGGAATGCGGTACGGGGGAATGCCTCAAGGGAGCCTGGCCTGGGGTTTCTACCTTATATACGGCTAACGGGGTATACCCTAGTTCCTGGGAAAACGTGGCTTGTTTGGATTCCAGCAGGTGGGTTACTTGGGCCCGTTCGTGGGGCCCTAGCTGTTTCCCCAGTTGGACCAACTCTATATTCCTTGTTCCGCGGTCACCTCCTAGCATTTCTGGTAAGGGTAAGGCTTCCATGTCCTCCCCTGCTGGGGCACATATGGGCGTCACTTCTTCGGCCCTTTCCTTATATGCTTTGAGCATGTTGATGTGAAACATCCGTCTCACATCCTCATCCTCACAACTTGCTCTTATGTACGTGGTATCGCACACCTGCCCAATAACTTTATATGGACCTTGCCAGGTAGCCTGAAGCTTGTCTTGTTGGACTGGCTTGAGAACCAAAACCTTTTTGTCTGATTTGGAAGCTCCGGTGTCTGGCTCTCCGGTCGTACCATACCCGCTGGTACTGCTGGGCCGCCTGGAGGTTTCCTCGCACTGGGTGAACCAATTCCTCCATACGGTCCCTCAGCTCCAACACATAGGGTACAATGGGGTTCCCTCGATCTCTGTCTCGCCCTTCCAGTGGTCTTTAATAAGGTCTAGGGGTCCCCTCACGCGCCTCCCATACAACAGCTCAAAGGGTGAAAATCCTGTGGATTCCTGGGGCACCTCTCAGTACGCAAAGAGGAGATGCAGCAGGAATCGCTCCCAGTCTCTGTAGGTGCTTGTGAACGTTTTCAGCATTTGCTTCAGAGTCCCGTTAAAGCGCTCACAGAGACCGTTAGTCTGAGGATGGTACGGGGAGCTTGTCAGGGGTTTAATCCCGAAAACTTTCCATAGCTGTTGGGTCAATTCTGCAGTGAACTGCGTACCCCTGTCAGATAAAATCTCTTTGGGAAATCCCACTCGAGAGAAAATCTTCACCAGGGCATTATCCACTGTCTCAATGTGGATGTTGGAGACAGCTACTGCCTCTGGGTATCGGGTGGCATAGTCCACTGCGGTAAGTATATATCGCTTACCAGAGTGGCTAGGCTGGGCCAGGGATCCTATGAGCTCTATGGCTACTCTAATAATAATCGGGTTCCTTGATTATGGGCATTGGGACCATTTTGACTTTAGGGTTGTCTCCCTTTTTGCCTCATCAGATACCCCAGGCAAGAAAAAGTTCTGGGTTACCCGGTGTAACGTCCTGCATATTCCCAAATGCCCTGCTAATGGTACGTCAAGTCCTATTCGCAATAACTCCCGAGGGTACTTCTTTGGGATCACTAGCTGGCGTTTTTCCAGGGGTCTGGGTGCATTGACCCAGGACTCAGTAAGCCTGTACAACCGGCCATCCTCCCAGACTAACTGTTCACCTCCTTAACCCCCTTGGCCTTCTCCCTGTACTTCCTAAGTGAGTGGTCCCCCACTACTTCCCACCCAAAGTCTTTTGGGGTATCCCATGGAAGGGGCTCTATCGTCAGGAATGGGGTAGTTTGGCTTACCTGGGTCTCAGTGGGAGGCGGGTGGCTCTCGGTGGCACGTCTTTGGGTTCTGGTAGTCACGGCTTGAGCACCTTGAGTGGGTGTGGGTATAAACGAGGAGGTCAACGGGCCAATGTCATTGCCCAGTAATACTTATGCGGGCAAGTCTTTCATGACTCCCACATTAACGTTGCCTGCTCCAGCGCCCCAATCTAGGTGGACCTGGGCAGTGGGGATCCGGTATATATAGCTCCCCCG
>OW240913.1:285618715-285647430 GCA_933207985.1 Pelobates cultripes
GTGTGTGTATGGTGGGCTGTATGGGGGGCAGTGTGTGTGTATGGGGGCTGTATGGGGGGCAGTGACAGCCTACCTGTCACTGGAGGTCAGGCAGCCATTTTCTGCAGCAGCATGGTCTGCTGCTTTACGGCGAGGGCGGGGCTTCTGTGCGGGAGGCGGGGCTTCATTTGGGGGTGGGGCCTGTGCCGGGGAGCCTGTCAGTGCTCCCTCCAGCCACAGACAGCCCCCAGCACCTCAGCACTGCATTCCCTCGGGCTGTAACAGGCTGAGGGAAGAACATCGCCAGCAAGTTGCTGGCATTTGGGGGGGGCCCAAGGGGGGGCACCGCATGATGTAGGGGGGCCATGGCCCCCTCTGGCCACCCCCCTAGCGATGCCACTGACTGCAATATATTAATAATTAGCTTGGATCAGGATCGTTTTACTGGCTAGCTAGCTAGTGCCAAGTGGTAAAGCAATTCACTAGGTAGGTGACAGGTGAGGCCCTGCTAGTTACCAAGTGGCTTGAGAGGCTCTTTCTATGCTTTGGCGCGAGGGGATTCATGGCCACTGAATGTTATGGCGGGGTGTTGGCCTCTCGGTGACATTTAAATCATGAGATAGATTGGGTGTGACAAGTGAGGCCCTCTCTATGCTACTGTGCGAGGTGGCTAACTATGTTTTGGCCCGGGGGGCGTAATACCTGATGCATGGAGGATGAGTGTTGGCCTCGCTGTACCACTAACTCCTAGGCAGAGATGCCAGAAACTTAACATCTATTAGTCACCTAAATCGCTAGACAGGAACTGTAGGAAAATCTCAAAATATGATTAGACATGACACATAAATATGTTTGTAAGCAGGGCCGGTGCAAAATATTTTGGGTACATAGGCGAAGATGCATTTTTCCGCCCCCCCAAAAACATCTTCACCCATGTGCCTCTTAACCTCCCTTTTGTGTTTCTTATCCTGTCTTTTAAATATCTGACTCCCTTTAGTATATTTTATCTCCTATTTTTGCCTTTGTGTGTCACCTATCTCTCCTCTTTGTATGACTCTTACATCCGCCCACATTTTGTGTCTTACTCCTCCCAGCCCCTTTGTGTGACTCCTTTTCTCCCAGACACTTTGTGTCTTTTATTCTTCCCAGCTCCTTGCTCCTTTGTGTGTGTCTCTTTCCTTCTCAAGCCCAGCTGTGTGATTCTTTCACATCCAGCCCCTCTCCCCTTAATGGTCCCCTCTCTTCTCTGAACCTTACTGTTCCTCTCCCCTCTCTCCTCCTTTCCCTGTTCCTCAGTGTTCCTTTCCCTTCCCCCCTCCTTTCCCTGTCCCTTAGTTTTCCTCTCCCCTCCCCCCTCTGTTCCCTGTCGCTTAGTGTTCCTCTCCCCTCTTCCCTCCTTTTCCTGTACCTTAGGGTATCTCTCCACTCCTCTCCCTGTCCCTTGGTGTGCCACCCACCCCCATAGTGGTCCCCTCCCCTTCCTGGTGTGCTTCCTACCTTTCTTGTAGCCTGGCTGAGCAGAGCAAATCCTGGTACAGTAAGCTTTTCCTGTCAGTCCTGTCAGGTACAGGAAACAGAAGTTCCTGTACCACTGTACACTCAGCTTGGCCACGCTACAGTCAGGGGTGTATAAACACTGACAGTCACACACACTCAATGACAAACACACAGACATCTCTGACAGCCAGACTCACTTATCTGACACATTCATTCATTGACAGACACTCACACGCACACTGACAGACACACAAACACTGACAGACTCATTGACAAACACACACTGACACACACACACACACACACAAACTCACAGACACTGACAGACACACGTACTCACATGCACACACGCACATACTGACAGACAAAATCACACACACTCACACACTGACAGACACACACATTCACTCACACACACTGACAGAACCACACACACACACAAACTCACATACTCACACACACACTGACAGACACACATACTCACATGCACACACACACACACTGGCAGACACACTCACTCACTTACACACTGACAGACACACATACTCACATGCACACACACACACAAACTCACAGACACACATACTCACACACACACACTCACATGCACACACACACACACAGTAATTAATAATCTAAATTATATTAAAATTTCGCACCTGGAGAGCTGGTGTGGGTCTCTCATTGGTGGTCCAGTGGGGCTGCTGGGAGGCGTGCGGCTGAATTGGATTCCAAGGTGGCGAGGGAGCTCTGATCTCTCTGATCTGCTCCCTCGCAGGCTGTTTACTGATGCCGTGGGAGCCAGAATATGACGTCATCAGTAAACAGCCTGCGAGGGAGCAGATCAGAGAGATCAGAGCTCCCTCGCCACCTTGGAATCCAATTCAGCCGCACGCCGCGCCAGGGATCCAGAAGGTGACCTGGCAGGAGGGAGCACATCCGTCCTGCCGGTCACTGGAATTTTGTGCCCCCAGAGCCGCCTTATGGACGTGCCGGCCCTGTTTGTAAGCAAAACGGTGGACTGTGCAGAAATATATATTTAAATATAGACAGTGTGGCCCAAGGTGTATCGTCTATCGTAACTCATTTTAAATGCCACATCGAAGATAATACCTGTTTGTGGCATTATAATAAACAGATTGAGGAAATATTACCGCTACATAACTGTAAAATAGTGATGTCCGTATACTAGTTGCTTATAATTGTACTACCCAGAACCTAAAACAAGAAATTATATTCTTAATCCAAAATCTCTAAATGTTTTTAATGAAATGCCCAAACGAGGTGCTGACTTCTGTGGCAGGTTGCCCATTACAGGGCATATGAACACACGTTGTAAAGGCATAGTGATGCCAGGAGTAGGAAATATGCGTATCCCGATTTGTATCCTGACTTTCAGGGTGGCTGTGTGGGCTGTGTTGGGATTAATGTGGGTGAAGGTAGGATGTGAATCTGAGAATGGTTGTGGAGTTTGTGTATGTAACTAAGACATGTTGGTGATGAGATGGTAGAGAACCTGCTACTTATGAATAATCATCTAGTTTATGAAATGGTGAAAAGAACAGAAACTGTATATAAACACTTATAAAACATCACAGAATACATATGCACTGAGCCCAATAAAACTAGGTGTTGGAAAACCGAATCAAAACGGGGACAGAGGCCTCTAGTATGCCACAGTGGCTGAACAGGCTAGAGGCTGTGATGGCCGTACATAATACATAGAAAAAGACAGGAGAAAAAGACATAATACATAGAAAAAGACCTACACCCTATGCTTAGGAGGTTGATAAATACTTATGCATACACATAGAAGATTAGGGTTGAAAGCAACAGGCAATGCTAGAATAATACTAGAATATCTCAGTAATATTAGCATCAGATATAAAACTTAATTTCTTAAACTGAACATGACTAAATTATGTTCCTAATGCATGTAGACCATACAAAGAAAGTCTGGGTGGTGTTAGAAAGTGAGGGAATGCAAAAGCAGCAGACAAGAGAACTGCAGTTTAAGATAGTTGTTTAAGATTATACCCCAATGAAAATTACATAATTAAATGCATGCCAGCTGTCCCTTGGGGCATATCTACTAAACAGTGAATTACCAAACAATGTTGGCCCAATGAGTACCCGAATACCCAGAGGGCAGACAAACATTAAAATGTAGGGTTACTAACTGAAATGCATATGATACGGTTTTATGAATTAGAGTTCATTTAGTAAGAAGATTTAAGACATTTAGAAGATTTTCTCCTTTACAGAAAATAAGGATGGCCTAGTGAGGGCCAAATACAGTAACCAGAATGAGGCATCGCTGTCAAATACAGTAAGCAGAATGAGGCATGCTATGTACGATTGAAATGGGCTGAATTTGCATTACTAGTAAAATTTGCCATATCCGAATGACTGAACAAACAAACGTATGCAGCTCGTCAGACCAATCACGGTAGGGTAGGGAAGGGGGGAGTCCTTTTTAAAGGTCCATAAGCCCCTCCCACAACATCAGGTCAAGCCTTCCAATATATACATCATTTTGCGATTTGATATATACATATATATGTATAAATTTAGAAAAGTGTGTGTATGTGTGTATATATATATATCTATATATATATATATAGATATATATATATACAGTGCCTTGCAAAAGTATTCACCCCCTTGACTTTTTACCAATTTTGTTACATTATAGCCTTAAGTTCAATGTTTTATTAATCTGAATTTAATGTGATGGATCAGAACACAATAGTCTAAGTTGGTGAAGTGAAATGAGAAAAATATATATATAAAACTAATTTTTTTGAAATAGAAAACAGAAAATTGGCATGTGCGTATGTATTCACCCCCTTTGTTATGAAGCCCTTAAAAAGCTCTGGTGCAACCAATTACCTTCAGAAGTCACATAATTAATGAAATGATGTCCACCTGTGTGCAATCTAAGTGTCACATGATCTGTCATTACATATACACACCTTTTTTGAAAGGCCCCAGAGGCTGCAACACCTAGGCAAGAGGCACCACTAACCAAACACTGCCATGAAGACTAAGGAACTCTCCAAACAAGTAAGGGACAGTGGTGTTGAGAAGTACAAGTCAGGGTTAGGTTATAAAAAAATATCCAAATCTTTGATTATCCCCAGGAGCACCATCAAATCTATCATAGCCAAATGGAAAGAACATGGCACAACAGCGAACCTGCCAAAAGACGGCCGTCCACCAAAACTCACAGACCGGGCAAGGAGGGCATTAATCAGAGAGGCAGCACAGAGACCTAAGGTAACCCTGGAGGAGCTGCAGAGTTCCACAGCAGAGACTGGAGTATCTGTACATAGGACGACAATAAGCCGTACGCTCCATAGAATTGGGCTTAATGGCAGAGTGGCCAGAAGAAAGCCATTACTTTCAGCAAAAAACAAAATAGCACGTTTTGAGTTTGCGAACAGGCATGTGGAAGACTCCCAAAATGTATAGTGGAAGGTGCTCTGGTGTGATGAGACTAAAATGTAACTTTTTGGCCATCAAAGAAAACGCTATATCGGGTGCAGACCCCACACATCACATCACCCAAAGAACACCATCTCCACAGTGAAACATGGTGGTGGCAGCATTATGCTGTGGGAATGTTTTTCAGCAGCCGGGACTGGGAAACTGGTCAGAGTTGAGGGAAAGATGGAAGGTGATAAATACAGGGATATTCTTGAGCAAAACCTGTACCACTCTGTGCGTGATTTGAGGCTAGGATGGAGGTTCACCTTCCAGCAGGACAATGACCCCAAACAAACTGCTAAAGCAACACTTGAGTGGTTTAAGGGGAAACATGTAAATGTGTTGGAATGGCCTAGTCAAAGCCCAGACCTCAATCCAATAGAAAATCTGTGGTCAGACTTAAAGATTGCTGTTCACAAGCGCAAGCCATCCAACTAAAAGGAGCTGGAGCAGTTTTGCAAGGAGGTATGGGCAAAAATCCCAGTGGTAAGATATGGCAAGTTCATATAGATTTATCCAAAACAACATGGAGCTGTGATTGCCGCCAAAGGTGGCTCTACAAAGTATTGACTTTAGGGGGGTGAATATTTATGCACATTGACTTTTTCTGTTTTTTTTGTCCTATTTGTTGTTTGCTTCACAATAAAAAAAAAAATCTTCAAAATTGTGGGCATGTTCTGTAAATTAAATTATGCAAATCATCAAACAATGCATGTTAATTCCAGGTTGTGAGGCAACAAAAGACGAAAAATGCCAAGGGGGCTGAATAATTTTGCAAGGCACTGTATGTGTGTGTCTTTGTGTGTGCATGTATATAGTTACATAGGCTGAAAAAATACATGTGTCCATCAAGTTCAGCCTTCCTCACATCCAAAAGAAAGCAAAAACCCTAGTTTGAAGCACTTCCAATTTTGCAAAAAAATTTGGACCCCAGAATGGCAGTCAGATTAATTCTTGGATCAAGAAACTTTTACCCTACAACTGAAACATTACGTTATTGAATATTATGATTTTGAAAGTATGGACCAGAGCTGTTTTAACACTTTTGTGGTGTTTGTGTTTAGCTGTAATTCTCCTCTCTCTCATTTACTGTACCCATACAAGTTATATATTGGTTTTTTTTTCAGGACAAAAAGGGATTTATTTACATACCATTATTTCTATCATGTCATATAATTTACGTTTAAAAAAATTATAAAATATGGTGAAAAATTGAAAAACATACCATATTTTTTTTACTTTTACTTGAAAAATATTTTACTTACCTACGAAAGCTAATAAAAAAAACTGCTAAATAGATTGAAAATGTTGTCCTGAGTTTAAAAACACCCAGTGTTTATGTGCTTTTTTGCTATAAGTACAAGTAGGAAATTGCGTTATATGGGTATATATGTATTTCGTAATATTTTGATTTATTTATATATACATAATGTATATATAATTTCATTCTAAGTGTATTTTGACATATATATATATATATATATATATATATTAATATCAAAATACAGTTAGAATAACATTTCATATATATTTTTTTTATTATTTTTACGTTTTTTAATTTATTTTAATTTACTTATTATTTGTATTTTATAACAATATATATATACAATATATATCGTTATTATATATATATTATACATTTACGTGTATAATTTAATTACAAGTGTATTTTATATTAATATACGTATATATTAATAAAAAATACATTTATTATGACATTATATATATATAAGATATATAGACATTATATAAATCTAATATATGTCTATATATCATATATAAATATATATACACATATATAATTGTATAATTTCTTTTCATTTTACAGCAGCAGGGAGACTGCCTGTCAGCACAGGAGATCCCCCTGCAGGCAGATACATGGACACCTATTGTTTCCATGTGACCACTCTGTTGGAGCGATCACATGGCCGCGGGGTCCTAATTTGCTGCGGGGAGACTGCCTGGGCTCCAGGGGAACGACGGCGACCGGGTGAGTAAAGATTTCCGTTATGACGGTTCAGGACTGGTCCTCAAGGGGATTTTTCCGATGACGGCCCTGAACCGTCATCAGTCGTGAAGGGGTTAAACATCTGTATCACTTCTTCAGTCTTCTTATTTATTTTTCTTACGGTAAAAAAAAGCTTTCCTTTGCCTTAGATTAAATCTCTTTTCTTCCAGTCTAAACACATGACCTTGTGTCTTATAGATAGTTCTGTTTGTAAATAGTTTTCCAGACAATGGTTTGTATAGGCCCCGTATATATTTGTATAATGTTATCATATCCCCTCTGAGGTGCTGTTTTTCTAAACTAAAGAGGTTTCAATTTGTTAACCTTTCTTCATAGCTAAAATATTCCATTCCTTTTATTAATTTTGTAGCCAGCCTCTGAACTTTTTCAAGTGCCATAATATCCTTCTTTAAAACAGGTGCCCCAAATTGCACAGGATATTTAAAGGACCACTATTGGTACCCAGACCAATTCAGCTCAGGTGCCAGGTCCATCTAGGTGCCAGGTCCATCTAGGGTTAACCCTGCCTGCTGTAAACATAGCAGTTTCAGAGAAACTGCTATATTTACATTATGGTTAATACACGCTTCTCACTGTGATTTTCACAGTGAGAAGAGGTTTTGTTTAGATTCTGTTTTGATCAGAACTTGTACAATTGCCTCCATCCTTAAGGGATTAAAACTAGCATTTGTTAACTAAACTTTATTTGAACAACATGTATTTAGTACTCTGTCTGCTAATGTCTCAACTCTCCCCATCTCTACCCTCCTGGACTTCAGTTGAATTCCATTTCCTTTAAACTAAATGTCTTCTGTGTTCCTCCCCCCTTCTCTTATTTAAAAGTCTCCTCCAACCTCCATGCCATTCTCTCTCCCTGCATATATAGGTACAATTTGATCCTTTACTTTATTTATTTGTTATTTTGTGTTATATTAAGAATTACATATATAAACACACATTTAATGAAAATGATTAACTACTGATACATTTTACCCATCAAGCACATTTTTACTGAGGGTCGTGCTTGTCATCTATTTTTATTTGCAAACAAATCACCAAGAAAAAAAATATACTAATTGAGAATGGAAACAAAATGTGTTCTAAGCTACTAAATAGCTGGAAGGTCACACATAAAAACAGATTGCAAAATATAGATTAGCTTATAAACAATAGTTAAAATACAATTATTTTAATGATTTTTTTTTTTTGCTCAATGTGCAATGTAACCAGGACTCTTGTGCTTTCCTTCACTATATTATACTTACTATATCATAACATATGTTTGCAGAGGAAGCTGGGTTACCACAGGTTTTCCTGTGAAGAGTGGAACATTACTTATAGTACATGATAATTCGTTCAGAGAACTAAGTATTTTAAAATTGCAGAGAAACAAATGAATTGCTTTATATTAATATTGTCTATGCTGCTTTTTTGTACTGAGTACTTTCTATATAATTCATTCCTTTTCCCTTCACACAAGGCTGACTTAAAATAGGAAAACCCCCATTCCAAGGGTCGGCTGGCCCATTAATGGATAGCTTCTGCATTTAATGAACTAGGAGTGATTAAAATATGTTATTGTTTCATTATTTATATAGCCCCAACAAATTCCATAGTAATGTACAATAGGAGGTCTAACAAACATGTAATTGTAACAATACAAGTAGACCCAAAATAACAGAGGGATTGACTTCCCTGCTCAATGCTAGAGGGAGTGGCGCAAAGTGTATACGTACAGGAAACAAAGAAAGTTGCTAGAAAAGTAGTCACTCAGGGCTCAGTAGGTTATTTTTTATAGTTGCAAGAGAGGAGTCATGGGGTAGTGGATGAAAACCTGCTAACGGTTTAATTGATACACTTTCCTAAAGAAAGTGTAGAGTTTAGACTGGGAGGGAGTTCCACAGAAACCGTGCAGCCCTGGATCAGTCTTGAAGGCGAGGTTCAGATGTGGAAGTACGGACAGAGGATTAACGTGGGTCTTCACAGAGCGCAGGGGTCTCAACGGGACAAACTTGTGTATTAGGGAGGATAGGTAGGATAGGTAGGATGGAGCAGCATTATGTAGGGACTTGTAAGCAATCATCAGAATCTTAAATTGAGCCCTATAACTTACTGGAAGCCATTGTAGGGAATGAAAGAGGGGGGAGGTGAGGGAGGTGCAGGCGGACAGGAAAATGAGCCTCGCCGATGCATTCATTTTAGATTGCAGCGGTGCAAGCTGGGAAACGTAACTGAGAAGGGGATTGCAGTAGTCAAGGCGAGAGAGAACAATGGCATGGACCAGCACCTTAGCTGCATCAGGTGTTAAATAGGGGCAGATGCAAGATGTGTTTTTGAGATGGAAACGACAGGATTTGGTGATCGACTGGACATGATGGGTGAAGGAGAGGTCGGAGTTAAAGAGAACCCCTAGGCAGCGAGTCTGCGAGATAGAGGTCATGGTGGTGCAGTTGACTTGGAGGGAGACAGACACGGGAGTAGCAACACTTGAGGGAGGAAAGACCAGAAGTTCTGTTTTGGACAGGTTGAGTTTAAGGACGTGAGCAGCCATCCAGTTGGAAATCACAAAGAGGCAGTCAGAGACACGAGTCAAGATGGACAGAGAGAGATCAGGAGAGGACAGGTAGATTTGCGTGTCATTTGCATATAAATGATAATGGAAGCCAAAGGAGCTGATGAGTTTACCAAGGGAGGCAGTATTGATAGAGAACACACAGTGGTCCAAGAAAAGATTATGGAGAATGAGAAGAAGCTGTTGATGATCAACAGTGTCAAAGGGAACAGAAAGATCAATGAAAATTAGGATAGAGTAATGGCTGTGAGATTTAGCAGCATCTAAATCGTTGGATACTTTTGTCACAGCTGTTTCGACAGAGTGACGAGAGCGGAATCCAGACTGAAGCGGGTCAAGCAGAGAGATGGATTCGAGGAAGTCTGTCAATCTTGCATACACAACTTTCTCAAGGATCTTGGAGTAGCTATTTATATCTAGGGCTGTAATTGGATGGGGAGTTGGGGTCAAGGTTGGGCTTTTTCAGAATCGGGGTTATGGTTTCATGTTTGAAGGGTGAAGAAAATGTGCCAGAGGAAAGAAAGAGATTGAAAATTTTAGTGATAGGAATAGGGGGAGACAGAGTGCGGATGAGATATGAGGGAATAGGATCGAGGGAACAGGTGGAGGGGCAAGAGGACTGGAGCATAGCAGAAACTTCTTTTGTTGTAGCATTAATATGTTTGTTAAATGTGTGTATGTTAATATGCTTGTTAAATGTGCGGAATACTGTATAAATTAAGTTTAATGCTAATATGTTGATATTTTACCACTAACCAATTAAAATTTCAAGCTATCACAATACAGTAACAAGAAATTGGGAGAGGGGCTCTGTTCAGTAGAAAATACACAATGATTAGGTTTATAAGACAAATATATTTTTCACTAAGTTTTAGGAATGGGGAGCTATGGATAGGCCGAATGCATGAGCTGACACTCTCAACAGCTACCAGTCTTCCTCAATGAAGCGTCGGACAGTCAGTTAAAAGAGCTGGA
Organism: Pelobates cultripes; assembly: GCA_933207985.1. Classification (NCBI taxonomy): domain Eukaryota; kingdom Metazoa; phylum Chordata; class Amphibia; order Anura; family Pelobatidae; genus Pelobates; species Pelobates cultripes. The sequence continues at coordinate 285,629,236 of OW240913.1, forward strand.
CTTTAAATCATTCATGAACCAACAGGGGTTAAAACCAGTTTAATCCAATGAATGGTTTAATCCTATTAAGTAAGGATTAATAAAATGGTGCTCGAGTGAAAAAAACTGATGTGTTTATTGGGCTATTATAGACCCAAAAGGCACAATGAGGTCCCTTTAAATAATCAAAAGAAATAATTTAAAACTCACAGTTTATTGAATATACTTATAAATACAGGGACTATGCAAAAGAAAATGAAAAGAACAAATTTAAAAAAGCCAATAAGGCTTTGTGGGTAATGAGGGAGGGTAAGTAGGGTGTCACTTAAGTGAATCAATGTGGATATACAATGAGCTCGAGACCTCATGGCACCATAACAACTTCATTGAGATAGGTTTGTTTTTTTAAACTCCACTTGAAAGGTTAACCCCTTCCCGACCAAAGATGGAGATTTTCTGTCAAGCTTGTCCGTGCGTTAAGGACCGTTGACAGAAAATCTCTGTCATTTACTAACGTTAACGCCAGATCGCGGATATGGCGGCGATCGTGGGGTTAACGCTGTTACTGGGTGCCTCGATGTCAGAGGCAGACCAGCAACCACCAGTAGAGCGGTCCCAGCACATGTGATCGCTGTGACAGCCAGTCAGCCAGTGCTGCTGGGATTCCTGATCCTCCTCCCTCCACCTCTGTGTGGTTTGAGAAGTGGAGAGAGCGACGGATCGGTGCTGAGACATTGTGTGTCAATTTAGTATAAAGTGTATCTGTGTAACTTTAATACTTTTAAAACAGTGTTAACCCTTTCCTTGCCCCTTTGATCACTGCCTTCAGTGATCAGTATTCTTTTTTTTGTACCCTCAAGGGTTAATTTTGATTTTTTTTAACCCTTAGGGGTTAATTTTATTTAATTTGTTATTTAATTAATTTAACGTTAATTCCTTAGTTAGCTGGAGTGGGTGGACTTTAGTGGGAATTTGGTAAATTGAGTGTAAGGCTAGTTAGAGACGAAAAGTTTAGAAAAGTTCTGAAAAGTTTTTAAAAGTTTTAAAAAAAACTATAAAAAAAGAAAAAAGGATAAAAAAAGAAAAAAGTAAAAAAAAAAACAGTTTAAAAAAAAGTTTTTTAGAGTTACGCCTTCATAATGTCTAGAAGGTACACTGCTGAGGAGGCTTATGATATACTAGCAGCCGACTGTGCCAGATACTGCAGGGCCCTCTGTTGTAAGCGCCGAGTCCCCTGACCTGGCTCATGACGCTGGTGACTGGGAACCCCTAAATGATTTCACGCCTGACATCCCAGTTTACTGGCAGTATTGGAATTCAGTTGGACGTCACTAACTACGGTGCACTGGATTTCATGCAGCTATTCTTGGGGGATGATATTTTAGGGGATATAGTCACCCAAACCACTGCTGTGCAGTACCTGACACTTAATGATCAGAGTCGCCAGGCAAAGGAGTTGGTACCCCACCAGTGTGCCAGAATTAAAAAAAAATGGGGCACTAACAATGCTAATGGGCATTATTAAAAAACCCAGCATCAGGATGTACTGGTCCAAAAATCCTGTATGCCGCACCCCTATTTACTCCCAGACCATGAACAGGTCCAGATATGAAGCAATGCTTCGCTTTTTACACTTCAGCAACAATTCGAAGTGCCCCCCAAGAGATAATCCTCAATACGATAATCTCTATAAGATTCGCTTATTTCCCACTTCAACAGACAGTTTGGCTCAATGTACACCCCACAAAAAAATATTTGTGTAGATGAGTCTATAATGAAATACAAGGGCAGACTGGGGTTTAAACAATATATCCCATCCAAAAGATCCCGGTATGGGATAAAGTTGTATAAACTTTGTAAAAAGTGCCAGTGGTTATGTTTACACCTTCCGTGTTTATGAAGGTAAAGACAGCCACTTGGATCCCCCAGGTTGCCCGGATATCATTGGGACAAGTGGAAAAATCGTATGGGATTTAATTAACCCATTGCTAAATAAGGGGTATCATTTATTTATAGACAATTACTATAATAGCATCCCTCTTCTTAGGATGCTTTATTGCTTTGAAACTGTGGCCTGCGGCACTATCCGAAAGACACGTGTCGGTTTCCAAAAGCCCTGGCACAAAAAAAGCTCAAGAGGCACAAAAAAAGCTCAAGAGGGGGGAAACGGCTGCTCTCTGCCAGGACAAACTGCTGGCTCTCAAATTCAAAGATAAGAAGGAGGTGTTCATGCTAACATCTATGCATACTGAGCACACTCGAAGAGTCGCAGTTCGTGGCAGACAAGAAATTAGACGGGTGCCAGTCTGCATTAGGCAGTATAACAAGCACATGGGGGGAGTTGACCTGTCCGACCAATTGCTGCAACCCTATTTAATACTGAGGAAGACCAGGGCATGATACAAAAAGCTTGGCATTTACCTTATGCAAATGGCGACTCACAATACCTTTATTCTGTACAAAAAGGCAAATGCTGACATTAAATCCACATTTCTGGATTTCCAGTTTCAGCTTATTTCTGGGCTGCTCACTGAGTGCCACAGTGGGGAACCATCAGCTGGGCCTAGCAGCAGAAGGGTTGAGACAGGTCACTTCTGTTTCCAGATACCACCAACCCCCAAAAAGAAGACATCCCAGAAAAGGTGCAGGTTGTGCTAAGAGAGGGGCATAAGGACAGAAACCAGCTTTTATTGCCCTGATTGCCCCTCTCAGCCCGGCCTTTGTATTGGCAACTGTTTTAAAGTTTTTCACACCCAGGGAGATTAAGTTGCACATTGTTTATATATAAATATATATATATATATATATATATATATATATACACATTTGTTTTCGTTATTATTTAGTTCTTCCATTTTAAAGTTGCTGACAACGTTTAGGGCCAAGGAGGCTTCTTCAATTCTTACCTCTGACTCTGATTATTTCATTATTTTAATTTTTCTAATTTCAGTTAGTTAATTAGGGTGGGTGGTACTTCATAGGAAGTTGGGGAGTTTAGTGTTATACTAGGGGTGAAAAGATTTTTAAAAAATAGAAAAAAAATTATTTTATAACATTATTTAGTTAAAGTTCTTGTGTAAAAAGTAAAAAATGCTTAGGAAGTTATGAATTCTATCAGCAGACAGAGTTGACAGGCAGTGCCCCAGAGTTTGATGCAGGTTAATCCGGTTATTAATACCTTCTTTTAAAAATGGTAGGCCTTTGTGGGGTAGTTTGAATTATCAGCCTGCTAAGATGCTCTAAAATTGCACATGGACCCAGCGTCAAAATTCAAAGTTTGAAAAAAACCAAGCTGATATGGCTTAGTCTCCAATGTGCCCCTTCAACATCCACATATCCCTGAAAAAGGTACACATGGGGGTATTGTTGTACTAAGACGACATAGCTGAGCAACATAATAGGTGTTATACTGCCGTAGCACACATAAGGATTGCAAAATATACAGTAACATCTCCAAGTATGTGTCAAAAAGGCAGAAAAAATGCTAATTGCTACTAGACTTGGTACAAACTAGCAAAAAAATGATCCTACGCTAGGGTTTAAAATATGCCGTTTGAAATACCCTGGAGTGTCTACTTTTACAAATGGTAGGCCTTTCTGGTGTGGTTTGAATTATCAGCCTGCTAAGATGCTCTAAAATTGCACATGGACCCAGAGTCAAAATTCAAAGTTTGAAAAAAACTTATATGGCTTAGTCTCCAATGTGCCCCTTCAACATCAACATATCCCTGAAAAAGGTACACATGGGGGTATTGTTGTACTAAGACAACATAGCTGAACAAACTAGTAAAAAAAAATGATCCTACGCTAGGGTTTAAAATATGCCATTTGAAATACCGTGGAGTGTCTACTTTTACAAATGGTAGGCCTTTGTGGGGGTTTTTCAAACCGTCAAACTGCTATAATGGGCCAAATTGAAACATAGGCCCACCAAATCCATCTCTCGAAATTCTACTGTAAATACCGAAATGGACAGGTCTCCTATATGGCGCTGTAGCTTCACGAAATAGTGCCAAAGACATACAATGGGAGTGTCATTTTACTCAGAAGACTTAGCTGAGCATAATGTTGGGGCTTTGATCATGGTGGCACATGTCAAATATACAAAATGCCCAGCAAAAAAGTAATGCGGATGTTAAAAATGTCCAAAATTATTTTTTACCACAAACTTTGACATACATTGGTGAAAAAATGGGGGCAGTTGAACGCAAACAGCAAAGAATTTGAAAATTTATTGTGTCCTTAAGTGCAAGACAAGCTTTTGAAGCTGTGTCCTTAAGGGGTTAAGGGCCACTTGGAAGGTATTATTTATTGGAAATTATTATATATTGATAGAGCACTCAAGTGTGATTAAACATTTCAACAACAAATTTGAATGTGGTGGTTAATTAAATGTATGTTACTAAATGAACACGATGGGTGCTGAACCTGAAGAGTTCACATGTATATATTTAAAGAAGACCTTAACACCTGAATGCAACAAATAGTCATTTGTTTAAATAAAAGCTTTTTAATTAATAATTGAACTCCTTACCATTTCTACACAAATTCAACTTCCATAAAAATGCACTGTGCAGAAGGATGTAGATTAACATTCAAAGCATTTAAGCTATTATGCTATATGGTACATGATTAAGGATTCACTGTATTTCTTTTTTTTTTTAACAAACATCTCAAGCACCATAACCACTAGAGTGCACTGTAGTGGTTATGGTGCCATGAGTACCCATGTAAGGAATCAAACCATTTTAGACTTCTAACTTTGAGACCACCAGATGCAGCTTCCCCATTCCACTACTGCACAGTGACAACTGAAAACTCTTTCCACTGAGCTAAGCTTGGCAGTGCAGAACATGGCTAAAACAATCCACTGACACATTCAGCCAATGTGCTAGCCCTGTCATGCAAGGCTTAATTTAGGAAAGCAAACATAAGCTAATGAGAGTAAGCTTGTAGCTCTCTAAACTATAGAGGAGATGGGAAGTGGCACCTAGTAGACCCCAGATAAAAAGCCAAACCATTGGAAAATGACTTGACTCCATTCAGTGGGCAGATGCCAGGCCACTCCTTGCACCATAAAAACTGCACTGTTATGTACTGGTTATGGTGTTTTGAGTGTACCTTTAAGTCTGGTTCATACAAATTGCTTCTACATTTGTTGAAGCAGAGATATTTTTTGAGTCTGCTTCTGTAGTCTTGAGATTATTAGTATGTCCATTGAAATGCTTTACTAATCCTAAATCTTTCAGAATTTTCCAGAAATTTTTGCGAAATTTTATCCCAACAAAGAAATATAAAATTGGGTTAAGACATGCATGCAGGTAAGCAATGACTTCACTTATAATCAATGCTTTTACAAAAGAATTCTGTGTTCGGAGCTTAGTACCTAAAGTATAAAGAAGTATTACAACATTGAAAGGCAGCTGTGTAGCAATAAATACTACTACTAAAGTAAAAATTATTTTGAAAGACTTGGGCTTCTGAAAACTGCTTGCATTTATCAAAGTGTTTATGATTAAAGTATAACAAATAAGCATTGCTATTAATGGCACATAAAATCCAACTGCCATTTGAATAGATGTAACTAAAACCTCAATAACAGAATTCTCATATATTTCATTACAGATGTTATTAAAAGGTCCAGTTGTACTGTGTTTAAACTGTGGTATAGCCAAAAATACAGACAATATCCAAACTGCTGTACAAATTCCTCCACCCCACTTATGTTTATATAATTGAACATGGTTTAACTTAGTAGCCTGAGTTATAGAAATAAATCTGTCAAAGGTGATACATGTAAGGGTTAACATTGAAGTGAATAAATTGATTCGGTATGCACCTCGAATAATTCTGCACATAACTTCACCAAAGATCCAGCTCTTGGCAGACTGGTAGGCAAGAAATGGAAACGTACAGAGGAACAGAATGTCTGCAGTTGCCAAGTTTACCAAAAATATATCAGTAAGCGTTTTGACTTTCTCATAAAAAATAAATATGACGAGGATGAGCAAGTTTCCAATCAGTCCAAAAATGCAAATGACAGAATAAGCAATAGGTAAAAATAAACTGTGAAGCTTTGAGCTTTCATTCTCATTTAATTCATCCATATTGTCATAGATGTCAAGGTCACCGCTGTCATTTTTATTGGTCATCTGTAAAAGACAATATATGATGGTTATAAAATTAGATGAAGCAGTATGGACAAATATATGACTCTAGAGCATACATGTCAAACTCATAGGCTAACCCGGGCCAAATATACAAGGCTTAAGTTTATGTGGGCCGCACAAAAAAAAAAAAAAAAAAAAAAAAAAAAAGAGTTTGACGTAGACCAACACAAACTTAACCCCTTAACCCCTTAAGGACAGAGCTTCAGAAGCTTGTCCTTCACTTTATGACAACAGCATTTTTTGCATTTTTTGCTGTTTGCGTTCAACTGCAATTTGCATTTTACTAATTTATTGCACCGACACATATTATATATCGTTTTTTAAAGGACAGAAAGGGCTTTAATTTGATGTAACACATATATATATAAATGGTTATTTATTATAAAAACAAATACAGATATATGCAAAAAAATTAAACTTTTTGTGTTTTTTTTTACAGTTTTTGCAATAATAATGTGTGCATAATTAGTGCAGGTTAAGGAAAGTAATTAAAAATAAATTCATTTAGTTGTCCTGATTTACAGAATATATAATGTGTCTGGGATTTAAAGTTTTTTTTGGTAGTTACAGGCAGGGGCGTATTAGCCGCGAGGCAAACAAGGCATTTGCCTTGGGCGGCATTTTTCAGGGGGCGGCAAAAAACGCCGCCCCCAAATGCCCAGGCAAATGCTTTGTTAGCCTCGCGGCTAACTGACCGGCCGGGCTGGGCTGGGCAGGCGGCTGGCGAGGGAGCTCTTCCCCTGCGCCGCAGAGTGAGGCTGGGAGCCGGAAGATGACGTCATCTTCCGGCTCCCAGCCTCACTTTGCGGCGCGAGGGAGCTGAGCAGACCGCTCAGGGGAAGAGCTCCCTCGCCAGCCGCCTGCCCAGCCCAGCCCGGCAACCACTGGACCACCAGGGAGGTAATGAACCCCCCTCCCCCCCAGCACTCCCAAAGGTAAGGAGGTGGGGGGGGTAAATAAAAATAAATTAAAAAATGTGTTTTGTTAGTGTGTTTGTCTGACTGTGTCTGTGAGTGTGTATGTGTTTGCCAGTGAGTGTGTGTCTGTTAATGTGTGTGTGTGTGTTTGTTAGTGTGTGTGTCTGACTGTGTCTGTGAGTGTGTGTGTTTGCCAGTGAGTGTGTGTCTGTTAATGTGTGTGTTTGTTAGTGTGTTTGTCTGACTGTGTTTGTCTTAGTGTGTGTGTTTGCCAGTGAGTGTGTGTCTGTTAATGTGTGTGTGTTTGTTAGTGTGTGTGTCTGACTGTGTTTGTCTGTTAGTGTGTATGTGTGTGTCTGACTGTGTCAGTGAGTGTGTGTCTGTTAGTGAGTGTGAGTGTGTCAGTGAGTGTGTTTCTGTTAGCGAGTGTATGCGTATCTGTCAGTGAATGTATGTGTGTGTATGTATTTAGAAGGCGGGTTGGAGGGGGGGGTTGGTGCGCGGGGGAGGGGGGGGGGCGCCTGAGTTTTGTCCTGCCTAGGGCAGCACAAAACCAGGATACACCACTGGTTACAGGTCACAAAGCACAAGGAGTAAAATAAACTTTTAATGTGGAGCGATTTTAGAATTTGGTATGTTTGTCTTGTAAGCTTCATAGCCATAAAAGAAAACAAAATTGTCACACAAAAGTATATATTTATAGAAAGTAGACATCACAGGCTATTTACCTAGGGTTGTTTTGACACTTTCTACATAGCCATTTCACCGCAAACCTCTGCTAAATATTGGAGTAAAATTGTGTTTTATTTAGTTTTTGGCACCCAAACTTATAACAAACAAGTTCTTGTGTGTATTTTGTAAAGTTGGTGTGTGCTATTCCTGTACAAAGTTTTATTTTGTGTTCAGTTACATCTGCTGAATAAAATGACACCCCCATTGTATGTCTTTGGCACTATTCCATGAAGCTACAGTGCCATATAGGAGACCTGTCCTTTTCAGTACTCACAGTAGAATTTTGAGAGATGGATTTAATGAGCCTATGCTTCCGTTTGGGGTATTATAACAGTTTGACTGTTCAAAAAAAAAACCACAAAGGCCTACCATTTGTAAAAGTAGACACTCCAGGGTATCTCATAAGGTGCATATTGTGCCTTAACATGCCCCCATTTTTTCACCAATAAATGCCAAAGTATGTGGTAAAAAAGAATTTTGTGCGTTTTTTACATATGGATTGCATTTTTGCTGGGCATTTTGTTTTTTTAACATGTGCCACTAAGTTCAAACCCACCAAATTATGTTTAGCTAAGTCTTCTGAGTAAAAGGACACCCCCATTGTATGTCTTTGGCACTATTTCATGAAGCTACAGTGCCATATAGGAGACCTGTCCTTTTCAGTACTCACAGTAGAATTTTGAGAGACGGATTTAATGAGCCTATGCTTCCGTTTGGGGTATTATAACAGTTTGACTGTTCAAAAAAACCCCACAAAGGCCTACCATTTGTAAAAGTAGACACTCCAGGGTATCTCATAAGTTGCATATTGTGCCTTAACATGCCCCCATTTTTTCACCAATAAATGCCAAAGTATGTGGTAAAAAATAATTTTGTGCGTTTTTTACATATGGATTGCATTTTTGCTGGGCATTTTGTATTTTTCACATGTGCCACTAAGTTCAAACCCCCCAAATTATGTTCAGCTAAGTCTTCTGAGTAAAAAGACACCCCCATTGTATGTCTTTGGCACTATTTCGTGAAGCTACAGTGCCACATAGGAGACCTGTCCTTTTCAGTACTCACAGTAGAATTTTGAGAGATGGATTTAATGAGCCTATGCTTCCGTTTGGGGTATTATAACAGTTTGACTGTTCAAAAAAACCCACAAAGGCCTACCATTTGTAAAAGTAGACACTCCAGGGTATCTCATAAGGTGCATATTGTGCCTTAACATGCCCCATTTTTTCACCAATAAATGCCAAAGTATGTGGTAAAAAAGAATTTTGTGCGTTTTTTACATATGGATTGCATTTTTGCTGGGCATTTTGTTTTTTTAACATGTGCCACTAAGTTCAAACCCCCCAAATTATGTTCAGCTAAGTCTTCTGAGTAAAAAGACACCCCCATTGTATGTCTTTGGCACTATTTCGTGAAGCTACAGTGCCACATAGGAGACCTGTCCTTTTCAGTACTCACAGTAGAATTTTGAGAGACGGATTTAATGAGCCTATGCTTCCGTTTGGGGTATTATAACAGTTTGACTGTTCAAAAAAAACCCACAAAGGCCTACCATTTGTAAAAGTAGACACTCCAGGGTATCTCATAAGGTGCATATTGTGTCTTAACATGCCCCAATTTTTTCACCAATAAATGCCAAAGTATGTGGTAAAAAAGAATTTTGTGCGTTTTTTACATATGGATTGCATTTTTGCTGGGCATTTTGTTTTTTTAACATGTGCCACTAAGTTCAAACCCCCCACATTATGTTCAGCTAAGTCTTCTGAGTAAAAAGACACCCCCATTGTATGTCTTTGGCACTATTTCGTGAAGCTACAGTGCCATATAGGAGACCTGTCCTTTTCAGTATTCACAGTAGAATTTTGAGAGACGGATTTAATGAGCCTATGCTTCCATTTGGGGTATTATAACAGTTTGACTGTTCAAAAAAAAACCACAAAGGCCTACCATTTGTAAAAGTAGACACTCCAGGGTATCTCATAAGGTGCATATTGTGCCTTAACATGCCCCCATTTTTTCACCAATAAATGCCAAAATATGTGGTAAAAAAGAATTTTGTGCATTTTTTTACATATGGATTGCATTTGTTTTTGTAACATGTGCCACTAAGTTCAAACCCCTCAAATTATGTTCATCTAAGTCTTCTGAGTAAAATGACACCCCCATTGTATGTCTTTGGCACTATTTCGGGATGCTAAAGTGCCATATAGGAGACCAAGCCATTTCAGTTTTAACCGAATTTGAATTTTGACGCTGGGCCTATGTGCAATTTCCAAGCATCTTAGCAGGTTTTAAATTCAAACTACCCCACAAAGGCCTACCATTTCTTAAAGTAGATACCCCAGGGTATTTCAAAAGGTATATTCTAAACCTTAGTGTAGGATAATTTTTTTGTTAGTTTGTACCAAGTCTAGTTGCAATTAGCATTGTTTCTGCCTTTTTGACACACATTTGGAGATGTTACTGTATATTTTGCTATCCTTATGTGTGCTACGGCAGTATAACACCTAAAATGTTGCTCAGCTATGTCATCTTAGTGATACAATAACCCCATGTGTACCTTTTTCAGAGTTATGTGGATGTTGAAGGGGCACATTGGAGACCAAGTCATATCAGTTTTTACCGAACTTTGAATTTTGACGCTGGGTCTTTGTGCAATTTCCAACATCTTAGCAGGCTTTAAATTCAAACTACCCCACAAAGGCCTACCATTTCTTAAAGTAGATACCCCAGGGTATTTCAAAAGGTATATTCTAAACCTTAGTGTAGGATAATTTTTTTGTTAGTTTGTACCAAGTCTAGTTGCAATTAGCATTGTTTCTGCCTTTTTGACACACACTTGGAGATGTTACTGTATATTTTGCTATCCTTATGTGTGCTACGGCAGTATAACACCTAAAATGTTGCTCAGCTATGTCATCTTAGTGATACAATAACCCCATGTGTACCTTTTTCAGAGTTATGTGGATGTTGAAGGGGCACATTGGAGACCAAGTCATATCAGTTTTTACCGAACTTTGAATGTTGACGCTGGGTCTTTGTGCAATTTCCAAGCATCTTAGCAGGCTTTAAATTCAAACTATCCCACAAAGGCCTACCATTTCTTAAAGTAGATACCCCATGGTATTTCCAAAGGTATATTCTAAACCTTAGTGTAGGATAATTTTTTTGTTAGTTTGTACCAAGTCTAGTTGCAATTAGCATTGTTTCTGCCTTTTTGACACACACTTGGAGATGTTACTGTATATTTTGCTATCCTTATGTGTGCTAAAGCAGTGTAACACCTAATATGTTGCTCAGCTATGTCATGTTAGTGCAACGATAACCTAATGTGTACCTTTCTCAGGGTTATGTGGATGTTGAAGCGGCACATTGGAGACACACCACTTCCATATTTTTCAAAAGTGGATGCTGTGCCCAAGTCTCATTGTAGCAACTCAGGACTGCAAATTGCCTCTCAAAGGCCACATATATTTTTAAGTATAAGCAGCTCATCAATTCAAATTATGAACAAGTGCATACTATTTGCTGTGAAAAGGGGGAATAGTTGGGGTAAACTTATCCGGGGGTAGTACCCAGTCATCTGCATCCCGGGCAAAGCTGTCATGGATTCCGAAACCAAAACACAGACAAACAGACCACAAAGAGAGAGAACACAGAGAGAAACTTGTAATACCGGTCCTTAGAATGGCCGGGCTATACAAGCAGAGAATTGTCAAGGTACAAGCCGTGGTCAAAGGAGTAAAGAGAAACGGAACAACGATAGGACAAGGCGAGGTCAAGGAACAGAGAAGACAGGATAAGCGGGAGACAAAGCCAAGATTCGGTTACCAATCAGACAGATGACTAAAAAAAACAAATCACAACCCAAAACTGGTCTACTTATTCGGCTTGGGTGTGAAAAAATTTAAAACAGTGGCCAATGCATAGGCCGGGCTGAGAGGGGCAATCGGGGCAGTAATAGCTGGTCTCAGCTCTTACGCCCCTCTTGTAACACACCCTGCACCTTTTCTGGGGGTTTTGTTTTTTAGGGGTTGGTGGAATCTTAAAGCAGAAGTGACCTGCCTCCATTCTTCTGCTAGGCTCCACTGATGGTCTCCTTGTGTGGCACTCAAATAGCCCAGTAATGAGGTTAAACTGGAACGAAAGAAAGGATATATTCAGCCCAGCATTTGCCTTTTTGAAAATGACAAATGCATTGTGTATTGCCATCTGCATCAGGTATATGCCCACTTTTTTATACCATGCCCTGGTCTTATGCATGATCAAATACGGCTGCATCAGTTGATCGGACAGGTCAACGCCCCCCATATGCCGATTATATTGCCGTATGCAGACTGGCACTCGTTTGCATTCCTCTCTGCCACGAACTGCAACCCTCCGAGTGTTTTCACCATGAATGGTGGTTAAGATGAAAACATCCTTTTTGTCCCTGTATTTGAGTGCCAGCAGTTCATTCTGGCAGAGAGCTGCTGTTTCCCCCCTTTTCATTTTTTTGTTTGCCAGAGCCTTTGGGAAACCTGTGCGAGTTTTTCGAATAGTGCCACAGGCCACAGTCTCAAAGCAGTATAACATTTTTAACAGTGGGATACTATTGTAAAAGTTATCAATGTATAAGTGATAACCGTAAGGGCATTATTAAATCCCAGACAATTTTCCCACTTGTCCCTACTATATCTGGGCAACCTGGGGGATCAAGGTGGCTATCCCTTCCTTCGTATACACGGAAGGTGTATACGTAGCCACTGCCACTTTCACACAGCTTATAAAATTTGATCCCATATCGGGATCTTTTGGATGGGATATATTGTTTAAATCCCAGTCTTCCCTTGAATTTCATGAGGGACTCATCAATGGAAATGTTTTTATTGGGGGTATATAAAGTGGCAAATTTATGGTTAAAGTGGGCAATTAAAGGGCGGATTTTATAAAGAAGATCATACTGCGGATCACCTTTTGGGGGGCACTTGCTATTATCACTAAAGTGCATAAATCGCAGTATGTCTTCATATCTTTCCCTCGGCATTGTCTCGGCAAAAATGGGGGTATTACAAATAGGATGTTTGGACCAATACATCCTAATTGTGGGCTTTTTAATTAGCCCCATTAACATGGTCAGTGCCCAGAATTGTTTCAATTCTGGCACACTGGTTGGGTTCCATCTCTCTTTCCTGGAGATAAGAGAGTCTGGATTGCGTGCCAGATACTGCTCCGCATAGAGATTAGTCTGGGTGACTATCTCCTCAAAAATCTCATCCCCCAAGAAGAGCTGCATAACATCCAGCGCACTATAGCCAGACAGGTCAGCCTGTATGCCAGGATTGGCTGTAAACACTGGGATGTCTGGGGAAAAATTATTAGGGGGTACCCAGTCATCTGCGCCATGTTCAGCATTAGGGGAATCAGCGATTTCCCCTGATGGTCCTGCAGTATCTGGCACATAGTCCCCTGCGTCCCCTGCGTCACTCTCTGAGGCAGTGTCTGTCGCCTCTGAGTCCGCCGCTAACAGGGCATAAGCCTCTTCTGCGCTATACTTCCTAAACATTTTTAAATACAGTTAACAAAGCTAACAAAACTTTAACTAAATAACTAAAAAAAAAATTATTTTTTTTTCTATTCCCTAATTCCCACTAAATTCCACCCACCAAAGTAACTAAATCGTACACTAATAAAATCAAATAATAAAATTTAACCCCTTAGGGTTAAAAAAACCCCAAAAGTTAACCCTTAAAAGTAAAAAAAAAAAAATATCACAGTAAGGTACTGTGACCTTTATATTGATCACTGCTAGCAGTGATCAAACAGCAGGGAAAGGGTTAAAAAAAATTTTTAGACAGGGGGAAGGGGTAGGAAATTTTTATTACAACTTAGCTAATATTCAGGGAAACAATGTAGCACCAATCCGTCTCTCTCCACTTCACAAACCCACAAGAGGTGGAGGGAGGCAGATCAGATGTCCCAGCAGCATTGTGACCGCTGTGACTGGCTGTCACAGCGATCACATCGCGATTTGCTGTTGCTGGTCTGCCCCTGACTCAGAGGCACCCAGCAACAGCATTAACCCCGCGATCGCCGGCACCGCGGCGATCCGGGGTTAATTTTAATGCGTGACGGACGAGGTCCGTCACTCGTCATTAACGCTTTCCCCTGAGTGACGGACCTCGTCCGTCACTCGTCCTTAAGGGGTTAAGGACTGAGCCAAATGTACATATTGTGATAAAAACAAAACCTGTAATTTGACTATATATTTATTCATGTCTTTTTTATATTTAGTGCAACCACACTTATTATATATCATTTTATTCAGGGGAAACAGAGCTTTCATTTAACATCAAATATTTAGCTATGATACATAATTTAATATGAATAAAATATAAAAAATGGGAGAAAATAAGAAATTTTGTTGTTATTTTTTTTAGTTCTACTTGACATTTTAACCGTGAATGTCATAATACTGTTTGCTTTTAGTGCCATAAAAAAACATTTGTTTTCAGCGATGTCCCACATGTAAAACAGTACCCCCTATGTACAGGTTTTATGGTGTTTTTGGAAGTTACAGGGTCAAATATAGCATGTTAAATTTTTCATTTTTTTCACATTTAAATTTGCCAGATTGGTTACGTTGCCTTTGAGACTGAATGGTAGACCAGTAATGAGAATTACCAGTCTTTTTTAGTAGCCACTTGGTCACAAACAAAGTTAGCGTTAATATTTGTTTGTGTGTTAAAAATGCAAAAAACTAATTTGAACGCCAATTTTGGCCAGTGTTTGTGACTAAGTGGCTTCTAAAAAAGACTGGACATACCCCATTTGCAATACCTTGGGTTGTCTACTATTGCAAATGGTAGTCCATCATGGGTGTAATTTTCATTCCTGGGCTACCATACGGTCTCAAAGGCAACGTATCCAATCTGGCGAATTTCAATGTGAAAAATCTGAAACGCAAGTCTTATATTTGACTCTGTAACTTTTGAAAACACCTTAAAACCTGTACATGAGGGGTACTGTTATACTCTGGAGACTTCTCTGAACACAAATGTTAGTGTTTCAAAACATTAAAACGTATCACAACAATTATATCGTCAGTGTAAGTGCCATTTGTGTGTAAAAAATGCAAAACATGTCACTTTCACTGACGATATCATTGTTGAAATACATTTTACTATTTTGAAAAACAAATATTTGTGTTCAGCAAAGTCTTCCAAGTAAAACAGTACCCCTGTGTACAGGTTTTATGGTGTCTTGGAAAGTTACAGGGTTAAATATAGTGCTAGCAAATTAAAGTCCCTGGACTTTCTGCCTGAGTTGTCAGGCAGGTCCTGCAAATTGTAATTCATAAAATGACCTAATTATGTAAAAATATTACATAAATATATACGTAGAATTAATATATACCGTATTTTCCGGTGTATAAGACGACTGGGCGTATAAGACGACCCCCAACTTTTCCAGTTAAAATATAGAGTTTGGGATATACTCGCCATATAAAACTACCCCTCTTCCAATGCACACCAAATAAAAATTAGCCATGATGTACAGTGAGCAGACAGAGCTACACAGCAAGACATTAAATTATGATAATCTGAAATAGCATTTAAAGCCCAGGTATGTGCCAGGCTGTTTGGGCATATAATTCATGCCTGCTGGTCTAGCACACAGGAGGCTAATTGCGATATATTATTTTTACTCCCCCCCGTCCATTCTTTTTACTCCCCCCCCATTCTTTTTACTCTCCCCTCCATTTTTATTTACTCCCCCCCCAATCCTCCCTACATTCTTCTCACCTCCCCTTACCTGTGCAGAGTGGGTGGCCGAGCTACTCTTCGTCCCGTCGGTCCGGCCGGGTACCGCGCAGTACAGGAGATTCAGTTACCTGTTCCCGGCCGGACTGAAAGGAAGTGAGCACTCAGTGTGCACTTCCTTTCAGTCCGGCTGGGAACAGGTAACTGAATCTCCTGTACCGTGCGGTACCCAGCCGGACAGACAGGACGAAGAGGAGCTCGGCCACCCACTCTGCACAGGGAAGGGGAGGTGAGAAGAGAGGCAGTGCAGCAGTCATCTGAGTGCTCTCTATAGAGCGCTCAGGTGGCTGCAGCATTAGAAGGGCCAGGGATGGGGGCGCAGGGCGCCCCTGGCAGCCACATACCCGGCGTATACCCGGCGTATAAGACGACCCCCGACTTTGGAGAAGATTTTCTAGGGTTAAAAAGTCATCTTATACGCCAGAAAATACAGTATATGTATATATATTATTATTTTAAATTATATTTATTTATGTATATAGATATTTACATATATATATATATTATTTTGTTCTACGTGTGTTTTGATTTCAATATATATATATATATTTATATTTATATCAAAATACAGTAAGAACGAAATTATACATATATCTATATTTTTTAATTATTTATTTTTTATTAGTTTTTTATTTTTTAACATATTTATTTTATATTATATATATATATATATATATATATATAATTATAATGATCTAAGTATATATTATTGAATTAAAAACAGTTTTTAACTTTATTTCAATTTTATTACAGGCAGCAGGGGGACTGCCTGTCATTCCAGGCACTTCTCCTGCTGGCACTGCTATGGACAGCTATTCCGTCCCTGTGATCGGGAGGTCCTCGCAAGGACCTCGTGATCACATGGCCCAGGAGGGCCGGATCTGCAGCAGGGCAACGTCCTGGGATGCCAGGCAAGTCCCCCATCGCGATCACCGACGTGGGATCGCCAGCGAACAGGTAAGTCCCCATGGTGGGGACGTGCTATGCCGCCAGCCAGCGTTTAGAGCCGGGTCCCCAAGGACAGCATAGCATGCCCACCGTCCTTAAGGGGTTAAATTACTTGTATCATTTTCATGCAAACAATATGTAATCCTGGGTACATATATGTAATTCACTCAAAAGCTTCGCCTCATGTTACTTACTATCTCAGTAGCTACTATCTCAGTAGCAATGCCACTGTCTGAAGTGTCTGCTCCACTGACTCCCTCAGTCCCTCTGCAAACTGCAGTCTCAGCCAGGTTGGTAGCTGCACTGTCCGCTCTGCTCACTCCCTAGTCCCTCTGCAATCTCTAGGCATAGTAAATGTGTGGCTTCACACTCCGCTCCGCTCGCTTCTACCCTCTCCCATCCATGTCTCGTCTTCCCCCTTCCATCTATGTCTTTTTCCCTCTATGTCTCTCCCCCATGTCTCCCTCCCTCAGTGGCGGATCCAGAGGGGGAGCAACGCGGCAATTTTCCCCCCGAGATTCTCCCCTGCTGGCTAATGCAGGGCTCTGTTAAGCCCCTATCCTAGACCTTTACCTCTCCTTCTCATTATTACTTTTCAATTACCTGGGTGTTATTCACCTTGGTCACCACTAACTGTTAAGCTTTCTACTGATTATGGCGGGCTTCCTGTCGAATAAACCTAACACTAGTACTTGGTGTAGTGATGTTGATTCTGTTTTTAGTACAGAGAGCTCGCTAGAAACTCTATCCCTTCCTAACATTCACAGAAGCTTTAACAAATTAAGAAGAGCTGGGAGGTATCTACACTTGAGAAATACCTCTCAAAAAATATTATACCCAGGGGTTTGAGGGTACAGATCACCCCAGCAAGACAAGTTGAGATAGATGATATCTATAAGGAATGGGACGAAGTAGCCTCTAAATGCTCTAACACTTTCATGAATATCGTCTGTCAATATGAATCCATCAAATTAGCCAATGTACAACAGGAATTGAACACAGTGGCGGTTCCAGGGGGGGCAACAGGGCAATTTCCCCCCCCCCCCCCGAGATTCTCCCCTGCCGGCTAATGTAGTGCTGGCATTGTCCAAGTGACAGCCCTGCAATGTGCATCAGAGATCTCCTTCCTGGGTCCGCAGGCACTGTGCTGACAGCCGGCAGGGGAGGAAGAGAGGACCTGGGAGCTCTTACCTGCAGCTCCTTCGGGTCCTCGACTCGTGAGATTTGGAGCGTTGCTGCGGTTGCCACGGCAACGCTCCAAATCTCGCGAGAGTGAACTCTAGCCCTGGAGCGCGGGCTAGAGTTCACTGTCACCACTGGGTCACCAGGGATTCCCCACCGGATCACCAGGGACTAAGAAATGTCCCCCCTCCCCCCTCAGTAACGGTAAGAAGGGAGGGGGAACATCAATATATTTATTCTAATAAAAAAAAAAAGAAAGCCTCCCTACCCTCCTTTCCCCCCATACAAACACTACACACACTGCCCCACAAACACTGCCCCCATACACACACTGCCCCCATACAAACACTACACACACTGCCCCACAAACATTGCCCCATACACATATTGCCCCCATACAAACAATACACACACTGCCCCACAAACATTGCCCCCATGCACACACTGCCCCACAAACATTGCCCC
>OW240913.1:285647530-285674334 GCA_933207985.1 Pelobates cultripes
AAGGGTGAAGAAATTTAGGAAACATTTCAGTCTTCCCGCAAGATTTTACTCTTTACTCTATCTTTTTAATGATTAGAAAGTCATGCTTCTTCTGCACTGTTCTTTATGCCTCAACTCCTTAAAACCTGACATGAAGCTTAATAAGCTTTAGATAACATAATCTCCATATAATGGGATTTTTTTTTGAAGCCAGTTGCTAAGTATATGAATTATTACAAGAAAAGAAAGCAAAATGTAATATCAAAGAGCCAACTTTAAAAGTTCAAACAGAGGGCAAAACACACTTCCATCAACAAAATTGTTTAATAAGAGTCTATCAACAGTTCAGAAAGTTAAGGATGCTTAAATTAGAACAAAATTATCATGGTATATGTATAATTCATGTCAAAGTAAGGTGTGACCGGGCAGTTGTTCAATTGTTTCTGTGTAATTATCTTCAATATACATAGGAAATCCATAGGAAATCATACATAGGAAATCAATGTCAGTGAACAAGTATAGATTCATATTAATTTAAAATAATTTTTACATTTTCGACCAGACAAGTACTTCACCACATAAGTATAGCATTGGTTTAAAACCCAGTGCATATGTCATCCATTGTACAGTTCCGCCTGGTTGACATGCCTTGTTTGAGTATGAGTAAGAGCAAAATATTTTTGCAACACTTCAGGCATATTGAGAGATTATTCCCTTTTTCAATGGATCTAGTGAACATTTTACTTATTTTGAGTTGGATTATTTCACCTCTTTCGTATTAAATGCACCCACCCTTATTATATGTCATTTTATTCAAGGGAAACAGGGCTTTCATTTAACATCAAATATTTAGGTATGGAACATAATTTAATATGAATAAAATATAAAAAAATGGGAGAAAATAAGATTTTTCTAAATTTCTACATGACATTTTAACTGTGAATATCAAAATGCTGTTTGCTTTTACTGCAATAAAATACACATATTTGTATTCAGCAATGTCTCACGTGTAAAACAGAACCCCCTATGTACAGGTTTTATGGTGTTTTGGGAAGTTACAGGTTCAAATATATGTTACATTTTTCAGTTTTTTCACTTTGAAATTCGCCAGATTGGTTACGTTGCCTTTGAGACCATATGGTAGCCCAGGAATAAGAATTACCCCCATGATGGCATACCATTTGCAAAACTAGACAACCCAAGGTATTGCAAATGGGGTATGTCCAGTCTTTTTATTATATATTTGTGACTACACAAGTGGCTACTAAAAAAGACTGGACATACCCCATTTGCAATACCCTGGGTTGTCTACTATTGCATATGGTATGCCATCATGGGGGTAATTTTCATTCTTGGGCTACCGTAAGGTCTCAAAGGCAACATAACCAACCTGGTGAATTTTAATGTGAAAAAACTGAAACGCAAGCCTTATATTTGACTCTGTAACTTTTGAAAACACCATAAAACCTGTACATGAGGGGTACTGTTTTACTCAGGAGACTTAGGTGAACACAAATATTAGTGTTTCAAAACAATAAAACATATCACAACAATTATATCGTAATTGTAAGTGACATTTGTGTGTGAAAAATGCAAAATATGTCACGGTCACTGACAATATCGTTGTTGTAATAAATTTTACTGTTTTGAAACACTAATATTTGTGTTCAGCAAAGTCTTCTGAGTAAAACATTCCCCCCCATGTACAGGGTTTATGGTGTCTTGGAAAGTTACAGGGTTAAATATAGTTCTAGCAAATTAAATTCCCTGAACATTCGGCCTGGGTTGTCAGGCAGGTCCTGCAAATTGTAATTAATAAAATGACCTAATTATGTAAAATTATTACATAAATATATATGTATAATTATTATATATATACACTTGTGTATATATATATATAATAATTATATATATATATATATATATATATATATATATAATTTATAAAAAATATTTTTACTTAGATATAGGTATATATATAGTGATATATACATATATACTTATGTATATAGATATATATATATATATATATATTATTTAGTGCTACATGTATTTTGATATCAATATATATATATATTAATTTTAAAATACAGTTAGAATGAAATTACACATGTATATATATATTTTTTTATTTATTTTTTATTATTTTTTTTTATTTATTTTTTTAAAGTATTTACATATTTATTTTTATTATATATATATTTAATCAATATCATTGTACGTGTATTTTGATATTAATATATATATATATATATATATATATATATAATTATGTACATATTAATATTAAAATACACTTAGACAGTGTATGTGTATGTGTGTATATGTGTGTATATATACTTAGATCATATATATAATAAATATATATATATGATCTAAGTATATATAATTAAATTTTACACTGTTTTAACATTTATTTATTTTATTTCCAGACGGCAGGGGGAGTACCTCTCATTACAGGCACTCCCCCTGCTGGCAATGCCTTGGACGGATCACATGGCCCAGGGGGGCCGAAGAGGACGGAGGGGGACTCCCTGAGCTCCTAGGTGAGTCCCCATACCGCGACCGCTGGCGTGGGATCGCCCTGCGACTTTTAGAGCCATCAAAATACGGACGGCATAGAACGCCCTGCGGTCTTAAGGGGTTAAGGGAAACTATAGTGCAAGGAAAGCAAATTTGTTTTCCTGACACTATAGCTCCCTATAATGGCCCCCATCTGGTGACCCCCACCCAACGTGCAGAAGGGGCTAAAAAATATTTTTACACTTATTCGAGTGCAGCACCGATGTCTCTTAGCGCTATCTTGGGTTCTGCCTCTGTTCCTTCACTGCCAACTTCAGGGGAGGCCTAATGCGCATGCGCAGCGATTGCTGCACCTGCAATAGCGATTACACCATAGGAAAGCATGTCATTATTGCAGTTTCTTAAAAACTGCAATACTTACCTTTGCAGGGTTTATGTAGTGACCTGGGACACTGCACCCAGACTTCAATGAGCTGAAGTGATCTGGGTGCCTATAGTGTCCCTTTAAGTAAAGAAACCAATTAGACCAATTTGTTGATTTCAATCTAAGAAAATACAATTCAGCCAGGCC
The DNA here is from genome assembly GCA_933207985.1 of Pelobates cultripes. Taxonomy (NCBI): domain Eukaryota; kingdom Metazoa; phylum Chordata; class Amphibia; order Anura; family Pelobatidae; genus Pelobates; species Pelobates cultripes. Next base: position 285,650,604 of record OW240913.1, read on the forward strand.
CGTGACATCCTGAGGGGCTCTCAGACCGTATCCGCGCAGCAGGAAGCACCGCACACTGAGCATCCCTCTCCAACCTACGGGAAAAGCTGCAGTCACTGTACTGGGATAGCCCCAAAGAGACCAGCAAGAGGAAGCACCCCGTGTCGGACACTGAGGAGAAGGCAGGGGCCCTGTCCGAGCCGGAGGAGGAGGTTCACAAGGTGCGCAGCAGAATCCGCCAGCTCCAGCTCTTCTGCCCCGCGGAGTGTGCAGTGATAGAGGCCTGGATCGATGAGGTGGTGTCCCGGGCCAAGAAGGGGCTGTACCGGCAGCACATGGTGGACCGGGCCCTGCTCCGCAACAAGTACTTCTTTGGCAAGGGCTAGACGTAGGGTGCCCAGCTGCAGAAACAGGGCCCCGGACAGAAGCGGCTCTACCCCAAGGGCCAGGTGGATGACATCCCAGACTGGATGCTCGAGATGGTCATCTGCCGACTGGTGGAGCGCAATGTCATCCCTGAGGGCTTCGTCAACAGCGCTCTCATCAATGACTACCAGCTACGTGGATCCCATCCACATCCACAAGGACCCCATCCACATCTTCGAGCGGCCCATCATGTTCATGTCCTTCTTCAGCAACTCTGCACTTTGCTTCAGCTGCAAGTTCCAGTTTAAACCCATCCTGGTGTCCGACCCCATGCTGCTCCTACCGGTACACCAGGGCAGCGTCACCATGCTCAGTGGGTACGCTGCAGATGAGATCACCCATTGCATCCAACCACAGGACATCAAGGAAAGACGGGCTGTTGTCATACTTAGAAAGAAAAGGACAGAAGCTACACGTCTAGAAACAAAGTCCCTGAGCAGCAGTTACAATCATGATGGTTCCATCGTAAAGCAGATCCGGATGCAGCTCACAGACCCCAAATTCTAGTAATGGATAAAGAAGAAAACAGACATTCTGTGCTTTTACCAAAGCCGTGGAGGCGGAGTAACTTTAGCTCTGAGAACTATTGGCGACAGTCTTATGAGTATGTGGATACCTACTTAAAGGATCACTCTAGGCACCCAGACCACTTCAGCTTAATGAAGTGGTCTGGGTGCCAGGTCCAGCTAGGGTTAACCCATTTTTTCATAAACATAGCAGTTTCAGAGAAACTGCTATGTTTGTGAATGGGTTAAGCCTTCCCCTATTTCCTCTAGTGGCTGTCTCATTGACAGCCGCTAGAGGTGCTTGCGTGCTTCTCACTGTGATTTTCACAGTGAGAGCACGCCAGCGTCCATAGGAAAGCATTATGAATGCTTTCCTATGGGACCGGCTGAATGCACGCGCAGCTCTTGCCGCGCGTGCGCATTCAGCCGACGGGGAGGAGAAGAGGAGGATCGGAGGAGGAGAGCTCTCCGCCCAGCACTGGAAAAAGGTATGTTTTTACCCCTTTCCAGAGTCGGGCGGGAGGGGGACCCTGAGGGTGGGGGCACCCTCAGGGCACTATAGTGCCAGGAAAACGAGTATGTTTTCCTGGCACTATAGTGGTTCTTTAAAAATAGGAGATGACGAGGGAGGCCCAGCTTGCAAAGTTAAAATGAGACGACATTAAGGCAGCAGGTTTTTTGTTTTTTTGTAGACTGTTCACCAGGTTGGTTAACTTCACCATTTCATCCACAATTGACACCATGATTGCAGAAGTATACTGGAAGTCCACACTCCCTCCATTCTGCACATCTTTATACCAAGAAAGTTTGTTCTGGTTTGGCTGACCTCTTTTATGCAAAAATGAAATTTATGTAAGGAACTCTGACAATCATTCATTTAATTTGATATTAATTGATAAATATGTGAAAGAGGATACTTTGATATGTCATCTGTGTTTCTACCACATTATTTATGACTAGAGTTGAGCAAATCCGAACTGAAAAGTTCAGGTTCGTACCGAACATTACGTTTTTTGGACCCCAGACCCAAACACGGACATAGCACTGTATGTTCGGGTTGGAGTTTGGTGATCGGCGATTTAATGACGTGTTTTGAAAGGCTGCAGGGCAGCCAATCAACAAGCGTTTGACTCATGTGCCATTAGAAGCCATCACAGCCATGCCCTGTGGTGTATACTGGTTTTGTGCTGCCCTAGGCCCTCCTTTCCCCCGCCACTCCCACTCAACCCTTCCCCCCGCCCCGCCTTCTAAATACACACACACATTCACTGACAGATACACATACACTAGCTAACAGAAACACACTCACACTCACTAACAGACACACACAGTCAGACACACACACACTAACAGACACACACACACCAACAGACACACACTAACAGACACACACACTAAAAGACACACTCACACTAACAGACACACACACAGTAAGACACACTAACAGACACACACTAACAGACATACACACTCACTCACATTAACACATTTTTTATTTTTTATTTAACCCCCCCAGCCTCCTTACCTTTGTGAATGCTGGGGGTGCAGTGGCTGCTGGGCGGGCGGCGCTGGCGGGTGGCTGGCAACCACTTCCTCTGAGCTGTTTGCTCAGCTTCCTTGCGCGCTGCAGAGTAATGCCGGGAACCGGAATATGATGTCATATTCCGGCTCCCAGCCTCACTCTGCGGCGCGCGAGGGAGCTGAGTAGACAGCTCAGAGGAAGTGCTCCCTCGCCAGTGCCGCCCGCCCGACCGGCATGTCAGTTAGCGGCAAGGCTAACAAGACATTTGCCCTGGGCATTTGGGGGCGGCTTGTTTTGCCGCCCCCTGGAAAATGCCGCCCAAGGCAAATGCCTTGTTTGCCTTGCGGCTAAAACGTCCCTGGCCATGCCTACTAATGGCATGGCTGTGATTGGCCAGTGCAGCATGTGACCCAGCTAATAGGGGCATGTATATTAAACAGTGAGCAGCCTGTGGAGGCCATAAATAAAAATTGGGGGGGACCTAATGTCCTCCCCTCCGTCCCCCACCCCTGAGCGGCGGGTGGGGGCCCTAGTCACCGGTGGGTGGAGGCCATAAATAAAAATTGGGGGGGGACCTAATATCCTCCCCCCCCAGCCCCCACCCCTGTGCAGCAGGTGACTAGGGGTCCCCAAATCCCTAGTCACCCCCCACCCCCCAAAAAAATTACCCCTACCTCCCCCGCTCATCCTAAAAATAATGACTTACCATTTGATGTCTTCTTTCTTCTAAAATCTTATTTTTTCAGCCCCAAAAAAGGCCAAATAAAAATCCATATTAACCAACGCACTTTGAAAAAAAAAAAAAAAACGAGTGCAAAAGAATAATAATCCAGCTAAAATAATGCCTACATTGTCATGATAAAACTGTGTCGCATTTCCGTCTAACTCAATATGTGTGTGGGCTGCTGGAAGTTATGCTTTTTATGCATGTTAGCTGTGAGTGTGTCTTCTGTCTAGTGAAGAGCCTTGAGGTGAGCACATATCTACTTTTATGGTAACGCAAGTGAGGTTGATTAAGTTATAAAAACTTTAAAAAAAATTAATAAAAAAAAATCTATATGTAAAAATAATGAAAAAAGTAAAAATAACGTCACCACGTTTGGGCTGGAGTTTTTTAGAGCCCTTTTTTTGCCCAAAAGTTTGGGTCCCCATTGACTTCAATGGGGTTCGGGTTAAGTTAGAGCCCGAACCCGGACTTTTTTTCAAAGTTCGGCCGAACCCGCTGGACCCGAACATCCAGGTGTCCGCTCAACTCTATTTATGACCTTTCAATGGGTCTCAAATAACTTAATGTTAGATGTTTAAATATCCCCCATAAAAGCAGACTGGTTATACAACAAGGCAAAAAAGCAAAATGCTCAAGTCCTCTTTTTGCAAGAAACACACTTTTCTTGTGGTAAAATGCTGACTTGGTCAGACACTTTTATCAATATATATATATATATATATCACAATGTTCCAATCCTCTGCCCCCTGAAAACAGATTATGTAAGCATTAAGTTGATAAACCTCCAATGCAATAAGTTGCATTGGTTGCACAAAAATGATAAAATTAGCAAAAATAAAATTGTATTTTAATAAAATTACTGTAATAACCATGTAATTCCCAGAGGTTTACATTTATTGCTGAGGTCAATGGCAGATAAGCACAACCCAGAGATTAATATAGAATGAGATCAGATTTTAGATCATTGTTCCTTTAAACGTATTAATCATGGAGTGTGTAAATGAAAAAGATGTTCATACATCTACATGTGGAGATTAATAATTTATTTAGACTTTAGACACTAGAACTTTCTGAGTGTATAACTCTTATGGAGAAAGTAGAAAAAAAAAAAAGGAAAATATAGTTTCAGGAAACTATATCCATAAAAAAAAGAAAAGAAAAAACAAAATTTGATCCATTGGCAAATCTCTCCCATATACTAATGATATCTACCATTATCAATGCATTTGTTAACTATTAAATATGATGATGTGAATTTATATGGCACATTATCCCTATAAAGGGTCTGTGACAGATATAGATGTTGGGCCGGAGTTTGGGGAAGCCTGCAATAAACAACACAGGTCTACACATTACACCCACTGCTTTTTTAAATGTTTCGACTCAGATCATTGGAACTATGGTGGCTTTGACGATGGCACCCACCATCCTACCTACTAAGCACAGCTATATAGATAACCCTGGTCTACACGAAAAAAAAATGACCCTCCCTGAGCTAAATGAGACATAGCTTATTAATACATACCTACGCACATAACATGAGATTGGTATTGTGATTACATGTTGAATTTTCATTTAGGGCATATTTTGGGTTTGTTCCATTTACCCCCAAGGCCGCATGTATGAGAGCTGGCACTGGCCACATCGACTATCGATACGGCCAAATAGTTTAATCCTGATTCTTAGAGTACTGTGTATATACCTTGTTTAATATTGTTATTGCTGTTTGTGTTCTTTCAACCTTCTAACTTCTTCACCTCTGAATTTAGGATTACAGGTGATACTCAAAAAATTAGAATATCGTGCAAAAGTTCATTTATTTCAGTAATGCAACGTAAAAGGGGAAACTAATATATGAGATAGACAAATTACATGCAAAGCTAGATAGTTCAAGCCGTGATTTGTCATAAGTGCGATGATTATGGCTTACAGCTCATGAAAACCCCAAATCCACAATCTCAGTAAATTAGAATATTGTGAAAAGGTGCAATATTCTAGGCTCGCAGTGTCCCACTCTAATCAGCTAAGTAAGCCATGACATGTGCAAAGGGTCTCTGAGCCTTTAAATGGTCTCTCAGTCTGGTTCAGTAGGAATCACAATCATGGGGAAGACTGTTGACCTGACAGTTGTGCAGAAAACCATCATTGACACTCTCCATAAGGAGGGAAAGCCTCAAAAGGTAATTGTGAAGGAAGTTGGATGTTCCCAAAGTGCTGTATCAAAGCACATTAATAGAAAGTTATGTGGAAGGGAAAAGTGTGGAAGACAAAGGTGCACAAGCAGCAGGGATGTCTGCAGCCTGGAGAGGATTGTCAGGAAAAGGCCATTCAAAAGTGTCGGGGACTTTCACAAGGAGTGGACTGAAGCTGGAGTCAGTGCATCAAGAGCCACCACACACAGACGGATCCTGGACATGGGCTTCAGATGTTGTATTCCTCTTGTCAAGCCGCTCCTGAACAACAAACAATGTCAGAAGCATCTTACCTGGGCTAAAGAAAAACAGACCTGGTCTCTTGCTCAGTGGTCCAAAGTCCTCTTTTCTGATGAGAGCAACTTTTGCATGTCATTTGGAAAGTAAGGATCCAGAGTATGGAGGAAGAATGGAGAGGCACACACTGCAAGATGCTTGAAGTCCAGTGTGAAGTTTCCACAGTCTGTGTTGATTTGGGGAGCCATGTCATTTGCTGGTGTTGGTCCACTGTGTTTCATTAAGTCCAGGGTCAATGCAGCCGTCTACCAGGAGATTTTGGAGCACTTCATGCTTCCTTCCACAGATGAGCTTTATGGGGATGCTGACTTCATTTTCCAGAAGGACTTGGCACCTGCTCACACTGCCAAAAGCACCAAAGCCTTGTTCAATGACCATGGGATTACTGTGCTTGATTGGCCAGCAAACTTGCCTGACCTGAACCCTTTAGAGAACCTATGGAGCATTGCTAAGAGAAAGATGAGAGACATGAGACAGAACAATGCAGAAGAGCTGAAGGCCGCTATTGAAGCATTCTGGTCTTCCATAACACCTCAGCAGTTCCACAGGCTGATAGCTTCCATGCCACGCTGCATTGAGGCAGTAATTGCTGCAAAAGGGGCCCAAACAAAGTACTGAGTCCATATGCATGCTTAAACTTTTCAGAGGTCCGATATTGTTCTATGTACACTCCTTGTTTTATTGATTGCATGAAATATTCTAATTTACTGAGATTGTGGATTTGGGGTTTTCATGAGCTGTAAGCCATAATCATCGCACTTATGACAAATCACGTCTTGAACTATCTTGCTTTGCATGTAATGCATCTATCTCATATATTAGTTTCCCCTTTTATGTTGCATTACTAAAATAAATTAACTTTTGCACGATATTCTAATTTTTCGAGTATCACCTGTATATGAGGAGACTAAGTGCACTCGATCCAATGCTAGATATAAAAAGGGAACAGAACAAACTATCATTGCATGTGTCCTTCCATCTGAGCCAATATTTAGCCAAACTATTACACACCAATGAGTTATACAACTCTTGGTGCAGCTTACATTGATCAGCTAAAAACTACTCTTACTTCTCCTCAGTGCATATGACATACTCCCACATAGATGTTTGTTTGCTGGACAAGTTGAGTCTGCCTGATGTCATAGACATAACTATGGGCCCAAGGACATGGTCCAACCATGCCCCTATTCTTCTTACTTTCCATTCCTAGTATCCCACATGCAGTAGAGGTAAATGGAGACTCAACAAGTCCCTTTTGAAGACCAAAAACAATCTCAACAAAATGAGCTCAGATATCAAACACTACTTTAATTATTTTTTATTTTATTATTTTTATTTTATTTTTCTGCCGTTTTTATTAAAAGAAGATGTGTTTTCATCCATCTTCAGAAACTAATATCATCATTTTTTTTTCAGAATTTCTTTTTGTTATTTAGGCTGACCTCTTTAGGAGTTCTTTTATTATTGTAATACTTAAAACTTTGACCTGTATTTGTACTTTTAAAATCCTTAGTCCTTATCTGCAGTCCTATCTATTTAAATATTGTGAGACAAACATTTACAGAGTGCGACTAAAGTAAACTAATTATCGTCATTCTGTATTGGAACTTTAATGGTATCATCTTAATTATAATGCGTAATATAATCAGTTTACCACAGCATTCATACCAAACATTTGAATCAGACATACATGTGAAACTTATAGACAAGACATAACGTTGGATATGAGCATATATTTGATATTCTTAATAAGCATATTTAAATATGACGGAAGGGGAGAGTTTCAGGAGCTAAGTATATGATAAAATTATTTCAATGCTCAGGAGTGCTGTCTGTCCGTTTTGGATTCTGTTTCAGTTTTGCCCAACTTCAAATATAAAATCTCTTTATGTAAGGATATTAATCCTACTAATTTGATCATAAAATATCGATGCTCTTTGAAGGGTACATTGAATTCAAGTTCATCCAAACGTCTCTATATGAAGGGATCTTATCTGTCATTCTATAGAACCCTTTCTCCATTCTCAATTATTTCTGACCATTTAGTCAAAGAAGACAATTTCCAATTTCTGACTATTGTAAGTTTAGTTGCCATAAATATATGTGTTAATAATGCTCTGTCTTCATAACTACACCTAGAGAAATCTAAGTGAAAGAGAAATGTTTGAGGAAATAGATCTTCCTGTATTCCAAGCGCTTTAAAATTGTTAACATTTCTTAATATCTGTTAAACCATTACTTCCGCACCTCATATGATATAATGTTCCCACCACTCCTAAGCATCTCCAGCACGTATCTGAGTAGTTATGTTTAAATTTCCTAATTCTGTACTGAGTGAGATACCGCCTATGAGTAATTTTGAAGAAGGTGTCATGTAGACTCAGGCTATGGGTAATTTTCTTAACTTGTAAGGAGTCCCCCCATTCATTAAGTGGGAAAACTTTATTAAGGTCTCTTTCCCATGTATTTATTGATTGGGGTTTATCTATGTCTATAGAGCATTTTAACACTGGAGAGGTTTTAAAAATAAGTTTATTTGAGTGTTGTTTATTGATAAAATTCTCAAAGTTAGGATACTTTTTAATCTGCAGATGTTTAATCAGGTGTTGAATTCTTATATAGTTATAAAATTTGATTTCTATCAATCCAAATTGGGCTTTTAACTCGGCAAAGGATTTACATTTCGCCAATGGGGCAATTTGAGATAGGTTATGAATTCCACAACTTTTCCACTTTGATAAATCAGTATATTTTTTATGTAGAATTGTATTACTTCGATAGGTGTAGAGAGAAGAAGTGTATTGGAGAGCCCCAATTTCTTCTTGAAATTCTTTAAGGCTAAAACGATATTGTTCACGATATGACCTTTATTTGGGGGAAACAAACACCTAGAATCTCTAATACTTTAACTAAAAAAGCTGATAAATGCAGAATAAATCTCCCAGACGTAATAGAAATACACAATATCCCTATGTTTACCCACTGTTTAAAGTGAGATTATCAGATTTCTATTAATCTGAGTTGGAAATCAAAAGAAGAATTTTCTGGTTATTAAATATTATTACTTAATCTAATATTGATTGACTCTAATTATTATAAATTTTTCAAACACTACTTTAATTCTAACTCTACGCTGACACCGCTGTATCCACCCAATGGATGGTTTATAAGTCGTCATTAGAGGCTCATTGATCCAGCTAGGCTCCGCTACTTAACGGAAAATCTACAACACACGTTCAAAACTCTTACAGGAATCAATAGATAGCAAATTGATACACGCAACAAACTTAACCCATCCAAATCCATTTCTAAAAAAACTAGACTCCATTAAATGAGAATTACACTCTCTTTATGACACTAAGAGACATATGAGATCTTTAAAACAACTCTATTACACATCTGAGAACAAGGCAGACAAACTACCGATCAACAAGCTCAAATTAAAATACATCCCCCAAAAATTCCTCACATTATGTCCAACAAAGGTGACAAATTATACAATCCTATGGGCATAGTAGAGGAATTAGTGTTGCACTATAAAAAAAAACCATACACATTAGATATAGACCACACAACTCATATTCCCCAAAGAGCGGCAATTGAAGCTTTTTTTAGAAGCTTTCATCACATCACATCAAAGTATCTCATTTCAAGCCCTGTTTGCTAATGAGAGGTGCACAATACCAAACAATAAAGCACCAGGCCTACATGGCCTTTCAAATTTCTACTACAGAAAATTTGCATCACATCTAGTCCCACACCTCAAAACTCTTTTTAACCACAAGGGACACTATAGTCACCAAAACAACTACAGCTTATTGAATTTGTTCTGGTGAGTAGAATCATTCCCTTCAGGCTTTTTGCAGTAAACGGTCTTTTCAGAGAAAATGCAGTGTTCACATTACATCCTAATGATATGTTCACTGGCCACTCCTCAGCTGGCTACAAGATGTGCTTCCTGGGGCAGTGCTACAGATTGAGCAGCACAGCCATTCAGTGTCTCCATCCTCTGCATGCAGACACTGAACGTTGCTCACATAGATGCATTGATTCAATTAATCTCTATGAGGAGATGATGATTGGCCAGGGCTGTGTTTGACTTGTGCTGGCTCTACCCTTGATCTGCCTCCTTGACAGTCTCAGCCAATCTAATGGGGAAGCATTGTGTTTGGCTCAGACATCCACTTCTGCTGATGTCAGCAGACAACAGGTAGGTCAGAGGCGGACAGGGCAGAGTCAGCAGCTTCAGACTTGAATACAAGTAAGATGTTACTATATTTATGGAGGCAAGCTGGGCCAAGAGGGCTAGATGGTGGTTTAAAAACATTAGGGTCAGGAATTCATGTTTGTGTTCCTGACCCTATAGTGTTCCTTTAAGCAAACATGCCAGGTACCGCGAGAAATGCTTGAGGCACGCGTTGTCACATTACCTAAGCCCAACAAACCACCAACAGTCTTCTCAGATTTATGACCCATCTTTCTGTTAAACGCAGACATGAAATTATATGCTAAATTGCTGGCAATAAGAATCAATATCATCTCAGCAGAACAAGCTTGTACCTAGCAGACAACACCAGATAGGTTATTGATATCATTGACTGGGCAAACAAAAGCTCACAACAGGAAAATAATATTATTTAATAGATAGGGAAAACAAAATATTAACAACAAATTTGATTATTCTGAATGAATTCAAAATTATATTTAGGGCTTAAGTGATTTAATATTGGTAGTCCCAAGCGGTTGGGTTCATTGTCTGATTTCAAGTGATGTTCCTGATGTGAATGAGTGAAAGAAGGAGAGCCTGACTGAAGAATGATATGATTAAACTTTAACAAAGGGGAAATAAAGGGAAAGGGAGGGTTTTTTGTTTGTTTTGTTTTATTTTGTTGTTCTTTCTCTCTTAGAAAGAATAAGCTCTCCAAAATGTTCCTCTACTATTGATGCCATTTGTATATGGCAATTATCTTTTCGTGGCTTGTTTTGGGAAGATACCCATAGAGACATTTGTACCCTAAATAATGGGGTCTTCTATGTTCTTAATGTATTTTTGTTTTGTTTTTTGTAATGTGACGACAAGTTTGGCGATCGGACTCGGAACAGGGGGAATTCGGGAACAGGAGAATAACAATCTGGGAATATGGTTAGAAATGCAACAATTAATGCCCAGTTTAAGAGAGCTGTGTTTTTGGAGTATTTATTGAAATAGAAAATTGATGTATGCTGAATGCAGGAAACTCACTGGAGAAAGGGAGATAAGATTGATTTAAAATCTAAAGTTTATCCGGTGGTTATGTCTGCATCTCTTGAACATAAAAAAAAAACAGGGTGTGGCTATACTGATATCTAAGAATTTGAATTTTAATAACATCTATATTGAATAAGATAATGAGGGGAGATATATTATTGTTATATGTGAGATCAATAATATAACTTATACATTAGTCAACCTTTATGCTCCAAACCAGTCATCGATACCATTTATAAGTAATGTTCTACAGAGAAAATAAAAGATTAAGCAAGTAATTCTGTTGATTTTAGGAGACTTCAATTGTATATTTGATACATTATTGGATAAAAAAACTATAACTGTCCAGATACGAGATTAAGGAATAATAAGAAGCTCCCAGAAATTCAGACAATTTATTCAAAATTACTCTTTACTAGATATTTGGCGAATATTTCATCCTTTAGATTTTACTTGTTTTTCTTAATCTTATTTTGCATATTCCCACATTGATTTTATCTTGGGTGACTTCAAACTAGCTCATCAAACAAAAATGATTACAATAAATGAGATTAAATGATCAGACCACAACGCGGTTATTATAGAGATTACGTAAAAAAGGACCAAAATAATACAAAAAATGGAGTACATGGTTATAACGGAATCTAAGAGCATCTTTGTAAATACCAATAAAAGTTTAAAAATATACTTAATATAATGACAAATATAGATGATACAGTCTGATGTAATTTAAATAAGGAAAAACAATAAACGTGTAATTCACATAAAAAATAGAAATTAAAATAAAATAAAAAATAAAATAAAATCTCAGAATAGATATATACCAGAGGGAATCTACAACAATACCTAAATCATATATGTAATATATAATAAGTACATTGAAAAAACAAACATAATAATATAAAAGAAAAAAGAAAATAACAATGATTATAAAACAGAAGGTAAAATTGAATACAGAGCTAGAGGCTCTTTTATCTTTGTTATACAAATTACCTGTCCACCATTTTTTTGGATCCCTATCTTATCCAGGCAGACGCCATTTTCTTGGTGGTCATGTGACTATGATGTAACAAAACCATTATTTTCAAAATCCTAACCCTATTTAAGCAGCTCAGGTCCCATTCACTCTGTAAAACACTTTTGAAAAGCCTATCAAAGGAGAAAAGCATTAAGTGTATTGTTTATAACTTTTTAATCACTATTTTATTATATATTGTATTACTTTTGTTATTTTTTTATATTAAAATACTTTTTTAATTGGACCTAACTTTGCTGCTGTTGGATTGTTTGGAGCTATATCCCTGGTGGGAATCATGCCACCCACTGATTGAGCAAACAGGAACTTGCTCTTTAGCATGTGAGTAGGCTTAACTTATTTATTTCAGCTTACACTCCTTTTTATGGTGTACACTATTGTGGTTCTGTTTGTTTATCTCCAAATATAAACAGACGGAAGAATTTATATTTACACCTGTATCCTTGAGTGGGGATCATACCACTTCAAGTGCTATCAGAGAAGCCAGGTTTTATTGCTCCATTACATGTGAGTGTACATTTTATAGTTTTTACTTACTCTTGCTTCATAGCTCTACATATTTCATCATATGCGATTTTTATTTGTTTATTTTTTATGAGGATACCCCCTACCACACCTATAATTCGAAGAATTAGCTCTGCACTTGATCCATAGGCAGGGATTATTCCGCCCAGGCGCATACACTAGAGCTGTATTGAAGCTCCAGGAAAGTGTGAGTGCACATCTTTCATCTTACCTATCACCACTGCAGTTTTAAAATACTACACTATTATTTCTTCTCTGGTTCTCTCCACATATACATTGTCAAGGATAACTGATGTGCTGCACCTACCCCCCTTTTTTATCCAGTGTAGGTAATAATAATTCCCAAAAATGTAAACTATATGGCGATGATGTATTAATTACCATCCAGAACAAAATCCATTGACTATATTATGGATACTATACAAAATTACAGACAATATTCTTGTTATAAAATTAATACTGAAAATCCATGGCATTATACAGTGGGACCTCGGTTTACAAACGTCTCGGTTAACATAATTTTCGGTTTACAAATGAAAATTCATTGAAAATAATGCCTCGGTTTACTCAATACAAAGCAAGTTTCCCCAGGATTCATTGCACCTGGGAGGTTTATAGCACTGCCTCCTGCATGCTGGAGCCTGTGGGTAGCATGTGGCGTTGAGTGTGGAGGTGTTGGAGTGGCTTTTGCATCGAGTTTTGGAGCCATTCTGGAAATTGTTTGCAGTTGTTTTGGGACTTTTTGGTGCTTTTCTCAAGCTGTGGAAAGGTTGGGAGCTGAGCTTCGTCGTTTGCATGCCTTTTATTGTGTGTTCTGCATTGTGAGTTGGTTTTCATGCCAGCTCATTTTGACTTTTTTCTGACCTCCAGAACGGATTAATTGGTTTTCAATGCATTCCTATAGGAAACTGCGTTTCGGTTTACACGTTTTTTGCAATAAAAACGTCCCAGAGAACGCATTAAATTCATAAACCGAGGTCCCACTGTATTTAAATACATCTAAAACCGATATAAATATCATAGAACAGAAATACGTATTCAAACAAGTTAAAAAACATTTTACTTACATGGGTATTAAAAAAAAAAAGTAATGTATAGAACTTAACCTTCTACCTTTAATTAAAGAATCCAATATTAACTTTAAAAAAATGGAAAAACTTGGAAATTTCATGGCTAGGGAAGTTAAATATGTTAAAAGCATACATTGTCCAGAAATTTTCATATATCATGAGAATGATACCATTGAGAATACCAGAGAGTTAGCTTGAATTAATACAATCATCATTCAATAAATTTATATGGTCAGGTTAAAAAAACTAGAATACATCGTGAAACAATGTCAAGGAAAAAAGACAAAGGAGGCCTATATATTCCAATTATCCAGGATATTGCACAAGCCAATTTACTGGCACATATACTAATTGTAAATAAGAAAGACTCTAAGAATGAAAAGTGGTATATCAGTGAACAGAATTTGACCATGGGTAATAAAGATTATAAGTCCCTTCTATGGTCAATAGATAAAGAAGATATACATGTCAAACCTCAAATTCACCAATAGTCCCCAAAAAAATTCCAACTTGGTTTCTTTAAAAAAAAAAAAAAAAAAAAAGAAGCAGATTATACAAGCAGATTATACCCACCTAGTCAATGAATGTCAAAAACTAATTTATAAAACACAAGTAAAGCCAACTCCTTTGGCAATTGCAAAATGGAATCATGATTTGAATACAAACATAAGTATGAAAGAATGGAACAATTGTCTTACGATTTTGTACAAATCTTACCATTTAAAAAAAATTACCCTACAGCCTGCTCTGCATGTTAGAGATGCCCTGAATGTATAGCAGATTTTAAACACATATGGTGGGATTGCTTGGTAATCCAATATCTTTGGGAAGTAACAATTCAATATTTGTCAACCTTATTAAAAAAGAAGCTAAAACTGACTCTGAACATGGCTTTGTTACATATGGATATGAAGGCAATTCATACAAGTCTTGGTCCAGCTGCCCTCCATATATTATTGGCTGTCAAAATATCAATAGCCAGGAACTGGAAGTCTCCTTTGGTGGACAGGTGGTCCAAGATTCATTCACAAACTATTATACAATGCAAGATGGAGCGAGCTATTACCAGACGATCCCCTTTGCTGTTCCATTAATACAGTTACTGGGACAGATGGATTAAAAGATTAACAGCATAATAGTTCTTTATATCTCTACAAGTCCCTGGCTATAAAATAATAATTATTAATATACAATATTCCTTTGTTGCACCTAATCAGGCGGACGCCCCCCGCCCCAAATCCCCATATAGCCACAACTTGATTTTGTCTTTGTTTTTTGTTTTTTTGCTTTTTATTCTTGTTTTCGTAGTCCGAATCTGTTTGTCTACACATGTAATGATTAATTCAAACTGTAATTAAATTAAATTAATGAAAAAGAAAAGAAAAGGTTTGAATAACAAATGATGATTTGGTATTGGATTTTGCTGACACTGAAGTTTAAGGGTAAATACACAATAATTAATACCAATTTCTGATGTGTAAAAAATAAAAAAATAAAATAAATAGCTCACAACAGGGGGTAGTCGTGGCTCTAGACATGGAAACATTGCTTGATCGCCTAAATTGGATATACATGGAAACCACAGTATCTAAACTGTGATTTTCAAAGAAATTCCTTAAAAGCATAATGGCCCTATACATGTCCCAAGTGTCAGGATTACAAGTTGATCCAGCACTCAGTACTGTGTCACACCTAGGACTAAGGATAATGTATAACCGGACCTTAGAATGGCCGGACTTGACGTCTCCAAGAATAGTCAAAATACTAGCAGATGGTCAGGGACACAGAATCAGACACAAAGATGAGGGAAAGCCAAAAGTCAAGGATACCAGATATCAGGGAAGTCAAAATAAAGCCAAAGTCAAATACTAGAAAATCAAGATCAGGAACGCACTCTCGGATAACCATAGGCATGAAACCACGACAGGGCAATGAGCAAGAGGAGAGCTGGGTTTAAATACCCCTTCTGTGGATCCAATTGGCTGTAACCAGCCTTTAACCCCAAAGGCAACTACCAGGTTTACATGTGCTTGATTGCAGCTTGGCACAACGTTTCCTGTCAGGACAGTAATGTTGCTCAGCACAACTTTTCCTGTCAGGACAGTAAATGCCATTAACCACATTTTTATGTGTGGATGAATACGTGACACCAATTAGCTAAAGTCTTTAATACCGGATTCTTCTCCTCAGCCATCACAATATCGAATGGCACCTGTCAGAGCTGCCCACTATCCTCTTTGCTTTTCAATTTGTTTTTAGAACCCTTGATCCATCACATTAAACAAAACTCACATATTAGGGGTCTTTCCACACCCAATGGGGAACAAAACTAGCATTATTTACATATGATGTTCTTCTTTTTCTAATGAAACACGAAACTTCCATACTTCACTTATTAAACACTCTGAATGACTATGGTAATCTTTCATTTTATAGGAACAATACCACTAAAACCCAAGAACTTGCAATAAATATCCCCCATGCAACAAAGCAAATTATAGAAGTAAACTACAACTTTGACTAACATAAACAATCTTTAAACTACCTAGGGATAAAATTGGCCAAAACCAGAGACCACCTTATTAAAGACAACTATATAGCTCTCAAACATAAATTGGAATTGCATTTGGCTCAGTGGAAGAACCTAGAGGTGTTGTGACTGGGGTGAATCAGTTCTATTAAGATGATGATTCTCCCACTTATTCAATACCTATTCAGAACAGTCCTGATAGCAGTACCAGATGCTATACTGAAACATTTCCACATAATTATAAATGCTCATGTCTGGAAAAGAAAATCACCCAGAGTTGCTCAACATCTGATGCAAAAGGTGAGTTGGGCATTCCGAAGGTACGAACCTACTATAGGGCCTCTATCCTGTCACAGAGTGGGAACACCTTACTGGGATTTGCCAAACCGATTTGGCTATCACTAGTGAAAATGCTTGCACTCAACCTCAAGCGTTAATTAACTTATTATGGACAAACTCTCCTCTCACGTCCCACAATACTCTACTATGTACCAAAATCCTGACAAAGGCCTGGAAACTAAGGAGCAATACACTCATAGCTCCAAAATCCTTATTCATTTCCACCCCAATCCAGGCATTGAAAGTATTCTCAAGACCTTATATTGGAACCTTAGTTAAAATCAGGAATTTTCAATATATCCCTCCTATATAGCTACAAGGGACTCAAACATTTCCCAGCACTGCAAGAAGAATGTGCCCTTCCCCGAGAAAAATACTCCTTCTTATATTTTAAAGTGCTCTGCATCTACATCAGCTCATGACAGAACCTGTCCTTCCTACTTTCCATCCATATACATAAGGCCATTAATTGGAAACTCTTGAACGTTTACTTCTTGTTTCTTGACATGTCCTCCCAACTGTTCATTCTCCTCTAGTCCTCTTCTCCCTTCTTCCCTATCACTCGACTTTTTAATGTCAACATCATGCAACTGTCACAGCAATACAATTGTGTTCCATACTGTCATGATCTTGTGCAGGTCAGATAGGAGACTTTGGCCAGGGTTTTTATTTGAGACTGTATTTGTGTTTTTAGACATATTATGCAACTTGAGGGAAAACAGACTTTAGGCAATATGCCAAAAACAGGATAGTTGCCACAGAACAGGTCACGTGCAAATAAAGAAAGTCTCTGATCTGCAGGTAGGGTTGATACAAAGGCAAGCTGGTTTCAAAGGCAGGCTGGTTATAGAGGCAGGCTGGTTACAGAGGCAGGTTTGTAATACAGGAAGACTGGTAACAGAGGCAGATGTCAAAATCATACGTAAGAATGGAGCAGGTTTGAAGGTAAGTCTGGAGCAGGTTGATATGGAGCAGGGTTGAAGGTAAGTCTGGAGCAGGTTGGTATGGAGCAGGAATGAGGGTAAGTCTAGAGCAGGTTCACATGAGCCAAGAACTGAAGTCTTTCAGGCAAATCACCAACTTCAATGTAAAGGCCTTGTTGTGAGCAGGGTTTAGCCTTATGAAGCCTCTTTGTTAATCCAGGCAGGTGAGGATGATAAAGTGACTGAGGAGATTAGTGGCTAGGGAGACCAATAGAGGCAAGAAACAAGTATTACATTAAATAATAACAGAAGAAAATGAAACATGTTCCTGGTTGTCAGGATAGGATCCTGACACATACACTGCAGCAGCAGACCTGAACAAACTTGGTTATGATACAAATGAGTACCTACAATGTCTATAAGCATGCAAAGTCTGATTCCAGATTAACTTGCACATCCACTTATGTATATCGCTTGCACCGTTCAAGTCTTCTCAATGTTCTGAATTACTGGATACGTAGCTGCTCTGTTAAATTATGACACATTACCATTGTACACAGTGTGACATTTGTAACCGTTTTCTCTTTCTATGCTGAAACGTAATAAAATCTATGCACAAAAAAAAAAAAAAGAAAATGTAAAAGGGAAGTCAAGTTGATTTCCAAGAGAACAGTGCAAGGAACTTTCAAAAAAGAAGCCAGAATTACATTTTAAGGGGAGAGAAAATAATAACAATACAAATCAACAGATTAAATGTAGCAATTTTAAAAAAGCAAAAAAACTAATCCATGTAAGGCATTACTATCAAGGGACAATTCAGATTTTATCATAAACCTACCCCTGCAAATAATCAAAAAAGAAGGGTGGGAGAAGGGTGGTAATTAGTATATAAAAGGCAGTGATATATATCATATAACTGAATGAGAAATAGCCCAACTAGTTCTCAGACACCTAAACTGAAAAACTGGTACTCCTCATATAGATTTACAATACTAAATAGTG
Source organism: Pelobates cultripes (assembly GCA_933207985.1). Lineage (NCBI taxonomy): Eukaryota > Metazoa > Chordata > Amphibia > Anura > Pelobatidae > Pelobates > Pelobates cultripes. The sequence continues at coordinate 285,668,926 of OW240913.1, forward strand.
ATGAATCCACAAAAAAACATGATAATGATTTTTAGGACATTAGCTACTGAGATATGGGCCCTCATACTAAAATTAGGGAGTCATCTAACAAGAACTTTATAAGGGGATGTAGAGGTGGAAGGAGAATACAGTAGTGGAAAAAGACAAAAATTGTGAAAATGGTGTACAATATAGACAATATATCAAGGGATATGACCAAGCAAAATAATACTTAAAATGGCAGCTAAACTAATACAGTCCTAATGTATGATTTATTTTTAATATGAATCCCTAAATTTCAATAAAACTACTCATCTGTGCAAGAAGCTTTGGAGTGTAGATAGGTCTGGAATAAAAAAAACAACATTTGATTGGACAATACCCAAAGCTAATAAGGAAAATTAATTGAAATTGTCCTGTGTGTATGTTTTTAAAAATGGATAAAGAAGCCGTACTTTTGGAACATTTTTTATTCAAGCTTTTTTTTTTATATGTGCTACCATTCAGTCATGTAACAAAATAATAGGTTACTGCTCTATATTTAAAGAATTTGGCATCACAGCAGTACAAACTGTATTGTTTATCGACCTAAAAACTTGATCTAAATTAACAAAATTCCTGATCTGCTTAATTTTCATTACCTAATATTTTAGAATGATAAGAACATGTATTATCTTGGCAGAAATGAAGTAAGTAGAAAATGTCTCAAATTAAGTACTATGCTTTGCAATGCAAAATAAAACCAATATAAGTAAATACATAGAACTGAGAGAATGAGATAATAAAAGCATTACTCTATGATATTAGTAATCCAGCTACAGCTAATTATCCTGTGTACACCTCTGTGTATTAACCTTTCTATGAAATTGAACGATGAAACTCAAGATGGCTAAATTGAACGAGAAATTCTAGTTTAACTGTGGTCAATTGAAACAGAAATACAAGATACACTAGATAGTCATGTCTGGGGTCAGGATTATATGTAATTACATAATGTCCCTCATTTTTTAAAAAGAGATTATATTTTGATACTTGATTCCAATTTAATAACTTTAATATAATAAGTTTAGAATCTTACTGTACACATCAGTACAGTATACACTGGAAATGAATGGTTCCTTGAAACATGTTACACTGCAGGAACTCCCTAATGCAATAGGCAATATTACAGTAAGAGAGAAATAAAAAAGAAAGAAAGAAAAGAGAAGTAGAAGGGAATGGGAAGGGAATTGGGTAAGAACTACCTGCTGCGGTGTGGGAACAAAGTCTCTTGCACCATTATAATATTTTTTCTGAATTGCATAGTTTAGTCTCTATTTTGTTTTAATGTATGAATAATGTTTAGCAAAATATTTTCAAATATTTAGAAATATTCTATATTCAGAATCATTAAATCAGCCTTAATAACATTCTCTTTATAATCTATGATGGACAGTTTATTCATTTCTTTAAAAAAAAAAAAAAAAAAACCTGCTTCATGGCAGACAACTTGGATATGTGTTACTTTATTCTAGTCAAGGCACTAGTTAATTATTTGCTGAAGACAAATGTTACTGGTCCCAAAATGTTCCCTTTATAGATTCCTTCTGCTTATTCAACATTAAATATAGGGTAGGAAGGCTCAGATAATACCTGATCTCACTGATATGGGATTACATACACTCTGCTACAGTTTTTGGGTAGCTTTTTTTTTTTTTTTTTTTTAATGTCTTAATTTCAAAGATGGATTTGAAGTTTTATAAATGCAATACGTCCTAAAGATTTATAAAAAAATGTGTTGTGTAAAATCACCTATCAAACTTCCGTGTGTGCATTTAATGGGACACCGTAAGCACCCAGACCACTTCAGCTAATTGAAGTGGTGTGGGTGCTGTGTCCCTTTTGCACCTAGTGCTGCAATGTTGAACATTGCAGTTCCAGAGAACTGCAATGTTTACATTGTAGCTCTAAATCTGCCCTCAGTGGCTGTCTACAAGACAGCCACTGGAGGCGCTTCCGGAATCATAACAGTCTTTTGGTCTCTTATCTGACGCTGGACATCCTCACGCTCTGCATGAGGACCTCCAGCGTGAGATTTTTCCCATAGGTCTAATGTACGCGCAATAGGCCGCGCTCATCGCAGGATGGAGGAGGCGGCGGAGCTTCGACCCAGCACCAAGGGATATGTGCTGGGATAAAGTAAGTATAAAAAGGTGTTTTAACCCTTTATTTACCGGGTAGGAGGGGACGCAAGGGAGAGGGGAGGCAGAGGGATCGGTAGTGCCAGGTATACAGCTTTGAATTCCTGGCATTACAGTATCCCTTTAAATGTAAGTGAAACTGTCTTTTTCTAGATAACTATAAACAATGATATACACACACATATATATATATACTTAGCTTTTATTAAATTTTTACAAATTATAAATTATTACAAAATAATAAATATTGACGTATGAGATCGCATCAGGTCATATTTATTCCTTTTTTTTTTTTTTAAAACAATCTTAACTTGTCATGTAAATCAAAATAACATGCAAGCAGACAATGCCACATTGGCAGAGGTAAGCACATGCAATTTTACATAATTGGCCATTGTCTTGGCATGCATACCACTTACACACTTTTTTTGGGAAGAGAAAAATCAGAACATAGTCGTGGAAATGGTGAAAGACCAGAGGTCTAAAATGCTATATGTTAGAGTTGAGGTTGTATGCAAAGTGTAAATTCCTTACAGATTGCAGAAATGTATGTGGCATAATTTCAACATTCCGAATTTTGTGGAAAAAAAGAGAAACAAGTGCATAGGTTTAACATAACAGCTTTAAACATGAGAAACATTTCAGGTGATAAAACCCAGTTTGTTAGTGTTGCATTGCTGTGGGCTGTGCTTCTTACTGTCAGAGTTCCCTAGAGAGGGTATGTTATGTCTGGTTGAATTTGTTGTTGATAATGGTGTCATTGGGGTCGTAATCAGGTTTTTTTGTCTCCCAAAACCTCAGGAGGAGGTTGGGTTAGGCATGTTCTGTCTAGTTAGTTATGGTGGTTGACTTATTGATTTAGTGCTTATGGGTCTATAGCGTGTCAGGGCAAAGTGGTTATTCGCATGCGTGTGCGACTTGAGCCGTTCTGTCAGGCTATACGCATCTCTGTCCGATCGCCGTCGATTGTGACTAGTTTAGTGTACATCTGAAAGTTTACTGAGTGGTGCATGATGTCCCTCTTTGAGCCAGTTGCTCCACTTCACTCCCTGATATAGCAGAGCAAGTTACCCTACTCTAGGTGGGGTATTGTAGACAATGGTAGAGAGGGGGGGGAAGGAACGTTGATGAGCGTGGGAAGGTAGAGAAAAAAAAAGGTAAAAAGAAGTGGGGTGGAGAAGTCTCTCCCATCCTCTGCAGACCCTGCCCCTGCCACCGGTCCACCATCGCGCCTCAGCTCAGGGCCTCTCCCCCTGGGTCCCTACTTAGGTCTCTCGTAACCTCCTGTAAGGTCAGCTCAATGTTCGTTGACATTGGTTCATTAGCCAAGAGCGATCTCATATCAGTTGTGTGTCTTAAGCCTTGGTTGTGTTGCGCTTTGAGATGAACATGGGGTCCATTTCTGTAGGTTCTGTTCTGTGGTGCCCTGGAGGGCCGCAGTTAGAGTGCCTCCACTTTCTCCATCCATTGCTGGATCATGGGTGGGTCCACTGAGCGTCACTTTAGTGGAATGAGGGACTTGACTACATTCAGGATGTGCCTGGACACAGACCTCTTGTACATGGGTAATGGTAATGTTGAATGATGGAGGAGGACCACAAGAAGCTGGGACGGGATGGTGGCCTCCATTGAGTCATAGTCTAGTGCTTGGTTCCGGTAGAGGGAGGAGATCCAAGAGAGCATGTGAGGTCCGAAGCCCATGATTTTCATCATTGCTAGCATATAGTGCCAGTCCACCTGGTCGAACGCCTTCTCAGCGTCGGCAGAGAGGAGAAGGCGTCCCAACCTGATTGCCAGGCTGCGTGAATCATGTTTAGCACGCTTATTGTGTTGTCCTTCACCTCTCTACCCTGGATGAATCCAACCTGATCTGGGTGGACCAGCTCTGGTAACACTCTTCCTACACGCAGTGCATGATCTTCGAGAACAGCTTCAGGTCCGTGTTGAGGAGAGATATGGACCTGTAGCTAGCACATTGGGCAGGATCCTTGCCATCTTTTGGTATGACAGTGATGGTGGCCCTCAGGGGAGGGCTGGCAGCCTTAGGCCTGGGGGGCAAAACCAGTCAAGAGGCCCATTGCACCACCAAATCAGTGCAATGGTGCCCACCTTTTCCTGGATTTATAACGGATATTGATGTTATGCTAATCAGTAGCTCTTTGCCATACCCACTCCTTCACGGCTCTGACTTTCAATGTTGTCAGAGCCCAGGCTGAGAATCTCTGAGCCTGTGCTCTGACTCACTAACTGAGCGTCGGAACCACGAGGGAGATGCTATAATCTGACTGCACCTACTGCTGGTGCGCACCAGTGGACCACCAGCGAATCGTTTAAATTGAATAGGCTGGTGTCCCCAACTTGTGAGCTGTGTTGTCCGCCGGGCGCCTCTGTTGTGATGGCACCCTGCGTGACCGCACAGTGTGCACACCCCAATGGCTGGCCCTGCTGACACACACTGATGTTACTACTTAGAAATCCCTCAATATTAATACAGACAGCAGAGTAAACACCAATAAACTGTGGAAACAGATCTGATCCCACCCAAATTTATAAAGATTTGCTTACTGGATTTGTTGTAAGATTAAATCATGCCTCCTCCCCTCTCTCTCCCATGCGCTGCTCTGTAAGCTGGGAGGAAGTGAAGAGTAATCACAATCTCAGCACAGTGGCACCTGTGGCTGCATGGGGAACAGCTGTATTTGCCGCCCCCCATGTGACATCACAATGCCCCACCTATATGAGCTGCCATACGAACTAACGCCAATGCTGCCCACAGTGTGTGTTTACATTAAAAAGCCTGCAGGGACCGGCTATAGATACCAGAATCACTTCATTAAGCTCCAATCGTTCTGGGGACTATAGTGTCCCTTTAATGTAATGAAAATTATAGATTAGTGTCACTAATAATATACTAGATTGCCTACTTACAACCAAATGAGGATGATGATGGGCTGCAGTTTGGCTCCACTGGTCTGGTGTAGAACAGGATCTCTGGAGGCTGTTTGCAACTGTGGTCACAAAATTCAATGTTCTGGGAGAATTGGAAGCAGTTCCATTTTTGGGAGGGCCCCTTACACAGCTCAAGGTCTGGGCCCCAGGGCCTGACGGTGAGTATGCCCACAAGGCCCACTCATAAGTCCACTTATATGTTCCACCCACCCATGAGTTCGCTCACAGGGAGTGGAGTGTGTAGGGGATGTGTTATGTATTATTGTAGAGCAGGGGTTCTCAACGTTAGTCCTCAGGACCC
>OW240913.1:285674434-285691072 GCA_933207985.1 Pelobates cultripes
GGGAGGAGAGGAGCAGCCGCAGCCGCCTGAGGCTCTTCACAGAGCGCTCAGGCGGCTGCAGCATTTAAAGGGCCGGCCCTGCAGCGGCCGCTCCCAACAGATTTTAGGGCGGCCTGGGGGGCAATTGCCTCCCTGCCCCCCGGCCCAGCCCGCCCCTGACCCATACACACACTGCCCCCCATTCACACACTACACACACTGCCCCACAAACACTGCCTCACAAACAGTTCCCCCCATACACACACTACACACACTTCCCCATACACACACTACACACACTGCCCCATACACACGCTACACACACTGGCCCACAAACACTGCCCCCCATACACACACTACACATACCGCCCCTCAAACACTGCCCCCCATACACACACTACAAACACTGCCCCATACACACACACAAACTTACAAACACTGCCCCCATACACACACTGCCCCACAAACAAACACTGCCCCCATACACACACTGCCCCCATACACACACTGCCCCAAACACACACACACTGCAACTCACACACACTGCCACCCCTCACACACACACACACACGCTGCAGCTCTCTCACACACACACTGCCCCACACATACACTGCCCCCTAACACACACTGCAACCCTGACCTACACTGCCGCCCTCATGCACTCGCACACACACTTCACCCCTAACACATACCACTGCTCCTATGCCCTATATTCCAGCAGACCCCAGGTAAGTTGTCAAACTGTTCTTAAACGGTTTGACTACTTACTCTGGGATGGGATCCTGGCACTACTGGCGCCATAACTACAACACTTAGCTGTAGTGGTTATGGTGCCTGGATTATTTCTTTAAATAATCTACAAGTGCCCCTCCCGAGATCAGACTCTGGATCCGCCACTGCCCTCCCTTCCATATCTCTACATATCTAATGTTTGAGAATATAGATGTGTGTTGTATGTTTGTAGTTTATGTGTGTTTATTCACCAAACGCCAAAGTTTTTTTGCAAATTAAATCCAAATGGAAAAAGTGGAAAAAATAGCTGAAATGGAAAAATTCTCCAAATTGACCATTGTCATTCAGATTTTGTTGTAAAAAAATTGGAATCTAGTGAATACCCCTGCTGTAGAACATCAATGGGACTGGTATCCCAAAATATTTTGGCTTAATTCATTTTGAAAAAATCTTATAGCTGAATATTTGAGGACATCATTTATTAGTATTGCATCCAGTTATATAAAGTATGTGACTTATTTTGTGTTGATGTAATTCTTCAAAATACATAAGCTGATATTAAGTGTTTTTTTTTTCCCAATAACAGTATTTGATGTGCATTGGGTTCCAATTGACACAGCATTTGTACCATGGTCAACAATCTGAGGGGGATCCAATAGCCATCTTCAAGCAGGCACATTCAAACATTCCACACAAGTACACCACCACACACAAAGACATCGCTACATGCACACACACATACTCCATACAAAAACATGTTTACATTTAAAAGCAAACACTGCTCACAAAGGCAACCATGTGAGGATGGGCATATAGTAGATCCCCAGGTGGCAAAACATTGTGAGACAGATTGAGTTCTACCTTTTGGCCACCTTTGCATTTGAGATGGGCTTGATAGAAGTTTTGCACTATAGCCCTCTGTACATTCGTTCCACCACTGAACTGACATGATCATGCCTTTAAATATATTTATATTAAAATTTGTATATCAACCATGCATTTCAGCATCATTCAGAAATTATACAAAACTTTTTTGCCGGATGTATGATTTGCCGGATGTATGATTACTTCAACTACGTTTCATCCCTGACCTTTCAATTTCAATAGTTAAAGGAACACTCCAAGCACGTACTGGTTATGGTGCCAGGAGTTCCCTGTCTCCCACCTTGAGTATCCCTGCATTTGATTTTGCAGGTTATAGTGTTCCTTTAAAATCCACAAAAGCAATGGTGTTGCTCGCTGCATATGGGCTAGTGGGGTTTCCCCCCTTCCCTTTTTTTTATAAAAGTGGAATAAAGATGACATTTTTTTAAAAAATTTAAATGGCTACGGGAAGTGACATATCACACCCCTCACGGCTGCACCAAGATGGCAGCCGTGAAGAGGATAATAGGTGTAACTGTATTAAGATTGACTATGGGAGCCAAGGGGGTCTAGATACTAGTTTTTGGCGCCAAATTCAATTTAAAAGCTGGGAATATCATATAGGACTTTGTAGGCATGTGAGGAAGATGCAAGGAGCGTTGAAATGCAATGTGCTTTGTTCTATTACTGTGGACCTATACTCTATGGCACACTAGTAACTTGAATGTAAGATTTTTATATTGTTTGTTAAATAAATATTGTTTAGCTTGTTTTAACATAACCTATTGTAAGAGACTATAAATTTAAAATTGTGCATGCATACTGGTCTACCCCATTGTTATATGTGTTGCAAATATGCTTGAGGATTGCTGCCGGGGTACCTCACGCTTGTATGTTATTCTCAAAATGCACTGCAAAAATAAAGAATAAAAAAAAACAAAAAAACTTTTTTTGTTTGCAGTGTTTTTTATTGTGTGGAACTCTTGTGATTAGTTCCACAGTGATAACTAGCTACACTTTAGTATTTATTGCACTTTGTAAAAGCGCCATGTATTGCACTGCTGTTAGGTATACTGTCAGTAGCGTACACACAACCCATGGGGCCCCGGTGCGAATACTGAACCGTGGGCCCCCCCCCCCCGCGCTTACTCTGCGCGGGCTGGGGCTGCAACACATGGCGGCAGGCACCTGGTATGTACGCCAGTATCATGCAGATACACATACACTTAAAGGACCACTACAGACACCCAGATCACATCAGCTCAATGGGTCTGGGTGCCAGGTCCCTCTTGTTTTAACCCTGCAGCTGAAAACAGAGAAACTGCTATGTTTCACTGAGGGTTAATCCAGCCTCTAGTGGCTGTCTCAATGACAGCCGCTAGAGGAGCTTCTGCGATTCTCACTGTGAAAATCACAGTGAGAAGACGCTGAACGTCCATAGGAAAATAATGCTTTCCTATGGGCGGGTTGAATGCGCGCACGGCTCTTGCCGCGCATGCGAATTCGGAGCTGAGAGACGGATCGGAGCGGAAGGATCCCCATACCCCATGGAGTCTGGCGCTGGAGAAAGGTAAGTGCTGAAGACACACACACTCTCACGAACAGACGCATACACACTAGCTAACAGACACACACACTCTCACAAACAGACGCATACACACTAGCTAACAGACACACACATTTACTGACAGACACACACTCAGTGACAGACAGACATACACACTCACTGACAGACATACACATACACACTCACTTACAAAACACACACTCACTAACAGACACCAAACAGACGCACACAAACTAACACACTCCGTAACACACACACAGTAACACACTCACTGACACAAAAACTAACACTAACACACACACTCTAACACTAACACACACACACACATACACACACACACACTCTAACACACACACTCTAACACTAACACATTCTAACACACACTCTAACACTAACACACACACACACACACTCTAACACACACACACACATTGTTCCACAGACATTTTGGCCACAAGCTCTAAGAATTCCGATGGTGAGTGGAGCATGGGATTCTGTTTGTCTCTGATATTGTCCAGATATTTTAAAGACTTTATAAATATCTATGAACCTGGAGTAGACGGACTTCTTTGAGTTGGTGTGGATTTTTTTGGTAGATCATTTGACTGAGTACATGACAGCAATGATGACACAATTTGAGTATCTTTATAAAGTTCAGAGAAAGGATTGCTATTTCTACAATCCATTCCTTCTTCATTGAAAAAATCAAAATACATCTGCATTAGGGGATTTGGAGGTAAACATCTCAGAGGAAAAGTGTTTGTGTATGTTTGCCTCATTGCTAAAGATTGTGGTGTGTACTACAGGGAACTATTTAAAATGCACCTACCATTGGTATTGTGGTCCACTCAAACTGAACAGAGTTTTCCAAACTTCCCCACCCTTTTGTTTGAGAGTCTGTGGGGAAGTTGGAACCTGTTACCATGTTTGGTGGTGGTGCGGCATGGTTGGGACTTTCTGGTCCACTGATTTTCAGTGACATATTAAGAGTGACCTTCTATCCTGACCCAGAAGTTAAGTTAAGTTAAGCAATACACTGCTTAGCCACTAGAGGTGTGTTTAATTGTTTAACTGCCACTGCACTCAGACCACTTCAATGACCTGACTTTGTGACACAAATGATAAATGGGCCCAAGATTTAGAGAGGAAAAATGTTAAATAATTAAAGTGACACAATAACTAGTGTAAAGGATAATGTAGGATGATACACTTTCTTAAGGAGTTGTGGTGTAAGAGATTTAAAATACTGGACACTAGGGAAAGTCTGTTAAGATACAGTTGTGCTCAAAAGTTTGCACACCCTGGCAAAAATTGTGAAATTGTGACATTGATTTTGAAAATATGACTGATCTGATATTGAAGCCATTTATTATCACATAGCTATTTGGCACTTGTGACGAGACCAATCTCGCCACATTGCATTGGAGAAGCCTGGTTGCTCGCCTGCTGCCTTTGGACTATGGCCCCCTTTTAAAAGACTTTATTTTTGCCTGCAGAAAAGCTGTATTCGTGCTTTTCTGCCTGGGGTTCGGTAGATTTGTTTGAATGTGTTATACCCCAGATAGGAATCCCATGGAGCCCATTCGTATGAAACTGACTGTAAAGACTTTGGCTCCATGGCGATTAAACTGTATTTGTGTGGTCCGAGCGCCATTCACTTAATAATGTGCGCTCAGACCTGAGCTATCTGGGGATATGTGAAATGTCTGTGTGTTATGTGTAAAATGTGACTTTATGTATTTTAAAGTGTTTTGTGTCTTTTGCAACCATGTGCTTAATGGAGTCTTGTGTCTGTCCTGGGAGATAATTGAATTACTCTCCAGGATAGAAGACTCTGAAACTGGTTTGGGCCAGAAAGCCATGCTTCATTTAGTCACAAAGGACTTTCCTTAACTTTTGAACCCCTGGTCTGATACATGCCATTTTTTAATATGTTGTTCCCCTGAATGGATTGATTGTGAATATGTAATTTTATGTGAATGTGATGTATGGTTTTGCAGTTATGAAAGTTGGGTAGAAAGTATGTTTTAACTGTATGTGTAATTGAGTTTCCTCTCAGGATAAGGGGAGGGAATATGTGGGATGTAACTGTGATGTGATTGGTTGTTTTATACCTCCCTGTGGGCGGTCCTGTATTTGCAAGACTGTAATAAAACCAGGCTGGGTGTGCCAGCACCTCAGACCACTGCTTGACCCTCAACACGGAGCCTTGTCTCGTTCTTGGGGGGATTCACTGTATGCTGTTAGAGACTGATTGCCAGGAGTGTAAGCTGATTGTCTGCTTTTCCTGTTCGTCTGCTAGCAGCTATTTGGGAGGTTCCAGTTCGGGAGTTGGAGTGCTATTTTGTATCCAGTTCGGGAGTTTGGTGTTCTGCAGTAGCTGTGCCTGCATCTCTGGAAAGGGGGCCGATCGCCTAAACGGTTTTTACCCCTTTTGTGCAAAACGGTCCGTTACAGCACCTTTTAAAATCATAATGATGACAGAAATCACCCAAATGGCCCTGATCAAAAGTTGACATACTCTTGAATTTTTGGCCTTGTTACAGACCCACAAGGCGACACACACAGGTTAAAAAGGCAATTAAAGGTTAATTTCCCATACCTGTTGCCTTTTAAATTGCAATTAGTGTCTGTGTATAAATAGTCAATGAGTTTATTAGCTCTCACATGAACTCACTGAGCATGCTAGGTAATGAGCCATCTGGAGCAGAAAAGAACTGTCAAAAGACCTGCGTAACACTGTAATAGAACTTTATAAAGATGGAAAAGCCTTGAAAATGCCAGTCAGTACTGTTCAATCGCTTCTTAATAAGTGGAAATGCAAGCCAAGGTCTGGTAGACCAAGAAAGATTTCAACTACAACTGCCAGAAGAATTGTTTGGGATACAAAGAAAAACCCACAGGTAACCATCGGGAGAAATGCAGGCTGCTCTGGAAAACGACGGTGTGGTTGTTTCAAGCAGCACAATATGATGATTCTTGAACAAAAATGAGCTGCATGGTCAAGTTGCCAGAAAGAAGCCTTTACTGCGCCAATACCATTAAAATGCCGGTTACAATATGCCCGACAATACCTTAACACGCCTCACAGCTTCTGGCACACTGTAATTTGAAATTACGAGATCAAAAAAGAGCTTAATAGTCACAACCACAAGAGCTTTGTTTGGAGAGGGATCAAAAAGGCTTATAGTGAAAAGAATACCATCCCCACTGTGAAGCATGGTGGTGGCTCACGGATGTTTTGGGGGTAGAGGGTGAGCTCTAAAGGCACGGGGAATCTTGTGAGAGTTGATGGAAAGATGAATACAGCATGTTATCAGAAAATACTGGCAGACAATTAGCATTGTTCTGTACGAAGGCTGTGCATAGGACGCTCTTAGGTTTTCCAGCATGACAATAACCCTAAGCACAAGGCCAAGTTGACCCTCCAGTGGTTACAGCAGAAAAAGTTGAAGGATCTGAAGTGGCCATCAGATCTCAAATGTGGGATCATACAAGACGATGAAAGAGTTTGCATGACCTGGAAACATTTTACCAAGACGAATAGGCAGATATACCACTTACTGCAAGAATTAGGGGCCTCATAGACAACTATTACAAAAGACTGCATGCAGTCATCAATGCTAAAGGGGACAATACACAGTATAAAGAACTAAAGGTATGCAGACTTTTGAACAGGGGTAATTTCATTTTTTTCTTCATTGCCATGTTTTGTTTTATGATTGTGCCATTCTGTTAGACCTACATTTCAATATCAATCCCATAAGAAATAAAGAAATGTGTTTTGCTTGCTCACTCATGTTTTCTTTAAAAATGGTACATATATTACCAATTCTCCAAGGATATGCTAATGTTTGAGCACAACTTTATTTGTAATAAATCCAGTCCAACAAAAATATATGTATTTTCTGTTTAAAAATAAATGTAGGACAAACAATACATTTTAGATTCTCTTTACTAAATACTTTTTGTCAACAATGTAAAATTAGTTCAAATCCACTAAAATTAGATTAACGTGTTAACTTTATATATTAGCTATTAACATCACATACATATTTTAGCACACTACAACAATGTAGAATAATTATTCTATACTGTTTACTCTTGCTTGTAAATAAAGCAAAATATTATGTCAACAAATGCTAGTGCTTACCTTGTGCAGCTGATAAAATTATCGTGCAAACTGGTTGCTTAGAGGATTCACACTTGTGATTATTGTAAGACTTCTGTCTGCTCGCAGAAGAAATTCTTTAAACAGAGCCTGCAAGATTTTGCTTGAGTGCCTTGAAGCAAGTGTCTGTTTTAAGAAGTGTGTCTTGATAATATGTTTTTTTTCCTGCTGACTAATACTTCCTTTAAAGAGTACCTGTCATAATAGGCACAACTTATGTTCAATAAAAGATCATGATATCTTATTTATATATTACATTAACAGATTTACTATTTAATGCATAGATTTAAAACTAAGTCTTTCTCCTATTTACCAATCAATTTTATTACAAGACACGGGGGCTCATATTGCATATCCCTTTCTAAACTGTCCACCAATGGCAGCAAACAATACAAAACAGAATGAAAAAATAATGCATACATAATAACATAGGCAACTCCCAGCCAAGTCCCATTATAATAGTAGGCACCACCCTCAGATCTCCCTCTTTCTTTGCTACTCCACAGTCAGATAAGTACCTATTTTTTCTCTGTTCTGTGTTTTTTTTGCTAATTTGGTGATTTGTTAGTATTTGTTATATTACTTGTATTTTTAGTTTGTATTTACTATGTTTATGGTAAATTCGGGGTCCCAGACCAGCTGAAGGCTCTCTTTTTACCTGTTTGGGGTCTTTTGTTGTACCCCTATCCTTTCTAATTTTTCTATTTTTCTTCCATCTATACTTGCGGCTTTTCTGTTTTGGTACCTGCTGTCTGAGTTTTTCTGCATTTGTCTTGTACTGCTCTGTTTTTTTTTGGTGCCCCTGTGTTTTTTTCCTATGTTTCTGGGGATCCCTAGAAGTCCTGGACCATTTTGGCGCCCTCTGGCACCCCCCTGTTTGGCTCCGTTTGACCAGTGTGGGGCTGGCCTTCAGCCGTTTGCTTGAACGAACACCTGAACAGCTAGTTTCGCAGCCGCGTTCGGTTTGCGAACGCTATTTCGAAGTTGCGGTCTTGTAACTGCACGTTCGGCTGTTTTTACCCACGGTTTCACAGGTATTGACTTACTGGACGCGTTTGACCCACAAATGAACTAGTTAGCTAGTTAGCTAGTTAGCGATCCAAACACACTTGTTCGGTAGTAGTTTTTTTGTAGCCTCGTTTGTGGGTTTTTTGCCTCCCGCATTCATGTATTCATCCGCTTATAAAAATGTGATAAATGGAATTTACTGTTTAGACAGGAAAAGTTGTGCCGAGCAACATTACTGTCCTGACAGGAAAAGTTGTGCCAAGCAGCAATCAATCCACAGGAGGGTTTGTGCTGAGCAGCAATCATGCAAATAGGATCCTAGTAACTGCCTTTGGGGTCAAAGGCCGGTTACAACCAATCAGATCCACACGCGGGGTATTTAGGCCCAGTTCTCCTCTTGCTCAGTGCCCTGTCATGGTTTCCCTTGTGGTTGTCCGAGAGCGCCTTATTGATTCTGGTTATTCTGGTAATTTCACTTTGGCATTGATTTTGACTTCCCTGTTTTCTGGCTTCCCTGACCCCTGGCTTTTCCTTATCGCTGTGTCTCTTTCTGTGTCCCTTGACCTTGGCTATTCCTGACTATTCTTTGGTACGTTAGTCCGGCCATTTTAAGGTCCGGTATACGTTACCTAACAGTCCTCTGTGTTACACAATTCTACGTGCTGGATCATACTGTAATTCTGACACTTTGGAGACTGTGTTTTTCATTCCGGTTTTCTCTCTCCTCCCCCTCCTTTGTTTTACCTTGCCTGCCTCATGTAGTTACTGCTGGTCTGGGCCCTGGTGAGATCTCTCCTATTTACCTTGTTTTCCCTGGTTTGCTTAGTTTGGGTGATTAACCCTTACTGTCCTGATTACTTTACAGCTGTCGGAGTGTCCGTTAATATATATTTATAACTCTTTAGTGTCATTGTATCATGCCTAAACCTGGGGTGCCTGTTCACCTACCACTGGGGAGATGGATACCCCATGAGCCCTGGGGGGAGACCCCCGCTACCTCGGACCCCCATGCCCCAGTTGGTGGACCTATCTGGCCACAATGAGGGTGCGCAGGCCTCAGTGCTACAGCGCTCAGTTACGGAGGCCATTATGGCGTCCATGGAGTCCATATCATCAGCCCTGTCTCAAACTATCTCACAGGCCCTCAATATAAATTTTTGTAGATGTATATGGGAAAAGAGCTGTCCCTTATCATTATGTATATTTTTTATATATATCTTTATTTATTTTTAATTTATTTTTTTAAGATATGCAGCCTATATTTAACATATAAGATGTGTGTTAAGTGTAATTTGTCATACACTGGTTGCCCTGTGTGTAATATAAAATGTTTTTATAAAGAACAAGTACTGTATGTATACATAGAAATAATCTCATTACAAGAACGTAGAGTGATAACAATATTTTATTTGTTTCCTCCTTTTATACCTTCGGCACTAAATAATATTAACTGAGGGCACTTTGCCCCATTAAAAAATGGACGTTCTGTGCACCACTACTAGTTACAAGACCTACCCGACTGACAAAGAATTGCGGCGCACACGTCACAGGAAGTGACGTGCTGGAACACGCCGAACAGACATCACAGGAGCAAGCCTGACCGGACGAATAAGGACTCCACACTCAATGGAGACCAATAGAAATGAAAGAGGCTGTCGGACATGTTGGGGAGGGCTAAATGAAGGAGGTGCATAGCCGGAGGCGCGGCCATATTTTGGTTGGCGTGACACTTCCGGCTGTGACCATATATGGATGTGGGTGGGAGTTTTTAATGCACATGTTTACAATTATGTACTTTGTCTCTTGTTTTCTTCTGATATATAAGAGCCCACAAGCTCATTGTAAAGCTACATGAGAAAGACATATTTATTTGAAGGTTGAAATGCATTGTGCTATTTTTGATTTTACTTGTACATATATGTACTTTTGTTTTTACCCATTTGTTTAATGAAATCTTCTATACGTACCAACCCTGGACTTTGGATTTTGCTGCAATCTAGCAGTGCTGAGTTCCTGTGGATGTACCTGCTGCACTTTCACTGTATATCTCAAGGATGAGATGACAAGCACCATAAGTCTGGAGCCAACTTTTAATAAGCTCTGAAAATTGTGAGTTTGAAGAAATATCTCATTTACATTATCATCTTTTATATACAGTTTACACTATGTGTGTTTTAATTTATTTGTATATAGGTTTTTAAGAAAAACTTGTAGTGTGGTTACCTGAAAAATAAGTGGTAAATCCCACATTCACTTCTGTGTGCGCAAATCACCTTTTTTCTTATCTTATCTCACAGGCCCTACTCACGCATCCGGTGGACGCTCCATTTACTGGCTCCACGGTGCGTCAAGAGTGTCAGGCAGTGGATGCTTCAGGTGTGGCACCCAGGAAGGCTTTACGCAAAGCCAAACATACCTCCCCCTCTGCCTCCAGAACCTCTATGACTTTTCGGTCGCCCCAGAAAGCGTGTCCAATCCACGCAAGAGAGCCTTTATGTGCCAGGCAGAACGGGCGCAGCTATGGAAATGTGCGAGAGCACAAAAAGAGAGCGACTCTGACTCAGAAATTAGGTCCAGTGAGGAGGCTGGTGATGAGTCTGTGAGTGACTCTGAGAGGGATTCCGCTGAGTTGGGCCTTGACCTCTTTTCCTCTGCTCAGACGGGGATGTCCGGAGGTGATCTTGGGGCTGCTCCTTCCGCAGACGCGGGGACTGCCCTCACGGACACGTTTTTCAACCCAGATGAGCTCCATCATCAGCTGAGTGGCTCCCTGCGGACCATGTGGCACGATACCTTGAGAACTGGGTACGGCACCAACTCAGCAAGGTGGCCTGCAACAAACTTAGAGCAGAGTGTCCCTGGCCTGTAGTACCTAACAAAGTATGTGACACCACAGAGGTAGACCCTAAAATGACCCAGTCTCTGGCTAAATTGGGTTGGAACCCACGCAAAGGACTGGAATCGGCACTTAGATCGTGCCAAGACAAACACCTTGATGTGTTTGGTCCCCATGCAAAATTGTTTGACTTGGCAGAGGATGCCAGAGCTGAAAACCGTATGGTAGACCCGGAGGAACTCCGTAGTTGGGTCCAGAGAGCAATTTGCATCGCCGTGAGTGTCAATGCCTCCCTTTCCATGGAACGGCGTAAAGCCATCATGTTTAAAATAGAGCCCAAGTTGGCCAATCTCGCCCTCAGTGAAGCTGGTAAAGATGCCCTTATAATTTGGTGATTCCTTTATTAAGGCTCTGGGACACTTCGTAGGGGCACTTACTGCCCTTGATAAGGCCCAATATTCTATGAGAAGAGTATTCCAGTGGTGGGTCTCTACCAGGGCCGGCAGATTCAGGGGCCGTCTGGCAGGCCGCATCTATTTCCAGTCCCATGGCTCGGGTCGAGGCTTTTTCCAGCACCGCTCCAATTTCCAGGAGACTAGGACCTGGTCCCCTTCTTTCCATTAC
The DNA here is from genome assembly GCA_933207985.1 of Pelobates cultripes. Taxonomy (NCBI): domain Eukaryota; kingdom Metazoa; phylum Chordata; class Amphibia; order Anura; family Pelobatidae; genus Pelobates; species Pelobates cultripes. Next base: position 285,686,216 of record OW240913.1, read on the forward strand.
GGGTTTGACCATGGTGGTTGAGAGGTTTCTCATGTTTGTGTAGGGGGTAGACTCCGTCTTTTTTTCCAGTTTGGTCAACAGTTACTTCAGACACATGGGTACTCGACACGGTTCGAGGTTTTCATATAGAACTCATGAGCACACCTTGTGATATTCCAACTCCTCAGCAGATGTGTTTCTCACTCAGAGACCGCAGGTTGTTCGACGAGGAATTGTCTGCCCTTCGCGTCAAGGAAACTAGATTTGAAGGACGCGTACCTGACAGTGCCGGTAGCCGAAACTTCTCGAGATCTAGTTTGATTCCATTAGAAGGACAGAGTTTGGCACTTTACATGTCTTCCTTTTGGTCTCTCCTCAGCGCCCTTGTGCTTCATGAAGCTGCTACTCCCGGTGATGGCCTGGCTCCACAGTCGAGGCGTTCACCTAATCGTCTACCTTGATGACATCCTGATTATAGCTCAGGAGAGCTCCACCCTCATGCAGCATCTGCGATGGACTGTGGACCTGCTCAGTCGTCTAGGGTTCATCATTGACAGGGCGCACGGAATTTCTGGGTTTCCTTGTGGATTCGGAGGAGGAATCGTTGAGCCTTCTGTCCTCCAAGATTCTGACGATTCACAAGGAACTTCGCAAGACACTCCTCTATCTGAGGATCACGTGTCGAGTACCGATGTGTCTGAGGTAATTGTTGACCAAACTGGAAAAAAATGACACAGAGTCTGCCCCCTATCAGCCTGCTGGCCTCGTCTATACAGGCCGTGTTCCCGGACCCTCTCCATTACAGGGCACTCCAAAGGTTGAAAATAGCTCATCTGCGAGAGGGCTCGACTTACACGGATATGGTTACCCTGGATGGCGAAACGAGGGACTAACTGCAGTGGTGGATTGTGAACCTGTCTGCATGGAACGGCAGGGCGATTTTTGGTTCACAACCGGAGTTCACCATAGACTCGGATGGGAGTCTCCATGGCTGGGGTGTCCACTGTGAAGGTGTGTCGACGGGAGGTCATTGGTTGGACTCCACATCAATGCATTGGAACTTCTGGAGGGTTCTTTCGCAATCCGGAGTTTCGCGAAGGACCAGGCACAGGCGTGCATTCGCCTTCGCATGGACAACATCTTGGCGGTGAGGTATGTCAATCACATGGGCGGCACCGAGTCGACGGTCTTGGCCAGATTGGCGAGAGCATTTTGGGAGTTCTGTATAGCTCGGGCCTACACAATTGGAAATTGGACACGGAGTTGTTCTCAACTGTATCTTCTCTCTGTGGTCCATTTGTTATCGACCTCTTCGCCTCACGGCTCAACGCCCAGCTCCCGCGGTTTCTCAGCTGGAGACCAGACCGGGCGGCAGAGGCGGTGGGCGCTTTCCTGCAAGACTGGAAAGGGGGTCTCCTCTATGCGTTTCCCCCTTTCTCCATGATTCCACGCACGCTCCTTCAGGTTCGAAGTCAACAAACCGAACTGGTGCTTATGGCTCCTTTTTGGGGGATGTGGTCATGGTTCCCTCAACTTCTGGAGATGTCGGTGGATTGTCCCAGGCTGTTCCCATCTTTCCCTGGCAGGTGGTTGTCACCCTTTGTTGGTGGACAGATCCCTCCTTCTCATAGAGTGGCGGATTTTAGGGTACCCTGGGAAGTTTCGGAGACTACTCAACAATTGTTGGCAGATGCATGGGCTCCCAGAACTAGACAATCATATGGACGCTAACAAAAACAGAGAGCGCTATTTTCTATTTTTATTCTCATTTTATGTAAATGGTGAATATCTGTACCACTGCTTGGCGAGCTTGGGCTGGCTGGTGCCTGGCTAGGGATGTGGATCCCGTTTCAGTCCTCTGTTTGACGCTGGCAGGGCTCACCGAAGATCAATCTGTACAGGTTGGCAATATCTTCGACCCACCAGGGTTTTGATGGTTGCCCCACGGGCCAATATCCTTTAGTATGTTGAGCAAAAAAATAGGTCGCAAGAGTATTCTGAGAACGGACAGCAACTAAAATAGCCTGCCCTTCGGTGGGTCCCCGCTCAGAACTCAAGCTGGTTTTAGCTCATCTTGTGCCATTACAGAGAGAACATATTTGAAGCATATCAGACTGGTCCCACCCATATGGGCAGTCCAAATCCTAAATGCCAGCAAGTTCTCTCTGCACGAGAGATACAGCAACCCCAGAAGATCGTTTCAGCCTTGTTAGGCATCATCAGTGAGGAATAGCTGATTTCTCTCTAGGCACCGTGAGCAAGGGCTCCACGTCTGGGATTACCCTTTAAACTAATGGAGAGCAAAAAACGAGTCGCAAGAGTATTCTGAGAACGGACAGCAACTAAAATAGCCTGCCCTTCGGTGGGTCCCCGCTCAGAACTCAAGCTGGTTTTAGCTCATCTTGTGCCATTACAGAGAGAACATATCTGAAGCATATCAGACTGGTCCCACCCATATGGGCAGTCCAAATCCGAAATGCCAGCAAGTTCTCTCTGCACGAGAGATACAGCAACCCCAGAAGATCGTTTCAGCCTTGTTAGGCATCATCAGTGAGGCATAGCTGATTTCTCTCTAGGCACCGTGAGCAAGGGGTCCACGTCTGGATTACCCTTTAAACTAATAGAGAGCAAGAAATGAGTCGCAAGAGTATTCTGAGAACGGACAGCAACTAAAATAGCCTGCCCTTCAGTGGGTCCCCGCTCAGAACTCAAGCTGGTTTTAGCTCATATTGTGTCATTACAGAGAGAACATATCTGAAGCATATCAGACTGGTCCCACCCATATGGGCAGTCCAGATCCAAAATGCCAGCACATTCTCTCTGCATGAGAGATACAGCAACCCCAGACGATCGTTTCAGCCTTGTTAGGCATCATCAGTGAGGAATAGCTGATTTCTCTCTAGGCACCATGAGCAAGGGGTCCACATCTGGATTACCCTTTAAACTAATGGAGAGCAAAAAACGGGTCGCAAGAGTATTCTGAGAATGGACAGCAACTAAAATAGCCTGCCCTTCGGTGGTTCCCCGCTCAGAACTCAAGCTGGTTTTAGCTCATCTTGTGCCATTACAGAGAGAACATATCTGAAGCATATCAGACTGGTCCCACCCATCTGGGCAGTCCAGATCCGAAATGCCAGCAAGTTCTCTCTGCACAAGAGATACAGCAACCCCAGGCGATCGTTTTAGCCTTGTTAGGCATCATCAGTGAGGCATAGCTTATATCTCTCTAGGCACCGTGAGCAAGGGTTCCACGTCTGGATTACCCTTTAAACGAATGGAGATCAAAAAACGTTGCCTAGAGAGATATCAGCTATGCCTCACTGATGATGCCTAACAAGGCTGAAACGATCGTCTGGGGTTGCTGTATATCTCGTGCAGAGAGAACTTGCTGGAATTTCGGATCTGGATTGCCCGTATAGGTGGGATCAGTCTGATATGCTTCAGATATGTTCTCTATGTAATGGCACAAGATGAGCTAAAACCAGCTTGAGTTCTGAGCGGGACCCACCAAAGGGCAGGCTATTTTAGTTGCTGTCTGTTCTCAGAATACTCATGTGACCCGTTTTTTGCTCTCCATTAGTTTAAAGGGTAATCCAGACGTGGTTGAGGTAGATGGGCGGAGAGGACAGAGATGAGTGATGAGAGGTCGAGGGAGGAAACAACAGGATTAGAGGCGGGAAGAGGAGAGGAATCTAGGGTAAAAACAGAAGGAGTGGGGTGGAGAGAAGAAGCAGTAGGAACAGTAGGTGGAGTAGCAAGAGAAGCCGAGAGGGCAGAAATAAGTGACATAAGATTGGAAGAAGGAGGAGTGATGGGATCAGAGGCGGGAAGGGGGGAGGAATCTGGAATGGGGACTGAGGGAGTGGAAGAGGGTGGAGAAGTAAGAGTAGGAATAGGAGGAGTGGTGAGAGAGGCAGAGAAGGCAAAAATACCTTACCAAGCATTAAAAACATATGTAGAAACAGAGGAGGACATAGATGCTTTTCTCCAAAATTTTTGAGAGACTGTGTGCACTGCATAATATTAGTCCAGAGGAATGGGTACCTATTTTAGCAGGGAAGCTCACTGGAAAGGCTGCTGAAGCATATAGAACTGTACCAGATGAGGAAATTCGGAATTACCACAGGGTAAAAGAGGTGATCCTGGCCCGGTATGCAATCACGCCCGAGGCATATCAGCCGCGATTTAGAGAGTTAAAAAGAAATGACAAGGACTCTCATGTGGAATGGGCCTGCAAGTTACATCGGGCCGCCCTGGGGTGGGTACAGTCCAATAAAGCTCGGTCCATGGAGGACTTGTTACAAATGTTGCTATTGGAGCAATTCTATGAGGGCATCCAGATGATATACATCTCTCTCTTTCTTCTAATTCTGACGTCCTAAGGTTTTAATACCTAGGTTACTGATCACATTAGCCAATATGGCCGGTTTTCTAGCCAATAGGCAGGACTTTAATACATGGTGCAAGGATACCGATAATGTTTTCTCGAATGATACCTTAGATAACACCTCCACCTCTCTTGATATAAATCAATCCTTTAACACAGTAACTAAATTGTATAAGCAACAGATTAGGACATGTTGGGAGAGGTTTAAGAGTTAGAAATACACCTACAGCTTATACAGACAATCTCGAATTTATGAGGGAGTGGGAATTGTCTGCAGGCACTTGCTCAAAAACATTTATGGAGATTATCTGCACTTTTGATAACACTAATTTAAAGCTTAGTGAGGAAATTGAAAAACTTAATGAATTCAAAGGCGAACCTAGCTTTGTATCTCTGGAAAATAAACTTAAATTGAACCTTGATCGTTATGAGGATTCGATTAAGTTTCGGAAACATCAGAAATTCATTAGAGACTCTAGGGACTATCAATC
>OW240913.1:285691172-285864107 GCA_933207985.1 Pelobates cultripes
GTGTAAATGAAGGATGGGGGTGTAAATGAAGGATGGGGGTGTAAGTGAAGATTGGGGGAGTAAGTGAAGATGGGGGGAGTAAGTGGTGATGGGGGGAGTAAGTGAAGATGGGGGGTGTAAATGAAGGAGGGGGGAGTAAGTGAAGATGGGGGGGAGAAAGTGAAAGAGGGGGGAGTAAGTGAAGGGAGGGAGTAAGTGAAGGAGGGGGGAGTAACAGAAGGTGGAGGAGGGGGAGTAAGAAGAAGAAGGGGGGTGTGAAAAACGGGGGGTAAGAAGAACACAAGGAGGAGGGGGAGAGTAAGAGTGAGGAGAAGGGGAGATGAGGAGAAGTGGGGGACTGAGAAGAACACAGGGAGGGTGGGTAGTGAGGAAAACACAGGGAGGGTAGGTGGTGAGGAGAACACAGGGAGGGGGAGGGGAGGAGGACACAGGGAGGAGAGGACACTACGCGCACACACACACACAATGCATCCCTACACACACAGAAACACAACATGCTTCCCTTACACACAGAGAAACACACAATGCATCCATTACACACAAACAATGCAACACTTACACACAAAGACAATGCATCTTTGCACACATACACAGAAACACATAATGCAAACACTTACACACACACTGCTTTTCTTACATACACACAGAAACACAATGCATCACTAACACACACTTACAGACACACACCTTGCATCCCTTATGCATACAAACACAGATTCACACAATGCATCCCTTACACACAACCAGAAACACACAATACATCCCTTATACACAAATACACACTGCTTCCACTACACACAAACACACTGCATCACCTGCACAAACTGGTATCCCTATACACTACATACCATAAGCACACATATTAGATCCTCTACAACAGGGGTTCTCAACCCAGTCCTCAGGACCCGCTACCAGTCCAGGATTTGGGGATTACCTGGGTGTGTCTCAGGTGTTTAGAAAAAGGGAAAAAAACACCTTAGACACACCCAGGTAATCCCTAAACCCTGGACTGGTAGGGGGTCCTGAGGACTAATGTTGAGAATCCCTGCTCTACAATAACACATAACACATCCCCTACACACTCCACTCCCTGTGAGCGAACTCATGGGTGGGTGGAACATATAAGTGGACTTATGAGTGGGCCTTGTGGGCATACTCACCGTCAGGCCCTGGGGCCCAGACCTTGAGCTGTGTAAGGGGCCCCCCAAAAATGGAGCTGCTTCCAATTCTCCCAGAACATTGAATTTTGTGACCACAGTTGCAAACAGCCTCCAGAGATCCTGTTCTACACCAGACCAGTGGAGCCAAACTGCAGCCCATCATCATCCTCATTTGGTTGTAAGTAGGCAATCTAGTATATTATTAGTGACACTAATCTATAATTTTCATTACATTAAAGGGACACTATAGACCCCAGAATGACTGGAGCTTAATGAAGTGGTTCTGGTATCTATAGGCGGTCCCTGCAGGCTTTTTAATGTAAACACACACTGTGGGCAGCACTGGCGTTAGTTCGTATGGCAGCTCATATAGGTGGGGCATTGTGATGTCACATGGGGGGCGGCAAATACAGCTGTTCCCCATGCAGCCACAGGTGCCACTGTGCTGAGAGATTGTGATTACTCTTCACTTCCTCCCAGCTTACAGAGCAGCGCATGGGAGAGAGAGGGGAGGAGGCATGATTTAATCTTACAACAAATCCAGTAAGCAAATCTTTATAAATTTGGATGGGATCAGATCTGTTTCCACAGTTTATTGGTGTTTACTCTGCTGTCTGTATTAATATTGAGGGATTTCTAAGTAGTAACATCAGTGTGTGTCAGCAGGGCCAGCCATTGGGGTGTGCACGCTGTGCGGTCACGCAGGGTGCCATCACAACAGAGGCGCCCGGCGGACAACACAGCTCACAAGTTGGGGACACCAGCCTATTCAATTTAAATGATTCGCTGGTGGTCCACTGGTGCGCACCAGCAGTAGGTGCAGTCAGATTATAGCATCTCCCTCGTGGTTCCGACGCTCAGTTAGTGAGTCAGAGCACAGGCTCAGAGATTCTCAGCCTGCGCTCTGACAACATTGAAAGTCAGAGCCATGAAGGAGTGGGTATGGCAAAGAGCTACTGATTAGCATAACATCAATATCCGTTATAAATCCAGGAAAAGGTGGGCACCATTGCACTGATTTGGTGGTGCAATGGGCCTCTTGACTGGTTTTGCCCCCCAGGCCTAAGGCTGCCAGCCCTCCCCTGACAGGCAGACATTGAAAATAGCATGCCCAATGCATTGCAATCATTGCTGGAAAACAGGCAAAGCCAAGCGTGGATCAAAACAGCATTGGGCCATGGAGGGAGACCCTCAAGGGTTTGTTCAGATCCTAGTGGTCTCACAAGCTTGATTGCTCAGCTGCAGTATTCACTATTGAGTTAAAAGGCTGTATGCAGCACCGACCTTCAGACAATAAATATGACTACAGCCACAGGTATCTACTGATTCCTGTTTTTTTCTGGTTTAAGCAGGGATTTAACTCTGATCACACCATTATCTAGCAATAGGTATTTAAATGGCTATATAAGGAGCTGCATGCAACTCATTCAAAAGTCTGAGGCCATTAAAAATGGCCAAAGCTGACAGAGGGATGCCCCAGGTTATAATAGACACCTTGGACTCCATGGTGAGAGCAGGGATTTTACCCCGCTCACACCATGATCTATCTAAACATTTAAATCAAAGAAAAAAAGGGGTTAATAAGTATATAGGAGTGTATATAAAAAATACCCCTCTCTGCCTCATTAGAGATATCTTTGCCAGAAGCTCAAGGAAGCAAGGTGAAGGATCCGTGTAGGACCCGCTTAGGGTCAGGTGGGCATTCCCTCCAGTGGCCATTGGAGTAACTAAATAACCTCCATTTGTCTAAATATACATAGGGATTGGTTTTTACTATATATTGGGGTCGCCCAGGAGTGATGGGAGGGAGCGCAGGACTTATCTTTTTTATTTTTAAACATTTAAATGCCTATTTAAGGAACTGCATGCTGCACTGGATTTCAGCACTGCATAAAGCTCATTAAAAAAGTATGGGGCTACTAAAATGGTCCCAGCTGAACGAAGGGAACCCTAAGTTTTAATTTATTACTGGAACTCCTTGGTGTGAGCAGGGTTAAATTAAAGTGGAGCTATAAATCATCATTAGAATATCTGTTTGCAGTGCTCACAGTGTAACAGAGCATTGGTCAGTCTGGTGCCACTAATTGTGGCCATAGCTGACAGAGGGGAGCCCTAGGTATCAAATTATACTGGGTATTCCCAGTTACCTGAAGGAAAATGGTCCTGTTCTTAAAGTACCGCATGACAGAATTATTCCATCATGGGACCCTTAAGGGAAGGACAACCATAACAACATAATTCCATCATGGCTCATTAAGGCGTTAATTAACTGAAGTTGAAAGTGCACACAGAGAAAAAGTGTTTTTGCAATAACAGCTTTCACAATATAAATAACAAACCACACTAGCCAGATATGGCTTCTAAGAGCCCAGCAGAATATCTGCAAATCAGCATAGGCACCATTTTTGCTGCTGTTCTGAATGGCTTTCCCCCAAAATTTTCAGTATCAAAATTTGGCATGCTGAACAGCAGTGTAAACTACTTTTTGCTTACCTGTACAAGAAAGAAATTCTGCCAAAATAGTTAGAAAGCACAAAATTTTTCAACCTGCTCAAGTTTTATAAGCGGACTGCAGGAGCGTTTAACACACTCACCTATGGACCCTATGGTCCCACATTTGCATTTAAAACTCAGCTCATCTCCTCATGTGCACATCCTCTCACAACCTATTCCCTTTCTTGGTTCATCTCCTTGCTGCCATATCCTTTCCCACATTTATCTCCCCACAGGTATATCCATTCCCAAAGATATGTTTACTTACATACAACCCCTTCTAACACCATAACACCACCACCTCCCACCACTAGGATGCAGTGTGTGGCTAGAACAGGTACACATACCAGCTTGACTATATGATCAATGTGAAGAGCAGATAAAAGTAGCTAGCATTCCTGATGCATGGAGAAAAGGTTGCCCGTAATTACCTACATTGTGCCAGTGTCTTGCTTTAGCATGAAGCAGAAAGCCAAGTGTCATATACAGCAGCTTACCTGTTGGCACTTTAGTCTGTGATGTTAAATGTGGCACAGTGTACTCCTGAGTTGATTTCAGAATGCAGGACCGATCCCAGTACCAACATAAGCCCACCAAAAATGTGGCAGCTGGACACTATACACAAACAGCATTCCTCTGACCTACTATACGACAATGCATGACACAGACTGACTGCATAGCATGCATATATACAGGGAAGTTGGGTAGTTAACTATTGTTTAATGTGTGTTTGTGTGTTGAGAGAGAGCTAAGACCAAACTGCATTTTATATTAGAAACATCAAGTTGAGTCTGTATTATGTTATTAATCTCTCTACAGATCATCTTGTATGTCTATGTGGACTGTGATTATCAAAGGAGACATTTACAATTAGATTTACGAGTGGATATATCTTTGCAGTCCATGTCATTAACAGGCTAGTCCTCTGGTGTTCATTTCACAAAGTTAACATTAAGGCTGTGTCAGAGCACATCATATGGCTCCTTTTGACTGTGATATAAAAAAAATTTAATTGGTTTCTGTGAGCATTCATCTGGCATCACATCAACAATTGAAATTTTGTATACAATTGATTTCCCTCAATGAAAAATGCATCACTTCAAGTTGTCTAATATTCATCTGATAACATTTTAAATAATTTAAACTTCCAGTAGAATGAGAATTAATATATTTAAATTCTCCCAGTGGCCACTTTATTAAGTTTACCTTACACTGCCCGACGTGCGCATATCTCATAAACCAATTATGTTTTTAGATATTTAAGAGGTTCAGTTGTTTTTGAAAATGGGAAACATAATAATAATGACTTGGACTAATTTTTGTTATTCACATGGTTGACCATGGACTGGGTTTTTTTTTTTAGATGGTTTTCTAAACATATATTCTACTACTATATGTACTATATGCATATATTTTTTAAAAATACATGTATGTTGAAGTCTGACCAAGATTAGTGGGTGCTGCATTCCTGGGTGGCAGTCATGTGCATTTAATTCTGCCTTATCCAGATATACTGACAATATCTGGGGAAAGAATCTTGCTGTTTTCGTGCTATGCAGATATACACTGTATATATATATATATATATATATATATATATATATATTATGTTTATTTCATTCTTTCTTCACACTATCCCAGCACAAATGCAGAAGAGAATTATGTGATGCAAACCAATCCATTCATCAAATAACTATGAAATAATAGTCATAATAGAACATAAGAGTCACCAGAACCACTACATTCGGAGAAAAGGCAGTATTGACATTGGTGCCTAGGAACATCTCTAGTGGCAGTCACTCAGACAGTGTGCAACACCTACATTCAACATCTCCTTGCAGAGTGTCCTCTATGACGAGATGCTGATTGGTGCAGTGCAATGCAATGGTGCTGTGCCATGCATGCACAACAGCCTCGCAATGCTTTCATGTGGGAAAGTATTGGATTGGCTGAGATTATCAAAATCGGTGATCTCAGCCATGGAGGCAGAGTAAAATCACCTTTTTACTTAGCTTGAAGGGGGGGACAGTCACCTAAAAACCCATTTCATAACTATAGTGCCAGGAATACATTTCCTCTCTCTGATCACCACCTCTTATTGTTTGCTCTAGAGTACCCCCTCACCCAACAACCTCAGCCTAACCAACCTCTCAACTCAGGAGAAACCTTAATTCTATTGACCTCCAGCAGTTGTCAGTTGATATTGATTCACAAGTGCTATCCATCCCTTCCCTCTCCTGTCCCTCACTGGCCATTTCCACATATAACACTACCCTCACCTCTGCCTTGAATGCTGCAGCCCCGCTTCAAACATGTATCTTGAGGAGGGCACGCCCCCAACCGTGGCATACTAAATCAACACACTACCTGCAAAGATGCTCCCATTGTGCTGAAAGCTTCTGGAGGAAGTCTCGCACCCAGTCAGACTTTCTCCATTATAGATTCATGCTCTGTTCATAATGCGCAGCCCTTGCCCTCGACAAACAGTCATACTTTTCCTCTCTCATTAGTTTATGCTCTCGCAATCCCAGGCGTCTCTTTGACAACATCCATTTTCTTCTTGGCCCTGCTGCGGCCACCCCCCAAATTAACCTTACAGCGTCTCCTTTTCTAATGATACATCCTCCCTTCGTCCTCTCTTGTTAGGAGTCCCCTAAGGCTCTGTCCTCGGTCCCCTTCTATTTTCTCTTTATACTGATCCTCCTCTTTTGCTCTCCCTTCAAATTAGTGGTATCCACATAAGTCCATCGTTGTCTTGTGGTCATACTTGATTCTGGCCTCACCTTTGAGCCTCACATCCAGTATGTTGCCAAATTCTGTAGATGCATCTTAAAAACATAGCCTGCATCCACCCCTTTCTTACGCAAGATGCTACCAAGGAGCTTGTCCATGCTCTAGTAATTTCCCATATGGATTATTGTAACCCTCTCCTAATTGGTCTTCCCAAAAGCCATATTATACCTCTATAGTCTGTAATGAATGCTGCTGCCAGACTGATTTTCCTTTCTAGTCAGTCCTCTCACATCTCAATCCTCTGTCAGTCCTCACATTGGCCTCCTGTATCCTGTAGGATTCAATTCAAAGTGCTAACCCATACCTATAAAGCACTGAACAATTCTAGCCCCTCTTATATCTCTTCACAAATCCATAGGCATGCCCCTTCTTGGTCTCTCTGCTCTGCCCGTGACTTTCTCCTGTCCGCTGCTCGCACCCTTATGGCCAACTCATGCTTACATGACTTCTTGCGGGCGGCTCCCTTCCTATGGAATAGCCTGCCTACCACCATCAAACTCTCCTCTAGTCTTCAATCATTTTGGAAGTGCTTTAAAACTCATCTCTTTAGGAAAGCTTATGGCCTCCCAGAGCAACCTCTACCTTACATACCTTGCTCTCTCCTGAAGGGTAGCCCTCTACTCTCTCCTCCAACTCTGCTTCACTCCCAACTTATTTGATTGCTATTTCCTGTCCTAATGTGTTTTATACCCCATCTCCTATAGACTGTAAGCTCATCTGAGAATGATCCTCTTCAACCTATCGTTCCTGTAAGTTTTCTTGTAATTGTCCTATTTATAGTTACATCCCCCCCCATCATATTGTAAAGCGCTACGGAATCTGTTGGCGCTATATAAATGGCGATGATAATAATAATGAAACTATAGTGTTCCTTTAAGAATATACTTGACATTCATCACACCAAATACCGAATATATTTCTGGTATCCACATTTAATTTCACAGTGATAACTAGTAACATTACTTTCTCCCAATTATTTTACATTTTTCTAGGCAACTCTGCTGACATAATTTTTTAGATAAAGGTACCAAAGAGACATTGTGTATGTTTAAATGATTGTTCACATCTTTCCCTCATTCTTAAATTAAATTTAAAAATAAAAGTAAATATATGGATTTGAAACGTAATTAATTTGATGGACCATTTTTTGGCATTTTCAGCAAGGAATATTTGTAAAATATATGTAAATCCAATTTGGAAACTTGCCCCTTTGTTTGTCACATCTATCTGTCTTTTTGTCTGTGATTGGAGAGTCATTGACAGTATTTTAGTGAACATTCCTTGTCTGTCATTTTTGTAAATGTCTGCAATATATGTGTATCTGCATTCTCAGTGCATGTGAATGCCTAGTGCAGCATAGGCATTGCCAGTATGAGAGCATGCCATGGTTTAGGTTTGTGTGCAACATCAATGTTTGTGCATGTAGGTTTATGTAAATATATGCCAGTTCCTGTGTGCGAGTTAAGCAATTCAAAACCATAATATACTTCAGAAATGCTGAGAATGTCATGTTTTTTTCAAATTAGTATAGGTCTATTGGACATGCTGGGCTAGTTTGTTAAATTTTGATATATCAGAATGCTATTTATTTTCAGAGTATTGAGAAGAGAAGAATTCTGTTCTGCACAGGATCGCTCCCCCTTACTTCCAGTATGACCAATTTTCCTGAAGAATCTGCCTCAATGTATACCGCTAGCTAAATAACAATATATCAATTCCATACTTCTCTTTATTAAGATTTCATTTTAACTTTAGCCTGAATGATTTGTGGTACAGAACTATGACACAATTTTATATACTGTTGTAAATATGACCTTTATCAAACGAAGCCAGCAAGCCATGCGAGACGTGTGCATTTGGTAATGCACATACATCTTGCTCCTCAAATCCTTGTAACTAAGCAATGTTGCACCTGAATGAGAAAGATAAGTGAGACTTGCATACAGTTCACTCAAATTCTTGGGGTCCAGTACATAGGCTCTGCTCATCTCTATCTTAGGGCGTGCGAAATGAATATTGCTTGGAACATCGTCATTCAATAATATAACACCAGTGTCAAAAAAAAGTTAGATGAAAAAAGTGTGCGCATATTTCAATTATACAGAATAGACTTCAGTCAGGATTTCTTCATGTTCAGAAAAGACAAATCTTCAAAGCCTTGGTAAACTCTCGGTGAACCTGAAATGCTGAAATTATCATCAGCCCTGAGGATCTGAATGCAAAACTTTGCTTCCACTGAATCAAAGAGAATATATGATGTGTAGGCTATGGTAAAAATGCTGAAGTTTAAGACAAAACATGAAATATTTAATGTGATAAATAATTTTGCATTGACTAGTATTAGATGCACTTCAAAGATCATTACTCAATGCAGTCATCTTTACATCTGAACCATTTGTAGTTATGTGTATATTAAATGAGACGGAAAAAAAATACCAAGGCTTAATTTAAATATAATTAAAAAAAACACAATGAAAAATGTTTACAGCTGAGATGTCACAATCTTTTCATGAGATTTAAAAAAAAAAAAAATGAAAGACATTCAGAATATTTGAAGCAATTTGTGTTTATGCGCTAGATAGAACCAAAAGATGGTTTAAAGTGGTGGAACAAAGCGTGTTAAGAAGATTGAGCTGTAACTGTCACACTGGAAACAGAAATGGAAACACGGTGGCTAGAATGTGAAACGTCTATACATTTTTCAGCCTAAAAGCGCAGCTTTTCTAATCCCAATGAACATTTATGTAACAGTTGCTCCAATCCACAATGCATACAGTCCTCATTATTTTTATGTAAACGGAACAATCCGGGCTGGAAACATTATTATGTAGATAGTGCAATAATATACATATTTTAAATTACAAATAATACAAACGGAAAAAGATACTCACATTAAAAGTTCATGTATACCTGCAGGCTCTGCAGGAGTTGCAATGAGCTCTCACCGAACTACTGATGCTTAATATACTTTCTAGAGCACTGCTCAGCTTATCCCATAAGTAATGCTCTACAGGCTTACCAAGGGTTTTTAGATACTGAATGTGAATCACGGATGTCAATAATTTTCAGTTACTTATACTCCATCACAAGTAGTGCATTGATGTTTTAATGACAAGTTAGCAAAATCTCATAATGTTAATAAAAGCAGATTAATAGCAGTCAACATTAACAAAATGTCTGCCTAAAAAATAAAATAACAAAAAAAAAAAGAAAAGAAAAAATATATACATATATATAAATTGATTTTCTCACCCCTTCTGGGTGGTATGTTTATTCCTCATTTTCGGGTCCTCTACCAGAGGCCTGGGAGTTTGAAGGTTCTGCACAGTATCTTAGCTGTTCCTAGAACTGCACTCTTCTGGACAGTGATCTCAGATGTTTATTTTATACTTTGTATTTATACATGTGATTATTTTATTGCCGTCCCTGAGGAAGTTCATAACGAACGAAACGCGTAGGACTATTTTTCTGCATCCATATCCTATGCTAAATTGGTGACTGCTTATATTTATACTTTTATTGAATACATTTTTTCCAATTTTCTAAACCCTGACCTGTGGATGTCTTTTGGTGGGACACAAAATTGGAGGTGAACAGAAGGATTGTTTGAGCCCCATTACACCGGGGGAGGCACCCTGAGAGCTTTTATACCTATTTCTATCTAGTGAGTGCAACCGATAACTGCGCACAGACTATTGTATTTTGTAACAATATTACACTATGTTTTGTCTTATGTTCTCTCTGTAGATTTACACAGCTATTCCCGAACTGCTTTTGTTGTGGTTTCCTATCTCAGATGTCCCACCTGGAATATGTTGAAGCCACTCCCCCAACTTGGGAGTCACAGCCCTGAGTGCTCCTATCCTCACTGGGACTACTACTGCCTTCACTTTCCACGTCCTTTCTAGTTCTTCTTTCAGTCCTTGTATTTGTTCACCTACTCATGTTCCTTCTTCCTGATGTTATAGTCACTGAGTATTGCCACATCCAGCATGACTACAGTCTTTCGTTCCTTGTCTACCACCACAATGTCTGGTTGGTTGGCCAGCACTAGCTTGTCTGTCTGGATCTTGAGGTCCCATAGGATCTTAGCCCTGTCATTCTCAACTACCCTTTGTCGTATCTTCCATCTGGACTTAGGAAGGTCTAATCCATATTCTGTGCAGATGTTTCAGTACAGAATCCCAGCAACTTAGTTGTGTCTCTCCGTGTATGCTGTTCCTGCTAACATCTTGCATTCGGCTACTAGGTGCTGTACTGTCTTAGAGGCCTCTTTGCACAGTCTGCACCTTGAGTCTTGCTTGGTTTGGTAGACACCAGCTTCTATTGATCTGGTGCTGAGTGCCTGCTCATGTGCTACTATTATTAGTGCCTCAGTGCTGTCTTTCAGTCCTGCCTTCTCCAGTAGGATTTTGTCATGTGAGCCACATCCACTATCTGCCAGTGGTACACCCCATGGAGAGGTTTGTCTTGCCAAGGAATCTCCTCTTTTTCTGCATCTTCGATCTGTGGAAGTCTTAGGCATTCCCATAGCAGTTCATCTTTGGGAGCCATCTTCGTGATGTACTTGTGGATGCTCTGTGTTTCACCCAGGACTGTGGCCTTGACACTCATCAGGCCCCGACCTCCTTCCTTCCAGCAGGTGTACAGTCTCTGGGTGCTGGATTTCTGGTGGAATCCTCCATTCATAGTGAGTAGTTTCCTGGTCTTGACATCCATGGTGACTAGTTCTTCTCTTGGACAGGTTATTATTCCAGCTGGGTACCTGATGACCGGTAGGGAATATGTGTTGATAGCTTGGATCTTGTTCTTGTCATTGAGCTGGGACTTCAGGACCTGTCTGACTATTTGGAGGTACTTGGATGTGGCTATCCTCCTTGCCTCTTCCTCATGGTTACCATGCGTTTGTGGTATCCCTTCTATCTTCTATTTGGCCTTATGGAACTTCAACTCCTTCTGTCCTGATCATCTTCCCTCTTTTTGCTATCATCCGCCCAAGATGTCCTTGCTGTATATCCTGGTAAGGTGGATCAGTGAGTCAATGTCTCGCTCATTCTTGGCATACAGCTTGATGTCGTCCATGTAGAGTAGGTGGCTGATGGTAGCTCTACTCTTTATCCTGTATCCGTATCCACTCTTCTTGATGATCTGGTTAAGGGGGTTGAGGCCTATGCAGAACAGCATTGGGGATAGCATATCTCCTTGGTATATGTCACATTTAATGTTTACTTGAGTTACTGTCCTGGAATTGGCTTCTAGAGTTGTTTTCCACTTTCCACTTGCCCATCGAGTTCTTGATGAAGGCTTTTATTGTCTTGCTGACCTTGTAGAGAGCCAAGCATTCCAGTATCCAAGTGTGTGGCAGTGCAGGCAGTGTAAGTCTATATATAAACTTAAGGAGCATTAAGGAGCATTTAAAAAAAATTAAAGAGTATTTAAAAAAATCTTAATCATAATCCTAATGTGTGGTAGAGCAGCATTATGTCCTGATTTGTTTAACCTATTGTATACAACAATACAGACCATGTATATGTTTATTGTGTTTTTGTAAAGTTACAGAGCCAAATCTGGAAGCTGTCTGTTTGGACTTTCAAAACTGGAATTTTGATTAATTAGTTGCTAGTCCCAAATCTCCAAACCCAAATCCAGGGGAAGGCAACCTTTGACACTGCATATGTAGACTACTTCACTCATAATTCTCTAACAGCCATAATGCTGGCAGCAGTTGTAATCTACAACATTTGGTGTGCTGAAGGTTGTATACCCCTTCCCTAATATAATTTGTGGTTAATTTAGAAAGCTGAACATAATATATGTATACTCATAAAGACCCACCACAGACATTTCAAGTAATTTCACTTTGCTTATTTTCAGCCTTACAATTTGTCACTGTACAATTGTATCGCCAAAAGTAGTGGTCATTTAGTTTCTATTTTTTTTAAATTTTCAATGTGAATATGATAACCATGACCTACGCTACTGCAGTAAAATATTCTGATTGTTGTTTGTCTACACCGCCTGAGGTTAGCAATACCACCTGCACTGAGTTTAACAGCCTTCATATTCAATTTTTAATGGAAATATCATGTCTGTTTAGGTCAACAATTTAGATTTAGGATAATTACTCTCAAGATTATAATAAAAAAATATGCCTGAGAACAAGCAAAGAACAGCCGGGGACAAGGCAATCTCTCTGGATATGGAAGATCCATGTAACAAAAGAACGTATAGAGGTTGAGTGTACCAAAATTTGAAATAGTCAAGTTACACATCAATTTTATAACATGACAGGAGGCTTCGTATTTGCTTAAGTCTTTCTTTACTTAAGCTTCACAGCAGCACTTTTTTACTTAGTAACAGGGTAACCAATCAGAAAAAGAGATAACAAGGTATAAGAGTCCCTCCCTGTGATGTCACTTCCTCTTTCTTTGCTGCTTCACACCAGTACAGGTCAGAGTGCCACTGCCTCTTACTTTCTGTGGGTTATTTACTATCCTCTTTATTTTAACTTGTTATTTAATCTTTGTTTTTTCTTAGCTATGTTTCCCATACTTTAGCTATATTCTTATATTCCTATTTCTAAGGTGCTTGTCCCACCTTAGCTATCTTCTAAAGTTTTCTCTCTTAACTTATTACTGCCTAATTTTCTCCCTTTAGTCCTTTGGTACTGTCCCTTACGTTCTGTTTCATTTTTCTATACTTTTCATTGTGTCTCTTACTTTTATTGGTCCGGGTTGCGGTCGGCATATTTTGCCCCGTTTTTCTCGGGCTTTTGGGCTGTGGAGTACGCCTCCATCGGCCCTGAGTGCGCACGGCGGCCATCTTGGATCTCGCGCATCGCCGCGAGATCCGAACGGCCGTTTGCACCTTTTGCGCATGCGCGAGATCGCTGCGGCCATTTTGTTGGAGCCGCGATCGGCGACCATTCTAGCCGCACGGCGGCCATTTTAATTGTTAATCGGCAGTACAAATATCTTACAAGTTTCACATATATAAGTTCTCTCACTTATATTTCTCAGCAGAATTTGTTTTTCCCAAGAGATACTTCTCTCTGTAATTCAGTTCAGGAGAATTTTCGCTTACACTACTCCCCCTGGTGGTGAATTAAAGGTACTACATTACCAATATTATTATGCATGTATATTAAACTACTCAATACTGTTATATTGGGAGCAACCCCCAATACCAGCCAGCTAAATATTTATCACAGTCATATTGTGATTTTTCTAAGGGTAAGTCCCTATATATTTTATGATTGCTGTTATATCATACAGCCCATGACTGGCCCGCTTTGTCTGTGCCACCATACCTCTACACGAGTTTAAATAAGCACTCTGAGGTTATTGTATCTGGGTGACCCCCATTACAGCTTGCACTGTTGAAATTAAATATCTTTTGATATACAAGACGGCCCTAAAATACATTCTAATGCTGGCCTATTCTGCCCCATAGGTACCAACACTGTTGCTATGGAGGCTTCAAACCAAGACCAAAATCTGCAAGCGATTATAAACGCGGCTGTTGCCGCTTCACTAGAAAAGACCCTGGCTCGGGTGCTGCCCATTGAGCCCAAAGATACCAAAATTTCTGAGCCCCCGCACTCTGATGAAGAGGCGGATGATTCCGATTCTACAAGAAGGAACCCTTCCAAACTCAATAAACGATATTGGAAAGGGGATGGGCCAGAATCACTCAAACGCAAAGGGAAAGAACCGGCTAAACGCCCAAAACAAACGGACGCCAGGGAAAAACATTCCATACAGCCTACCTTGTCGGAGGAGGAAGACGACTCTTTCGACTCACACCCATTGGCCATTCTAGATGAATGGCAAGCTGGCCACTCTTCAGAAGACGAAGAAGTCTGGCCTGAGACATCTTTCAGAGAAACACCTTTCCCTCAAGATATCACGGGAGACCCCACTACTGAGGTTTCAGTACCCGAAACCTTTCTGGATACGCTTGGTGAACCACTATTTGACCCATGACAGATCAGATACCCTCGATCTTCAGAATGGTCACTCCCAAATCACCTTTCACAATATATCCATTTCTGGATAAGGAGACCCCTAGACCGGGAGGTCCGCAAACGCCTAAGAGCTGAATGCCCTAGACCCACCTTACCAGACAAGGTCGCTATGACCCCCGAGTTTGATTCCCTGCTCTACACATATTTAGCCAGATCTGGCCGTGACCCTAAAAAGGGCATTGAGCGCAGCCTACGCATCACCCAGGACAAGATGTTGGATGTCCTAGGGCCCTTGGCAAGAATTCTACTACTGGCTGATGAAGCCCTCACTAACGAGGGCCCTTTAGACCCATCTGTGATCAGAGAATGGGCACTACGCTCCATTTGCCTGCTGGGCAATGCAAATACTTCCCTCTCTACCGAGCGTAGAAAAGCAGTGCTGCTGCGTATGGATGCCAAACTAGCCGACCTAGGGACCAAAGAGTTGGGCCCCAAGGCCAAGGGTCTATTATTTGGAGAACCCTATATTAAAGAATTACACAAGCATGTAAATTTATACGCCACCCTGAACAAGGCGCAATCATCCATGAGAAGAGTATTCCACCAACAACCCTCTCGGGTTTTTGGCAGGGCTGGCCGTCCAAGGGGTCGTGCAGTCAGCCGCTTCTGGCCCACAAGCCAACGCCAACGAACCCCCACTTCACCATTCTTCCCCAACTATCAAAATAGAGGTTTCTACACCCAAAGGTCAGATAGGGGAAGAGGAGGTAGAGCCCGTGGACACTACAGATACCCAACAGGTGAGATTTCCTACTTTTCACCTCTCTACGGTTTCTCATGCGGGCAGGTTGTTACATTGTGTGGATATGTGGAAGACGCTGTCTTCAGATACATGGGTTCTAAACACGGTTCAGGGTTATTTCATAGAGTTTTATTCTCTCCCTACTCAAACAGGTCCTCCCCATTACCCGATAATGTCAAAATCTCAATGGCTCCTCCTCGATTCAGAACTACGTTCCTTGCTAACAAAAGGAGCAATTCAACCCGCTCCACACGACGAAGGCTTTCTAAGTTCCATATTCCTGGTCAAAAAGAAATCGGGAGAATTTCACCCGGTAATCAACCTTCGCCAATTGAATACCTTCGTGATATACCGGCATTTCAAAATGGAAGGGATACATCTCCTCAGAGACATTCTCCGTCCAGGCGATTGGTTCACCCGACTCGACCTCAAGGATGCTTACCTCTCCGTGCCAGTACATCCATCCAGTCGACGTTTCCTCCGCTTCCCCTGGCACCACCGGATCTTCCAATTCACCTGCCTTCCATTCGGCCTGAGTTCCGCTCCCTGGTGCTTCACCAAACTGCTCAAGCCAGTCACCGCACATCTTCGAGCAAGGGGTTTTCGCTGCCTAATCTACCTCGACGACCTCTTACTACTCTGCGACAACATCTCCACGCTGCAGTCACAGACGAACTACACATCCTCATTGATAGAATCCTTGGGATTCGTCATCAACAAGGAAAAATCCTCGCTGACTCCATCCCAAATCATACAGTTTCTCGGCTTCGAGATCGACTCCTCCACCTGTGTTCTCCGCCTGCCTCAGTCCAAGTTAACCGCGATCAGGAAGGAACTGCGCAAGACGCTTCGCCAAGTGGATCTACCTCTCCGAGGTTTGGCTCGGATTATAGGCCTGCTTTCTGCCTCCATTCAAGCAATCTACCCAGGTCCCCTCCATTATCGGGCCATGCAATGCTTGAAGGCTCAATTCCTCCAGACCCATCCATCATACGACCAAAGGGTCCCGATCACTACCGAGGTGAGGGAGGAACTCTACTGGTGGCTTCGCCACATGTCTGCCTGGAACGGCAAAGCAATTTTTGGTCCCACTCCGGACTTTGTGGTGGAATCAGACGCGAGCCTCCTAGGCTGGGGTGCAACTTGTCATACAACTTCCACCGGGGGACCATGGACCGACGCAGAACACTCTCTCCACATCAACTGTCTGGAATTAATCGCAGGATCGTTTGCAATCCGCAGTCTGGCCAATCATCTCTCAGACTGCTGTATTCTCCTCCGAATGGACAATATCTCGGCCGTTCAATACATCAACAAATTGGGCGGGGCCAGATCTCACACCCTGTCCGAGGTGACAAAGGACATCTACAATTTTTGCTTCCAGCGCAACATAACACTCCGGGCAGAATACCTCCCGGGAGAGACGAACACCACTGCGGATTGGTTCTCCCGACATTGGAGAGACGGCAGCGACTGGCGCTTACACAGGTCAGTCTTCCTCCACGTCTCCAAACTCAGGGGCCCGTTTACTCTGGACCTGTTCGCCTCCCGGACGAATTTTCAAGTCCCACGCTTCTTCATCTGGCTACCAGACCCGGAATGTTTGGCAGTAGATGCCTTTCTTCAGAAATGGCCGACGACGGGAGCCTACGCCTTCCCTCCGTTCGCGATGATCCCAAGAACCCTTCTTCAGATTCGCAGACAACAGGTCACACTGGTACTACTCACCCCGCTCTGGCAGGGCCAAGCATGGTTCCCAGATCTCCTGGACCTCTCCTGCCAACATCCCCTCCTTCTACCTCTATGGCCCAACCTGTTAGAGGACCCTCAAGGAAACCCTCATCCGATGATAATGCAAGGTCATCTCCAATTAGTGGCTTGGACTCTTTCAGGGGATCCTGGAATTTCGGAGAATTATTGCAGAGATCTAAAGAACTTCTCTGGGATTCCTGGGCTCCTGGAACCAGAAGATGCTACCTTTCTTCCTGGAGTACTTGGTGCAATTGGTGCATGGAACGGAATACCGATCCCCTTACAGCCCCTAGACAGTCCATACTGAATTTCCTCTCACACCTGTTCGACTTAGGCCGTACATACCGGTCCATCAACGTGGCCCGGTCAGCAATCTCGGCAGCCCATGTCCCTCTACATGGAATTCCAGCGGGCCAGGACCCGCTGGTTTGCAGACTATTGAGGGGCATCAAACTGGCTCGCCCCCCAACACCAAAATACTCCCATCTATGGGATGTTAACGTCATGATTCGTTTCCTGGAAACCTGGCCGAACAACGAAGATCTAACCCTCCGTCAACTCTCGGCTAAATTCACCCTGCTACTCTGCTTAGTATCCTTCCGACGAGTGTCGGATGTTCAAGCATTTGACCATGACGCTATCAATTTTTCCCCCGAAGGTGTCACCTTTTCCGTGTCCAGACGGACAAAATCAAACTCTTCTTCGGTATTTTACCCTTATTTCCCTAACCATCCAAAATTGTGTGTGGTATCACTTCTCTCTCGTTATTTACTACTCACCTCCTCCCTTCGTTCAACCTCCTCCAGCCAACTATTGATCTCCTACGTCCGTCCACATAATCCGGTGTCAACCATAACCCTTGCCCGATGGGTTAGGTGGTTGCTCTCCCTCGCTGGGATTGAGGCCTCCTTCGGAGCCCACTCTATCAGGGGAGCGGCGGCATCGGGAGCTTTCAGCGCTGGAGCCTCACTTCGGGACATTCTCCACTCAGCAGACTGGTCCCGGGAACAGACTTTCCGCAACTTCTATTTTCGTCCGGCTGTGCACGCTTCCTTAGCCCTTCTTGGGGAGCGTTAAAACAGCAAATACGAAGCCTCCTGTCATGTTATAAAATTGTAGATTATGCTAACTTTAGTGTACCGATAATCTTAATTTTATTAATGACAGGAGGCGAGTATTTCCCACCCTTCACTCTCGTTCTTTTTCCCCTCCCTAAGGTCACCTATCTAGGTAAGTTCATCTAGACTAAATACATACTCTAGGTACCTCTACTGTGGGGAGGGCTAAGGGTTTCTCTCTAAGGGTGGATAGGTTACACTTCGTAGGAGGTGGGCTTTTAGACGAGATTTTCTAAATACCGAATGTCATATTTTATAAATCCAATTCTCGGATTAATCCTTGGTTTCGATTCTGCTTTCTCGTTTCAGCATAAAGCCCCTCATGAAGACAAGTTCAGTTGCCGTTCCATCTCAAGCATCACCTCGGCTCTCTAAGAAGACATGTTTACGTTCCTGTTCCCTCTCTAACATTTGCTTTCTCATCTGGCATCCTGAATTCTTCATCTGGTTCAGTTACAGTCCCTGTTCCTATTTGTTCGCAGCCAGAAAGAGGAAGTGACATCACAGGGAGGGACTCTTATACCTTGTTATCTCTTTTTCTGATTGGTTACCCTGTTACTAAGTAAAAAAAGTGCTGCTGTGAAGCTTAAGTAAAGAAAGACTTAAGCAAATACTCGCCTCCTGTCATTAATAAAATTAAGATTATCGGTACACTAAAGTTAGCATAATCTACAATTAAATAACCACATAACCTCAAGTAATAAGTAACATATTCTCCAATATTTAGAAAACACTACATAGAACTAAATAAGAAATAAATAGAAACAAATCACAAATAAATCAAAATTCTCTTTCACCTGCTTTAGAAAATAATCTGATGATTTACCAGTAAAGGGCTGCAATATTGTACAGCTTGTAAATAAATTTCCAATACACAGTCCTAGCAGAGAAAGTCAGGGTATTAGTAACACATTTAGGATCACTAGTATTTTTTGTAGCATACATCTCTTTTGGAGTTTCTGCTTTCCTAACTGTCCTGCATACCACTATCTTAAAACAAATAAAGTATTTTTAATAAAAAGACAACCTGGAAGTTCCAAGTGACAATTGTTGCACATATATGTCTGAAATGCATAAATGTACCTTGTGATACCATCACGCAATTTGGAAAATGTAATACAATATCTGGAACTTCTTTTTCTAAAGTATTATCAAAAATTGATCTTCCCATTATATTTAAACTTGTTAACTTACCAGAATTGTCATTTTACAGACAAATCTCACAGCAGCATCACTAATGGGTTAAATATCTCTACTCAGTTTGCAAGACAGTAAGTAGAAAAAAATCTATTTAGAATAAATACCTTCCCCTTAAGGCAGTAGTCAGTCTAGTTACAAAGTCCTATCATTAAAGAGGTGTCACGTATTCATCCGCTTATAAAAATGTGGTTAATGGCATTTACTGTCCACACAGGAAAAGTTGTGCTGAGCAGCAACCAAATCCACAGAAGGGTTAATGCTGAGCAGCAATTATGCAAATGGTAACCTGGTAACTGCCTTTGGGGTCAAAGTCCGGTTACAGCCTATCAGATCTAGAGGAGGGGTATTTAGGCCCAGTTCTCATCCTGCTCAGTGCTCTGTCATGGTTTCCCTTGTGGTTGTCCGAGAGCGCGTTATTGATTCTGGCTATTTGACTTTGGCATTGTTTTTGACTTCCCTGTTTTCTGGCATCCCTGACCCCTGGCTTTTCCTTATCATTGTGTCTCTTTCTGTATCCCTTGACCTCGGCTATTCCTGACTATTCTTTGGTACGTTAATCTGGCCATTCTAAGGTCCGGTATACGTTACCTATCAGTCCTCTGTGTTACACAGTTCTACTTGCTGGATCATTCTGTAATCCTGACAAGAGGTTTGAGACCTTGATGTTGCTGTCAGACATGGCCAGGAAATGAAAATTCTGGGAAGTATGTTAAAAATGTTCTGTTTCCCTGGTCTAACACAGCAGCTTCACTAATGGGGATTCACAAAGCTAGAAAAGGGAAAAATAAAAAATTGCTGACAAATATGTTTATTAGAAGATCAAGAGTGTGAAACTGCAGAAAGAAAGTGAAAAATAAAATATCTTTAGAATTGTGCACATTTATTCACAAAAGTAGAACTGGAATACCAGGTATCTGCTCTTTAAATTTACTCTGTAGGGACATTGGACCTTGACGCCCAAAATGATGACAGCCCTGGTGGAGAGAGGACGACTGAAGAGGGATACTTCCAGTCCCTAGAGGGAGAGAGATTTTGAGATTGCCAAGGACAGCCAATTTAGGAAAAATACCAACAGGTAATCTACAATACAATAATAATAGGAAAGACATATGGCAATATTGCAAAAGATAAAATAATGGATTGTGAAGTAGAATAAGTTGCCCTCACAAACAAAAATTGATTGTAGGCATATCACTTATGAAGCCTAGTGAAGCAGCCTCAGAACATATGGGACATCAATTCATGTAAGGAAAGGAAATAATAATAGTAAGGTCACCACCTCGTTCATCTAAAATCACATGTTCATTAACCAGGCATTTAAAATTATTAAAATAATGGCATTTATTACAATGAGCCAGGACTGAATGTGACACCATATGGTTAAAATAACCTAGAAAGAGATAAAGCTTTGTAACCCGCTTTTTGCTCTTTTTTAGTAGATGCCATTCGTTTTATATTTAACTCACAATTTTTTTAGTTTCAATTAAGAGTTCTTTTTGCAAATCAAGGTCACAGCCATGGGCACCAAGTTTGCACCAAGTTATCTGAATGTTTTCATGGATTATTGGGAAAGATTGTCAATCTGGTCCAGTAACCCCTATGGTGCAAACTTGGTGCTCTGGAGGTGTTATATTGATGATGTCCTTGTCATCTGGCGTGGTCCCATATAGGGACTTAATGATTTTTTTACATTTGTGAATCAAGACTCTTTATCGCTGGTTTTTACCCCTAAGATAGGTATTACTAATATTGATTTTCTTGACCTATCAATTTATATTGAAACTCGAATAATAAGACCAAAACCTTTTTTAAAACTATAGATTAAAATAGTTTTATCGACACAAAGAGTGGACATCATCCATATTGGTTTAAGGGAGTTCTCAAAAGTCAATTAATTTGAATATGCAGAAATTGTAGTGACCTAGATACTTTTTATCTACAAGCAGACATTTTCGGTTTTTAGAAAAGGGTTACTCTCAAGAATTTTTGGATGCTGAAATTGAAAGGGTGGGGAAAACAAAAAGGAATAACCTGATAAAAAGAAAGACGCCTCAACTAGAAACCCTAATTTTGATTTTGCGTTTTATTATTATTATTATTATGATATTTATAGAGCGCCGTCAAATTCCACAGCGCTTTACAATGGGTGTACGAACAGACATGTAGTTGTAACCAGACAAGTTGGACACACAGGAACAGAGGGGTTGAGGGCCCTGCTCAATGAGCTTACATGCTAGAGGGAGTGGGGTAAAATGACACAAAAAGGTAAGGATAGTATTAGACTAATAACAGTTAACACCCAATATAACGCTAGGGCCTTTGACATACAAAGAATTATTAAAAAACATTGGGGGTTACTTGTGGAAGACAAGTTTTTAAACCAGAAAATTCCCCATGTCCCTAAAATTATTTTTAGGAAGGGTACTAACCTTAAGCAAATTTTAGCACCAAGCACTTTTCGCTCTGGGAAAGATAAAACTAAACAAAAGGAAGGTTTTTACACATGTGGTAACTGCAAAAGTTGCAATCATCAATTTAAGGTCACTAAGGACTTTATTTGCACACAAACTTCTGAATAATTTAAAATTCAAGGCTTAGTATCCTTTTCCTCCACGCATGTTGTGTACCCACTCACTTGTGGATGTGGTGAGGACGGGAAGGAAAGCAAAAGTGAGATTTCAGGAACACAAGAACAATTTAAAAACCGTATGGTGTCACATTCAGTACCAGTGCATTGTAATAAATGCCCTCATTTTAATAATTTTAAATGCTTGGTTATTGAACACGTGATTTTAGATGAAAGAGGTGGTGACCTTATGATGCACCTAAGAAAAAGAGAGGGTTACTGGATACACACATTAAAAACCAAAGGGACTGAATGTTGACTTTGATTTTATGTGCTTGTTATAAATATTGTTGTTTAGATTGTTTTTTTTTTAGATTCCCATTTTTTATCTTCCAATTAGTGTATTTTTATCTACCTTTATTATTTATTATTTAATTCCTATTTTAATGCCACATTTCATATCTGTTTTGTCAAATTTTATGTCAGATTTACTTCATTTTTTGGGGGGACATTTATTAGCCTTATATGTACTAACTTTTCTTATGCTATTTCTGCTTATTTTCTATACCATTTTATGAACATTATGGACAATTACGCTCTCTTATGAGTGGTGGAATGCATGCAGACGAGTGGAACACATCGTCATATTTGAGTCTGATGGCCACACATCCGGACATAATATGGAAGAGAGGATTGGTCAATAAACCCGGAAGCATCCAAGCGACGTATCCGGAAGCGTTCCGCTACATGCGTATTGGCTTAAGGCTTTTCGCGCCAACGCCATACTGATTTAAAAGCGGACCACTGGCATTGTGATTTTATGCTACAACAAGGAAAGGAATCCCACTTTATGCCACTGATGAAGTTCAAGCTACATTGAACGAAACACGTAGGTCTTCTTTTAGTGTATAGAGTTATCCTTTACTTTTTATTTTCTGATACTGGATTTACTTTCTGTTCTTGGTTTATTTTTCCTGTTCTGCATCCGGATCCAAGGACTGGAACTCCTTGACAGATTGTGATGTGCCTGTAAACTACTTTTATCATGTAAGTGTACCTTGTATTAAAGAAGTGTTATTTTACTTGGAAACTCTGCCTTATTATTATTTCCTTTCCTTACATGAATTGATGTCCCATATGTCCAGAGGCTGCTTTAATAGACTTCATAAGTGATATGCCTACAATCAATTTTGGTTTGTGAGTGCAAATTATTCTACTTCACAATCCATTATTTTATATTTTGTAATATTGCCCTATGTATTTCCTGTTATTATTGTATTGTAGATTACCTGTTGGTATTTTTCCTATATTGTACTGAGGACCAGGAGGAGTCCTTTATCTACAATGCTATCAGTGAATATGGTAATTGTTGATGTTTCCATCTATTACCCACTGAGTGTGTTTATACACTAATAGATGTCTCTGTATGACACAATATTTTGTTTTAAGGACAGCCAATGTCTAATAGTAGAGACTGAAGGCAATTCGCCGTTCTTAGACCCTTATGAAGTACAAATAACTTGCCAGAATTTCTCCAAGGGTCATTCCTTGCAATATAGATCAATATACCCTGTGAACATTTTGGAGTTTTTTTATCTTCTGGAGATTGTGGATTTTGAAAAAAGCCTGATTACAAGTGGAATGATGTCACCACTTTAGGAAGGAACCCAAGGATAGGTCACAATAAGTCTCACTTGAAAAACACACTGTATGCGTAGTGTTAACAAGAGAGCATGAAGTTCAGAAGTCCATCTTCCTGAAGTGATTGATACCGAAACAGCATGTTTAAGGTTAACAACATAGGAAAATTCTCTTTAGCAGGTTAAAATGGGGCTAAATCAATCCCCTTCAGAACTAAAGGTAAATCTCAGTAGTGATCTTTACATGAGGATGAATTTTCTGCATAATTCTTTTCACAGTAAGGTCCAGAACACATCTCTCATTGGTAAGGGCTGATATGGCAAACCTGGACTCATAACGAACTGTGGCTAAGGTCATTATTTTAACCATCCTGAAAAATCTTTGAAGTAGATTTCTTGTGTGAAAGGATACGGTTTTCAGAAACTGAGTGCAGAACCCATGAGTTTGTAGCATTAGACATTCAAGAGCCATGCCACCAAGCCGAGGTTTTAGGGAGATGGGTGTTGGATTGGGCCCTGATTTGGAAGTTTCCAAGTGCCTGCTGAGTTTAACCTCAGGAGTCTGGGATACCATGGTCTTCTTGTCCAGTTTGGAGCTATCAGAATTATTGGCTTCTGTTCTGTCCATATCTTTTTCAGGATATGTGGAAGGAGAGGGGAGGGTGGAAAAACATAACTCTGGCAAAAGTTAAATTCTGGCTCAGAGCATTCTGGTCCTAGGCTTTGGGTTTCTAATAGAGAATTTTTCAATTTAGCAGTTGGAGTTCGTGGCCATGAGATTGTAGTCTGGATATCCACACCTAAGGGTGATCTGGTGAAAAACGTTCCTGTTAAATGGTTGAGGAGCTATTCTAAAGGGGAAATTATGTGTCTGCTGAGGTAGTCTGCCTCTAAGTATTCTATCCCTGGTAATTAGACTGCTTTTATCCCCAGAACCTGTTTCTCAGCCCAAAACATGATTGGAATTGATTCTGACAGAAGGTCTCTGCTATAGATACCCCATTAGTGATTTATGTTAACAGATGCAGTTGTCTGTCTTTATCAAAATTAATTTGTTCCTCAAATGAGATTGAAAGAGAGAGAGTACTCGAGGAAGGGAGGGGATGACGTAGGCATGCATGCAACGTACATTCGTTGATAGGGAGAAACCCACCGAAAAGACTGAGAGCAGTGCTGCAAATGGTCTTAAGCCCTATATGAGATATTCTCTGACCCCCCCTCATCTCAAGAGAGAAGATCTACAAAGAGATTTATGGCATGTGGCTTCCTAGAAAACTTATCTTAACTGTGGAAGATTGACGGCGGGTGAGAGACGCCGCCGAAACCTCCACGCTAATAAGGAGGATAGCGGAGAAGCAATTTGTAGAAAGAGGGGGTCGGGGAGATTGATGAGGCAGAAAGAGGAAACCCCACTGAGAGTGGATATTTGAAGTCTTTAAACAAATACAGCGAAGCTGGGTGAGAGCTAGCCTTTACTTTGTTATACTTTAAAGGAAAGTAATTGGATTGATGATTGTAAAATTATACCTACAAAGAACTGTTATTGTTTATTACTTTCCATTTTTTTTTTGCTTTTGATCATCTCTTCATTTTTGCCCTAAAGAGACATTACATCTCTGAGATAAATATACAAGAGCTAAATTAGAGAGAAACAAATCTGAATAAGCTCTAAAGTCCTGAATAAGCCCTAAATGAATTTGGGCATAAATATTCTTTTTGTTCTCTATTGTCTATTGCTTGTATTCTTTCATTTCCTCCAATTATAAAAATATGTCAACTAAAAGTTATCAGGATCAGAAACCTATTTCTAGCAAAGAAAAGGAGAACAAAATGAAAATAAAGAAAAGAGGCTATCTAACTTTTTCATAGCTCAAACTGAGAAATCTATATCAGAAATATTCTCAAAGGAAGCTAGCCCTAATAGTAAGAAGAAAATTGCAGCCCAGATGGAGACCGAAAAAGAGATAGATATCTCATCGGTAACTCCGGACTACCTTAAAAGTTGTCTCAACCAACAATTACTTGATATAAACAAGAGATCATGAATAATAGCTCTGACTTAAAAAGGGAGATAAATGAAATCGTTCAAAAGATCAAAAAAAATTGGAACACAGAATTTGTGGTTAAAGAACAACAAGAAAATCAGAGAAAACTACAACAGAAAATTCAAGAAATAGAGTTAAAGATCTTTAACTTGGAAGATCGATCCAGGCAAAAAAAAAATGAGAATAAGAAATATACTAGAAAGTATAAGTCAAGAAAAACCGAAGGTTTCTTAAAAATCTTACTTTTTAGAGCTGGGAATCCAGATGGATAAGAAATCCAAATTCCTGGAAAGACATCATAGAATCCCAAAGCCAAGTAATTTGTCTATGGAAATTCCAAGAGATGTAATGCAACTCCTTTCTTTTTAAGGTGGAAATAAGAAAAGCATCAAGGCAACGTAGCAAAAAAAGAAGAATTTACAAAGATTAAGGTGTTCCCAGACTTATCATATGAAACTAGGAAAAAAAGACATTCCTTTGCATCAGTGACTGAAATATTAAGGAAAAATATTAAATATTACTGGGGCTTTCCATCAAGATTGATAGTGGTATATGAAGCAAAAACTGTATTTTTTGAAAATGTAGGATCTGCTAATATCTGGATACAAGAGATAAGGAATAGCAATCAAGAGAGGAGAGGTAAAGAAACTGATAAATAGATGGGGAGAGAGTGGAGAGGGTAGAAGGGTACAAAGTAGGGAAGATATATTTAAAGAGCAGAAAAGTAATTTATTTTAAACATTTGTTTTCCTTTATGCAAACATTTGACAATAAAATAGAAAATGTAATATATATGAGATAGGGGAGTGGGGGATCACATATAAATATAAAAAGTATAAGTATTACACATGAATAGTAAATTGATCAAAATGAGAGTGTATAATTATAATAGATAATTCACTTTGTAAAAAAGAATGAGCTTGAAAGGAAAAAGGGGAGGGAAAGGAAAAATTGTATACTAAGATAGTTTTACAGTTAACACCTTAAGGATGACGGGCGTGCTATGCCGTCCTTAAGGAACCCGGCTCTAAACGCCCGTGGGCGGCATAGCACGTCCCCACCGTCCTTTGTACTTACCCGTGGAGTCCCCCTCCTGCCTCTTCGGCCCCCCTGGCATAGCTGTCCAAGGCAGTGCCAGCAGGGGGATTGCCTGTAATGACAAATTTGTTTTTTGCATTTTTCACACACAAACAAATATGAACACTAACTTTGGCCAGTGTTTGTGACCAGGTGGCTACTAAAAAAGACTGGTCATACTCCATTTGCAATACCTTGGGTTGTCTACTTTTGCAAATGGTATGCCATCATGGGGGTAATTCTCATTCCTGGGCTACCATACGGTCTCAAAGGCAACGTAACCAATCTGGCAAATTTCAATGTGTTACAACTGAGAAATGTAACATGCTATATTTGACCATGTAACTTTCCACAACACTATAAAACCTATACATAGGGGTTACAGTTTTACACGTGAGACATTGCTGAATACAAATATGTGTTTTTTATTGCAGTAAAAGCAAACAGTATTATGACATTCACAGTTAGAATGTCACATAGAATTCTTATTTTCTCCCTTTTTTTATATTTTATTCATAATAAATTATGTTTCATACCTAAATATTTGATGTTAGATGAAAGCCCTGTTTCCCCTGAATAAAATGATATATAATAAGTGTGGGTGCACATAATTTGAAAGAGGCAAATTATGCCTTAACATACATATAGCACAAATTCAAGTTTTTGTTTACATTTTGTTTTGATCACAACGTGTACATTTGGCTCAGTCCTTAAGGGGTTAAGATTATACTATGTGTTTGTTTTGTTTTGTTTTTTGGCACAGTAAGATTGGTCATATACTCCCGTGTAGCAGGGAAAATATTGTACACTAAAATAGGAAAAGATACATACACAAGAGAATGGGAAATAAAAAAGGCCTAACACAATAAAAGACACAGATTAAGAAGAAGATAAAATACTTATTATAAAATAATTCACTTTAAAAAGAAGAAAAAGATAGATAACACTATTACATACTTAGATAATTTAATATATACTCACTTTGCCAAGTAGATAAAGGTGGAGAAAGGGTAGAAAGAAAAAAATGATGATACATACTTAGATAATTTAATACTAAGGGAATATAAGGGATTTTTGAGGTTTGACTATTGTAAATATTTTTATTTTTTATTTTATTTATTTTTTGTTGTATTTTTTTTTCCTCTCTCTTTTTCTTTTCCCCTTCTCCACTCTCACCCTTTTAATATCCTCTCCCGGATCTTGTCAAATTGTAGCCTGCTGGTCTGAGGAAGGGCTTAATCCTTTTTTAACTCCTTATTAGATGGAGTTTGGTTACCACATCAGAGCAAATAGGATGTGGAACACGGTCCCCAGCAAGGGAGGTTGGAGACGGGGTGCCTCATGTATTTTGTACATGAGGTTACATGTTTTTAATTGGTGTATAGTTTATATGATTTTTTGTTGTTGATTGTTACCCAATGGTTAAGCTCCTGAAGCTTAATGTACTGGGGTTAAATAACCCACATAAAAGATCTATGGTATTTGACTATATTAAAAAAAAAGGGGGAGTAAAAATTATATTGCTGCAAGAGACCCACTGTATAAAGAAAGACATAAAACGCTTTATTCCAAATAGCTTTAATATCAAAATATGCTCTTCATTAGAAGATAAAAAGAAATGCGGGGTTGCCCTTCTTGTAACTAATGATTTAGATATACAGATCACATACCAAGACATAGAAAAAACTGGAAGATATATTATAGTAATATGTAAAATACAAAATGAAGAGTTTACGATAGCTAACCTATATGCACCTAATGGTAATCCCATTTGTTTTATACAAAGGGTACCAAAATAAAATAGATAACATCAAAAAAGGAAAGGTCCTCATAGGGGGAGACTTCAATTGCATTATGGATGGAATGCTAGATAGAAATTCATTGGGAGGGGACAGTTCAATTCAAACTTGTAGTACATAAATATGGCTTACTATACTTATGGATGATTTATCATGCCCAAGAAAAGGATTTCACTTGCTTTTCTAAAGTACATTATATTCCAGGTTACACTTATTTTTGGGTAGAGTAGAGTAGAGATATCATATAGGATAAAGAATGTTCTGATTCAGGAGGTTACTTGGTCAGACCATAACAAAATAAAAAGATAAAACAACTATCGATAGAACAAGTAAATTTTATCAATAAACCCTTCTCCATAATAGAGATCAAGAAGGCAATAGATATGTTAAAAAATAAATAAAACCGCAGGCCCGGATGGCTACCCTAATTTATTCAATAAACAGTTCAAGGAGAATTTGGTTGTTCATCTTAAAAATCTGTTTAATAATATCGTTGAGGAAAAGGTCATCCCTGAAGAGATGTCATACGTAAATATTATCCCTATACATAAGCCAGATAAATCAACAGGTTATGTAAGGTGTTATTGGCACATCTCATTGCTAAACTCCGATATAAAGATTTATGCAAGCATCTTAGCAAATAGGATGCAAAACGTTCTGCCATAACTGATCCACAAAGACCAGGTCGGGTTTAATAAAGGTAGATATTCTAGTAATAGCATGAGAACAATGGTTAATATTTTAGATAGCGTACATGATTCAGGGGCCCTATTTCTGGCCCTGTGATTGGACTCAGAGAAGGCCTTTGACAGGGTCAGATGGGATTTCATGAAAGCATCTATGAAAGCTTTTGGGTTTGAAGAATAGGTAATGGACGCCGTTATGGTCTTATATGCTCGCCCAATGACCAGAGCCATAGGGTGAGGTATAACATCTGACTGGTTCAAAATAGGTAACGGTACGAGACAGGGGTGTTACCTCTCGTCGTTGCTTGTTTTGCTATATATTGAACCTCTGGCCTGTGACATTAGGGAGAGCCTAAGGATTAAAGGAGTTAGAATAGGTCAAGAAGAATATAAAATATCACTTTATGCGGACAATGTTCTAATCACCATTTCAGACCCCGAGTTGTTACAACTGAATTTGGACAGTATTTAAATCTTAAGTTGATTGTAGATAAAAGAATCATACTAGCAATCATAGGACTAAATATAATTTTGCTTCGGCAAAAAAATAGATGTAATACCGAGGTATAAAAATTCCAAGTAATCCAAATAAGATTATAGAGATTAATATCCTTTCCCTGATTAAACAAATAAATAAACAACTTAAATATTACTAGATATCATGGATGGGCAGGATAAATGTCATAAAATCCTATTTAATGCCTAAATGGAGTTATATATTCTATATGTTGCCTCTCAAAATGCCGAAACCATGGCTTACGATGATCCAGACAGCCTTCGACAAGTTTATATGGCTGAAAAAGAAAATTTAGGGTGAATAAAAAAATATTAAACTTGAAATCAAAAAAGGGAGCGATGGGCATACCAGACATTACAGAGATATATGAGACATGCTCATTGGCACATTTAATTATAACTCTGAAAGAGAGCTCTGCAGAGGAGGCTTGGGCAAAAATAGAAGCTACAAGACTGGAAGTTCTAGACTCTCTAGCTCTATTTTGTGGACTACAAAAGAGAAATAAAGTAAATATAGGTTTAATTATGAATAATTTCTTACTTCAGTGGAAAAAGTGGAAAAAGAGACTTAAAATATCAGATAAAATTATAAATGAACTACCAATGAGTATCCTGACAGCTAATATAGAAGATCTAAACATAAAACCTGGAGGGCTAATGGTATTAATAGACCAAATAATGCAACAGAACCAGATTATGCCTTTTGAGAAAATTAGGAAATTATTTTTCTTCCTTATAGAGAAAATTTCTCATATTTGAGGATAAAGAATTTTTTAAATAAACATAAGATTTTGAAACCATCCGAGGGCTTACAACTCTTTATGAATATAAACAATTCTAAAAACAATAAAAGTCTGGTATCAAAATGTGCTAAACTATATAATCTATATGAAATATTCCCGGCATTCCCACATTCCCTTAATGTCATGGGAAAAATATCTACAGATACACTTGATGTGGATTAATTTAGAAATAAACAAAAATGTTTAAAAGTCTATCTGTTCCTGTCCAAATCTGAGATGAATAAATTGCGTATACGCAGAAGTAAGTTCACACTGACACATGCAGTTCAGGTTAAAAAACACTTCAGGAAATTTATTAGCATCTAGTTAAAAAGTGGGCACGCAGGCCTTTTTATATGCAAAATGACATCATCATTGAATATCAGATAATAACAAATAAACATCATTAATTGGGTTAAATGTTAAATGGCTATGTCAGTGTCCACCCATTAATATTATTAATTGGCTCAGAGATTTGAGTGACTAGTGAGGCACCCTCCCATCATGGGATGTCGTCGCCATTGCTCTTTAGCACGAGGCTTACTCGGTGGAAAGGGGGGCTTGGGCATCATTTTACGTAGTTAGTGATGTCAGTCTCGTGGTCTGGTCCAAGGTTCTTTTATGAATAAAACATTTCATTTAGTCGCTGTTCTCCTGGCCTTGGATTATACTATGTTGCAAGTCAACGGAGATCCGCTAACTCCGGGGCTAGTTATGTCCTTAGAGAGAGAAAATACAATCTCTTATTCATTATATTGAATACTGTCATGTAAGGTGAACAAAATGGAGAGTTCTGTCACAGTGTGAGATTAAAAAATGGAGTTAGTACAATTATTCAATACAAGTTCAGTAAAGATTTTAATAATTCTACATCAGTCCCCCCTATGAAATGTTAGATTCTAAAAGATAATCTTTATTTGTTAGTATCAGAAGACGTGTTAGCCCAAAGGCACAGAAACCCCGTGACCCGCTAGCTAGGTGTTATTGCAAAGTGCAAAGCTGTCCCTTCGTCTGTCCCTAATTGGCTAACTCATCTGTCCGCTGGGCACTCGAACACTTCACTCCATGGGTATCCCGAGGTGGCTAACCCACCACATCTCCGCACGGTAGACTTCCCAGACAGACAGATGCTGTCCCTAAGCTGGTCCCTTCCTAGAACTCTTGCACTTTATCAATAAACGGGATAGATTGTAGCGGTATACAGGGCGAGTTGACTTTTTGGAAATCTTGGTCATCAACTGTGAGGTGTGCGAAAGTGGGTGCCGCTTGGTCTACAGTCTTCAAGAGGAGCTTTCTCAGACAAGGGAGGACACAACAAACGAGAAGAGCAAAGATAAAAAGGAAAATTAGTATTGCTATACCAATATGCATCAAAGCCAACCAAACCATCTCTCCCAGGGATCTTTTATCCCAGAGTTCCTCTTTAGCTCCTTAGAGAGCTCTTTCAATTTTTCTATAGCTAAGGTTACTTTACCATTGGGGCCTGTGTTTTCTGGGATGTAAGTACAACATGTCATGGTGTCAGGCAGAATTTTACATACCCCTCCTTTTTCGGCTAGAATCATATCTAAAGCCATTCTATTTTGGAATGACATTTGGGACGTAGCCTGCAACTGTTCGGCCAAACCCTGAAGGGCATCCCTGGTGTAATTAACAAACCGCTGTTGGTTGTAGTAGATGTAATTTATCCAATTTAAATTCTTGTTTGCAGTGACTATGGTAAAAAGTGATTCAAATCCTGCAGCAACTTCATCCCTGGCTTTAAACTCATTGGGCACCCCCCTAGGTACCCCAATGGCATCAATGTAAATATGAGGGTCAAAACTGCCTTTTACTGGGGCTTCACGCTTTACCTTGGTTGGTGAGTGTTTGGACTCATGAGTATCGGGGTGTGTGTCAGAGATAATATGTATGGGCATGATTGCTTTAGCCAGAGTACACTCCCCCCACCATTCTTTATCCATTCTTGATCTCAGCTGTAGATCCCCACACAACCAGTAAATATCCCCCAATGATCTAGTGTGGAATTGTAGGAGGTTCATAGAGACAGTTCTGTAGG
The DNA here is from genome assembly GCA_933207985.1 of Pelobates cultripes. Lineage (NCBI taxonomy): Eukaryota > Metazoa > Chordata > Amphibia > Anura > Pelobatidae > Pelobates > Pelobates cultripes. The sequence goes on from OW240913.1 coordinate 285,723,627, forward strand.
TGGCACAATAACCTTTAGAGAAGTTACCCACAAATTTACCAATTCCATCATAATTAGTATAACAGGTATAATTACCTTTATAGACGGTAACACCATCTGGGGGTTTGCAATCTTTGACTAGAAGAGGATACTCTACTGTCCATGCTTTACATATGGACCTATTGAAATTGTAGTGATAGGCAAAAAGACTCAGAACACATTCTTCTATATCTACTGGCAAAGTTAAAGGCACAGTGCCCAGGTGCGGCCGGGCACCACCACACACATAGCATGCGGTTCTGTTATGTTTGTTGGCATTATATTTCATCCATCTTAACCATAGATTAACATCATTGAAACCTGTTTCAGCGGCCATGGTATCTTCAAATGTTGGATTTGCAATGGCCATCATGTCTTTAAAAGATTGGATGTGTGGTTTCAACGGATTTGAGACCATGTGGGTGGTCCCTTTCCACTCAGGAGAGTGGCACATATCTTTAAGGTGGAAATGTCCTAATTTATTATAGGAACATCCAGTACATTCCCATTACATACTGGTCTGCATCCGTTGGGCTGGGATGCTCAATGTTTAAGATTAATTTCATAGGTATGCCTCCTCCGGGCTTTCTTAGAGTCATTCTCTGGAGGAGGGACCTACCGTGATCATCAATTTTAGATAAGGCACTTTTTGGTTTGTAACCCCAGGCAGGCCCGGCATTCCATCCCGCCGCCCCCCAATGGTTACAGTTGTGCCCCCATTGTTTGTCAACTACACAAACATAGGGGTCTTTTGAATGAGGGATATCTCTATAGATATTCTGAATCTGTGACGTGGGGAATGGGCATTCTACGATGTCACAGTAGTCAAAAGTATAAGTAGCCACACGGGTACATGATGAATTATACCAGAAGGTGTACCCACTAGCATCTTTAGTGATGGCTACTTGTTGAGCTTTAACCCCTTAAGGACGGAGCCAAATGTACACGTTGTGAACAAAACAAAATGTAAACAAAACCTGGCATTTGCGCTACATGTCTGTCCAACCGTAATTCACCTCTTTCATATTAAATGCACCCACCCTTATTATATATCATTTTATTCAGGGGAAACAGGGCTTTCATTTAATATCAAATATTTAGCTATGAAACATAATTTAATATGAAAAAAATGGGAGAAAAGATTTTATTTTTTTTAGTTCTACATGACATTTTAACTGTCAATGTCATAATACTGTTTGCTTTTACTGCAATAAAATACACATATTTGTATTCAGCAAAGTCTCACGTGTAAAACAGTACCCCCTATGTACAGGTTTTATGGCGTTTTGGGAAGTTACAGGGTCAAATATAGCACGTTACATTTGAAATTGAAATTCGCCAGATTGGTTACGTTGCCTTTGAGACTGTATAGTAGCCCAGGAATGAAATTTACACCCATAATGGCATACCATTTGCAATAGTAGACAACCCAAGGTATTGCAAATGGGGTATGTCCAGTCTTTTTTAGTAGCCATTTGGTCACAAACACTGGCCAAAGTTAGCGTTAGTATTTGTTTGTGTGTGAAAAATGCAAAAAACGCCAATTTTGGCCAGTGTTTGTGACTAAGTGGCTACTAAAAAAGACTGGACATACCCTGTTTGCAATACCTTGGGTTGTCTAATATTGCAAATGGTATGCCATCATAGGGGTAATTTTCATTCTTGGGCTACCATAGGGTCTCAAAGGCAACGTAACGAATCTGGCGAATTTTAATGTGAAAAAAATGAAACGCAAGCCTTATATTTGACGCTGTAACTTTTGAAAACACCATAAAACCTGTACATGAGGGGTACTGTTGTACTCGGGAGTCTTCACTGAACACAAATATTTGTGTTTCAAAACAGTAAAAAGTATCATAGCAATAATATTGTCCGTTTAATGCTGTTTGTGCGTGAAAAATGCAAAAACGTCACTTTTACTGGCGATATCATCGTTGTAATACATTTTACTGTTTTGAAACACTAATATTTGTGTTCAGCAAAGTCTCCCGAGTAGAACAGTACCCCCCATGTACAGGTTTTATGGTGTCTTGGAAAGTTATAGGGTTAAATATAGTGCTAGCAAATTAAATTCCCTTTACTTTCGGCATGGGTTGTCATGCAGGTCCTGCTAATTGTAATTAATTAAGATACCTAATTATGTAAAAATATTACATAAATATATATGTAGAATCAATATATGTATATATATACGTATGTGTATATATATGTATATATCTATATAATTTTTTTTAAATATTTTTATTTATATATAGGTATATATATAGTGATATATACGTATATATTTATGTGTATAAATATATATATTATTTCGCTCTATGTGTATTTTGATATATATATATATATATTAATTTCACAATACAGTTAGAACGAAATAACACACATCTATATATTTTTTAATTATTTATTTTTAATTATTTTTGTAATTTTATTTTTTAACGTATTTACATTTTAATTTTTTTTATAATATATATAAATATATATATAACAATAATTATATATATATTTAATCAGTATCAGTGTACGTGTAATTTGATATTAATATATATATATAATTATATATATATTAATAGTAAAATACACCTAGACGGTGTATATGTGTATATATATATATACTTTGATCATATATATATAATATATATATATGATCTAAGTATATATTATTTATTTTTTTACACTATTTATTTATTTCATTTTTATTTTCAGCCAGCAGGGGGACCACCTGTCATTACAGGCAGCCCCCCTGCTGGCAATACAGAAGCCAGCTATCCCCGGCCATGTGATTGTGGGGTCCTCGCTAGGACCCCACTCTCACACGGCCGGGGGGCTTCCTGGAGGACGGTCGTGCCGCGGGGGGCTCCCTGGGAGTCCCCCCCACCGCGATCGCCGGCGTGGGACCGCCGGCGACCGGGTAAGTACAGAAAGACCGGAGGGCGTACTATTACGCCCGGCGGCGTTTAGAGCCGCCTATTAGAGGACGTAATAGTACGCCCTCCGGTCTTAAGGGGTTAATTAAGCTGATTAAGAAGATACTGTACCAGAGGTACATGGTGGTGCGGTACTAGCTTCCTCTGGGGCAAGTACTTTCTTACAATGGGAAGCGTGGATCCAATGTGGCCGGCCGGCCAATTTGACGGAGGTTGCGGTGATTAGGAGAACTTGGAATGGCCCGTCAAATCTTGGTTCCAAGGTATGTTTCCGCAAAAACTTCTTGACCAGAACCCAATCTCCAGGAAGCAGGCTATGGGTACCTGTATCCAAATCGGGATCTGGAATTGAAGAGAAAACTTGGGCATGTATTTTGTTCAAGGCACTTGCAAGTTCAATTACATAGTCTACTAAAACATCAGATTGAAGCTGTAACTGTTGTGGATAATAACAACCTAGTCTGGGTGCGGTCCCAAATAGAATCTCGTATGGGGATAGTGAATGCTTCCCTCTAGGTGTGTGCCTAACACTAAATAGAGCTATTGGTAGACTTTCTGGCCAGGGCATCTTTGTTTCTTGTGACATTTTAAGCATTCTGGCTTTTAAGGTGCCGTTCATGCGTTCCACTTTCCCACTACTTTGTGGGTGGTAAGGGGTGTGAAAGGCTAGGGTCACCCCCAGAGCAGTCCAAATCTCTTTAGTCACTGTTGCTGTAAAGGCTGGGCCCTGGTCACTTTCAATAACTTCTGGAAGTCCAAACCTACATACAACATCTGTAAGTAGACGTTTTGCTGTTGTTTTGGCAGTGATATTGGCTACTGGGTAGGCTTCTGGCCAGCCTGAGAACATGTCCACTATCACTAGTGCATATTCATGGGGCCCGCTCTTGGGTATTTGTATATGATCAATTTGAATTCTCTGGAATGGGTACATGGGCTTAGCCAGATGTTTTGTAGGCACTTTGATTGGCTTCCCTGGATTGCATTTTGCGCAAATGGCACAAACCCTGCAGAAGTTAGTGATCAATGTTGTTATTCCAGGGGCTTCATAATACTTCTGGATGAGGGCGGCCATTAAATCTTTTGACAGATGTGCTGGTCCGTGTGCCCATTGGACAACTGCTGGGTATAAGTTTTTTGGAAGGCAGAATTTGAAATTGTTATAGTATATTCCGTCCTTTAAGACAGCCCCTTTCTTCTTCCATTTCTGGATCTCTTCAGGGGTAATTGCGGCTTGCTGTTCCCGCAAAATCCTTAGATCAGTAGGAAGGGTCTGTAAAGTAAAAACAGGAACTTCTTCTTGACCGGACACTTCTTCGTCCACTTCCTGCAAATTTCTTGCTGCTTGCTTAGCAGCCTGATCAGCCAGATGGTTGCCCCTTGCTTCATCTGTATCCAACTTTCCATGTGCCTTGACTTTCAATACGGCCACTTCTTCAGGGAGTAGGAGGGCATCCATTAGCTCTTTGATTGCAGAGCTGTGTTTGACTGGTGTGCCGGCAGTAGTAAGAAATCCTCTTGTCTTCCATATGAGGCCGAAGTCGTGTGCCACACCTAGGGCATATCTTGAATCTGTGTAGATGTTGGCACGTTTTCCTTCGGAGATTTTGCATGCTGAAGACAGGGCTTGTAATTCAGCTTCTTGCGCAGACATTGCTGGTGGTAAAGATGATGACTTGATAACTTCATCTGTTGTGGTTACGGCATATCCTGTGTGGTATTTTCCTTCTTCATCAGCATATCTTGAACCATCCACAAACAGAGTGAAATCAGGATTTGTCAATGGATTCTCATGCACCGTTGGTAGATGTATGGTCTCCATTTTCATCTGTTTAAAACAGTCGTGAGGAGTCTCTGGGTCATAGTTGTTTACTATGACCAGGCTTTTAAAGTCATTTTCCAGGAAATGGCGTGGCCATGCTTCAAGTAGGTCAGTTGTGGGGTATTTGGCAATGCCATTTTCCTGTAACTTCGAGTCATCCATGGTGGCCCATAATTTCGCCATGGGCCCGAGATCATTCCATGATTTTGTTTTCAACTTGGTAACAGGGACATGTGGAATAGCAGTATCCCAATGACGGTATAAATACTTGAGTTCTGAAGGTAGTTCGATCAAGACCATGCTATTGCCTTCAGAATCACAATAGAAGTCGTGAGCAGTGAGTTTCACCTCCACCCAGTGATAGAGTTCATCTTCATAGCAAGGTTCAGGAGAGATGTTCGGCTTGTACCATGTGGTACAGAAGGCATATCCTGGACCCTCACAGAGAGGTTTTTGTTCTTTATAAAAGGTTAAATCAGGATGCATCCTCTTGATGGTTCCAGTGAGGAGAAAAATATAGGTTTCGTCCATGATAAACCCATAGTGGATACCCCCCTCAGGGAGTGGAAGAAGAGTGGACGGATTAAGAACTTGACACCTTTGTATGGTGATGTTGTCAGGTAGGGGACAAGGTGGAGTAGAGAGAGGAGTAGGAGGAGGAAAAGGTGGAGTAGGAGGGAGGAGTAGGAGGAGTAGAAGGTGAAGTAGAGGGAGGAGTAGGAGGAGGAGAAGGTGGAGTAGAGGGAGGAGAAGGTGGAGTAGAAGGTGAAGTAGAGGGAGGAGTAGGAGGAGGAGAAGGTGGAGTAGAGGGAGGAGAAGGTGGAGTAGAAGGAGGAATAGGAGGAGTAGGATTGAATAAGAGGAGGAGGGAGGAGTAGGAGGAGGAGAAGGATGGAGTAGGAGAAGGGGAAGGTGGAGTGGGAGGGAGGAATAGGAGGAGTGGAAGGTGAAGTAGAGGGAGGAGTAGGAGGAGGAGAAGGTGGAGTAGAGGGAGGAGAAGGTGGAGTAGAAGGAGGAATAGGAGGAGTAGGATTGAATAAGAGGAGGAGGGAGGAGTAGGAGGAGGAGAAGGTGGAGTAGGAGGAGGGGAAGGTGGAGTGGGAGGGAGGAATAGGAGGAGTGGAAGGTGAAGTAGAGGGAGGAGTAGGAGGAGGAGAAGGTGGAGTAGAGGAGAGGAGAAAGAGGAGGAGAAGGAGGAGGAGAGATAAGTAGAAGGAGGAGAAGGTGGAGTAGGAGTAGGAGTAGGAGTAGGCAGGGGTGGGCAGGTAAGGGAGCAGACAGGTCTCCGAATGGAGGCGTGGGTATGTAGCAGTGGAGGATACATCAGAAATCAGAATTAAGTAGAAATGCAATGGAGGCTGCAAATAGCACATGTACAACAACTGTTAACTGGCCCTATGCTTTCCCTAGAGAAAAATAATAAAAGGCTAACAAGCACATCTGTCTGTACAGGCCTCGAACGCTTCACTCCGTGGGTATCCCACAGTGGCTAGTCCACTACATCTCCCACACCAGACTTTTGCTCGTAGAGACAGACGCTATCCCTGACTCTCTCTTTTTTTTTTTCTTCAACCTATCATAAAATATAACTCTTACTTACATCACAAATATACATTATCGCAATTTTATGTCTCGCAAAAGGGATAAAACTTTTTTTACTCTTCACTGATAATGTATTAAAACTTACAAAATAGACAAATAACATTGTTTTTCTGCGAGATAAATGAAAAAGATAATGGAGGTTTTGTTAAGCTTTACATTTAGCTATACATTAATTTATCCTTTCTGGTTCTTTTTCAATTAGATCAAAACATCTTGAGATCAATCTTTAATTGTATTACCATTTGTTCAAGAAATCTTTGTTTATTAGAAATTTCTTTTAGTAATCCTTCTTCTAGCATGTTTTTTTTTGTACACAAAGTTAAAACATATTGTTACTTAACACGTGAATCGGTATATATATATCCTTTCTACATATTAACCATCACTTGTCACAGACACTTTTCTGATATAGGGAAACATTAGCAGGATTATTTTAGTAATTGTAACTTTCTTGTTCATAATATGTGGGAATTAAGGAAGACAGCATGTCTTAAGATAGGATGAGCATGATAGGAGTAGATCTCGTCAGCCATGGATGGCCAGAACTGACACGATATATGGGCAGATATGACCTCACTAAGGGCAGAGTGAAGGCACTTAAGGACAACCTTCTTTTGTTCTAGGGGCCATTTTCCTTTAGGGCATACTAAGTCTCTCTGGAGGCGTGGGTTTCATGGGAAGTAACATTCTGTTCGGCAAAAATGAAAATCTTAACTGTGGACAGACTTGACGGATTAAATAAGACAGTTGTGAATATTATACATCTAACAGCCCACAAAGCTGTCTCTAGAAACATATACTAACTTAATAACTTCTATTCCTGCATCAGATTCACTCCCTAACCATCCTATCAATTTCTATTGAGATAACAAAATACACAATTAGAATATTTTCTAGCAAAAATTCCATTGCTAAAATCTTATCAGTAGCTTCTGAATAACTCTACAGAACACCGAAGAGACAGACCTAAATCGCAAGCATGTCACCACCCCCCTCCGCCCCCTCCCCCCCCGCGTCTCACAGAAGCGAGGGGAGGGGGGGGTGTTTTAGCAGAGGGGGATTTGAGTGGAACAAGAGAGAGACTGCCTGCCAGCACGAATTTAACCATGTCAACGCTGTACAGTAACAAGACAGAAGGACAATTACATTACAAAGCAAAGAGACACAAAAACACAACATTTCATTTAAACCCCCACCCTCTACCAGGGTAATGGCTAACACAAAATACAAAAACCCCACAGCGTTTTAAGATTGGGGTGGGATGGTGACCATGGTCAGCTACATTTCGGTCATTACTGACAGGATGATGGAAGTGGTCACCTCCTGGACGCCCCGACAGGGCACTGGCTGGTATAACTTCCCAGTAACACAATTATTATAATATACATACAGTTCTTAACCCTTTATGATTTATCTCTTCCTCTACCCAACCCTCCTGCTGGATAGCCTTTCTACTCTGTACCATGCTTCAGCAGTACGCAATAAATCATTATCTGTAAGCTTGCCTTTCTTCTCTGTCAGTAATCTACGCCAACTTTCTGGTTGTAATCTACCACATGAAGGCACAGCAATTTTACACACTTTAGCAATCTTTGCAACATTTTTAACCAGTTCTTCACCTTCTCTATCTTCAACTAAATCACACGCGAGCCAGCCCCTAGCGGGCTTACTCGTTTCCTGTCCCATATCCCCCTATACAAAGTGTCCCAAGTATAGGTAAAGGAAAATGAAACAGAATGTCTACAATGCTCGACTGCCACTAGGAAGGGTGGGTCCCTCCCAGTGCGTCTTCCCAAAACGTAGACCAGTCACTGAATCCGTGTACCCTCGATGGTAACCACAGATTGGAGCGGGGTGAGAAATGTGTGACCAATCACTTCTCTTTCAAGAGAAATAGGAGTGGATAGTGTAAATAGTACAGGAAGTAAAGTAAAAGTAAACAGTGAAAGTAGAGACAGACCCAGGAGTTTGAATGACTCCACACTTAAGACAACATTTAATACAACATTTCAATTGAAATACAGTGCATGCATCAACAGTAATCCCTTTCCTTTACTCTTGTGGCCACCAAGGCCACCTCCCTCAATCTCGTAGTGTCCCCGCTCGGAGAACAACTTTCGTAAGTTTCACTACCAGCGGCCAAGGATAACGACTAACACCGGCCCGAAATCCATATGCCTCCCTCGTTACAGCAGTCCACTAAGTGTGGCCACCTCTATCCTCACTCCCGTAGTGCTCCCTATGGACCCACCCACAAGTCACACTACCCCGTGGTGATGGAGACAACAATGCCTGCCCGAATCCACACACCACAAATAAATTGGAATGCCACCAGCCTCAGCGCTCGAAGCTGGAGGGTACCATAACCTCTGCAAGCAGAGCAACGTACACAATGAGGCTAGCTAGAATATCAAAGTGACGTAACCGGGAAACCCCAGGAGGCAAGTCCCCTCCACAGAATCCCCCAACCCTTCTTTTTCCTTACTACTGTTAGCTAGACAGTACCTAAAAGAAGTAAACAGGAAAACAGGACCCCTTTGGAAAATCCCCACAGGTCCACCCCCCTTTTTTCCCAACAGTCTGGGCCAAGTGACTCCTAAAAAGGGGTAAAAACAGGCAACAGAAGACCCCCAGGCAACCACCCACGGGTCCACCCCCCTTTATCCCAAAAGAGGGAAAGAACAAAACATATACCACTAGCACACCCAGGCAACAGATAGACTAAATGCAGGTAAACAAATGGGTAACAAGACACCGGGCAAGATATTACCTGTCTTTGATGCCCTCCCGGGAAGCAGTCACAGACACGTGGACGGGTCAATCAAAGGGGCTGGAACATACCGGTGGCTCCTGCAGAAGTCTCTACCGTGTACTCAGAGGTGATCAGTCTCTCTTCCTTCCCCCCTGATTCCTCCGTCCAACAGCGTCTTCCTTAGGACGGCTTACCGGCCGGAGGCCATAGCCCGATGCCCCACGTTGGATGGACGCCAAATTGATGTGGATTAATTTAGAAATAAACAAAAATGTTTAAAAGTCTATCTGTTCCTGTCCAAATCTGAGATGAATAAATTGCGTATACGCAGAAGTAAGTTCACACTGACACATGCAGTTCAGGTTAAAAACACTTCAGGAAATTTATTAGCATCTAGTTAAAAAGCGGGCACGCAGGCCTTTTTATATGCAAAATGACATCATCATTGAATATCAGATAATAACAAATAAACATCATTAATTGGGTTAAATGTTAAGTGGCTATGTCAGTGTCCACCCATTAATATTATTAATTGGCTCAGAGATTTGAGTGACTAGTGAGGCACCCTCCCATCATGGGATGTCGTCGCCATTGCTCTTTAGCACGAGGCTTACTCGGTGGAAAGGGGGGGGCTTGGGCATCATTTTACGTAGTTAGTGATGTCAGTCTTGTGGTCTGGTCCAAGGTTCTTTTATGAATAAAACATTTCATTTAGTCGCTGTTCTCCTGGCCTTGGATTATACTATGTTGCAAGTCAACGGAGATCCGCTAACTCCGGGGCTAGTTATGTCCTTAGAGAGAGAAAATACAATCTCTTATTCATTATATTGAATACTGTCATGTAAGGTGAACAAAATGGAGAGTTCTGTCACAGTGTGAGATTAAAAAATGGAGTTAGTACAATTATTCAATACAAGTTCAGTAAAGATTTTAATAATTCTACATCACACTATTACAAGAAAGGAGTGGGTCAGTACAAATAATGCTGTAACTAAGGCAATACATTGTCTAAATTTATTTGAAAGTCATAATAAGATCATTAACAGATGTCCCTACTAAATTAGTAAAAAGTATCCATCCATACAACACACGTGTTGGAGATGTGGCTCTTCTAGGGCAGATTATGTCCATATTTGGTAGTCCTGCCTGAAAATAAGCCAATTATGTAATAAAGTAGCGAAGGTTTGTAAAGAGGAGATAGAGGTAGACCTAGATTTTTCTTGTAGGTCAATGGTGCTACATCTTGGATGGCCTATAATTTCAATAAGTAAAGAAGAATTAGTGATACATATTCTTACCGTTACCAACATTAGCAAGATACTTTAAACTCCCCCTTGGGAGATGATAAAGCATCAGGTTCTGAACCGTTGTAAAATGGAGATAGGAATTTTGAGACAGGACAATTACCTTAATCGAAGAATAGAACAATGGGATAAATGGGTTATAAAAATAGGAATGAAATAAGGATTAATATACTCTATTAATAATGGATCTTCTTTATTTATTTATTTATTTATTATTTTTGTATTATTTTTATTATTATTATTATTATTAGTCATTCATTTATTTATTTTACTTATTTATTTTACTTATTTATTTTCTCTCAATCTCATCTCTTATTCAGTGTATGATTCTCATTAGGTAATTTCTATGATAGTTATTGGTTGGAAGAGAAATATAAATATATAAGAGGTTCAAATGAATATTGTTGATAATATAAGCACAAGATATAACAGATCTTCTATTTTACTCTCCCTGAGGGATGGGAGAAGGGGTGAGAGAAAGTAATAGATAATAATAATATGATTATCACACATTAGGACATTGGTAGAAGATTGTATATACATGTGTTTGAGCCACTAGTTGCCCATGTTGACATTTGTGTAAGATAATAAGTACCTCTATGTATCTTTATTATGATATAATTAAACAGGAGAGAGGGAAGAGGGGAGATGGGAATGTGGGAAGAGATGTAGAGAGAGAGGGGAGAAGGAAATAAGAAGAAAGTAATCCATATCTAGAAAATTGGGCAGACTAGATGGGCCGAATGGTTCTTGTCTGCCGTCACATTCTATGTTTCTATGTTTCTATGTTTCTATGTTTATACCCATTTAAGCTAAATAGACCAGCCACTGGAAAGATTCAGATACTCCTTTGTGGGAGATGATTAAATACCAAGAATTAAATTAACGTAAAATAATGATGGACAAGTTGTGATAGCGTAACCCTCTTAACTTAAGAATAGAACAATGGGAAAAATGAGGTATAAAAGTAAGGAAAAAGTAGATACTTTATACCTTATTGGTATTATTTACTCGCCCAAAATTCTTATTTTTTTCTCATTGGGATTTCTCGGCACAGTGTGTGTTTGTCTTTTGTTTGTTACAGACAGTAAGTAGCAATGCAAGGGTTTTCTTTTGAAGCATTGGGGATTAAGTCTGTTATGTTAAATAAGCACATGGTATACTTCATAGATAGGCAAATTCTCCTTGCTGTCTCCAATGTTTCATTCTATTTTTTTATAATAAATTATAGTAATGAACACTTCTACAAATGAATAACAAAATAAGATACTATGAATTGAAGAGGAAAAAAGGCAAAAAAAGAGCCAATATATTAATTATGAAATGTAAAATGGATGAGTTATGAAGAAGGTCAAGAAGAAAAGCAATAATAACTTAATATCTTAGAGAGTAATTATTGTGTTAATGTGTCTGTTTTTTTGTCCAGTTTTATACTGTCTTTGCATAGTATGTTAATTTTTGTAAAATAATAACAATAATAAAAAAGCGAAAGAGTACTTTGTAGATAGCTCAAAGTTCCAAACAATTGGCTTGCAGAAGGCTTACCTGTCTAGGAGTAGAGATTCTTCAGGTGAGGGCCCCATCCTTGTGAATTGCTGTTTGTGATGATACTTGTTCAGTCTGGCTCCCTTTATGGAATACACCATTTTGATGTTTCCATCTATCATCAACAATTGTATAGACATCTTGGTTGCACTAGAGACTGAACTCATTTAATACCAATCTAGCCCATAGAATCAAGCATCTCAGAGAGCCTTGGGTTTACTTTAGGCAGCTGGGAGAGGCTAAACTTTCAGACTTCCAAGGGACAGACATAACCTAATATTGCTCCCGGCATTTAAATCGCCTCCATTGAAATGAGATTTGCACATGCACTCACCTGAGGCAGAAGTTCAAGCACCAAAATGAGGCTTGGAATGCATGCTGATCAGGCAAACCTGAAAAAAATTAGAAAAAGGAGGCTAATGTAAACCTGCCAGCTGGGGGATAAGCGGTGTATAGGCACAACTATACCATATAAAGGTTACAAGAGATAAAACTTTGTCAGCAATCTGTTTTCCATCTCTTCCTTCCAAGTTTCTCCATTGTTTTTTGAATGAGGCACTGAGAGTACTGAATGTTCTGGTTTAGTTAGTCCTGTTTACTAAACCCTTCAGGGGAGAGAGGCAAACCTCTGGAACTGCCATGAGAATTCATGGTAGTTAAGCTACAAAACAAAAATATGCTTCATTAAATAAAAAACCTGCAGCTTGAGTGGACATGAAGAAAAATAAAGTCTACTGCCTTTACAGGAGGGTGTTTATTCAAATTAGATTCTTTCTACTTCCTGTCCTGCATGTGGAGTGGAAGAAATTAACCCATTAGTAATGCAGCTGTGGTTGGCCAGGAAATTCACAATATGGACAAACGTATTGGGACACCTGACCATTACACCTACAGGGACTTTAATGACATTGCATTCTAAATACATAGATATTAATATGTAGTTGGTGTCCCCTTTGCAGCTCTAACAGCTTCCACTCTTCTGGGAAGGCTTTCCACAGGATTTTGGAGTGTTTCTGTTGGAAACTTTGCCCAATCATCCAGTAGAGCATGTGTGAGGTCAGGCACTGATGCTAGACGAGAAGGCCTAACAAATATATAACCTGAACTATAATAGAAGTGCACAGTATAATATAGTAATTAAATACTACAAAAAAATTACAAAATGAACCCTAACAACACCTCTAAGTAACTACAGATCAATACATATTGTACTGCTACAAGTGATTGCAATTTACACTGATAATCAATTGGAAAATGCTAAAAAGGGAACTTCTAATATATATTCTGTCTTGATACTTAGTGACAGTGGGAGCACTGAGAGCAAATGTTTCTGCCTTTGCATAAAATGACAAGTGTAGAACTAAGAGACATAGAGAGATAAAAAGTCAATAATTCACAATATTGACTTTGTCATGTGAGCATTGTGACTGCTGTACAATCTTGACACAGCAATCACACACATAGTAACACTGGTGATTGGCATTTGCTCATTTGCCTTGCTTCCTAGGCAATCAACGACAGTAAAAACTCCCGTTCTCAGGATTATGCTACATATATATTAGTGCGTGAAGGTCTGCGCCATCATTAGACCTGTAAAATGACCTCTGTGTGTCGACATAGATTATCAGACAGTCCTTAAAGGGTTAATCATAATATGTCACTGCTAATATTGAAAGTATTAAAAATATTAGTAAAAACACATGTAGAGCATTAATATATCACCTGAGACTGAGAAAGGATACAGTGACAAATGGAACAGACAAAAGAAAAATTAATAACTTTTCCTATTTCTATTTTTCATTTTATCTTGCATAAGACAGAGACAGGCAGATTGATGTATGAACAAGTTGCAATCATCAACACATAGAGATTATTATTATTATTTTTTTTAAGTACTCAGAAGTAACAGTTTGTTTACCAGTACATGGAATGTATAAAATGTATATATTTTCACCAGAGTAGAACTGTTACCAAGTTTTTGTCAAAGGTTATATTAACAAGGTAACACAGTCAAGTGCAGAATACCCATATTCTGAAAATAAAGATATTAAGGAATCTATACTGAAACATAATTGTTTTACCTTTTTTTTATCACTTAAAGGACAACTATAGTGCCAGGAAAACAAACTCTAGGGGGTTCTAAGGGGAGGAAGGGGTTAAACACTTACCTTTCTCCAGCTCCGGGCTCCCTCGGCACTGGGGACTCTCCTCCCTCTTCCGCCGAATGCGCATGCGCGGCAAGAGCGACGCGCACATTCAATCAGTCCATAGGAAAGCATTTCTCAAGGCTTTCCTATGGACGCTGGCGTCTTCTCACTGTGATTTTCAATGAGGCTGCATTAACCCTAAAGTAAACATAGCAGTTTCTCTGAAACTGCTATGTTTACAGCTTCAGGGTTAACCCTAGATGGACCTGGCACCCAGACCACTTGATTGAGCTGAAGTGGTCTGGGTGCCTATAGTGGTCCTTTAACCCCTCAAAACCGGAGGGCGTACTATTACGCCCTATTCTAAGCGGCTCTAAATGCCGCAGTGCGCCCTCCGTTTTTTCCTTACTTACCCGGTCACCGGCAGTCCCACGCCAGTGATCGTGGTCGGAGGACTCACCTGGGATCCCAGGGAGTCCCCCGCGGTGGATCCTGCCTCCTCTGACCCCCCGGCCATGTGAGTGCCAGCAGGGGGACTGCCTGTAATGACAGTTAGTCCCCCTGCTGGCTGGAAATGAAATAAAATTTAATTAAAATCAGTGTAAAAAATAATAATATACTTAGATCATATATATATTATATATATATATATATATATATATATATATAATATATATATATATATGATCTAAGTATATATACACATATACATACACACACATACACTGTCTAGGTGTATTTTACTATTAATATATATATAATTATATATATATATATATATATATTAATATCAAATTACACGTAGACTGATACTGATTAAATATATATATATATAATTATTATTATATATATATTTATATATAATATAAAAAAATTTAAATACGTTAAAAAATTAAATTAAAAAAATAATTAAAAATTATTAAAAAATATATAGATGTGTGTTATTTCATTCTAACTGTATTGTGATATTAATATATATATATATCAAAATACACGTAGAACAAAATAATATATATATATATCTATACACATAAATATATACGTATATATCACTATATATATATAGCTATATATAAATTAAAATATTGAAAAAAAAAAATATATATATATATATACAGATATACACATATATATATATATACATATATTAATTCTACATATATATTTATGTAATATTTTTACATAATTAGGTATTAGATATGGAATGATATGTGGGTGAGATCCAGCATTTTTATTTAGATCTAGAAACTTGTAGTCAACTGTAGAGTTGAGCAGACACCTGGATGTTCGGGTCCGGCGGGTTCGGCCGAACTTTGAAAAAGTCCAGGTTCGGGATCGAACTTGATCCCGAACTTGACCCCGAACCTGAACCCCATTGAAGTCAATGGGGCCCCAACTTTTGGGCACAAAAATGCCTCTATAAAAGTCCTGGAAAGGGCTAGAGGGCTGCAAAAGGAAGTAAAATGGGGGTAAGAGTAGGGCAAGTGCCCTGCAAACAAATGTGGATAGGGAAATCACTTAAAATAACATAAAATACATAAAAATTAAAAATACAGCTGAGCTATAAAATAGCACTAGATGGAATCTTTGATTTTAGCTTTGGAAGAACATAAATCAAAATCTAAAGCATGGCTGTCAGGAGGATCACCAGAATTATCCATTTGAGAGAGGGTTGGAGTGCAGGGTATTCTCTTTCATTGTTCAAACTGAGGAGTACTTCCTCTTTCTCTCCAGTGTTTGGGAGATGGACAGCTGAACGCTTCCATGGGAGAGTGTGGAGATGCTGGACAATTGTGTACCTGGCCTATGCTGGTGCAGGAACCCACCCTCCGAGCCACTTGTGAATGACTGGCCTGATAACCGTAGAAATGACCCCTCTTCCTCCTCCTCTTCCTCCTGTGCCACATCCTCTTCCATCATTGCCCGAAGAGTTTTTTCAAGGAGACATAGAAGCGGCATAGTAAGGCTGAGAACGGCGTCATCTCACTGGCCATGTTGGTGGAGTACTCAAAACAGCACAACATGGCACACAGGTCTCGCATGGAGGCCCACTCATTGGTGGTGAAGTGGTGCTGTTCTGCAGAGCGACTGACCCGTGCATGCTGCAGCTGAAACTCCACTATCACCTGCTGCTGCTCACACAGTCTCTCCAGCATGTGCAAGGTGGAGTTCCACCATGTAGGCACGTCGCATATGAGGCGGTGAGCGGGAAGGCCAAAGTTAAGCTGCAGCGCAGACAGGCGAGCAGCAGCAGGGTGAGAACGCCCAAAGAGCGCACAGCTGCTACAGTGAATGTCACATCCTGTTCTAAGTTGCGGATCAGTCTGATCCAGCTGCATCAGGGTCCTGGTATGTGGCCGCACAAACGCTGGTGCTCAACACCATGGGGCATGCGGTTACCCTGCACCAGACCCTGCTAATCCATTCCACACTGTGACTCCTAACTTCAACATCAGGCATACTGGGTTCCGGTCGTCCGACCGCCGCCCAGACAGTGTCTGGGTCTTTGCAGTTCGTGTTCGCTCAACTCTATTATGGATCCTTTGATCGCTACATCTGTTACTTGGATAACTGGTAATTCCCGAGCTAATACATGCTGACGAGAGCTAGGGGACGGCCGCTCCGCTTTTGCACCCTGCTCCCTCTTATGCTGTGCTGGTGCCTCTGTGCGACCAGCGCCTCTTCCTCCAAACTGCACACGACACTCGCATGACCTTGATTCCATGTGGGGTCTAGGACCTCATCATCCTCCACATCACCTTCCACCCACTCCTCAACCCTGCCCTCCTTGCCGGTCTGCACACTGCAGAAAGCCACAGCAGTTGGCACCTGTGTTTTTCCAGCATGTAAACTCTGCAAAGGACATTTGGGAATTGTTTTAGAATTGTATCCAGGCAATAGTTTTCCCTATAAACTGACCTCTCAGTTTGACTTGTGAGGGTATTGACCCCGAATTAAAATATTGTTATATTGGTATTTGACGGTTCAATTTCACTGTGAGATATGAAGTGCAGGCCGCAAATGTACTATTTAGCACCCAAAAAAATTAGAATTTGTCAAACTATGCTGTAACCACAGTATTTGACGGTTCTATTTGACTCTCAGATATGAAGTTCACACCCCAAATATACTATTTAGCCCCCAAAACAATTAGAATTTTTGAAAGTGCGCTGTAAGCATAGTGTTTGATGGTTCTATTTGACTCTCAGATATGAAGTGCACCGCAGGACGCAAATGTACTATTTAGCACCCCAAAAAATTTGAATTTGTCAAATTGCGCTGTAACAATAGTATTTGACGGTTCTGTTTGACTCTCAGATATGAAGTGCACACCCCAAATGTACTATTTAGCACCCAAAACAATTTGAATTTTTAAAAGTGCGCTGTAAGCACAGTGTTTGACGGTTCTATTTGACTGTCAGATATGAAGTGCTGGCTGCAAATGTACTATTTAGCACCCAAAACAATTTGATTTTTTCAAAGTGCACTGTAAGCACAGTGTTTGACGATTCTATTTGACTCTCAGATATGAAGTGCACCGCAGGACGCAAATGAACTATTTAGCATTAGCACCCAAAGCAATTAGAATTTTTCAAAGTGCGCTGAAAGCACAGTATATGATGCTTCTATTTGACTCTCAGATATGAAGTGCAGGACCCAAATTTACTATTTAGCAGATTAGCACCCAGAAAATAAGAATGTTTACAATTGCGCTGTAACCGCAATATTTGACGCTTCTATTTGACTCTCAGATATGAAATGCACCCCACTAATGTACTATTTAGCAGTTAAGCACCCAGAAAATAAAAATGTTTACAATTGCGCTGTAACCCCACTATTTGACTCTCAGAGATGAAGAGCATGCCCTAAATGTACTATTTAGCAGTTTAGCACCAAAACAATTAGAATTTTTACAACTGCGCTGTAACCGCAGTATTTGACGCTTCTATTTGACTCTCAAATATGAAGAGCACCCCACTAATGTACTATTTATCATATTAGCACCAAGAAAATAAGAATGTTTACAATTGCGCTGTAACCACACTTGTGACGCTTCTATTTGACTCTCAGATAAGAAGAGCACGCCCCAAATGTACTATTTAGTAGTTTAGCACCAAAACAATTAGAATTTTTACAACTGCGCTGTAACCGCAGTATTTGACGCTTCTATTTGACTCTCAGATATGAAATGCAGGGCCCAAATTTACTATTTTGCAGTTTAGCACCAAAACAATTAGAATTTTTACAACTGCGCTGTAACTGCAGTATTTAACTCTTCTATTTGACTCTCAGATGGCTTCTAAGGGCACACAAGTCAAATGCTTGTTGAATGTCTGCCCTGCAGCCTTTTTAAAATGCGCCATTAAATCGCCGAACACCGAACTCCAACCCGAACATACACTGATATGTCCATGTTCGGGTCTGGGGTCCAAAAAACGTAATGTTCGGTACGAAACCGAATTTTACAGTCCGGGTTCGCTCAACTTTAGTCAACTGATAAAAAAATGACAGAGTGATGAGGAGCAAGAAGTCAGGTAGATCAGTCTGGAAATGGACTTCAATTTCAATTGTAAATTATGTCTTAGTTTCAAAGGTTGTGGTAGGCAAGGCAAGAGACAATCAGAAAATAGACAAGACATAGGAAAGGGATGATATGAGGCATGATTTTAAAGGGATACTATAAGCATCAAAACAACTTTAGTTTAATGAAGCAGTTTGGGTGTATAGATCATGCCCCTGCAGCCTCACTGCTGAGTTCTCTGCTATTTAGCAGTTAAATGACTTATGTTTCTGCTTTTACACCTCTAACCACACCTTCCTTAGAAACATAGAAACATAGAAACATAGAATGTGACGGCAGATAAGAACCATTCGGCCCATCTAGTCTGCCCAATTTTCTAAATATTTTCATTAGTCCCTAGTCTTATCTTATAGTTAGGATAGCCTTATGCCTATCCCACGCATGCTTAAACTCCTTTACTGTGTTAACCTCTACCACTTCAGCTGGAAGGCTATTCCATGCATCCACTACCCTCTCAGTAAAGTAATACTTCCTGATATTATTTTTAAACCTTTGTCCCTCTAATTTAAGACTATGTCCTCTTGTTGTGGTAGTTTTTCTTCTTTTAAATATAGTCTCCTCCTTTACTGTGTTGATTCCCTTTATATATTTAAATGTTTCTATCATATCCCCCCTGTCTCGTCTTTCCTCCAAGCTATACATGTTAAGATCCTTTAACCTTGCCTGGTAAGTTTTATCCCGCAATCCATGAACCAGTTTAGTAGCCCTTCTCTGAACCCTCTCTAAGGTATCAATATCCTTCTGAAGATACGGTCTCCAGTACTGTGTACAATACTCCAAGTGAGGTCTCACCAGTGTTCTGTACAATGGCATGATCACTTCCCTCTTTCTACTGCTAATACCTCTCCCTATACAACCAAGCATTCTGCTAGCATTTCCTGCTGCTCTATTACATTGTCTGCCTACCTTTAAGTCATCAGAAATAATCACCCCTAAATCCCTTTCCTCATTTGTTGAGGTTAGAACTCTATTAAATATTCTGTACTCTGCCCTTGGGTTTTTACGTCCAAGATGCATTATCTTGCACTTATCCACATTAAATGTCAGTTGCCACAATTCTGACCATTTTTCTAGTTTACCTAAATCATTTGTCATTTGGCTTATCCCTCCTGGAACATCAACCCTGTTACATATCTTAGTATCATCAGTAAAAAGACATACCTTACCATCAAGACCTTCTGCAATATCACTAATAAAAATATTAAAGAGAATGGGTCCAAGTACAGATCCCTGAGGTACCCCACTGGTGACAAGTCCAAGCTTCGAATATATTCCATTAACTACAACCCTCTGTTGCCTGTCACTCAGCCACTGCCTTACCCATTCAACAATATTGGAATCCAAACTTAAAGATTGCAGTTTATTGATAAGCCTTCTCTGTGCAACAGTGTCAAAAGCCTTACTGAAATCTAGGTAAGCAATGTCTACTGCACCACCCTGATCTATAATTTTAGTTACCCAATCAAAAAAATCAATAAGATTAGTTTGGCATGATCTCCCTGAAGTAAACCCATGTTGTCTCCTTGGTTGTGACTCACACAGTATGCATAAAAAATGTTTTATTTTCAAACAGATGTTAACTTGCTTTAGAAAATGTTATCTCCTGCTCTCTAAATTGAGCTTTAATCACAGACACATGGCTTCTGCAGGCTCTGGAAGGCTATTAAACAGAGCAGGATATACAAAATTCTAGATTAAACAGAATGTGCAATAAAGTAAGTATAATTACCAGATCTCACTTTACATGAATTGTTTAGGAAAGCTGTGCAAGTCAGATGCAGGGAGGTGTGACTATGGCTTTATCAACTTATTAAGGTCAGAGAATTGAGCAGTGTGATGACAAGGGCATGATCTATACACTAAACTGCTTTAGTAAGCTAAAGTCGTTTTAATGCCTATAGAAGCCCTTTAAGGCGAGTGTCAATATTTGAACATTTTGTAAAGTAGCCTCACACTGTCTAGTTTATTTATATAGTTTTAAGACAAAAACAGTAAAACATATATGCAATAACTTTAACTAAGTATATTGCTGCATGAAACATGATTTCTGTATGGTGTTTTAGCGAAAACCTGCACTTTGTTTAAAAATATTTGTATTCAATGTTATTTTTGTAAATTAAACCCTTATATCTGTTAATGCTTCACCATGTTTGCCAATCTGTTTGTTTGTAGTATGTAGTATGCCATGCCAATACACCACTTTACAGACTGGTAAAATTCAAGAAATTGCACCTGTTTGGTACTCAGCCCATCCAACTATTATAAAACATTTACAGCAATTTCCAGCAATCAATAAAAGGAAGCTAATTTTACAATCAGATGAACATTGTTAATGTTCTTTAATACAGATTCTAAAATTAGTCAACACATCGTACCAATTGTTAAAAACACATTAGTTTTGCTTTTAACTAATAGATAAGTACAAATTATGGCAAAGCAAGCAATTCTGACTTCAAGTAATGAAATAATGTAATAATTGCACTGTTCTAAAACAAATGAGAAACATGGAATCATACATTTTATGTTCACATTTAAGGGACAATATAGTCACCAGAACCGCTAAAGCTTAATGCAGTGGCATATAGCCTGTCCCTGCTGGCTAAGCATTGTAGACAATACCTTTTTTTTTTTTTTAGAGAAAAGGCAAAAAGGCAGTGTTTGTATTAATTCTTAAGCCCACCTCCTGTGACTGTCACTCGGACAGACACTAGAGGCACTTCCTGCATTAGTCCTTAAATCTTTGCAGGACCTATGTTCAACATGTTCACACTCTGTATGGAGATGCTGAATAGTCTGCTTTGTGATGCTTTGATTTCTATGAAGAGATACTGACTGGTGCAGTGCAGACATTGGTTGTACATGCACGTTAGCCTACCAATACTTTCCCCTAAGGATTCATGATCTCAGCTGGGCAGGCAGGGCAGCAGTATTAAGAGTAGTGCACCGCAGGGTATAAGGTAAATAAGTCTGCTTATTAATCATACGGATAATACCATAGCATTAGGATTACATGTTTCCATTCCTAATGCTATGGTGTTCCTTTACAAAAAGAAATAGAAAATCAATAGATTTATAGTAACAGTGAAAAAACTTGGTTTGTCCATATTGATTTGCAGAAACATTTTATTTTAGCAATTTGGGTTTTGTCTATGTTGCGTTTCGGTTTCTTTCGATGTCTATGTAGTTCAACTACATTTTAAAAACTATTGATCCATTCCCCACCATTTATTGGTTGTGAAAAAAAAAAAGAAAAAATTGTTTGAAACATGTGATGAACAGCCAGCACATAAACACAGGACAATACAACATTATACCATACATTAAAAGAACTGTATAGATGTAAACTGCATACCCTCCCCCCCCCCGCTCTCCTTTCAAACAAACACACACCTCAACAGTAAATCTAGTGTCACTAAATGCTTTTTTTCCCCTGAATATTGTAAAAATGAGCTTTAGAAGTACCATTTTTTTTTTAATAATTTGTATTTTATTCATTTTCCACAACTGATAAAAGTGAGGGGGTGGCGGAGGGAGTAAAGTACAGAAAAAAGAAAAGGGTGGGAATGGGGGAGAACAGTCACAGCACAGTAGATCATGCATTTGTCAGCGAAAATACATTTTCATTTGTTTACATTTGCTCAACAACACACAATAATCAGATGATCTCTTATGGCAAGTGGTCACAGCTAATAGGAGTTCCTGGTTGTGACGATCTGGCTTCCAGCCCGTCTCTCAGTTACCTATTCCCTATCGCTTATCTGTAACTTTGTACAGAAACTGTGTCCCCCGCCTCTATCCTATGTTGTTACAGTGTATGGTGACTGAAGTAGTTTGGATTGGCCTTTCTCCAGGCCCGTCACTGGTCCCATATGTTTCTAAATGCACTTTGGAAAAGCATGTTTCATAAATTGATTGGTTGTCTATGTCTTGTATGAGGGTTTGGATACAAGGAGCTTCAGTATTTTTCCAGGATCTTGCTATCAGCTTTTGTGCGGTCAACAGGGCATGACCCATTAGTTTTCTCGACTGTATGGGTATGTCAATAGGCATGTAAATTAGTAAGAAGGTTTTGGGCTCAAAGGGTAATTCAATATTTGTGGCTCCAGTGATAATTTTTTTGGACCTCTTTCCAGTACCAAATGTGGAGAACCGATCCCATCTCTTGTTTGCATCTCCAGCATTCCCGAAGACGTGCGGGGATACAGTTTATGTAAACGGGATGGCACCATGTACCACCTATTGTTTTCTGGTGTTGTTCTATGAGGGGAGCGGATTTGATCAGCTTCCTAGTGGAGGACGTAATGTGTTTCCACTGACTTTTGGTAATGGTGGTCTGACGGTCCAATTCCCATTGGTTTGCCTGTGTTGAGCTATAAAGAGGTTGGTATGGCAGGAGAAGCCTATAGCATCCGGATAGTGTTTTAAAGGTTGGAAATGTTTTTCCCGATATGCGTATTCTTTCCCAGATTGAGAGCTCTTCAGGAATATTAGTCACCCCTGTGCTAGCTTTGTTTCATCTGTCTAGAAAGGATTTAAGCTGAATGTATGAGTATTGTGATGTGTGTGGGATGTTGTATGTTGTACTAGGTGTTCGAAGCTTATCAATGTGCCTGAGTCGAAAGCTTTGGATAAATGGTTTACTCCCTTCTCTTTCCACGGTGTTGCGTGAAATGTTGTAAAATTGTGGGTTATGGCTTCAATGGGGGTTGCCATTGAAAGGGGGTTGGCTGTCTCAAATTTTGTTCTGTGCACTTCCCATATTTGCAGTGCCAGTTGGAGTTGCATAGGCATGAGTGGGGTGGTTGGTCTAATCTTTTTGTTCAACCATATCAGGTTGGGAGTAAGGAAAGGTCTAATGGCTAGATTTTCCAAGGTCACCCATTGGGGTTGGTTTTCTTTAATGAGGTGAGTTAAAGGAACACTATAGTCACCTAAATTACTTTAGCTAAATAAAGCCATTTTAGTGTATAGATCATTCCCCTGCAATTTCACTGCTCAATTCACTGTCATTTCTGAGTTAAATCACTTTGTTTCTGTTTATGCAGCCCTAGCCAAACCTCCCCTGGCTATGACTGACAGAGCCTGCATGAAAAAAAAACTGGTTTCACTTTCAAACAGATGTAATTTACCTTAAATAATTGTATCTCAATCTCTAAATTGAACTTTAATCACACAAGGGAGGCTCTTGCAGGGTCTAGCACGCTATTAACATAGCAGGGGATAAGAAAATCTTAATTAAACAGAACTTGCAATAAAGAAAGCCTAAATAGGGCTCTCTTTACAGGAAGTGTTTATGGAAGGCTGTGCAAGTCACATGCAGGGAGGTGTGACTAGAGTTCATAAACAAAGGGATTTAACCCCTAAATGGCAGAGGATTGAGCAGTGAGGCTGCAGGGGCATGTTCTATACACTAAAACTGCTTCATTAAGCTAAAGTTGTTCAGGTGACTAGAGTGTCCCTTTAATAGGGATGTCAGAATCGCAGCCTGGTAGTAGGTTTTGACATTTGGAAATGCCATTCCCCCCTGACTCACTGGGGCTGCCAATAGTTTGCTAGAGACTCTTGCCTGTCCCGCTCCCCAGATAAATTGTAGCAGTTTGGACTGAATTGTTTTAAAATAGGATTGTGGTACTCTTAGCGGGAGATGTCTGAACAAGTATTGAAGTTTCGGTAGCAAAGACATTTTTAGCGCTCAATGCGCTCTGTCCAGGTGAGGAATAAGCGCCACCATCCCCGTAGAAAAGACACGCACTCATTCCAAACCCCAGTATGGTTAGTTGGGAACATATCGGAGGCTTTCTTGGTAAACCTCAGGCCTAAATATTTTATGTCGTTTCTCCTCCATTCAAATTGGTAGTCTTTACGTAGCTTTATTAGGACTTGTGGATCAAGGTGTAGCCCTAATGCTTGTGTTTTGGTGGTATTTAGGGAGTAGTATGACATATCCCCGTACTCTTTGATAAGGTGCATTACATGGGGTAGAGATTTGTCAGGTTGGGAAATGTATAGTAAGATATCATCGGCGAATGCGCCAATTTATATTTGCTGACCATGCCAATTTATGACTTTTATGCCTGGCTGTGTTCTAATTGCTACAAGTAGGGGCTCTAAGGCTAGTACATAAAGCAAGGGGGTTAGTTTTTTGCTCATGGATACCATACCCACTCGCCTAGTCCCACGTGGGATTGCAGTTGTGTCTACGTCTGGAGATGTTATAAAATTGAAATCACCACACACTACCAGTCCCCCTGCCTTTGTTTATCTATTTCATGTAGTATATGTCTGAGGAATTTTTCTGAGCCAGTGTTAGGGAAATACACGGAGGCCAGCGCATATTGGACATTGTTAAAGAGACCAACTAGTATAATACACCTTCCCTGGGGGTCTATTGAAGTTGTTTGTTCTTGAAACACTATGTCTTTGTGTATAAGGATGGAGACTCCTTTTGTTTTGTTGTCAGAAAGGGCATGATATTGCGTTGGGTAGAGTTTAGTAAAGATTTCAGGTGCTCGGGTTTTCATGAAATGCGTCTCTTGGATGCACGCAACGTCTATCCCCTGTGTTTTATGGTCTTGTAATAATAATCTACGTTTACCAGGGGAGTTTAACCTCTTTACATTATATGTGAGTATTTTCACCATAGGTGAGGTGAGAGATGCTGTGTTGGGTCTGTTTATAGCCTCTGTAAGACCTTTTAGATCATTGGTGTTCGCCAAGGGTTGACACCGACTACGGTGTTGTTGATTCTGGTGCTCTGTTTCGTGAACAGGGGTATAAAGAGTAGATTGTGGAGGGGAGCAGGATGGAGTTAGAGGAATTGTTGGGTGGCACACCCAAACTGGCTCCAAAAAGTGGGGCTGTGGAACATTGCCCAGTAGGTAGGCACGTCTAGTGGGGGTAGTGTTGGTGAAATCTTCACTCATAGTGGTCTTTCACCTTGAAGCCTCTGGATCAATTGTAACATTATAAGCGACTCACAAAACATTGAAAACAAGTAAATGAGCATACAGGTTAACTAAACATTTCCAGTCCACAGAGTTTTGCTTTGCTTGTTAAAGATATTATGTACGTCTATATCTCAGCTAGGGGGATGTTGTGGCTTAATGGGCAGAGTCAGGTTCTAGCCAGCAATCCATGTTGCCTATTGTGAACTTTGTAGTAATTCAAACAGTGACAGTTATGAAGCTGTATGGTATCAAAGGAGATGTCAACCTGTGGCAACTATGAACTAGGGGTATAACAACTTAAATTGCGCGATGCACATTGTATATTTACGCGTGTCTCAGGAGGTTGCCGTTCCTTCACTTAGCAGTCCACTCTGGCGACATTCTGGGAATCCTTGCTGTTTTGGCGGGCTCTGGGGTCGGAGTTGGAAACCCCCAGTCTTTTAGCTTTTGGATGCCTTGCTTCGGTTTTGTTATGGAATGTATTGCCTCTTGGTGGGATATCAAGAGTTTGGCCAGGTATCCCTATCTGTACTTCAGGTTGTGTTCGCGCAGGGTGGATGTAATAGGCATCATCGATTTTCTAAACTGCAATGTGTCCGCCTACAGGTCTGCGAAGATCTTGATGGAGCTGTAGTTGTCCGGCATGCCTGTTTCTGCTGGCTCGCATGATCCTTTCTTTTGCGCGGAAAAAGTGTATCATGGCGATGGCGTGTATCCATGCTCCTACCTGCGTCTGCTCAGCTCCAGCGTTAGGCCACGCCCTGAAGTACCAGTTTTAATCTTTCCTTTGATAAGGTTTTCTGTGATCACATGTCATTTCCCCCTTTGCTTTCTCCCTGCTTCCTGTATTTACTCAGTTTTTTACTCAGCTCAACACATTCCCACAATATCTGCCCAACCCTTTTCAGAGTCTGCATTCAGACACTAGAACTTACAAACCACATTACACACACACAAACATTTCCTCACCACATTAGGTATCATAAAGTGTCATATGTTTACTATACATTGAAAAAATTATAAATGCAACACTTTTGTTTTGCCCCCTGGGCTGGTGTGGTTACACATGGTCTGCGGTTGTGAGGTCGGTTGGATGTACTGCCAAATTCTTTGAAACGCCTTTGGAGATGGCTTATGGTAAAGAAATGAACATTCAATTCACGGGCAACAGCTCTGGTGGACATTCCTGCAGTCAGCATGCCAATTGCATGCTCCCTCCAAAATTTGTGACATCTGTGGCATTGTGATGTGTGATAAAACTGCACATTTTAGAGTGGTCTTTTATTGTGGCCAGCCTAAATTCAAAATTCATGCTGTCAGCATCTTGATATGCTACACTTGTGAGGTGGATGGATTATCTTGGCAAAAGAGAAGTGCTCACTAACACAGATTTAGACAGATTTGTGAACAATATTTGAGAGAAATAGGCATTTTGTGTACATAGAAAAAGTCTTAGATCTTTGAGTTCAGCTCAAGGGTTGCGTTTATAATTTTGTTCAGTGTAAATAAATATAAAGAGAGAGACAAATTCATAAATATCTGTAGAGCTTTGTGTTATCTCTGTCTCTGTCTGTCTGTCTCTATCTATGTATCTATCTATCTAGCTATCTATCTATCTATCTCTCTATCTACAGTTGTGCTCAAAGGTTTGCATACTCTTGAAGAATCGGTAATATATGTAACATTTTTAAAGAAAACATGAGTGAGCAGTCAAAACACATTTCTTTTATTTCTTATGGGATTTATATTCAACTGTAGAATGGCACAACCATAAAACAAAGCATGGCATCAATGAAAAAAAATGAAATGACCCCGTTCAGTAGTCTGCATACCCTTAGTTCTTAATATTGTGTATTGCCCCTCTTAGTCTCAATGGCAGCGTGCAGTCTTTTCTGAAAGTTGTCAATGAGGACCCTAATTCTTGCAGGTAGTATAGCTGCCCATTCATCTTTGAAAAATGCCTCCAGGTCATACAAAGTCTTTGGTCGTCTTGCATGAACCGCATGTTTGAGATCTTCTCTCAATGATATTAAGTTAAGGGAGCCTGTGATGGCCAATCCAGAACCCCTTACCTTTTTCTGCTGTAACCACTGGAGGGTCAACTTGGCCTTGTGCTCAGGGTCATTGTCATGCTGGAAAGTCCAAGAGCGTCCCAGGAGCAGCCTTCGTGCAGAAGAATGCAAATTGTCTGACAGTATTTTCTGATAACATGCTGCATTTATCTTGCCATCACTTTTTACAAGATTCCCTGTGCCTTCAGAGCTCACACACCCCTAAAACATCAGTGAGCCACCACCATGTTTAACAGTAGGTATAGTATTATTTTCACTATAGGCCTTTTTGACCCCTCTCTAAACATAGCGCTTATGGCTGTGACCATAAAGCTCTATTTTGGTCTTGTCACTGTGAGGCGTGTCAAGGTGTTGTCAGGCATATTGTAACCTGGCTTTTTTGTGGCATTGATGCAGCAACGGCTACTTTCTGGCAATTCGAGCATGCAGCTAATTTTTTGGTCAAGTATCGTTGTATTGTGCTCCTTGAAACAACCACACCATCTATTTCCAAAGCAGCCTGTATTTCTTCTGAGGTTACCTGTGGGTTTTTCTTTGTATCCCAAACAATTATTTGGGCAGTTGAGGTAGAAACCTTTCTTCGTCTACCTGACCTTGGCTTGGTATCTAGAGATCTCTGAAATTTCCACTTCTTAATAAGTGATTGAACAGTACTGACTGGCATTTTCAAGGCTTTGGATATCTTTTTATATCCTTTTCCATCTTTATAAAATTCCATTATCTTGTTATGCAGGTCTTTGGACTGTTCTTTTGTGCTCCCCATGGCTAAGTATCTAGCCTGCTTAGTGCATCCACGTGAGAGCTAACAAACTCATTGACTATTTATACACAGACACTAATTGCAATTTAAAAAGCCACCAGTGTGGGAAATTAATCTTTAATTGACATTTTAACCTGTGTGTGTCACCTTGTGTGACTGTAACATGGGAAAACATTCAAGGGTATGCAAACTTTCAGGGTCATTTGGGCGATTTATGTTATCATTATGATCTAAAACTGAGCCAAATAACTATGTGATAATAAATGGTTTCATATGATCACTATTCTTCAATAAAATAAAATCTTTGCATGATCAGTCATATTTTCATAATCAATGCCAGAATTTCACAACTTCTGCCAGGGTATGCACACTTTTGAGCACAACTGTATCTCTCTCTCTCTCTCTCTCTCTCTCTCTCGCTCTCGCTCTCTCTATCTAGGAAGGTTGATTAACAGGGGATGGATGGGAAGGGGTTAACAGTGGGTAGTGAAGTTGGCTGACAGGGACTAGCATAGGATGGGTTTACAATAGGTAGTGTGGTTGGCTGACAGGGGCTGGCAGGGGGTGGTAAACAGTGGGCAGTGAGGTTGGCTGAGAGGGACTGGCAGGGGAGGGGTTAACAGTGGGTAGTGAGTTTGGCTGAAAGGGACTGGCAGAAGAGGGTTCTTTCAGAGACTGGAAATCAGGAACATGTTGAGATGTGAGAGGGGGTTGGCTAAGGAGGCTGGGTTTCACTACTGAAAACAGGAAATCATTTAACAGCACTGCAGGAAAACAACACAGATTTAATAGAAAAGAAACTATTTGAGATATTTGACATATTAGCTTTAATTTAAGCTTAACTTGTTTAGCTGACTGGAGTGTAACACACACAAACACACATACACACAGTCTGTTTATGCCTATGTGCTTGTATATGTGTGTATGCCTGTGTTTGAGTATGTGTGGGCATGTGTAGGTGTCTTAATATGTAGAGTAATGTGTGCCAGTATATATCTGTAGCGGTGTGTTTGTGTGTGTGTAACAGTATGTGTCTGTACCTGACAAGTACAATCCTCTCCTCACTCTCCCTCCACATCGAGGCTTTCAGCATCTCAGATTAGGTAATTATGAGAGTTGGGGCTATTAGCAAATGGTTTGATTGCATACATTGGGGGAAATCAGGTTGCTCCTGGCACCATAATCACTGCAGAAGTAGTGTACTCCACCCACCCCCCAAAGTCTTCTTTTGGCATTGTTTTCTGTACCTTATGGTGAAAACAAACAAAATATTAATATTATGATAAACTAATTTAAAACAACAAACTAATTATCTAGATAAAAATATAGTTTATGAACAAATAATAAACTAAAAATACTTTTTGAAAAAAAAATTATAGTTCGCAGTATGAAGTAGTAGCTACAGTTTGTCTTTTATTTTTTTGCAAAATGTCCTTTTTTTTGTGAGTATAAACAGAATTATACTTGCTGAAGTTTAGACTATAATTTGCTTATTTGACATGCACCATTGCATCTTATACTTCATGTAATTACACTGCTGATTTTTTTTTATTAAAATCTACATTATCTCACGCTCATCAATCACTAAAGTGGTCACTACCTGCTGAGACTTGATGAGACAGTACAAGACTACATGTCAGATAATCACTTCAGTGCAATTAGATCTACACTGTTGACTTTATCTGTTGCATGTAAAGCAAGCAAGAAATGATACTTTTGCCATGCTAAGAACTGATATCAAAATCATTACAGGAATTAAATAAATCATATGTTCAGCAAACAGTTTTTAAGTATGATGCAGTATTGTAGGTTGGCATTTTTGTTCATTAATGTTTAATAACGAGCCACCTGTTGCTTCACCACCTTGAGGTTACCATAACTGATTAAAGCTTGATTAATTACACTGATCATTGTCACTTCAATCCCACTGTGCAAAATAATGTTCACCTTGAAAATGAATTAAGAAATGTCTTGAGGATATTGGAATTATGATAAACAATGATGTCAACTATTTTTATTAAACAGCATTGAAACCTACAGTATATAGATTAGTAATGTTTAATCATTGTCATGGACACACTAAATATAGACCCTTAAATGCAGAAGCAAACTAAAGAAGTGCAAAAAGATAATGGATCATTAATAATCATGATGGTTAATGCTCATTTTAGAACTTGACCATGTCATTTTGGCCGCTGGAGCAATGTGCCAGCCATAAGTTAACATAGGCCAAGTGGCAACTGACATATGTTTTGTATTGTGCTTTTGTGATTGTGAGTATCCTAGCACTCGAGAGTAAAGGCTGGAAAATTACCAGTATGAAAGTACGGAAAGTGCATATTGCATTGCATTGAATCAGTGGCTTTGGCTATCTCCCAAGAGGGCCATTTGTATAGCAAGCGTTGTCTCAGAGAGTATACTTACTATTTGCAATAGATTAAGTACAGTTAGCATGTATGTGATCCTCTGGGCTATAGAAGTATAAGATTGCTTGCTTGCAGTATTTGTCTAATGCAGCATCAAGCCTCTGAGATGCATTCCCCATGCTGTCAGACGTCCGTCTAGTTTGCTTTCCTTTAAGTGCTTGCTACAGAAATTCTTGTTCAAGGAAGTCTACCACTCAACTCAGTAACACATTCCACTTACACAACACAGGCCCTCATTTCATTCCATATTAACATAATTTTTCACATTTGAAGTGCCCTACTCCCGTTTCTCACTCTTCCCATCCATTTAGTTTGTAAGTTGACTACTTGAGTCTGGCTTCACCTTTGATCCTCACATCAAGTCTGTCACCAAATCCTTTCAATTCCACCTTAAAAATATTGCCCACATCTGCCCCTTTCTTATGCTAGATACTACAAAGGAGTTTGTCCATGCTATAGTAATCTCTTGCATGGATTATTGTATTGCCCCACTACAGTCAGTAATGAATGCTGCTGCCAGGCTGATCTTGCTCTCCAGTCACTTCTCTCACACCTCACCCCTCTCGCAGTCCTCACATTGGCTTACTGTATCCTGTAGGAGTCAAGTCAAAGTTATAATCCATTCCTATTAAGCACTGAACAATTCTAGCCCCGCATATCTCTTCACTGATCCATAAGTATGCCCCTTCTCAGTCTCTCCGCTCTGCCCATAACCTTCTCCTGTTCGCTGCTCTCACCTGTATGACCAACTCACTCTTGCAGGACTTCCACGGGCGGCTCCCTTCCTTTGGAATAGCCTGCCTACCACCATCAGACTCTATCACCAACAGACCCTAGTCTTTAATCACTTAAAAAGTGCCTTAAAACCCATCTCTTCAGGAGAGCTTATGGCCTCCCAGAGTAACCTCTAGTGAGGCTGGCTGACAGGGAAGGGGTTAACAGTGGGTATGCAGGTTGGCTGACAGGGAAGGTGTTAACAAGTAGGTAGGGAGGTTAGCTGGATGAGACTGGCAGGGAAGTGGTTAACAGTGGGTAGGGGAGTGGCTGACAGGGGCTGGAGAAGAATTGATTACCTTGCTCTCTCCTAAAATGCAGCACTCTACTCTCTCCTCCAGCTCTGCCTCACTCCCACCTTGTTTGATAACTATCTCCTGTCCTGTTGTGTTTTATGAACCACCTCCTCTAGATTGTAAGCTCGTTTGAGCAGAGTCCTCTTTAACCTATTGTTTCTGTAAGTTTTTCCAATTGTCTCATTTATTGTTAAATCTCCCCCTTTATATTGTAAAGCGCTAGGAAATTTGTTAACGCTCTATAAATCCCAATAATAGAAAAATAAATAATACATTCCCACAGGAACAGAGCACTTAAATACTCCTGTATTTATTTGTCAAGTTGTACCCATGTACAGTGCTGCAGAATGCATTGGTACTTTACAACGAAAGTATAATAATAGTAAAAATAATAGGAACACTGTGTTCCAAAATAATGTATCATTTCCTATTTATTGTTTACTGTATAAATGCTATCTGCTTTTCAGTTTATTATAGTTGAATATTCCCTGATCCTGATGAAAGTCCTGGATGGGGACTGAAACGTCAATATTTTTATACACTTTCTTTAATAAAAAGTTGCTGTTTAACCATTTGAAGACTGTGAGTGCAAGCCTCTCCATTGACATTTCTATACTGATTGGTCGAGGCTCATGCACCCGGCACTTTACCTTCTACAGCTCGAGTGCAAGGAACCACAGGAATATATATATATATGTATACATATATATATGTATATGTGACAAACTCAACCTCGTCACTGGTTCTTGGAGGAGCCTGCTGGCCAGCCTCTTACCCTGTGACTATGGCCCCAGCAATAGAGCTGGCTAAAATACTTTGAAATGGCTCTGTTCATGTGAGTTATGTACTTTTGTACTCCAGACAGAGAGACCGACCATTAGCCCTGATTCCATGCACATGGTCAGTCAAAAATAAAACTTCAAGGAAATTCCTGAACCCCTGAACTGATATGGGTGATTTTTGGATATGTTGGTCACCCAGATCAGGGCTATCAGGGTATGTAACATTTGTGGGGTTTTATGTATTTTAAGGTACTTTTGGGGGTGTTTAAAAAAAGTATGTTTTTTCTATGCTTGGACATAATTGGATTAGAATTAGTACAATTACTGATCCAATTATTTACCAGGCAGAGGGGAGGGATTGTGTGCTGTGTGTGGGAGTGTCGTGCCTTGTCACCTTATTGTTATGGGTCTGTGAAGTTGCAAATCAGTTCCCCACAAGGTCCCTGTGGGCGTACCACCTCTTCATGAAGTCTTGGCTCATGTTTGGGAGATTGGAGAACTACATTTACTCTGGGGATTGCTATATCACAATACTTCCCTGAGTATAATTACTAGCTCTTATAAGAGCTGTTCCTGCTACGCTCTCTGGACTAGGAGAGGTTTACCCACTGGAAGCTGGATCCTGGTCTTGGGTCCAGGGTGGGTGAAGGACGGTGAAACCCCCATTATTTTTGCCTAGATTAGGTGTTTTTAAAAAAACAAATAAAATCTTTCAACATTGAAGTTGCTGTTTAGTGGATAGGTGAGTGCGCTGGATCTTGTGTATTGTATTATTTGGCCCCCAGCAGCACCCCCATTTATGCATGTTAAGGTGAGTGCAGCCAACCCCCTCTTGTTTTATATATATTTGGGAGTCCAGCCAACTCCTTGGTTTTGCACCCCTCCCTGTCACAGGTGCCTCATCCCAGGGCCCTATTTAGCCTTGTACTGCAGAGAGCCCCAGATGGAATTTCTTTCCCCAAGTAGGTTAATCTCATAAGAGCAGACATTAGGCTGTTAGTGTAGGACCTGCCAAAGATGGGGTACATTGACGTTGTGGCAGGCTTATGCACTGTATGATCATATAATGTAACTAAACCCCCATTATTTTTGCCTAGATTAGGTGTTTTTAAAAAAAACAAATAAAATCTTTCAACATTGAAGTTGCTGTTTAGTGGATAGGTGAGTGCGCTGGATCTTGTGTATTATATATATATATATATATATATATATATATATATATATTTGTAGTCGGGGACAATAATCCGAGTAACAGTATTGTTGGTATAAGTAGGATGTGGTACACATCGGTTGTGGTGTGCTGGGATCGACGTTTGGGTAGGCCTGTAAATAAAGAGGGCCCACCAAATGAATGGTTTGTAAAAGGGGAGTGGTGGGTGGGCTGAACCCGGCGTTAACACCCCTCTCACAATTACAGGCTACGCCTTCTATTTGTAGTCTATTTGTAGTCTGGGATAATAAGCTGAGTAATAGTATTGTTGGTATAAGTAGGATGTGGTACAAGTCGGTTGTGGTGTGCTGGGACCGACGTTATTTCTTCCACTCAACACTTGAAGGTTAGTGTAGTATTAAACCAGGCCTCTAAAACTGGAATTATTGTCCAGGGTCCTGGGAACCATTGATTGCACCTAGGTGGCACTCAGCCCTCCACAAGATCAAGAACACCTATAAAGAAAGTGCAAACAATTCCACCTTCAAATGTGCATACAGTTTTTCAAAGCAGTCTTTCTTGGAAGCACTCACAACTTATAAATCGTATATCACTAACCCATCCTTGAACAGGTTAAGTGGTGGAATTTCCCCTGGAAAGTGATCTTTAGTCAAAGGTCATACCTGCAGTGGCTGCAAAAATGGAGTAACACATATTTGATTTCATGATCTGTTCTGGTCCAGTAAAATTGTAGGCAGAGAGACATAAAGTATATGACTTTTGTACACAATTTGAAATATTAAAGAATTCTACAAAATATGAAATTGGGTTAATGTTGACAAGCTGTCCCTTTAATAATACCATATCTAACAAAATATTATACTGACAGGCCTTGCATACATACAAACAGGCATTGGTTCAAGATCCCTTATTGTCTGGAAAGGAAAATTTAGATAAGTGAGTGGAACAGTGTGTTTAATTTGTGTTTTTACAAGGTACATTAAGAGATTGTAAATGTTATTTCTTCAACTGATGACTCTTAAAAGGATCCTATAGTTCCAAGAAAACAAACCAGTTTTCCTGGCACTATAGGCTCCTAGAGTGCCCCCTCACTCTCGCTCCTCCCACCCCTCCCGCGGGTCTTACCTGAATCTAGCGCCGATGTCCCTCAGGGCTGGGTCAGGCTCCACCCACACTCCTCCTCACCGGACATGCACCCATTAGACATCCCAATAGAGAGAGCATTATTCAATGCTTTCCTATGGGGAAAATCTGACGCTGGAGGTCCGTGAGGACGTCCAGCGTCAGATAACGGACCAAAAGTCAGTTTGGATTCCAGAAGTCCTCTAGTGGCTGTCAGTTTGGATTCCGGAAGTCCGCAGAGGGCATATTTAGAGCTGCAATGTAAACATTGCAGTTCTCTGGAGTTCTCTGAAGTGCAAAAGGGTCACAGCACCCAGGCAATTTCAATTAGCTGAAGTGGTATGGGTTCCTACAGTGTCCCTTTAAACATCTTAACACCTTAATCTGGGTTGGGGTGAATAAGGTTTTTATAATGAGCATTAGTGAATCATAGGCTGAAATAACCCTTTATTATTATTATATTAATATAATAATTATAACATACTGAAACACAGACATTTCCTTCAGTTAAACACATGTTTATGTAGAATTATGTAATGGCCATTGTTACTAAATAACCTTCATTTATTTTAATATGCATAGGGATTTGGGCTAGTGCACAGGTAAATCTTTTTTTCTTTGGTTTTTATTGTATGTATTGGGGATGATGTGTGCTAGGGTTGTTGCTGCCACCCAGGAGTAGTGGGAGTTTGAGCACATGACTTATTTTTGTTTATTTGTAAACATTAGATGACTCTTTACAGGAAGTGTTTAGGTGTGACATTTTAGTGAATAATCATGTTAGTTTTATATAATAATTATTTGTAACCTCACCTGTATTCATCACCTCTATTATGCTTCATATTGATAATATGACATAGTTAATATGATATTAACATGGATCTGAAACTTCATCATGCATTTCATGTACCTACAAAATATATGCACTACTGAAATGATGTGCATATACATTTCACTTGTCTCTGAGCACTCTTTGGAATAGAGGAAGTGGGGTAGGCACAGACTCACTGTAGGTATGAAAATACTAATTCTTTATCAGCACTGTACATCAATGCAATTTTAAATTAATGGTTTAACAAGAAACTCTCAACTTTAGCCTAGGTCCTTACAGAGCAAATAACATTGTTGCATAGTTTTTGGGGGTTTTTTTTGTGAGAATTAGTTTCCTCCCTGTCCCATTTGCCCCAAAACCTCATGGATTAATCATGTGCATGCCAGCTAGATAGATAGATAGATAGATAGATAGACACACAGACAGACAGACAGACAGATACATTGACGGACAGGCAGACAGATACATGGACGGACAGACAGACAGAGATAGAGAGATACATATACTGACAGATTTTGTATATTCATAGTTTTTCTCGACTGTAACAATTAAAAATTGATATATGACCAAAGTCACTACTTTTTTAACAGCAGCAGCATAGTGCTATAAAATATATATATATATACACTGAATGGTGTGGAAAGAATGGCACCATTTATAGTTATTGTATAAGGTAGATATATATTAAGCTGCTGTGTACACTCTGTGGGTACTCCTAACACCCCATCACAAAAATAGTAATGACCAAAAGACACATAAACTTGCAGTCTGGTTGATGTTTCCACCTCCCAAGCTGTCAGTTTTTGAGAGCAACGCTATACCAATATGTGAGGTAGATATTCTTCAGAAGAAGTGCATAAAACACTTACCCTCTATACAATACTTGTTTTATGAAGTATACATAAAAGACAAAAAAACAGATACAAATAATAGTGCAATATTGTATGTTACAACTGGAGAATAAATGAGTATGTGAGTTATAAATAGAAATAAACTCACATTTTCTAGAGCCTTTTCAGGGTATAAGGCTGTAAACTTTCAGGTTCTTGTGTCTTTAAGGTAGACAACACATCCCCTTTTCTGCAGGATGATAAATGTGTTTCTCTCCACGATATATGTAATAGACAAAGGTGCAGGGTAAACAGAATCTAGGTGCAGTACCTTTGATAATTGTAATGAATAATTTTCTCAAAAAATAAAATAGGTGCTCGCTCATCTTCTCCAGAGCCTTTTTATAACTGGCTCTAAGTGTGTAGACCTGGTGTCAAATTTTGGAGTGACACTCCCTTAACGGAATCACAGTGCAGGATGCAGATGAAAGTTGATGGTAAGTTTATTGAAAGATAATTAAAAATACTATATTAAAAGTATCAGTTATAAAAAAATAATAAAAACAAAGTTTAAGGTTTACTATTAGTCTCTATGGTAATCCACTCGTTGCCATCACCCACACAGTTTCCTATGTATCAGTCTGGACCCACTAGACCTAGACCCAGTCAAGAGACATATAAAGAAAGAAATGAACAAATGAGGAGAAGGAATGAAAGATCACCTATAATCACAAGAAATAGAAAAGAAACCCAGAGAAATTACATTCCAACTCAGAACAGATTCAATATCCTTTCTGAGAGACAAAAAGAGGATGAGTTTTTTTCAGGAGGGACGGCAGAAGGGCAAGTACAAAGCTACTCAGTTCCAGCAGAACCTAACCTCGCCCCAAAAATTGCCCCACAAACGACAAAGGAATTTAAGAGGAGAGGAACTAGAGGAGGCAAGAAATCTAATAAGATTAAAAAAAAATCACCCCAATCAAAATCATTGATTTTTAATCTGACAGGGAATGAATTACCCCTTGCACAACAAAAAAGTTCTTAATGAGGGACTTAAGTTTGTCCCTACAAAACCACTTAATAAATTTGATTTATTTATAGATCTTAACAAATTCAAAAGACAGCTATTGCTAAAAAAAAATGTTTTATGAGGGTAGACAGACATATAGATCAAGCACCTTTATCAAAATATGTTCACACTAATCTTAAGGAGAAGTCAACTTTCTTCCTAAATAATTTTATTTCAAAGGAAATTATATAATTTGAATAATCAGTGATGCAAGAAATAAACAAAATTAAAAAAAAACACATGAATCTAAATAAGGAGGAATGGATAGACTTGAAAACACTACAAAAAGATAAAAATAAAGTTATAAAA
Source organism: Pelobates cultripes (assembly GCA_933207985.1). NCBI lineage: Eukaryota > Metazoa > Chordata > Amphibia > Anura > Pelobatidae > Pelobates > Pelobates cultripes. Next base: position 285,761,716 of record OW240913.1, read on the forward strand.
CCAGCAGATAAAGAGGGAGGGGTTGTTGTAATGAATACTTCAGATTACATACAAGAAGGTCTCAGACTAGTAGAAGACCCACACATCTATCAAAAATTAAAAGGTGATCTCTTGAAAGATATAAAAAATAAATTTGCAATTTTATTACAAAAAGGAAAGGAGATAAAGGTACTAAATGAAAATGAATATAGATACCTAAATATTATAAAACCAAAAATTTCCATGTTCTATCACCTTCCATAAGTCCACAAGAACCTCACCAACCCCCCAGGAAGGCCAATAGTCTCGGGGATTGATTCAGTATCTAGCAGGCGGTCAGAATATCTGGACAAGTGCTTGCAACCTGTAGTCAAAAAAAAAAAACAGTTATTTAAAAGATACTCTAAATATCATTCAAATATTACAGGAAGTACATTGGGAACCACATTATATTTTAGTGACTGCAGATGTCCCAGTGCCTTGGGATCTTGAAAAAGACCCTTTAGGGGTCGAAACGTCGATTTGTTGGATTTTTGTACACATGTATATTTGCATGTAAAATAAATAGAAGCACATTTGAAGACCTGTGAGTGCACCTCTGCTTATTATTTTTTTATATATTCAAACGCCAAGGTTTGCACCCAGGCTTTATTCATTTCATCTTCAATATAGGGTGAGTGCCAAGGTTTATCTCTTTATATATATATATATATATATGTATATATATATATATATATAACCATTGTCTTCTTTTTACATATCAATGTTACTACAATACTAATTACTTGAATATGTTTATTAAATATCACAGCTTCTAAAATATAAATAGAATTTTTTGATCACAATAGGAAAACTGTCACTTTAAGAAAATTTCACTAAGAAATAAAATACTCTAAGAAAGATTTTATTGCAGAATTTGCTATATGCACTTCTTTTTTACATCTTCTTTTACACACTTCTCTCTATATATGTATATATGTATAATAAGGCATTCTTAATAACATCCAAATAGAGTATGTATAAAAACAGTGATCTTAATAGAAATTAAGTATAGGGGAAGCATATATTTTCAAGGTATTTATTTATTTGCATATTGAATATTTATACATGTTTTTTTTACACTCTGTTTAGAGTAAGTTAAAATACAGATTCATTTAATGGATTGTAACCATGTTAGTATTATACTAATACGGAACATACCGGAAACATCAGGACTCTATGAACGCAAAGCATCATGGTATTTGAAGTTCCGTAAAGAAAGCCGGAATTGACGTTACGCCACTCCGAACGGCAAAGCAATTACATGAGATTCTGGACTGGACAACCCAATAGTTGGCGGGAATGTAAGCGATATAAAAAAACGGAACAAGCAGAAGGAAGTTGAAGCCGACTGAGGATGCCGATCTATGCGGCGAAACGCGTCTTGGCAACGAGTGGATTACCATAGAGACTAATAGTAAATCTTAAACTTTGTTTTTATTATTTTTTATAATTGATACATTTAATATAGTATTTTTAATTATCTTTCAATAAACTTACCATCAACTTTCATCTGCATCCTGCCCTGTAATTCCGGTAAGAGGAGTGTCACCCCAGAATTTGACACCAGGTCTACACACTTAGAGCCAGTTATAAAAAGGCTCTGGAGAAGGTGAGCGAGCACCTATTTTATTTTTTGAGAAAATTATTCATTACAATTATCAAAGGTACTGCACCTAGATTCTGTTTACCCTGCACCTTTGTCTATTACATATATCGTGGAGAGAAACACATTTATCATCCTGCAGAAAAGGGGGTGTGTTGTCTACCTTAAAGACACAAGAACCTGAAAGTTTACAGCCTTATACCCTGAAAAGGCTCTAGAAAATGTGAGTTTATTTCTATTTATAACTCACATACTCATTTATTCTCCAGTTGTAACATACAATATTGCACTATTATTTGTATCTGTTTTTTCTCTTTTATGCATACTTCATAAAACAAGTATTGTATAGAGGGTAAGTGTTCTGAAGAATATCTACCTCACATAGTGGTATTGCGTTGCACTCAAAAACTGACAGCTTGGGAGGTGGAAACACCAACCAGACAGCAAGTTCATGTTTCTTCTAGTGCTATAAAATTTTACAGTACTACAGATTGAGACAACATATTTTATTCATCACAAGATATTAAGAAATAATCATCCTAGCATAGTGTGTGACATGTTTTGAGAAGGGGGAAAACATGCAAACCTACATTTCCTAACTAGTCTTTGACCTGTTATTATCTACAAAATTAGACACTGTATTAGGAACTCTACTTGAATTCCAAAATATAACCTCAGGACAATTAAAGGATTATAGGTCTCAGGGAGAGATTGAATCTGCATAGAAAATTGCTCACACTGTGTCCTATTAAAATGGATTGCTGCGCGCAATTTGTAAATAATCAAACTCAGAATGTGATAGGAAAAAGAAAAATACATTTCTGGGAAACATTTGCTTGTTAAACATGCAGTGACTTTTCATGCAATTAAAAAAAGACATGCAGTTCTTTGCATAAGCATTCATTCCTTGCATGTTTCCACATTTTTTTCACAGATGGATTCCATTCAACTAATTATATGACTGAAGACAATTGGTTGCGGTAGGACATATTTATGGATTTCAACAGCAGTAACCAACATTTTGTTTCTGTTTTAATAACTGATAACCGATAAATAGATAAATATCAAATGTGTATATATATATCTACATCACAAGTACAAATTACTATACACTATAAAAAATTCAGACTTGCAATTTAGACAGATTGATTAGCTGGACACATGTCATATTTAGAATGTAAACTCCCTCACCACCTCTAAGTCTGTCTTGTCGTTTTGCAACAATCTGCTTGTTAGTCCAATTATTATACAATGCTGAGCAATATGTTGGTGTTTATAATACTAACAATAGTTTAAAAAGAATATCAGGCCCAAACACAAATTACAATGTACTAGAATTTTATAATCTAAACTATTACACATGGGGGATTTCTATTTTTTTTTCATGTGGCTATTTAATCGTAAATTTAGATGTCATATTATTTCTGTACTTTTATTGTAATTTTGTGGTGAATTTCAAAAACCTGCTGTGTCCTAATTCTGTAAAAATATGTATTCTGCTACTTGCATTATCAGTACTGTAAATTTTGATGGATGTATTTGTTCAGTCATTGGCTCCTGTTGGGGGGAATAGCATGCCCCAAATTTAGATTATTATCATTAAGGCATACTATGTGCTAGAAAAGGCCTCTCCCTAAGTGTTCCTAGTGATGCGGATTTCATGAAGTGACATTATCTGTTTCACCATCTTGTCCTGAGATAAATTTGACTTAGTGGCAATGGCATTATATTACATGACACAGAAGAAAATACTTTTGCAATAATATATTTTTAAAAATCTAACGTTCTAAATATCACTTATTTTACTTTTTATCAACACTAAAACCTAATCATACCTGCAGAGCTTCCCCATATAATATCACAAACTAAGCAAATGAAAATCTGATTCCAACCCAAAATGACATTATGAATTTAATTAAAAGATTCTTAATTTAACCCTTACCTTACTTGTTACACTGACCATTAACCTAGTATTATCACTAACCTTCCGTCTAACCCTAGTCATAGCCCTACCTAACATTTCACATAGCTATAACCCAAACCCTTTCCTTAACTATAACTATAGCCATGGCTCTAACCCTACCCCTAAACTTCTCATCACTACTCCTTTCCAACTTTACTCCTAACCTTTCCAACTCCAATTCAACTTCTTATTCTATCTTTAATCCTAACCTTGGTCCTCATAACTAGTAGTCCTAAACCTTAACCTGGCTGTAACATTAAAGACAACAACATCAAAACATTAACACTGACCCTAACCTAGTCCTATCCGTCACTCTATCCTTGCAACCCTAAATCTATAAGCCTATCACTATAACATTAGCCATTAGCCATGTCCTTAAATCTAGCCTTAGCCCTAATAAAAAGCTGAGCACAGTATTTAAGGTCTAAGCAATGACCTTAAACATTGCCTTAACACAACCCTTCGGCTTAAGATTAGCCCTAGACTTTTACAACAACGATACAATTACAATCTTACTTCTTAAACTTACCCTACTTTATACCCTAACCATAGCACTCACCCTAACCCTTACTTTAGTTAAAAACATAAATTATCACTAGGCTGACTGATCACTGTGAGAACTAATTTCACTGATTGGTGTCATATAACCTGCAGTTGAAAAGACCACAAATAGACACGTAAACCCTGGTTATAACATTAGATATACATCCATATCTCAGATGAACTTTCCCTAGATGTTTTTTTGGAACACTGGAATGGGCTGTTTGGTAGTTCCCACAGAGATGTCTTGTATGTCTACATCTTGTCTTCTTTATTTTCTATTTTTCTGTGCCCTGCATTTATTAATTTTGGTGAATATAAGTATTTGGTATTTTGATGTTAATTTAGTGCTTTATGTATTGTAGATTCGCTAACAGGGATGTTAGCATTTGCCAGTGACTTTTGTAAGTCTTTAGCTGACACTCTAGGATTCTTCTTCACCTCATTGAGCAGTCTGTGCTGTGCTCTTGCAGTCATCTTTACAGGACGGCCACTCCTAGGGAGAGTAGCAGCAGTGCTGAACTTTCTCCATTTATAGACAATTTGTCTTACCGTGGACTGATGAACAGCAAGGCTTTTGGAGATACTTTTATAACCCTTTCCAGCTTTATGCAAGTCAACAATTCTTAATCGTAGGTCTTCGGAGAGCTCTTTTGTGCAAGGCATCATTCACATCAGGCGATGCTTCTTGTGAAAAGCAAACCCAGAACTGGTGTGTGTTTTTTAATAGGGCAGGGCAGCTGTAACCAACACCTCCAATCTCATCTCATTGATTAGACTCCAGTTGGCTGACATCTCACTCCAATTAGATCTTGGAGATGTCATTAGTCTAGGGGTTCACATACTTTTTCCACCTGCACTGTGAATGTTTAGATGGTGTGTTCAATAAAAACATGGCAACATTTCATTCTTTTTGTGTTATTAGTTTAAGCAGACTGTGATTGTCTATTGTTGTGACAGATCACATTTTATGACCAATTTGTACAGAAATCCATATCATTCCAAAGGGTTCACATACTTTTTCTTGCAACTGTATTTTGGTAATACTAAAACATTCATAAGAGGTTTCAAATGCTCACTCTAGCTGCAGATGTATGAAAAATAAAAATATCAGTCAAAACATAGTTCTGACTACAAATAAATGTGGCCATAAGTTCAAAAATATCTAGAATTGAAGTGACCAGTTTACTTTCTCCTGTTTGTTTGAAAGTGTCCAACTTTTGCACAAAGGGTCACTTTAAGCACCACCAATATAGCTAACTGTAGTGGTTTTGGTGCAAATTGATATTGGACATCTTTTTCCAAGTTTGTATCAACTCACCTTCACACACCTAGTTGCCATTCAGATAATGCAGAACATTAGCATCCGTATAATCGCTTTAAAGCTGTCCACCCTTACATGGCAACGATAGACAGTGAGCACAAGGATAACCCATTATCAGGATCAACATACTACTGCTTCTATCCAAAGTTGGATGGATAATGTAGAACTGGAGTGCCCAAAAGTTAGATGCACAGATGTTGTAGAACAACAACAACTCACATGATGCTTTGCATGCCTTTAGAATGCCTTTAGAAAGACAAAGCATTATGGAAGCTATAGTTTTAAAACATCTGGGGATCTACCCTTTTAGGCACCCCTGATGTAGACATCCACTTTGTGATTTTCTGAAGTACAGCAGAGGGGCCAATGATTTAAGGAGTGGTCATACCACCATTTATAAGTTAAAGGGACACTAGTCACCTGAACAACTTCAGCTTAATGAGGTTGTTCAGGTGAGAACTATAGCTCCCTGCAGCCTTTCTCATGTAAACACTGTATTTTCTGAGAAAATACAGTGTTTACATTGAAAGCTAGGAACACCTCCAGCACTGGCGTACACATGACCCATGGGGCCCCGGTGCGAAAATTGATCCGTGGGCCCCCCCCCCCCCCGCGCGGGCCGGGCCGCAACACATGGCGGTGGGCACCTGGTCGCAGAGGTTACAGGGCTGCGACCCCTGCGACCGCGGTATGTACGCCAGTGCATGCAGATGCACACACACTTAAAGGACCACTCTAGGCACCCAGACCACTTCAGCTTAATGAAGTGGTCTGGGTGCCAGGTCCAGCTAGGATTAACCCATTTTTTCATAAACATAGCAGTTTCAGAGAAACTGCTGTGTTTCTGAATGGGTTAAGCCTTCCCCTATTTCCTCTAGCGGCTGTCTCATTGACAGCCACTAGAGGCGCTTGCGTGCTTCTCACTGTGATTTTCACAGTGAGAGCACGCCAGCGTCCATAGGAAAGCATTATGAATGCTTTCTATGTGACGGCTGAATGCGCGCGCAGCTCTTGCCGCGCGTGCGCATTCAGCCGACGGAGGAGAAGAGGAGGATCAGAGGAGGAGAGCTCTCCGCCCAGCGCTGGAAAAAGGTTTTGCCTTTCCCCCTTCCAGAGCCGGGCGGGAGGGGGACCCTGAGGGTGGGGGCACCCTCAGGGCACTATAGTGCCAGGAAAACGAGTATGTTTTCCTGGCACTATAGTGGTCCTTTAAAGGACCACTACAGACACCCAGATCACATCAGCTCAATTAAGTTGTCTGGGTGTCACGTCCCTCTAGTTTTAACTCTGCAGCTGAAAACATAGCAGTTTCAGAGAAACTGCTATGTTTCACTGAGGGTTAATCCAGCCTCTAGTGGCTGTCTCACTGACAGCCGCTAGAAGGAAGCGTCCATACAGGAAGCATTGATGGCCGCTTTCCCTATGGTGAATTTAAATAGTCTTGTGATGCGCGTGAGGAGCTGAGAGGCTGAGGGATCCCCAGCGCCAAGGGAGTCCGGCGCTGGAGAAAGGTAAGTGCTGAAGACACACACACTCTCACTTACAGACGCATACACACTGGCTAACAGACACACACATTTACTGACAGAGACACACTCAGCGACAGACATACATACACACTCACTTACAAAACATACACTCTCATTGACAAACACACTCACTAACAGACATCAAACAGACTCACTAACACACACACTCAGTAAGACACACACAGTAACACACTCACTGACACTCACTAGCAGACACACACACTAACACTCACTCTAACACTCACACACACTAACACTCACACTCACTAGCAGACACACGCACTAACACTCACACTAACTAGCAGACACACACTAACACTCACTCTAACACTCACACTAACTAGCAGACACACACACTAACACTCACACACACTAACACTCACACTAACACTGACACACTAACACTCACTCTAACCCTCACACTAACCCTCACACTAACCCTCACACTAACCCTCACTCTAACACTCACTCTAACACTCACTCTAACACTCACACACACACTAACACTCACACACACTAACACTCACACACTCAAACACTAACACATGTTTTTTTATTTTTTTTATTTAATCCCCCCAGCCTCCTTACCTTTTGGAGTGCTGGGGGGATTCCCTGGGGTCCAGTGGTGCTGCTGGGCTCCTGGGTGGGTGGCCGGTCGGGCAGGCGGTCGCGCGAGGGAGCACTCAGTGCTTCCTCTTCAGCTCCCTCGCGCGCCGCGTAGGGATGCCGGCGCCGGAAGATGACGTCATCTTCCGGCTCCGGTATCAGTGCGGTGCGCGAGGGAGCTGAAGAGGAAGCACTGAGTGCTCCCTCGCGCGCCCGCCCGCCGGGGTCAGCAGGGCCAGCCTCGGGGGGCCCTGGGGTGGCCGCCTCCTGGGCCCCCCAGGGGAAGAGGCTGGCCCACTGTGTACATACCGGGTCGCAGGGGCGGCCGGGCCCCCTGGTGGGCCGGGCCCGGTCGCAGCCGCGACCCCTGCGACCCTGGTATGTACGCCACTGACCTCCAGTTGCAGTCACTCAGAGTGAACCAGAGGGACTTCAAAGTTGATGGAGGCATAATATGCCTCCATCCACTCAGATCTGCTGTCAGCAGAGCACAGGGCAGCACTGTGCACAGCATCCTTTGATTTAGTATCTCCTCCCTCTGCATGCAGACACTGAACTTTCCTCATAGAGATTCATTGATTCAATTCATCTCTATGAGGAGATGCTGATTGGCCAGGGCTGTGTTTGAATCATGCTGGCTCTGCCCCTGATCTGCCTCTTTGTCAGTCTCCGCCAATCCTATGGGGAAGCACTGTGATTGGATCAGGCTACCACATGTCAGCAGACTGCTTGTTTTTCTGAGTCTAACAACATGCAGATTTACAGCATCAGGCTTGAATACAAAAAGATTTTTACTATATTTATGGAGGCATGAGGGGCCCAGGGGGGCTAGATGGTGGTGTTAATACTATAGGGTCAGGAATACATGTTTGTGTTCCTGACCCTATAGTGATCCTTTAACTACTCAAAACAATTTGGCAGAAACTGCAGGACAGCACCTTCAAGTACTGTAAGCATTCTAATGGGATACAGTAGCTATGGTGTTTAAAGTGACTCATTAAAGTTTGCGTCAAGTTTGTAATGGATTCTGTGAAAATTATACTTTTCTGCTACTAAAGTCTACGAAATTGCTTAGTATTAAATTTTACTATGAAAGGAAAGCTGAAAGAAAATTTTATTTTCTTGCAATTCACATTGTTCTCTCGACAGATTACTACACAATATCATATCTGCAGCAGTCACATTCCCATAATTTAATATTTTAGGTTAATTTCTTTTAAATTGAAGCCAGGAAGGATATGAAATAGAGATCATTCCATTGTATTTCTGAATTCTGAGAAAGGGCAATTTTAAAAAAGGACTTAACTTGTGAATATATATCACCTTTTTATGTGATTACAAAATGATTACATTGTAAAAATCCGAGGATTTCTAAGGCATATTCTTGTCAAAGACTTAAAAGATGGAGCTGTCAATAAATCAATGAATTCTAAAGTATCACTAAACGCCAACTATTTCAGAGGTTGTTAATATATGAATGTGCTTTTTTTCTGTATTGTATTCAAGTCAACAAAATTTAAGTTACAGCCATAAATCACTGTTCTCGTTTCTAAACTTGCAGCTGCTATCAAATAAATAAAAACACACTCTTTATATCAAAAGCTCATTAATCACAAAATAAACTGAAAATAAGCAAACTGTATATTTGGCAGCATACAAACTTGCCCACCTATAAAAATGTCTACTAGATTTACAGTATAAATTAGCCATATACAGTGTTACTTCATTATTATATATATGTATTGTCATCAATAGTATGGGCTGTGGAACTCAGTATAAAAATGAAATGACTGGGGCAACGTATAAAAAAAAATCACTTACCAAGGGCATAATCTGCAAAGCTGTACAATGCATATGCAAAACGTCATAAGACAAATAAATAGTAGCAACCAAGTTATGGTGGACAGAAATTTGCAAGCTAACAAGGAAGTGAAAAATATAGAGTATAAAAGGCGCTTCAAAAATTATTATTAAAAAACCTTAATCAATGTAAATATGAAATAAGCTGGAAGGCTGGAAGGCTATTCCATGCATCCACTACCCTCTCAGTAAAGTAATACTTCCTGATATTATTTTTAAACCTTTGTCCCTCTAATTTAAGACTATGTCCTCTTGTTGTGGTAGTTTTTCTTCATTTAAATATAGTCTCCTCCTTTACTGTGTTGATTCCCTTTATATATTTAAATGTTTTTATCATATCCCCCCTGTCTCGTCTTTCCTCCAAACTATAAATGTTAAGATTCTTTAACCTTTCCTGGTAAGTTTTATCCCGCAATCCATGAACCAGTTTAGTAGCCCTTCTCTGAACTCTCTCTAAGGTATCAATATCCTTCTGAAGATACGGTCTCCAGTACTGTGTACAATACTCCAAGTGAGGTCTCACCAGTGTTCTGTACAATGGCATGAGCACTTCCCTCTTTCTACTGCTAATACCTCTCCCTATACAACCAAGCATTCTGCTAGCATTTCCTGCTGCTCTATTACATTGTCTGCCTACCTTTAAGTTAAGCTGCTACACTCTCCAACGGCATTAAAACACCATAAAAGATAATCCAAAAAAGTGTAGCGCTTCAAAGTGACTATTATAAATGAATTCACAAGTGCTTTCTAATGTATCCAAAATGACATAATGTGCTTAATACAAGCACAATGTGACATTGCATAAATGCGTATTGTATTAAGCACATTATGTCATTTTGGATACACTAAAAATCACTTGTGAATTCAGTTATAATAGTCACTTTGAAGCGCTACACTATTTTGGATAACAAGGAAGTGGATTTATAATCTCTTGTTCATTCCCTCATATTATGAAGAGTTAAGTTAATCATGGATGTAGGTTCATTGACCAGAGCATATGACCATATGGAAAGTCAGGATTAATTTTGCCTCTCCAGGGTAACGGTAATAGATTATATGGGTAGAGGAGGACAGTTCTTAAAGTTAAAAAAAACAATAGACATAACTGTCCAAAGCTGATTAGAAATGGAATTACAAATGGTACAGTTACTTTCGGAACGTTTTTGGAAAGTTTGAACGTATAGAAAACCCCTGCAAGGTAATTTGAAAATATTGCTTCCTATACTAGCTTAGCAGCCCACATTAATCCCAAACACTACTATAACTGTGAACATAAACATGTAATTACACATGCACAAGTAGGATATGTTCAGGGTAAGCTTAAAGAAAAACTCTGGTCATCAAAATGACTTCATATCATAAAGTTGTTATGGTGCCTGCAGGTCCTCGGTGCTGTTTTACCTTAATGGGTAAACCATTTATGAACAATTTAATCCCAAATCCCAAAATGTGTATGTTCATTCCTAATTCATTTTCTTAGCGGGAGTCTGTGATAGGCTGACAGCTGAAACTCTTTGTCTATCACTGGAACCTAGTTGAATGCATTAAAGTGTAAGAATATACTAAGAATACATCAATTTTAAATTTAAAGTATCCAATTATTTTAATCAAAGTTGCAACACATCCAATCATAAATGCAATTTAATATTAAAAAACATATCTGGACTTGTTTTTGTAGGGAACCTCACATCATACTTCATATGTGTGCTGGTTTTTCACTAAAGGCACATGATTGCTTTAATATTATAAACAATCCAATGACGATATAAAAAAAAAAAAAAAAACAATAGATTGTCATGAGGATTATATTCAATATGAATATTTTTTGGAACTACTATCATTTTCATTTAGTTCAATTATATTTGGCATTTAGAACAACTAAAATCAATATTTAATTCAGAACCATGTCTGCATATTATGAGTGAATGTAAAAGTCATGTTTAATATTATTGATTGAGAGTAAACTGTAGGGATAGCAAAATAAAATCCAACCAAATAGTAAAATTCATACTATCGATGAAATCATATAAAAACAAAAGGCAAATGTGATTCTGCTAATAATTTCAATTTCTTTTCCTATTTCCCAATTAAATATAAAGGGTACTGTCATGTAAAAAATATATTTAAAATTGTTATCTTTTGGTCTATTAACATAAAATACTGTATTATTGTATTAAACCCATGATTGACTATTTCTTATTTACCTTGGGAATTTCAAGTGTGTAATCTAGTTTTGCAAGAGTTTTTCTCAATGAATAGGGAACATTTAAAGTAAACATGTGAAAATTCCTGCCAGGTGGAATTGGCTTTACTGCTATATCCTGGTTAACATTATAAAATCAACCTTACAAATGATTACAAAGAAGGAAATTAGTGACTGAACATTGCACTACTTAATACATACAAATCCATGCTTGAATAATTTATTTTACAAAGATTTATTGCTGTTAGCCTCATCAGTAGTCTAGTGATGGATGCCCCATTGTTTAAACAGCTGTTAAGAACTAAACTATTTTTTTAGCTGGTACATATGTTACTATTCCCTATGCGTCCAATGTATGGTGGTGATTCTCTAACAAGATTCAATAGAACAACATTTTCTTTTAAATGTTAGTTGTACATAAATTTACATTGCTCAACTTTTTATATAACGATTAAATCTGGAAACATGTTTGTTTGCAACTTGTATAACTGTTGCTATACAAATTGTTAGCTAACCACTTAAGAATAATAACGTAAATATACCTGATAAGAAAAAAGCTTTTAAAGTTAAAATATTAAATCTGAATGCTTAACTCATTAAATGAATGAAGGGCTGTATATAGCTGCAAATGAGCTGGGTTTTCTGGTATTGGCAGATGGTATTTAAGAACCAGATTGTGGCTCTTAAAAGGACACCGTAGTCACTATAACCATTTCATCTCTTTAAATTGGTTATAGTTCCTGCAGTCCCCTAGCTGTGTTCCTTCATTCAGTATTAAACCATTTTAGAACAGTTTGACACTAAATTGGGCTCCCTGGCCAACCAAAGTAAATATACTAATGCATTTTACCTAAAAATAGGGCTTTTGCAAAAGCCCTATTTTTAGGTGAAACGCATAAGTGTTTTTATACTATATTTGGTTTTATTATTTGTTTTCTAATAAAACTAGTTATTTTATTAATTTTGGACCAATTTTGAAAAGGGACGGCCTTCACAGTCCTTTTGCAGAGATGTTAAAACAGAAGGAAGCCCAAGAAGGTACATGAGTTCATCTGAAAGGTATAAATCAGCACAGAGCAAATTGTATTTATTATGATATAAAACTTTCATGATGTAATGTTGGTCCATTCATTAAAGAGGGGTCTACTACTTAGCTTAAAATATGTACAAAAGCACACTGTACATGGTATATGTGTATACTATATTACCAAGTCTTAAAATGAGGTAAATACAACCCTAGATGAACAACAACACATGACATATTAGACCATGCCATGATCAATTTAACAAAAATCAAGCCAAAATCGATAAACATCTAATATATATATAATGTAAACTAATAAATAGGAGAACAATATATTGAAGTTGATTATATAAAAATATCCATAGTTTATTAGAATTATATAAAATAGAACAATAAATGTGCTTAATTGATTTTATCAAATATCAATTGTTTACAAAAATAATGTAAAATAGAACCATACATGTGTTAATAGATGAAGTACAAAACAACAGTCATGGTCTATTAAAAGAGGCATTCTTCTTCAGCTAAAGAAATATGTGTCAATTTTTTAAAAGTTTTTCATTTCCTAAATCTCTTATGGATATGTATATTTACTTGAAATAGAATCTGTCTTTAGTCTTGGATTATCAAATTCTCTATAGATTGCAATTCCACTCTAACAGTAATGCTTTAATGGATTGGAAGGCAGCTAATTACATAACTCAAATAACGTGATGTTACTTCTAAGATTTAACGTGCATATGCACTATGCAAGGGAGCTTTCAAATCCATCAACGTTTTTTAACCAATATCATCATTACCAGCACGTGTTACAAGGCACATTCGAACAGCATTATTATGTGTAATTTACTGTAAAAAAAAAAGTACACTATAGAGATTATCTGCCAAATTGATTGAAATGTTCCTAGTAAATTCACACTGCCTGCATTAGTTTCATAACTAAGTATTCATGGGCTTTCAATTCTTTCAACAAAATTTTGCAGGGTCAGTCTGTTTTGTCCTTGCAGGTATCACGTGAGAGAAGAAGATGTTATACTATGGCATTCACACATGAGCTAGACTTCAGATCGTACTGCTAATTCAGGATTGAATGTTGAATGTTCAAACATCTCCTAAAATTTGTAGCTTACAGCATGTCACATCATATTTCAGTCAACTCTTAAAACACCACTGTCCACTATACCACATTGAACATTGACCACCTCTGAGATATTGCATTTCTTTTAACCTTATACACACTTCTTAATTGATATTTTAAAATGTTGTCAAAGCCTTTTTATTTTCAAATTGCTATTCTGACTCTCTTACTGCTACTACAGAGTTAATGTCTATTTTGGGGTCAACTGGTCACTATGATTACTCCACAGTAGAGTATTTAAATAGAATTCTGTACTTTTGCGTGTACATTACTTTGATTAACAGTGATGTGGCAGAAATAGACAGGAACAAATTAAAGCTGAAATTTAATTACAAGTCTATCTAGTACTAATTGGAACCTTAGAAAATGTTCACCCTTCTAATCCATTCATCAGCCTTTCTGACTACCATCAAATTAATAAATGTAATTAAAAAACTATATATTTAAATGAGCAGTTCTACATATTTGACAAAATTCGTATTCTGAGTGCTACCACTGTAACTGCAGTTCTGTGTGTGCTGTATTGGAATTAAAATCCAACAGCTAAAATCTATATTCAAGTTTGTAACAAAACAGTTTTTGGAAGGATATTTCTCTTTTGGAAGGATAATTTGGTCTCTATTCTTCGCAATCCATTCTTCCTCCCATAATGGAGAAGGTATCACTTTCATCTGAAGACAATTAATCAGTGTTAATTAATTTATACATCTTTACTTGAATATAGATATAGCAATTAGAAATAATTGTTGATGATTAATTGATTTATACATCTTTACATGAATATATATAGGCATTATCCAGCCACAACAGAGAGGGTTGGGCTTGTGTTACCTGTTTTGTTTTTTTACCAAATATCTCAAAATGGTGTCGTGGTTAAGATGCTCAGCGTGCCTCTATAAGCACTAAATAATTATGTTTCCAAATAACATTATTTTTAACAAAAAATTATATTCTAATAACACTGCTGTATGTATGTTTATATAATCGGAAACCTTTTTCCAGAATAGTTCAACATTTGAAAAAATAGAGCTGAAATGAGGGAAAATGGCATATTAAACTGCAAAAGCTATCCACATGAAATCTTGACATGTTGATATATGCAGCCAGCTTTATTTTTCACTATGAAATACTAATTTTCAAAATGATGAAATTGTAAGATCAGTAGATTGTCAAATATTACATATAATGACTTCACTTCTCAGGTAGCTTGAAAATACTACAGGTAGATCATAAGTGTTGGTTTAGCTTTTTGGCCTATTAACAATAAGGGTGAGGGGGTGAGAAGACAACAAAACAACTACAGCTGATTGGTACAGATAATCCTAACTTGAGAAAAACAAAAATAATATGGAGAGGCAAGGAGTGTACTAATTGGTAGACAAAAATAGACAATAGAGGACAAAAGATTGTTAAAAAAAATCCTTAAACCTATTCATATTAAAACATAACGTTTACTAAATATATAAATTATAAAACGTACGATATACCTGAAAAATATCAGAAAGAAAAGGAAAAGAAAATAGATACAAATGTGAAGACAACTATGGAGTGTATACTAAATAGTGCCAGAGCCAGTAGATGGGAAAGGGATAGTGTCATAAATGAATGAACAATACCATTAAGGTATAAATCCCCACCCATCTTTCTCAAGAAACAATGTCAAAAACACAGTAGGGGTGGATCTGCTAGGGAAAATGAGAAGAAAAGCACAACATAGTCCTTAACTATGTTTAAATAGGAAAAAACCCAGTGCACTGCCTTATGCACTAAACAGCAACTTTGGTGCTGACAGATTCTGTTAGATATTTAAAAACACCTAATCTAGGCAAACAATAATGGGGGTTTAGTTACATTATATGATCATACATTACATAAGCCCGCCACAACGTCAATGTACCCCATCTTTGGCAGGTCCTACTCTAACAGCCAAATGTTTGCTTCATGAGCTACTTACTTGGGGAAAAATTCCATCTGGAGTTCTCTGCAGTACAAGGCTAAATAGGGCCCTGGGATGAGGCACCTGTAACAGGAAGGGGTGCAAAACTAAGGAGTTGGCTAGACTCCCAAATATATATATATATACATAAGAAACCAGGGGGCTGGCTGCACTCACCTGAACATGCATAAATAGGGTGCTGCTGGGAGCCGCTTTATACAATAAAAAAATAAAATCCATTGCACTCCCTTATGCACTAAACATCAACTTCGGTGCTGACAGATTTTGTTAGTTTTTTTTAAAAACACCTAATCTAGGCAAAAAATAAAGGGGGTTTAGTTACATATAACGTATAATTAGCCACTCACTCATTGAATGCCAAGTTCAAGCCTTCATAATACACTTGGTGATGTCAATGAATATCTCCTGTTGCTGTGTAGCCTCAATAGCATTGGACCATAGATGTTGGAAAATGAAAATGCAAACATATAGTGCAAAGATAATGTTAATTACTTACAAATAAGTTAGAAACAGCAAAGGTGGCGGTTAAAATACCAGTCCACCAGCCCTACGCAATATTCCCGTAGACTTCAGTGGAGTAATTGTTATTTACTAAACAGAGTAAATCCTTAGTTTGCTTAGAGAAACCAGCCCTACGTTTAAGAGAGTGGAACAATAAATCTGAATAACATCGGATAATTTGAGCTGGATATGCTTGCTCTTTAACTGAACTTTACAGATTTATGCTGGTCGGCAAGTGTTTATTGATTTGTTACAAATCAATTCTATAAATTTCTTCTCTCTTTATCCAGATAACCAGAAGACTTTTTATTATAACTCTAAATATACATCAGGAAGAGCATGTCTGTAAAACAATCACCTAATATGCAGGGATATTAAAGAATGTATTGAACTTTGCAAGCTTCATAACGATAACAAAATGGAGGACAAATAAAAGCAAAAAAGGAAGGCACAAGGTAATGTTGTGTAATGAGTTTCTCAGTAGAAACAGTGTTTGCTAAGAGGGCTTTATAAAATTGATAAGCAACTGTACACTGATTTTTTTTTCTTTTTTACAAAGTGACCATTTAAATATTAAATTTTTCTACTTCTGTCTGTGATCTTAATTAGTTATTAACATAAATGTCAATTAATATTGTGAAACCACCATGTATTTCATCAACTAAGACTTTTTAAATAAATGCCTAGACAGAATAGACAAATTTTAAAAAGTATATCAAATCTTTATTTTATATTATAGTTAACTATAATTAACATTTTGAAATGTTAATTTCACCAGTAAAGGCTTTTAGCTCTGTGTTTAGAATGTTATTACCATCCTAAAAAAAAATAAAAGTTTGAATTATTTTTCAATTTTAAACACGGATAATTTTAATGCATAGAGGAGTGTTGGAATGTGTTGGAGGTTGGCTAAATATTTATGGACACTATAACTATGTAGAATTGTTCCTTAAGCATTTGTAGTCCTTCTGGACTTATGACTTTTATTTTTTTTTAACAAAATAATATGAGTGTTACTGTACTCTTTCTTCTTTTAGTCTTGAAAAAGCTTGTCTCCATCTTGTCAGTTGAGGCAGCAATCAACAAAGTAAACATAGACTGCACCCTGCTTCATTAATTATATAGATTTATGTTTCCCTTTGTCTTTGTATGATATCTGTTGTACACTTGTGGATATGTCAAACTTGTCCTCAGCTCTAAGAGGTTAGTGTTGACCAAACGTTTGACATGATGATGAGAAACCAGAGCTGTTAGAATATAATGGAATATTTCCTAAACCTTTGAAAGGGCCAAAAATAAAGACATTTTAATGCATTCATGTTACAAATGACCTCAAATGACATAGCAAATTTCATAAATGTGATTTATGAAGTAAATAAAAGTAAATAAGATTTTCACAGCCAAATTTTTTTTTTTTCATTCCAATGTGTTATATTCAAAATTATGGCTCGTCTGAAAATTTGGAAATGATCAATTTGGAAAAAAAAATGTTTTGCAGTTAGCTCCCTAATTTGGTATCCTAATATATGGTAAACCCTCATAAAGGTACCAAATTAGGGAGCTATCTACTAAACAAAGCTGAAAGGTCAAAATTCATTAAAGGTGTTTTTCTTCATTTTGATCTTCCAGCTGTTTAGTAGATAGATACCGAATTTGCTTATATGGCAAGGTCATAATCAGAGCCAATCGTTGGTGATGCACAGTGCCCAGGCGCTATGTAGATAGGGGCAGATCGGCAATGTGTGCAGCAATAAACTCCTCCCCCTCACATTGAATCATGTCCCTCAAGTTAGGCTCTGCACTTTTTCTTATTTTTCTTATTTTTGCTATGTCAGTTGCTTAGTAGATAAAAACCATTATCAGGTAAGGATAAAACCAATACCAAATATCAGGGCGCCACAGTCACTTGTATACCAGAGCTTAGTAGATAAGTCCCTACTTTGCTATTGTTATGAAAATTAATGGATGGAGAATAATTTGTTTAACCCCTTCCCGACCCAGGACGGTTCAGGACCGTCATCGGCATTTTCCCATTGCCGACCGATGACGGTCCTGAACCGTCCTAACGGTCAGAGGTACTTACCTGATCGCCGTCGTTCCCCCGGCGGCGATCAGCGTGGCTCCGGTTGTGGGGAGACTGCCTGCAGCCCAGACAGTCTCCCCACACTGAATTAGGACCCCTGTGGCCATGTGATCGCTTAACACAGCGATCACATGGTCACAATAGGTGTCCATGTGTCTGCCTGCAGGGGGACTGTCTGTGCTGACAGGCAGTCTCCCTGCTAGTGTAAAATCAAAAATAAAGTTAGTGTTAATAAAAAAAATAAAAATAATTATATATGTGTATATGATATATAGACATATATTATATCTATATAATATATGTCTATATATCATATATATATAATGTCATACTAAGTGTATTTTTATATTAATATGTACTTATATTAATATAAAAATACACTTATAATTAAATTACACACGTATATATATAATATATATAATAACTATATATATTGTATATATATATTATTATAAAATATAAATAATAAGTAATTTAAATTAAATAAAAAAAATTTAAAATAATAATAAAAAAATAAAAAAAAATTATATATCTATATGAAATTTTATTCTAACTGTATTTTAAAATTAATATATATATATTTATATCAAAATACACTTAGAATGAATTTGTATATATATCTATGTATATAAAAATAAATAAAAATAATAAGAAATATACATATGTCCATATGCAAAATTACATAAATAATTATATAAATATACACGTAGACTTCAAATATATAAATATGCATATATATTTAAATTCTACGTGCGTATTTATGTAATATTTTTACATAATTCAGTAATTTTATTGATTGCAATTTGAGGGACCTGCCTGCCAACCCAGGCCGAAATTCCAGAGAATTGAATTTGCTAGCACTGTATTTTACCCTGTAACGTTCTACGACACCCTAAAACCTGTACATGGGGGGTACTGTTTTACTCGGGAGACTTCGCTGAACACAAATATTAGTGATTCAAAACAGTAAAACATATCACAGCGATGATATTGTCAGTGAAAGTTACTTTTTTTGCATTTTTCACACACAAACAGCACTTTTACTGATGATATAATTGTTGTGATACGTTTTCCAGTTTTTAAACACTAATATTTGTGTTCAGCGATGTCTCCCAAGTAAAACAGTACCCCCCATGTACAGGTTTTATAGCATTTTTGAAAGTTACAAGGTCAAATATATGGGTCAAATATTTTTACATTGAAAATGGCCAGGTTGGTTACGTTGCCTTTGAGAGCGTATGGTAGCCCAGGAATGAGAATTACCCCCATGATGGCATACCATTTGCAAAAGAAGACAACCCAAGGTATTGCAAATGGGGTATGTCCAGTCTTTTTTAGTAACCACTTGGTCACAAACACTGGCCAAAATTAGCGTTCAATTTAGTTTTTTTACTTTTTCACACACAAACAAATATGAATGCTTACTTTGGCCAGTGTTTTCGACTAAGTGGCTACTAAAAAAGACTGGACATACCCCATATTGAATACCCTGGGTTGTCTACTTAAAAAAAATATGTACATGTGGGGTGTTATTCAGAGATTTATGACAGATAATAGTGTTACAATGTCACTACTGATAAATTTTAAAAATGTATGTTTTGAAACCGCAATATCCTACTTGTACCTATAGCCCTATAACATGCAAAAAAAAGCAAAAAAGCACATAAACACTAGGTATTTTTAAACTCAGGACAAAATTTTGAATCTATTTAGCAGTTTTTTTCATTCGCTTTTGTAGATGAGCAAAAGATTTTTCAAGTAAAAGTCAAAAAACATGTATTTTTTTCAATTTTTCATCAGATTTTTGTATTTTTTTAAAATAAAAATACATGAGATTATATAAATAATGGTATGTGAAGAAAGCTCCTTTTGTCCTGAAAAAAACAATATATAATTTGTATGGGAACAGTAAATGAGAAAGCGGAAAATTACAGCCAAACACAAACACCACAAAAGTGTAAAAATATGCCTGGTCGCAAATGTACAACATCGCAAAAACAGTCCAGTTCTTAAGGGGTTAAATTTGGTTTGTAAAGTATTCAGAAATTCAGAAGCAATTGAATTGATAAATTTGTCCGAATTTACATTTGGAACGAAACAAATTGTGCATGTCTAATATACACTATTGCAATTTACTTAAATTAATGTTATGAATAGTTTACCTGTTGTGAGAGGGTTATTTATAAAATAAAATATTAATTTACTATAGTTATTCAAATGATTTCATTATATTCTGCATCTTGCCATTTTTCATATTAGTTTTTAATTTTAATCTTTAAAAGGATGCTCTAAGCAACTAAACAACTTTAGTTTAATCCCTTAAAACCGCAGGATGTACAATTACGCCCTCTAATAGGCGGCTCTAAACGCCGCCCGGCGTTGTAAACCATTTTGTTAACTTACCGGTCGCCGGCAGTCCCACGCCGGCGATCGCTGATGGGACTCCCAGGGAGCCCCCCGCGGCACATCCGTCCTCGTTGAAGCCCCGGCCATGTGAGTGGGGTCCTAGCGAGGACCCCACAATCACATGGCCGGGTATAGCTGGCTTCTGTATTGCCGGCAGGGGGGCTGCCTGTAATGACAGGTGGTCCCCCTGCTGGCTGAAAATAAAATAAAAAAAGTTAATGGTGTAAAAAAAAATAATTATATATACTTAGATCATATATATATTATATATATATGATCTAAGTATATATATACACATATACATACACACACATACACCGTCTAGGTGTATTTTACTATTAATATATATATAATATATATATATATTAATATCAAATTACACGTAGACTGATACTGATTAAATATATATATAATTATTGTTATATATATATTTATATATAATATAAAAAAAATAAAAATGTAAATACGTTAAAAAATAAAATTAAAAAAATAATTAAAAATAAATAATTAAAAAATATATAGATGTGTGTTATTTCGTTCTAACTGTTTTGTGAAATTAATATATATATATATATATATCAAAATACACGTAGAACGAAATAATATATCTATATACATAAATATATACGTATATATCACTATATATATATACCTATATATAAATAAATATATTTTAAAAAAATTATATAGATATATACATATATATATACACATACGTATATATATACATATATTAATTCTACATATATATTTATGTAATATTTTTACATAATTAGGTATCTTAATTAATTACAATTAGCGGGACCTGCCTGACAACCCATGCCGAAAGTAAAAGGAATTTAATTTGCTAGCACTATATTTAACCCTATAACTTTCCAAGACACCATAAAACCTGTACATAGGGGGTACTGTTCTACTCGGGAGACTTCGCTGAACACAAATATTAGTGTTTCAAAACAGTAAAATATATTGCCATAAATCCATGATATCGCCAGTAAAAAGTGAAGTTTTTTTGCATTTTCACGACAAAACAGCATTACATCGACAATAATATTGCTGTGATATTCTTTTACTGTTTTGAAACACAAATATTTGTGTTCAGCGAAGTCTCCCGAGTACAACAGTACCCCTCATGTACAGGTTTTATGGTGTTTTCAAAAGTTACAGCGCCAAATATAAGGCTTGCGTTTCATTTTTTCACATTAAAATTCGCCAGATTGGTTACGTTGCCTTTGAGACCCTATGGTAGCCCAAGAATGAAAATTACCCCTATGATGGTATACCATTTGCAATAGTAGACAACCCAAGGTATTGCAAACAGGGTATGTCCAGTCTTTTTTAGTAGCCACTTAGTCACAAACACTGGCCAAAATTGGCGTTTTTTGCATTTTTCACACACAAACAAATAATAACGCTAACTTTGGCCAGTGTTTGTGACCAAATGGCTACTAAAAAAGACTGGACATACCCCATTTGCAATACCTTTGGTTGTCTACTATTGCAAATGGTATGCCATTATGGGTGTAAATTTCATTCCCGGGCTACTATACAGTCTCAAAGGCAACGTAACCAATCTGGCGAATTTCAAATGTAACGTGCTATATTTGACCCTGTAACTTCCCAAAACGCCATAAAACCTGTACATAGGGGGTACTGTCTTACACGTGAGACTTTACTAAATACAAATATGTGTATTTTATTGCAGTAAAATCAAAGAGTATTATGACACTGACCTTTAAAATGCAATTTAGAACTAAAAAAATCAAAAAAAATCGTATTTTCTCCCATTTTTTTCATATTAAATTATGTTTCATAGCTAAATATTTGATATTAAATGAAAGCCCTGTTTCCCCTGAATAAAATGATATATAATAAGGGTGGGTGCATTTACTATGAAAGAGGTGTATTACGGTTGGACAGACATGTAGCGCAAATGCCAGGTTTTGTTTACATTTTGTTTTGTTCACAATGTGTACATTTGGCTCCGTCCTTAAGGGGTTAACAAAACAGTGCTGATGTTTAGATCATGCTCCTGCAGTCTCAATGTTGTTGTTTTTTCCATTTAGGAGTTCTTTCTCTTTATCACCTTATTATCATCTTGCATCCATGTGGTTTGGGCAATATTGGGAAAATAGATTTACCCCTATGTGAACATATCAGAAATCACAGGTCAAACACAAGGGTGGCTGACCAAAATGAAAAATGAGATAAGCCTGTGGCAAGACTTTCTTTCAAGTCTAGATAACCTTGTCCCCCTTGAAATTCATGACTATAGACCATATTCTTGTTCTAGAAGAGGGGGCAATCAATCATAGTTATTGCTCGATAAATAAACTGTATACAGTATTCACTAGTGGATTCAATGAAAAATTACATTATTCAAGTTTTGTAAATTATAGTTAATATAGCGATACATTTTTCATTTATATTTGGTTTCTAATTATGGTATGGATAGTAAATATAAGTAAATAAAATATAAAAAATTTATTATGTTAATTTAAATTGCTTCTAAACTATTAGTAATTATTTGTTTTTAATTGGAATGGCATTGTATTGATATTATAAGTACAAATAGCGTTCAAAATGTTTTGAGCACTTTATTTTTTTTATATTTTTTGTAGCACTGTAGCTTTAATTATCTCTGCAGTGTTTTCAGCATTTCACAATTTTTTTAACTTGTATTGTATTGTATTTATAAAATAATCAGAGTGGTACAGAAAAAAACGAAGGGATTAGGGGTACAGCGGATTTTCATAGTACATTCCAGTATCGATGCATGAGTACAGTGCATCATCCCAGTGGTAAGTCTGACAGCAAACAATTTCAGTAAACAATCCTCTCTAGGTGGAGTAAACAAGATAGACTCTGTCTGCCTGAACCCTTTATGGAGGCCGGGTCTACAATTAACTTCTGTAAACTTGGTTTGCGTAGTAATATTGCTTTGGCAGCCTGTGTTTCCCTGAGAGAGTGTTATACAGTGGGTTATGAATTGTTGAGTTTGTGTGTAGAAAAAATGCGCTGAGCAGCTTTGCTCGTGACTCACGCGTCTGCTAGATTAGTAGAGCGGTCTGTACCTCTACCGTCCGCTAGTTAGTGGGAGGGGGTAGAAGGGGTACTCATGAATAATTGTGCTATGTGGTAGTGTGGATGGTGCCTCCAATGTGCAGCATATGGAAACATTCTGTTAGTCAAGACAAGGTATCATTTCATTTTAGACGTTCCACTTGTAGTTCCACTTATTGTGTAGAACTGGTACGGGGCAATTAAGGTAGTACTTAAACATAAGTAACAACTGGGGTAGGTAAAACAAAAAGGAAGGGAGATATTTACAGAGATGCACGTGGTCTAGTTCTGTGACCTGATAGATGAGCGTGTAAGGAGACAGTATGTAATTTCCAGTTGGCTTGATGCCACCTTATAGGATGATTGGTCATCAGGGGAGTGATACTCGTGCGTCGGTACATTATGTTTATTTCTTTTATTTTTTTATTTTTTTTTTTATTTATTCATATATTTTTTATTTTTTTATATTAACATGCTTTTCTTCTCAGGAAGCATCATTCTATAACATATCTGTTAAAGATTCCTTCTATGTTCTTATGTTCTCTTCATTGCTTTTCTATATTCCATCAACTTAGTGCCTTTGGGTAAGGGTTGTCGCATTCATAAGATTTAAATTATAGTTGATGTTGAGTCTCTCAACCAAATTCTGGAGGAATAGGGGAAACCGGTTGCTTCCAGTAAAGAGCTATAAGGTGGCATGCTGCCAATGTGACATGGCTTCTTAGGGTTCTAGATTAAAACAAGCTCTGCCCTTCATGCGACAGCAGCAAGTATCTAATGGGGTCGATAGGGGTCTTGGGAATCAGCATATTGGTTAATAACCTGTCAACATCCCTCCACAGAGGTTTTATTTTACCACATGCACACCATATGTGGAACATATTCCTGTGCTCCACTCCACATATCCAGCATACCGAGGGAACACCTGGGAAGATTTTATGGAGTTGACAAGTGTAAGATACCATTGGTATATCAATTTTCGGTGTGCCTCAATAACAAGTAGTTACTTAGTTACTCCTTTAAGAGCGTTTATTGATTGTATCCATTCCTCTTCCGAGAGGTGAACACCACAGTCCTCCTCCCATTTTTTGGGGAATGTAAACTTTTTGGGAGGTAGAGTGCTTTCTATTATGTTATAGCTCAAAGAGTGTTTTTGGTGTCATCGGCTGTTTCCAACATTGATCCAGTTGAAGTTGAAGTGATTGGTCCCAAGATGGGTCTACGATGCTAACTAAGTGTGCAAACTAAGTGTGCAAACTTTGAATTTATAAACACATGAAGATAACATTTTGGGGGAGGTTATACAGGGTTTGGAGATTTGGGAAAGTGGTCAAGGTGCCCTTAGTAAGTAGTTAGTAGATATGGGTTATACCAACGTTTTTCCACTTTTGTAGTGCTAGCCACGGTGACAATGCAGTCAGGGACATCAGGGGTGCTGCTGAGAGAAATTATTTCCCGGGTTTGCATGTTCTAAGCATACCGTCCCACACCTGTATCATTAGTTTTCTGGTGGGGAATAAATCAGGCATTGGGGGTTGGCAGGTGTCAAAGTTTCTCAATCAAGGATAAGCCCTGAGTGGGGCAGGCCTCCATATCATCCCATCCCAATGTGCCCCGGGCCGCATGGCTTGTCACCACTGATTGTAGTATTGCTGCTTTATAGTATAAGGATATATTAGGTATCCCCATCCCTCCCTTGGAAGTGAGTCTTTGGAGTAAGGCGATGGGGTGGCCAGCCTTCTTTTGTGCCCAGATGAATTGTGTGAGTAGGAGCGTTGGAGCACTTTACAACAGGAGGTAGGCACATGAATGGAAATCAGCTTAAAAACATACAGTATAAGTGGCAATATCATCATTTTAATTGTGTTTATCCGGCCTGCCTATGAGAGTGGTACAATTTTCCAGCTGCTGAATTAGTTTTTGCATTTTTGTAGAAGCTGGGTATAGTTGCATTTATGCAAGGTGGAGACAGTATTAGTGAAATTGATCCCTAGGTAGTTTATATAGTTTGTTTGCCATTCGAAGTTAAAGGCCAATTTTAGTTGAGTTAAGTCTGTAGGGCATAAATTAATTGGCATAACTTGTGTTTTCAATTGATTACATTTGTAATAGGACAGAGATCCATAGGAGAACAGAGTTGAGAGAACCGTCAGCAAGGATTTTTTGGGGTCCCCCAACGTGAGAATGATGTCGTCTGCATATAGTGAGATCCTGTGGTTGGTGTCATCGATAGTGATTCCTTTAGTGTCTGGATGTGTACGTATGGTTTGTGCTAGGGGTTCTAATGTGAGAATGAAGAGCAGGGGAGAGAATGGTCATCCCTGGCAAGTACCGTTAGAAATTTGGAATGAACTAGATACAAATCCGGCATTTAGTACTCGGGACGTGGGGGAGTTAGATAGTGCCATTATCCCTTATATAACCCCAGGAGGGAACCCAAATTTGTCCAATACTCTAGTCATGTATCCCCAATGGAGCCTGTCAAAGGCCTTCTCTGCGTCAAGCGCCATGAGAAGACTTCCTGTGTTAGAGCTGTTGAGATGAGAGATGAGATTGATCAGTTTTCTGGTGTTGTCCGACCCCTGGCATGTTTTCACAAAGCCTGATTGGTCGTTGGTCACCAATTTGGGCAGTATCTGTGATAGTCTATTCGCTAGTAATTTAGCGTATAGTTTAGTGTCGCAATTTAAAAGGGATATTGGGCAGTAATTAGCACATTGATTAGGAGACTTTCCAGATTTTGGGAGGATTGTGATATGGGTGTCAGGATGTCCGAGAAGGTCTGATAATAGAGGTTAGTCCATTAGGGTATTTGTGGGCTGGGAGGTGTGTTATGCCTTTTTGCAGCTTCCTTAAGGTGTGAAAGGCGCCGCCAGCATTTCTAGATCTGCAGGCGTTATTTGGGGTAGCCCCATTGTGCTCAAAAAGGTGTCTATTTGATGGGTGTTGGGTGGTGCGTGTTGGGGTCTTCGCTTACGTTATAAAGTTTACTGTAATATGAGGCAAAATATTTGCTGTGGGACATGCTGATGGCACAGGATTAGCCCAGGAGCCGCAGCAAGGTACTTGAGCTTACATCTAGGTCTAGGCCACACACCCCCAGCATTTCAGAATTTTTATGTGGTTTTCCATAAATGAATAGTTTAAAAAAGAAATATTAAAAATCATGTACTGTTACTTTTGTAGCACTTTAAC
The DNA here is from genome assembly GCA_933207985.1 of Pelobates cultripes. NCBI lineage: Eukaryota > Metazoa > Chordata > Amphibia > Anura > Pelobatidae > Pelobates > Pelobates cultripes. The sequence continues at coordinate 285,788,732 of OW240913.1, forward strand.
ACTCAACCACATTATTAATATTGTAACAATACCGCTGCTAAACACTGCAATTAACCCCTTAAGGACTGAGGCAATTGTACAAGTTGTGATCAAAACAAAATGTAAACAAAACCTTGAATTTGCGCCATATGTCTGTTCAGGCGTAATTCACTTTTTTCATATTATGTGCATCCACACTTATCATGTATCATTTTGTTCTGGGGAATCAGGGCTTTCATTCACATCAAATATTTGTATATTAAACATAATTTAATATGAATAAAATATAAAAAAAAAATTTAAATTAAGAAATTTTATTTTTTTCATTCTGCATGACATATAAATAGTGATGTCCCGAACGGTTCGCCAAACGGTTCGCCACAGACTCATCATTGAGTAAACTTTGACCCTGTACCTCACAGTCAGCAGACACATTCCAGTCAATCAGCAGCAGACCCTCCCACCTCCTGGACAGCTCACTAAGAATGCAGCTTCACAATGAATGTAAAATGGATGCTGTCCAGGAGGTGGGAGGGTCTGGGAGGGAGGGTCTGCTGCTGATTGGCTGGAATGTGTCTGCTGACTGTGAGGTACAGGGTCAAAGTTTACTCAATGATGAGTCCGTGGCGAGCCGTTCGTGGCGAACCGTTCGGGACATCACTACATATAAACTGTGAATGTCATGGGGGTAATTCTCATTTCTGGGCTACCATTCGGTCTCAAAGGCAACATAACCAATCAGGCAAATTTCAATGTGAAAAAAAGGAAATTAAAGCCTTATATTTGACTCAGTAACTTTTGAAAATACCATAAAACCTGTACATGGGGGTACAAATATTAGTGTTTCAAAATAGTAAAATGTATCACTAAAATGTAACACTAATATTTGTGTTCAGCAAAGTCTCCCGAGTAAAACAGTAACCCCCATGTAGAGGTTTTATTGTGTCCTTGAAAGTTACAGGGTTAAATATAGGGAGAGCCAAACTTTCTGCCTGGGCTGTCAGGCAGGTCCCTCAGATTGTAATTAATAAAATCACTTAATTATGTAAAAATATTATATATATGTATTTGTAGAATTTAAATATAAATGTAAACTATATGTGCATATATATAATTTTTTTAAATTATTTTTATTTATATATAGCCATATATATATAGATAGTGTTCAAGTAGAGATTGTAGCTGTATTAGTCCAGTGATGTAGATTTTTACATTTATATATAGATATATGTATTTACAGTGTCATGTGTATTATGTATATTAATATCAAAACACAGTTAGAACAAATTAAAACCGGGGACCTGGTAAGTACAAAGGATGGCGGGGACGTTCTATGACGCCCACCGGCATTTAGGCCAGTCTAAAAAAAGACGGCATAGAATGCCTGCCGTCCTTAAGGGGTTAATATTCCAACTGCCATTTTTTAATTAATTAATTTATTTATTTTTAAATGTATTTATATGTATATGTATATATGTGTATATATATTTTTTTTTCAAATTATTTTTATTTATATATAGCTATATATATATAAAGAAATATATACATATATAGATTTATTTATATATATATAGATAGATACATATATGTATTTATAGTGTCATTCTAGATGTAGTTTGAATTTAATATATATTGTATATAATGTATTTTAATATCAAAATACAGTTAGAACAAATTAAAACCGGTATTTAATTATTATTTTTTTAAATATTCTAATTTTTTTTCAATTTATTTATTGATTATTTTTATGTTTTATATATATATATATATATATATATATATATGTATATGAGAGCTCAAGGAGTCCCCCGGCAGGCACTGCATAAGTTGGCTATTGCAGTCATGTGATCGGGCAGAGGGGTCTGCCTGAGCTCCCTGGCAGACTCCAGGATCGCGACCGCCATCAGGGGAACGGCGGGGACCTGGTAAGTACAAAGGATGGCGGGGACGTTCTATGCCGCCCACCGGCATTTAGGCCAGCCTAAAAAAGGATGACATAGAATGCCTGCCGTCCCTAAGGGGTTAATATTCCAACTGCCATTTTTATTTATTTATTTATTTTTAAATGCATTTTATCATTGCAATTTTGAGATGAATAGTATCCTGTTTGTCTGGTTAGCTACTTTTCATGTATATAGCACTTACTACACTAAGTACTTTTCAAACTCTCATAGGAATATTAAATCCATTTAACACAGGTATATTCCAAACCTCGCATAAAATATTAGATCTACAGTAGGAAGAAAAAAGACATCATAGTGTACTATCTTAAATGTATACTAATAGTGATGTTCAAGGTTACACTCACAACAATAAAATTGATTGAAGGCACATCAATAATAAGGTTGACTGGCCTCTGACAAGTCCTTTTTGTCAGATTCTACAGAGTGAGGTATAAATATATATCGGTAAAGTGTTCACTTGTTTGCTTTTTACCTCCTCACTTTACGTTTTTCCATTTGTGAGTGTTAAGGGCGTTACTATTGTATTATATATTCCAAACATCGTAGGCATGACTTTGTTTTTTTCTATTTTATCTTGTTATTTCAGGAGAGCCTTACAATTTATTTATGCAAGTTAAATTATCTACAAGTTACAAGTTATAAAGCATCTAAATATGTTTAATGCACACTCCAGGGTATTTGGATTAAAAGCTAGTATTCTACAATAATAGTGACATAGAAACACACCATGGAATCATTTTCATATTTTTCAAAAAGTCTCCATTAATGGTAACTTTCATTTTAGACAGTTTGTGTTGAGAAGTTATCCCCAATAAACTATTCTAACCAGAAGTAAATTTGATGCAGATTGTGAACCCTAAAAAGAATATACTGACATACTTTCCAACAAATGTAATCATAATTGACTTCTGCCAGGAGCTTTAAAAATGTTGAAAATTAATTCTCAAAAAAGAAAGAAAAATATGGCTGAACAATTTCCACAACATTAAGAGTTTCTGATTGCTTTCCTCTATCTGTCCACATTATGTTCATGTGGCCCGGGAGACTTGACCCTGGTTTTCTGTATCATACAAGGAATCTCTGATTCCTCTCACATTTAAAATCAAGTCTGCCATTGGAAATCCCTGGGCCCCATATAAAACAATTTTATTGTGCCCCCCTGGAGCCTGACATGCATGCACATACAAATAGACACAGGAAGACATTTGTAGACACACATAAGTACACACCACCATACCACCACCATCACAAAGATTTAGCCACAGATAAACACAGCAAATGCAGATACACACAGTTACAAATGCACAAAGTCACACACACAGAAACACACACTTACATACAAAGAGATATAAGCACACTCACATACTAGTGGACACATGTTGCCCTACTCTCTGAAAAACAATACACATTCAGACACAGACATTCACAAGCAGACACAAATACATATTCTGACTCAGACATATAGCTAGATAGATACTTTTGGTTTGGTAAGTAGTAGTGGAAAAATAAGCCCTTACAATTAGGAAACACAAATGTGTGAAATTATATATATATAGATTTTTTTTTCCACTGACTTTTTAGCTATTCAATTATCTACTCAGTGCTCAATGAAAATCAATGAAGAGTTCACTTACTAAATGATGACCAAATCTCCTTTAAACAGAGAAATACAATTTTATTTGCAGAAGATATTTACATTAAAACTGAGGGTTCTGATGACATTGTATACACTCTATGGATACTTGAGTAGGTCTGTCTGAAGGAAAATTGCATGCCATCATATAACCAACACACATGCAGATAATGGCTGTTTATATATCTCTAACTAATTTTAACATTTTCAAAAGGTTATACTTCAACATGCACTGCAATATACTTTAATAATCTGCCTTACATCTACCAATTACTGACTCAATTTGCATATTTTCAAACAAACACAGTGGACCTCATTAGATGTATAAAATTCTTGAGTCTGAGACTATTCATGAGCCAGTTCAGTTGCATAAACAAAAATGTATTTTTGTCAAATTCAGTTTTGTGAAAATGCCTTGAAAATTGTCAGTACTAGTTCTGGTTCCATAACACAAGAAATAGTTCAGTTTTAGAGAGATTGTGGTTTCAAGAAGTAAAGTGAGAAGCCTTCTAACAGTCCTCCACTATATTTTTCCTTGCAACTGACTTTTTTCCTGAATTGCTGGCTAAATGGCATATTAGCAGAGTTTCTCCATAAAACAAAATCAAAATATGTATAGAATTATTTGGGTCTGTTTGTGTGCCTGTAATTCTATTATTGAAAGAGCAAATATCATATGTATAGTTGAGTTATACACTTAGTATATGCCTGTTCTTTCATTTAGAATGCTGCTCTCCAACCGAAATTGTATATACTTGGGAACCTTTAAGCAAGTTGTCTGACTTACTAGTATAAACTTATAATATATGAATACTTTAAGAATCTCTATAACATTAAAAATAAATATAGGTTATGCCCCCCTCAATTAAAAAAAAAAAATCAGTAAAAAAGATTTTTATTCACTGATAATCTAGTGTCGGAAAGTCTCCTCCTGGCAGTCACTCCTCCTCTTCTGAGATCATTCATACAGATGATTTCTGGTCCAGCCCAATGCTTCTAGTAGAGAAACATTGCGGTCCTACTTGCTATGCATAACAATCACCACTTTCAGCTAACTGAATGTTTCTCACAGAATATATAGATCTTACAGAACTCAGAGCTCCAACATCTGAACCACTGCCATAAGCACAAGCCTTAGTTAAAAACTATTATGACAGAATTTTTAGCGTTCCAACAACTGAATCACTGTCCTAAGATAGGCTTCTGGAGGGACATCTTAAGATTTTATAACATAATTTTATAGTATTTTACCCAACTTATATTTAATATTATCTAACTGCTATAGCTATCTGCTTCAGCCAAACTCTGTGTGACCTGGACATATTATTTTACCTTTATGTCTTCTCCTATATGCTTATGTTTAATTTTACCAGCCTTTCTCTATATATGTGGCTCGTTTGCCTAATGGTTTTATTCAACTCTGTGCATACCACATGGATTTATTGCACGGTGCTATCAGGTACTCACCACTCTGCATATTGCTCCTGCTCATGGCTGGTTTCGTCTTGCTGCAATCCGTTCCACTCTGATAAAAGATATCACATAATTTCTAAAATATTTTATCCTTCAATGTGTCTGCAAAGAATGATTAAATATGAAAAAATTGAAAGTGTATTCATTTACAATTTTTTAAGGTATGCCTGAATAGCGATCTATAAAAATGTGCTTTTATTTGCTATGGATTTGTTACATATTTAGTTAGTAATCTAGGCTAAAAAAATTTCTAAAGTCTATCAAATTCTACATTGAAACCCTTTCTTTTATGCTGTTGATCCAAAAGGAGGCAAAAAAACAAACAAAACAATTGTAGCCATTATGCCACAAAAAAAGGAGGGGCGGGGGGATCCTTCTTGACTCCATGTCATGCAGTGTTCTCTTTTGATAAACAACCTGTTCACATACATATCAATTATATCCTTGAATATTTTGTTTTTGCAAAAAATAAAAAGCATCCAGGTCTTTTAAAAATAATATCAATAGAATCTGATAAGACAACATATTTAGGAAGATAATTCCACATCTTTACTGGTGTTACTGTAAAGAACCCTCTGCTCTAAGCAAAAATGCCTTTCTTCCAGTCTGAATAGGTGACCTCTTGTCTGTTGCATATTCCTACTATTGAACAGGTTAACACATGTATATATCTTTATAGCGCTATCACATCCCCTCTGATGCAGCTTTTTTGTAAACAAATGCAGATTTTCTCGACTTTTTTTTTAAAACTAATGTTTTCTATTCCCCTTATGTCGGGTATTAGCATAATATCTGCTTTAATGTATTGTTATACCCTCTTTGGGTTGTTGTGAGTCTATATTCATTACGACATGTTTGCCTATGTGCCCTTAGTCCAACTATATACTAACTGTTTGATACTCAGAATAGACAACTCTATTTGTTCACTTACCTGTTCACCAGTGGGGAGCATTCTGTGGTCTGCATATCTTTAGCATATCTTTTTGCATTCTGCCTACTACAGTATCTACTTGTTGTGCAGATGTAATCTATCACATGGCAATTGTACATTGTTATGGGTATTTTATTTTATTTTTATTTTTTTATTTTCCTTTTCCGCATGTGCAGGATGGGATTTTCAAATATACTAATATCTTAGCATTGGGCTGATGCATTACCTGATGCACGGTTGCTTAAAGCCATGCTATGGAGAGCAATGGAGGTCCCCCTTTTAATTGTCCTCTTATTTTGCCAAGGGTGAATGGGGTATTGAGATATATCTATATATCATATTCTTATCCAGGTGATATGAGCGCTTTAAAATGTTTTGTGTGATCATGCAGAGAAATGCTACCCCATGAATATAGAACTGAGCAAGTACAATTAATTTGCATGTTATGAATAGGTTGTATCAAAACAGACATACATGCAATTTAATAAAAAATAATAATAATAATACTAATAAAAAATTACAGATTTAATATAGTTTAATACAGAAGTTTTGGTTATTTGTAGAATACTTGTATGTGCCAGTGTCATTTCTTCAACAAATGCACATTAACTAACACTAATTTTAAACCAGATTTTTTCTTTATGATTTATACACCAGAAAATGACTCAAAAATATCCTAATTAAATCCTAAAATTAAAATTAATCAACTGATAATCAGCATATTTCTTACTATAAAACAATTAGCGCTTACATCTTTATTTGGTGAGCCTTCAAAAGAAAAACATTCTCACCTCATGTATCTATACATTTGTTTTAATTTTTGTATGCCTAGAGAAAAAAATAATAAGACACTGACAGCATGGGCAAGTAATCATAAAAGTCAGCCACAAGATAAGAGCTGTCGAAATCAAGGCTGTGTCAACAGTCTTCCACAACATCACACTAATTATTATTCCAATCAGTACTGCTGAACAAGTACTTTGAATATAAAATATAGAATGCTAAAACGAATTAATACCAACTTGAAACTACAATAATTTACCTAAGAATCTTAAGAAAGCTTTTCATCTTGCTTGCAACCTTTAACAACAAATGTGGGGTCAGGCAAAAGGTTTCCTTTGCTTTTTACTCCCTAAATCAAGAACTTCAAAGAATCAAATCTCTGTACATCATTAAATGTAGATTGAAGAAACCTAAGGGAGCTTTAGACACTTCCCCAGTAGAGATATGTCCTCCCTTTGTCCTTGCTGATAAATTCACCTTCCAGTATTTATCTTTGTCAGAACACACTACCCCTGTAAATTCTAACACCTTTAAATGTAAACAATGATATATTTTTATTATGGTGTTTTTTTTTGTTATTTAATGTTTATGATGTTTTAAATGGTGATATAATGACAAGTACAGTATGTATGTTCTGTTATAGATCATAATGTTTTTATATTGTCTTCCGTATGCATATGTTAAAGACATATTAATTGCAGAAAAAAATCAATACTTTGTAAAACAGAGGCGAAATGGCTTTAGCTTTTTGGGGTGGGCAATTATTGTTTGTCTTGTCACACTGTTGTGGTTGTTTACCAAGGTGAGAATTGCTGGTAATCAAAAGTGAATTAAAATAGAATTTAGCTATTCTGACCTTAAATTTGAAATTCACTTTTAATTATCCTTTTTTTTTCTTGTATCTAACACCATAAAGATTGCTGGTTCTGTATAAAATATATTTAAAAATCAAAACAAAAAAAACAAAAACAGTACTGGAGTTGAGTTTATGGTTAACCCCTTAGTGACCAGACCATTTTTAAATTTTCTTACTGTTAAGGACCAGGGCTGTTTTTACATTTCTGCGGTGTTTGTATTTAACTGTAATTTTCCTCCTCTTACTCGTTTACTGTACCAACACATATTATATACTGCTTTTCTCACCATTAAATGGTCTTTATAAAGATACCATTATTTTAATCGTTTCATTTACTATAAAATTTTTTTATAACATATGATGAAAATCAACCGTCAAAAAACACCAATGTTAAATAGTTTCTAAAGGTTGTCTTTAGTTTAGAAGTACCAAATGTTAACATGTTCTTAGCTTTTTTTGCAAGTTATAGGGCTATAAGAACAAGTAGGACATTGCTGTTTTTTAAAAATATATATTTTTAAAATTTATCAATAGTGATATTGTAACACTGTTATCTGTCATAAATCTCTGAATCACACCTCACATGTAAATATTTTTTTAAAGTAGATAACCCAGGGTATTCAATATGGGGTATGTCCAGTCTTTTTTACTAGTTACAAACATCGGCCAAAGTTAGCATTTATATTTGTTTGTGTGTTAAAAATGCAAAAAAACGCTAAATTTGGCAAGTGGCTACTAAAAAAGACTGGACATACCCCATTTGCAATACCTTGGGTTATCTTCTTTTTCAAATGGTATGCCATCATGGGGGTAATTCTCATTTCTGGGCTACCATGGTCTCTCAAAGGCAACATAACCAATCTGGCAAATTTCAATGTGAAAATACAGAAAATCAAGCCTGATATTTGACCTTGTAACTTTCAAAAACAATATAAAACCTGTACATGGGGGGTACTGTTATACTTGGGAGACTTCGCTGAACACAAATATTAGTGTTTCAAAACAGTAAAACGTATCACAACAATGATATCATCAGTGAAAGTGCCATTTGTGTGGGAAAAATGCAAAAAACTTCCCTTTCACTGACAATATCATCGCTATGATATGTTTTACTGTTCTGAAACACTAATATTTGTGTTCAGTGAAGTCTCCCAAGTACAACAATACCCCCCATGAAGAGGTTTTAGGGTGTCATGGAAGTTTACAGGGTTAAATACAACCAATTAGAGTGTTCTTAGCCTAACTGCAGGGCGGGTCAAAGCTTTATAAGCCTTAACCCGCACTGCGGAGCTCAGTCTGCGCCGTGCCCTCCATGGGTGAAGTTTATTGGAATTTTCCCACGCTGTGTACAATGACAAAGAGCACTCTGATTGGCTTAAACCAATTGTTAGATCAATGTTGTAGATTTACCTAATTCTCAAAAAGTAGCAGAAGCAGCAACATAAGAAAAACATTGGATTGTTTTTAAAATTGTGATTTAGTCAGCTTGTTCTAATATATCACTTTTCAATTTGCAGTATATGGCGAAGGAAGTAATATTTTAAATCACTGAAAATGCCATTAAACAAATGGTATTGTAAAGATAAATTAGAAATACATTGCACAACAATTATTAATATTGTAATAAGAAGTATTCAAGTTCATTTGATAACGTCATACTGTGACTTAAAGGAACATTTTGGATGCTAACAAAACTTAAAGGGACATTCAACACTTTGATTTAATTGTGTAAGCTGTAAATTGTGAATTGTGAAAGCTGTAAAATCTTTATTACAGCATAAATGTGATGCTAAAACCTAGCAAAGGCACTTAAGTTATGTTGGTGCCCAGAGTATGACTAAAGTGTCCTTTTAAGGATAATGGTTTCAATATCAAAAGATGGAATACACTTGAGTCATTAAGGAAATACTAAATCAATTATATGCAAGTGTAAATAATCAATAAGCAAGTGTAAATCATGTGCCATTTAAATGCCTCAATTCATTTTTGGTAGTTAAGGCTAACCTAATCCCAACCCCATACCATACCAACCCTACCCCTATCCTTGCTTACACTGATGTTAACCATATACCTATCCTAACCTTACCCCTAACCTTAACTCTACAGCATTAACGCTAACCCAGCATTAACCCTTACCTTATTCATACACTAATCCTACACCTAACCTTACCCTAACACTAACCATACCCCTAACCATAAATAAACGCTCTTATAATTACAGTACTGATATCAGTGGATGGGTTTCCAAGTTGAAACAGTAGAAAGTGGTCTGTGATGGTTATTTGAGCAGGGATTTAAACATACTCACACCAAAAACATTAGGGTGTGTCAAGATGTCATAATGGCATTAAATCCCAGTATTTAACCATCAAAGAAACATACAAACATAGAATGTAACGCCAGATAAGAGCTATTTGGCCTTTAACCTTTCCTGGTAAGTTTTATCCTGCAATCCATGAACCAGTTTAGTAACCCTTCTCTGAACGCTCTCCAAAGTATCAATATCCTTCTGAAGATACGGTCTCCAGTACTGCGCACAATACTCCAAGTGAGGCCTCACCAGTGTTCTGTACAATGACATGAGCACTTCCCTCTTTCTACTGCTAATGCCTCTACCTATACAACCAAGCATTCTGCTAATGTTAATGCCATCCTCACCCCAAACTGTTAGGACATATCAATAAAAATATTAAAGTCCAGTATTGTTATAAAGTAATGACAAGACCTAACATTGTAAAGTGGTTAAGAAAAGTTCTGTTTCATTTGACAATCAGATTTACCCACAGCATGTCAGTGAAATGAATCCCATGGAAGGGAAACAATAGACATTGTTGGTAGAGGAGAACAAAATGGCTGCATGGATGGATATTGAGATCCTGCACAAGCCAGAAAAAAATAATACATATGAATAAAAGCAAGTGGCAAGGGGTGATCGTATAATCATTGAGATACAGAGAGTATAACAAAAGGAAAACCAAAAGAAAAAAAAACATACACATTCGTTTTAAATAAATATATATATGTTTAAATGGAATATGTATCTATAGTTACATTGTTCCCACTCATATGACATAGCAGAATATAATTCATTATTGGGCTGCCATGTTCACTGGAAAATATACAAATAATAAAAAAAAAAAAGCATTTTATTTGTATGTTACCTTTTCATATTAAAAAAAGAAAAACAATAAAAAAAATTACATTGGATGATCACATGTATATCATCATTCGGGAAATGATATGTTTTAAGGGATAGGTGTTTAATTTTTAAGAAATATAAAGATTTAAGCATGACAGAAAAAGAAAAGTCATTTTCTCATCTACAGATCATTTCTTCTTATTTAATAATTGATGCTAGTTATACCAGCATGTTTGAAATTCTCTACAGATAAGAAATAATTAAGTTAGCAGCAATCAGAGTAATGTGCAATGTCTCAATCAGTGAGAATTTTAAAGCAGGAAGAAGCAGAATAAAATTATTTTAAAATAAACCCTCTAGGTTCTTTTTACTATGAAAAATATGACTCAATGTCATAAGCAGACAGATGTAAAGCAACCAATGTTGTTGTGTGAATTGCTAGAATAAGTAGCTTCTGGCAAGTTAATGAATTCTTTTTGGCACATACAAGCAGGAGATGCTGTTGGCGTCTCATCTTTTTCCTGAAGCTCCACGATGCACTGTGCAAATCAGATAATAGCTAAACACATTAACCAGATTTTTAAGACATAAGAAGAGATGGATTATTTTGGAAAGTAAATAAAATAAAGAAAAAATATTTATTCCTAGCTCCTTGACCTTTCCATTCTGTCTCCTTGTCTTCCTCTTAATGTTTTAGATGATTTGTGTACAATTCAGAACAGCAATAGCAGGCAGGAAGAAAATAAAAGCAAATAATTTTGTTCCATCTACAATTGATTTTAAATTATGTGACAGTGAAAAATCAGGGATGGGGTCCTTTAAATGTGGGCATGGAGCACAAGGTTCAGTCCAAGTTCATGCGATCTTAGCTTCATGAGTTCAAGGATGGTTATGTATGAATTGTTTGTTATAAAGGTTAGCATATGATATACTGATTGTTGTCTTTAGCTACTGCAGTTTTACTTTATCTAATGTCATTGCTTTAATCAGGGCTGGATTTGCAATTAGGCAGAAAAGGCACCAATCCTTTAGTGGTGCCTATTTTCAGTACGTATAAGGTGCCTTTTTGGACTTAAGTAGGCTAATGGTGAGATATAAGTGCCACGAGTGTGCAGAGGCCAGTGTCCGCTATAGTCCAGTCAGCTTTCTATGTTTGATAACAGAGCTGCAGAAAAGGTTATAGAGCTTGTAATACTCATGCTGTCCCAGGTTCCCCAGTGTTTATGTGTGTGTGTAAGAGACTGGGCAGAAAGAAGAATGGAAATACCTTTCAGGTATTGCAGGGTGAGTGATGCACACTGTGTAACAGCTCCTGTACCTTAGCATTCATTAAAAGCTGACTAGACTACAAAATACACAAGGTGACTGCTTTGCAAATAACACTTTAAGCTGCACATTCCCTAAACACCCCTTTCCCCATACCCTTAATTTAACCCCTCTCTAAACCTAAACAAAACCTTTCCTTAACCCCTTAAGGACTGGACTGTTTTTGCGATGTTGTACATTTGCGACCAGGAATATTTTTACACTTTTGTGGTGTTTGTGTTTGGCTGTAATTTTCCGCTTTCTCATTTACTGTTCCCATACAAATTATATATTGTTTTTTTCAGGACAAAAGGGGCTTTCTTTACATACCATTATTTATATAATCTCATGTATTTTAATTTAAAAAAATACAAAAATCTGATGAAAAATTGAAAAAAATACATGTTTTTTGACTTTTACTTGAAAAATCTTTTACTCATCTACAAAAGCGAATGAAAAAAACTGCTAAATAGATTCAAAATTTTGTCCTGAGTTTAAAAATACCTAGTGTTTACGTGCTTTTTTGCTTTTTTTTGCATGTTATAGGGCTATAGGTACAAGTAGGATATTGCGGTTTCAAAACATACATTTTTAAAATTTATCAATAGTGACATTGTAACACTATTATCTGTCATAAATCTCTGAATAACACCCCACATGTACATATTTTTTTTAAAGTAGACAACCCAGGGTATTCAATATGGGGTATGTCCAGTCTTTTTTAGTAGCCACTTAGTCGAAAACACTGGCCAAAGTAAGCATTCATATTTGTTTGTGTGTGAAAAAAGTAAAAAAACTAAATTGAACGCTAATTTTGGCCAGTGTTTGTGACCAAGTGGTTACTAAAAAAGACTGGACATACCCCATTTGCAATACCTTGGGTTGTCTTCTTTTGCAAATGGTATGCCATCATGGGGTAATTCTCATTCCTGGGCTACCATACGCTCTCAAAGGCAACGTAACCAACCTGGCCATTTTCAATGTAAAAATATTTGACCCATATATTTGACCTTGTAACTTTCAAAAATGCTATAAAACCTGTACATGGGGGGTACTGTTTTACTCGGGAGACATCGCTGAACACAAATATTAGTGTTTAAAAACTGGAAAACGTATCACAACAATTATATCATCAGTAAAAGTGCTGTTTGTGTGTGAAAATGCAAAAAAAGTAACTTTCACTGACAATATCCAGGTTTTAGGGTGTCGTAGAACGTTACAGGGTAAAATACAGTGCTAGCAAATTAAATTCTCTGGAATTTCGGCCTGGGTTGGCAGGCAGGTCCCTCAAATTGCAATCAATAAAATTACTGAATTATGTAAAAATATTACATAAATACGCACGTAGAATTTAAATATATATGCATATTTATATATTTGAAGTCTACGTGTATATTTATATAATTATTTATGTAATTTTGTATATGGACGTATGTATATTTCTTATTATTTTTATTTATTTTTATATACATAGATATATATACAAATTCATTCTAAGTGTATTTTGATATAAATATATATATATTAATTTTAAAATACAGTTAGAATAAAATTTCATATAGCTATATAATTTTTTTTAAATTTTTTATTATTATTTAAAAAAAAAATTATTTAATTTAAATCACTTATTATTTATATTTTATAATAATATATATACAATATATATAGTTATTATATATATTATATATATATACGTGTGTAATTTAATTATAAGTGTATTTTTATATTAATATAAGTACATAATATAAAAATACACTTAGTATGACATTATATATATATGATATATAGACATATATTATATAGATATAATATATGTCTATATATCATATTTATACACATATATAATTATTTTTTTTTTTTTATTAACACTAACTTTATTTATTTTTTTGATTTTACACTAGCAGGGAGACTGCCTGTCAGCACAGACAGTCCCCCTGCAGGCAGCACTATGGACACCTATTGTGACCATGTGATCGCTGTGTTAAGCGATCACATGGCCACAGGGGTCCTAAATCAGTGTGGGGAGACTGTCTGGGCTGCAGGCAGTCTCCCCACAACGGGAGCAACGCTGATCGCCGCCGGGGGAACGACGGCGATCAGGTAAGTACCCCCAGACCGTTAGGACGGTTCAGGACCGTCATCGGTCCTCAAGGCAAAAATGCCGATGACGGTCCTGAACCGTCCTCGGTCCTTAAGGGGTTAAGTATACAAAGCCTAAACTTGAAAATAAAATGTTTACATGGGTTTAACTTCACTTAATAACTAAACATAAATACTAAATGTATCCCTAAATTCAATAATTCTAAACACCCCTTTTACCAAAATCATGTCCCCTCTAAATCCATCTATTTTAATTATCTTATCACTAAATGCCCTATGTGAACTAACTCGGACATTAACCACTCTTAAACCTTAAACACACCTTTACCCTGACATTTTCTAACATTATCTTTAACCCTGCATGCATTTACACAGATGAACAGGTGTGCAGGGTGTATGCTTTTTTATTTTATTTTATAAAAAGTGCAGATTTCAATATAATTTTCACTTTTATAAATTGACCTTGTTACACCTCACTGGCGGTCAATCAAACTGCGGTTCCTGTTACTTCCTTATAGTTTGGTTCAGTGGAGCTAAACTCAAGAGGCAGCAATTGCCCAGAGCACCTGCCTTCTCAGTGAGCTACATTGGGAAGTATGTGATTGGACAGCCACATAATGTCTGGGATGGATAAGAAGAAGAGTACTTGCAAAGGCTGCAGACAATAGATCTGCAGATTTTGCATACTGTTTTCTTAGATATCAACCCAATGAAAAAAAAAATAATAATTAAATGAATTTTCAATACGTGTATGTCTTTTGAATAGTAATTTTCGGGGGAGGAGGGGAGGGTAGGCGAATGTCCCTTTAACTCACTTTACTGTCTGTTTTTTGGGTGCAGGGTTGCAAAATGGGTATTATAGAATTCCTACAGGCAAATGACATAGAAATCCAGATCAGTTTAAATATGACATTTAAGTCTGTACCTTTATTTACTTTTCAAATGCCGATGAGTATATTTATCTACATGACATTGTAAGAAGAGGCGGGGTTGGACAAAATTTTTACATTCTCTAAGCTATTGGGCCACTAATATATACGTGTACTGTATTGGACTTGCATATCTAGATAAATTTAATAAATTTGTTTCTCTTTTTTTGCCACTGGTATCTGTAAAGGACTCGTCTAACCATTGTTACAAAATCTCAAGTTAACTGGTAGCATATTCACTGTTCCTTTATATGTCCTATCACAAACATGAGTTTATTTTGCCATACAGTACTTTTCCTTACAGTAACTAAAGTAGTTATAAATCTGTTTTTTGGTTGGTTTCCTAGTGGTCTTTACAAAACTAAGGAATCAGAGTGCTTTCATCTGCAGCTTCATACACCTATAGCTTTATAATATGACCAAATTCTTTTTTTTTTTTTGGGTGGGGGGCATACTTCAATGCTTGCAATTGTCAATGTTTTATGTTGGCATTGCTGGCAAATGACAGAGCTGTGAACTTTTCAGAACTCAAAGCATGAAAATAATATGCCACCTCACTCCTGGAAGTCCCAGAGTAAATACTGGCACTTATTCTGAACATAAGATAGGAAAAGAAATGTATAAGATAGGGACAAAATATATATTATTTAAGGGTGTGCAGAGGGGCTGTGTGAGTGGCAATCAGGGAAGGTGTCGCTACGGCTTCAGAACTAAAGTTATATAACTTCCAAACAGCAGAGAACTGAGTATTGAGATGGCAGTTGTACAAAAATACTTCATTAAAGTGAAGTTGTTTTGGTGCTTAAACTTTCAGTTAGCTAATAACAACATCTAGACCCAAGGACATACTTTGAAATCAACAACAAGTTATATGACATTGGAATATAGACATGTGCAATTCGTTTTGTTCCGAATGTACATTCGTACAAATTTAATGCCATTTGGACATTCGGATGCTTACGAATGTCCGAAGTCCCGAAGTGCTCATGTTCCGAAGTGATGACGTTCGACATTTCCGAAGTGCCGAATGCAATGCCATTGGTCCGAAGCAGACTCATTTTTTTACTTACCTGAATTTCTGAACAGAATTTTTTGCCAATGCAAATCCCTATTGAAATAATAGTAATTATTATTATTATGCTAAAACATATATAAACATTTAATATCTAGCATAATTACTGTTCATTTGTGATGCAGAAGATTATCTCTAAAGATAGGACACCTTGCACCAACTCACATGACATATCTCTACCCATTACACTGCAATATACATGGATGTACTGCAATCATAGTCTGAATGTGATTTAACTTATTAAACTGATTTTATTTAATAATTCAAATACCAGCTCTCAAAGTAATTAGTGAACTACAACTCCCATGAACTTCTACTAGCTACTTTGTTCATTTTTCAGTTGGGAAGCGTTTATGGGTATAAGAATTGGAGAAACGTAGGCTTATGTGCGGTGATGCACCTACAATTTTTCCTTAGAGAGTCATTGTATTCAATGATTCTCTATGGCCAACAATCATGGCCATGCGCATGCTCGGGTGGTGGTATAGTATGAGAGGTGGGAAGTAATATTCCCAGCTCTCATACATAGAGGTCTTGGAGATGTGGTTTGAAGCCTCACTTCCAAACCTTCTAACTAGTTAAGTGTTCTTGCATGGCAAGACCACTTACTATTATCTCACATATATGTTATTCTTATTATTATAGCCAAATTTACCACCTTAACTCCTCCGACAGTTTTTACACTACATATGGTTTGAAGCCTCGCTTCCAAACCTTCTAACTAGTTAAGTGTTCTTGCATGTCAAGACCACTTACTATTAACTCACATATATATTATTAAGTGTTCTTGCATAGCAAGACACCTTACTATTATCTCACATATATATTATTCTTATTATTATAGTCAAATTTACCACCCTAACTCCTCCGACAGTTTTTACACTACATAGACAGTAATATACCGAAACGTGCGGATTGTTCCCGATCGGTGAGCTATTACTTTGTGGAACATTTCGCCGAATGGTTCAAGAAATATTGGTCCCATAGGAATGAATGACGGAATGTTCAAAACTAGAGTGGGAGCTGACAAAAGCTAGAGTGGGAGCTGAGAAATCAGGAAAATGTAGGTCTGGGTCTTGTGATTCTCACAATATAAAGCTCTTCGCTGTAGGATTTATAGTTTTTAAAACTACGACGGTTTGAAGATGGCAACCACCAGTGAAGTGAGCAATTTGGAGCAGTTTGTTTTCACCCGCTCTTCTCTGCCCTTGCTGTAGAGTGAGATGCCATAGGAACCCAGGTGTGTGAGCAGCCAGCAGAGTGTTCTGGAACACAGAGGCTGCTAGATGAAACACATTCTCTAAATTGCTGTCATTCCTACAGTTTTGATAACACAAAAGTGAGCACTATCACATTTAATAAATATATTTCCATGTTAGTCAATTCGTTATACCTGTAACAGGAAAACAGTAACATACAATGTTACAACAATACAGCTAATCAATGTTTCATAAAGTTACTCTGCCCAGTCCAACCTTTCAAAAGTTACTCCAGCCACTCCAACCACACAACAGTTACTCATGCCACTCCAGTTGTAGACTACTGGTGGAGGCAAGAGCACTTCACACAATTTCCCCAGAAATTGTAGCTTTTCTAGTTTAATAATGTTTTTTCACTAAGATGAAGTTGGTAAAATACCTACAGCGTCCCTTTAAGTACAAAACTCCATAAAACACTTTAAAACTATGTGTACAAACAATGTAAAACATGTGTTGGCTTACTTTCATATTGTGGAATATAATTGCCTGTGAAATGTACATCACAGTTTGTTGACACAATTTACTATTCTACTGTCTTTAGAAATTGGCGTTATAAAAACTAGCAATGAATTTATCATACATAGTGCAATCCACTCAGCAGTACTAGAGATATTAAATAAAATTCTCCAGTATCTTGTTTACAAGTTTCTCGGCTGAAAACACAGTTTTGAACTTTAATCATGTATCTCAGCAGCGACTTTTAAAATTAAATAAAATAGAGCCATCTTGACAGAACAAAGTGAAAAAAGAGAGTTTGCTGGTAGAGAAATAAAGATATCTTAAGACCGACTTCAAAAGATATTCATAACAAGTAACTGTAGTGAAGCTGTTTCATCTTTGCCTTTGGGATATTATTAAGTCTTTCTAGTAGCACTAACAGTAGGAGCAAGGATTACAGAAGTTACTATAGTATAGCTGTCTGACTGCCATACAAATATCAGAAAAAGCATAGATCTTGTTCATGTATAAAGGTCATGTCTTTCATAACACATGAAACTTAACCTGCAGTACAAAAATAAGAACTAAAACCATGCTATGGCCACTGGTTTCAATTATATCAATATAAGAACATAAAGTACTCTTGCCTTTTGCTCTGGAAATTTTTTGAATATGAATATAAAACATTATTTTCAAAATTGTATAAATAAGCAACTAGTAAAACCCATTATTATTGAAGATGATATAGTTATTCTTAAAGGATCACTATAGTGTCAGGAAAACAAACCTGGGGGGGAACCCTTTCCTCCCCCGCCGACGTCAGCTCCGAGTGGAGCGGAATGCGCATGCGCGGCCAGAGCCGCGTGCGCATTTTAACAGTCCAGAGGAAAGCATTTCTCAAAGCTTTCCTATGGATGTTCTGCACGCAGGATGCTAATTTCGCGTCCAGTGTCGCGGCTGTCAGGAAGACAGATACTAGAGGTTGAATTAACCCTGCTATGTAAACTTAGTTTCTCCGAAACTGCTATGTTTACATGTGAAGGGTTAAAACCTAAGGGACCTGGCACCCAGACCACTTCATTGAGCTGGAGTGGTCTGGATGACTATAGTGTCTCTTTAAGTAAATTGACTGGGATGATTATTAAGGGATGAGTGATTCTCTCTCTTATTTTAGGGATCATAAAGTTATGTAAGAAGCTTTATACTTGTCCCAAGTAGCAATTCTGCATACGCACAGGGTTGGTTCCACTTTGCATTGTGAAAAACCAAACACCATTCTTGCACATGATGAGTTCAGTCAAGGAGGCAGATCAGGGGTGAAAATACGTTGAGTTCTTTAACTCTTAAAGGGGAACCAAGCGGAGCTGGACACCTAAAATTGGTTTAAAATTTGAAAGTTTTTTATTATTGTTAAAGTAATCGGTATGGGAAGGGGAGATGGTACAGAAAGAAGTGGCAAGGAGTGGAACTTTTGATAATATACATGTTTAACATAGTACACAGTAAATACAATATCAGTTTTGGGTATATGGACATTTAAACAATCGAGGTAGACGCTTGCTTGTCATAAATAAGTTCCCTGTATTCTGACTGCGTGTTTCTCCTGTGATTTATCGTTTGGGTTACCCATAAAGATTCCTATGCAATGTAAGTCATCTCTAATCAACTGGATTATCGTTACCTGTCATTTTCTGTCATAACTAGTTTTCAAGGCACGTCAGTGGGAGGGGGTGGAGGATACAGAATGAAGAAAAGGGGATGTTGGGGAGGGAACTACACCTAGATATTAACCATTTACGTAACATCAATTATTGTGCAGTAGGATATCACACCCTTACGAGGTTCTAAGTGATCGATATTGAGCTTTGCCCTAGTCTTGTGTTGCTACCTTGTCTTGAACATTCTTTCATATACCAGTCTACCCAGGGTTGTCATGTGTTTGCAAATGATTCATGTTGGTTTGGTGACTCAATGGCCATTTTTTCATATGTGTAGAACAGCTGAAGTTTCTCTAGTTATTGGGGTTTGGTCGGACACATGGTTCCTTTCCAATATAGAGCTATCAGGTTGCAGGCCGCTAGTATGGTCAGTGCTCCTATTTGTCTGGAAGCTATGGGCAGTATGTTTGGAAACAGTAGGAACAGACAGGTAGATGGAGTCATTTTAACATCTGACAGCCGTAGGAATGATAGGACATATGCCACTGATTCCCACAATGGTGTTATGTTCAGGCATAGCCACCAAATGTGTGTCATGTTCCCTTCTGCCTTTTCACAGCGCCAACATGTATTGGATGTCGTGGGGTACATTCTATGTAGTTTGTGTAGGGTGAGATACCATTTAGGAGGAGGTAGAGTCTAGTGTATGGTCTAAGATGAAGTTGGTGTCTCCCCCAATTATTACTTCTCCAAATTTGTATAGTGTTGCAAGTGCAAAGATTTTGCTAAGAAAGGATATATGGTCATCATGTGGGCCGTAAACATTGATAAATGTATATGGTTCATTGTTTGTGTAACATTATAGTAATAAATACCTGCCTGCTCTGTCTCCCAGTTTTTTGACCAGTTGGAATGTGATGCTTCCACTAATTAGTACTTATACCCCACTTTATTTCATGCGGAAAATCATGCGGAAAGTGTTTGAAGCTGAACGTGGGTTTGCTGGCCCACTTGAAGTGAGTCTCTTGACAAAAAGGTATGTGTGCACTCTGTTTTTTTGCCTTTGTTAGCGCCAATCTGCTTTTTTGTTAGGGAAGGTTAGTCCCTTCATGTTTAATGACATGTTAAGGTATAGGATTTGTTTGGGGGTTGGAAATTACTCCTTTGTCTACATCTGTAGGGTTTGTTGTTCGCCATCTGGCCTGTGTGGTTAGATGGTGAGTTAGTGTGTTTTTTCCCCACTTCCTTTGTTGGTGTTTTGTGGACTTTTGTAGGTGAGGAATAAGGTGAATTCCGTTTGTACTGGGTGCTTGTGGCTACCATTTGTCTGGGACTGCATTACAAGGCTGCCCTGTGTAATTGCTTCTTCTTTCCCCATCTAATTTAGGTTCACACTGGTTGTAGCTAGCCTTTCTGACCAGCTTTGTCAGGCTCCGTGTCACTGTGTGACTGGCGACAGGGGGGAGGAGGGTGGTGGGTGGTGGTGCCTCGGGGGGAAGATTTGACAAATTTGCTGAAAAGTGTGTCTGTGTTTTATGTGTTTTTGGGAGTTGCTCACATTTTGTATTTCATTTGTGAGTATGGGTGCTGTCCTTAGGGAAGGGAAACATCAGTAGCGAATAAAAGAAAACAAATGTAACTATATTCAGAATGTTGTCCAGGGTGGCGTGTCTGCATGCTGCCGACGTTAACATGGCTCTTACGAGCTTAGGGGTGGGTCGCCCCGTGAGCATGGACCGACTCCAATGTGGTGCGGAGATGGAATTTATGCCCCCTTGACTGGGGTTCCCGTGGATTGAACATTTAAAGTTAGTTGCTGCCTAGAACCTCTGTAGTTAACTCAGGTATACTAATTTGCATTTAACACATTACTGTTTTCGAATAAAGATATGAAAAAACAAAACTTATAATTAACAACAAAAAAATTCACACATAGGCCTATTCCCTCATTTATAACATCTTATCCTGTCCTAACGTGTCTTATACCCCACCTCCTATAGACTGTAAGCTCGTTTGAGCAGGGTCCTCTTCAACCTATTGTTCCTGTAAGTTTTCTTGTAATTGTCCTATTTATAGTTACATCCCTCCTCTCATAATATTGTAAAGCGCTACGGAATCTGTTGGCGCTATATAAATGGCAATAATAATAATAATCTGAGGGAATGAGCGGTCATCTCTGCGATCTTCTGCAGGTCACGGCGCAGCCATTTTTCTGCAGCGGCTCTTTGCCAATCCTTTTTTTTTGCCGGTAACTGGTGTGGAATTCTACCCGATTCCAGTGCTCTCGGCCTTGTCATGTCAATTTTTCATTCTCTAAGGAGCTATTCTCCTTCTGATAACGTTGTAATGTGTCGTGTTGTGCCATTATGGCATGCAAAGATACGGACTGGGAGTCCCCATTTATATTGCAGTTTAGCTGTCATCAGCGCTTGGGTGATCGGAGCTAAGGCCTTCCATTTCTGGAGAGTAGTAGCTGATAAGTCTGTGAAGAGTTTTACTGTCGTGTACCGCTCAGGTAGGTTAACCAAGTGTTTTGAGGCCTGCATAACCCTGTCTTTAATAGTAAAGTAATGCAGCTTTGTTATGACATGTCTGGGAGCTGACTGCGGCAGCTTTTTCAGCCTTGGAAGTCGATGTATGTGGTCTAGAAGAAGTTTGTGCTCCGTTAAGTCTGGTACCAAGGCTTTGAAGAGATCTTTTGCATATTGGGACAAATCTTGGAGAAGGATGTCCTCTGGTATACCTCACAGGCAGATTTTGCGGTGTTTGTCGCAGTCTTCATGGTCCGCTCTTTTGTCTGTCAGATGGTCTATTTTATCGTGGCGCTCTGTGTAGGACTCCACCAAGTTGTTGTGAGCTTAAATAATTTCCTAATTTTTTTCTTCGAGGTGTGCCGTTCTTTCGGCTATTGCCTGTATGTCAGTCCACACGTCCCGTGCAAGTTTTGCAATTCGGCCTGCATATTAGATTGCAGGTCTGCCAGCATCTTTTGGATCAAGGAGTCTGTAGCAGGCATCGAAGCATGGGTGGAAATGCAGGTACTGTCACTGCAATCTGAGTAGGAGGCCAGTGATCGCGGCCTGTCGAGCCATCTTGCATGCGCGGTGGGGATAACGCAGGTTGTTGGTAGGCATAAGTCGCTGATTTAATCGCTATTTGTAGGTCACTCACGAGGAGCTCCCAGCTCATGTTGCCATCTTGGCAAGCTACAAAACCACGCCCCCCAAAAAAAATGTTTTACACCTATAGTGTCAGGAATACAGGTTTGTATTCCTGACACTATAGTGTTAATTAAATCAGTTGTGGTTCTATCCATGCAAGCATAGCCACACCTTACCTGGCTGTGACAGGTACAGTCTGCATGAGATCAGATGTACCTTGCTGCAAAAGTTTTTATTTCCTGTTTCTGTAACATTTATTTGGAAGCGTTCGGAAAATCACTAATATCAGTATCCAAACAAATATAAAGCACAGCACGTCAAAGATGTCTCATTGAGCTGCACTGGAATGTCTGCTTTTTGACAACCACAAAAAGTGTGGGCTGGAGAAGAAGAGGAAGGCTTGCAACTGAAGGTTTTGCAAGCATTTTTAGATGTATCCCCAATAAAAAAAAAAAAGTATAATTAAATACATGCAAGTTTTCATTTGGGCTATATCTACTAAACAGTGATTTCTATGTATTTAGTTTTTTCGTCTTTGGAGTGTGCCTTTAAAATGTACTGCAACTTACGAAGATGCAGAATATACATGCATAACATATACATGAAGAAAAACAGAACAAAGAAACATAAAAATATTATTTCAACACAAAAAAGTTTACTTCTAACAAATGCCAAAGTTATGTGATATAATTTCATAAAATATGTCAAACATAGCATATTGAGACATCGATGAGACAATAGTCGAGCACACTGTTTCCATAATATTGTTTGATGTACCTTTGCTGCAGATATTCGGTGTAGTCAATTTTCGATAATAGCATCATGCCTCATTTACTAGGAATATAAAGCATTAAAGTCAGTTTTCAAAGACTAGATTTCAAGCGTTCACATCTTATATTGTAAATCCCAAATGGAATTCTCATTTTTAAAACTACATTGTTGGTTAAATCAACCTGAAGTTGATTTGTCTTGGTGACAAACGTCAATACATCTATCAGTCATCACTGAAAATATAGCATTCTCTGAACATTTTAATCTTTATATGCACGGCTGGGCACATTATTTGATATCTCTTAAAAAGTGCAGCATAGCGGGGGCTGAGCCAGCTGCCGATCATAGCAGATGGACATGCTAAAAGCTCCTGCGAGAACATCGCTTAACTTGCACGTAACCAGGGTAAAAAACGCCCAATACTTACCCACTAGAAGCCCAGACACTATGGGGAAAAAGGCAAAGCTCCAGAGGAGCAAAAATGTCGCTTCATCAGAAGACATTGGCACTTTGCTAAGGGGAACTCCGATACCGCGGCCTACTAAAATGGCGCCGGCGAGGGAAGACTCTGACATCACATCAGAGAAGAGCGAAACTGATGAAACAGTTTTATATGTATTGTATTCTGTTGGTGTATGTCACATGTTGCGTTAAATTCTGCTGTGCAATACAGAATTCTTTAAACAGATAACCCTGTGTCATTTGTTGCTGATATAAGCATGTTCCCAGCAGAACCCCACATCCACACTCTGGATGCCCAGCTGGAGGCACTGCCGTAAGTGGGTACCCCATCTCTCAATTGGTGGAGCCTCAGGATCGGCTTACCGAGCACAAAAGAGGTAACTGAGGTGAGGGACCCCATGGGTATATGAGCGTCCGCCAAAAAACCTGTTACAATAATATAAAACAAGCAGCCCTTTGTGGGGAGGCTGAACAGGAAAATACAGCCTCCTCACATGCAATCTACACCCCCTCACACTCACCAGTCACATGACCCCTCCCCCACACACACACGCACAAACAGTCATCATGTCAAATCACCACCTCACACACACAAATACAATCAACATATCACATCACTCCCCTCAGACACTCACTTGTATCACCCCCACACACATACAGTCACCCAGTGACATCACCGCACACACATTCACCCTGTCACATTGCCCTCTCCACCAACACACACTAAGTCACTCTGTCACCTCAAACACCCACACCTAAAATCACCATGCCACATCACCCTTCCACCATACACATACAGTCACATATTGGTATCACATCAACTCTCCCTCACACACACACACACACACACACACTCAGTCATCACTGTTACATAACCCCCAGCCAGACTTTGACTGTCAATGTATGTGTCTCTGTGTCATTGTTTGTTTGTATATGTGCATTTATCAGAGTGTGTATGTATCCATGTATCAAGTGTATTTATATGCATTTATCAGTGTGTATACGTGTGCACCTATAGGTGTGTGTGTGTGTCAAAGTGGCAACTTAGCTGCAATGTGAGTGTGATATGGTATGGGCAATGTCATGGTAATGTGGCAACATATACAATATACAATGGAATCTAAATATATATACACACACTGGCGTACATACTGCGGTCACAGGGGTCGCAGCTGCGACCGGGCCCGGCCCACCAGGGGGCCCAGCCGCCCTGTGACCCAGGTATGTATGCCAGTTTGCCAGCCTCTTCTCCTGGAGGTCCCAGGAGTTGGCTACCTCAGGGCCCCCCGAGGCTGGCAGTGGTGTCACTGGGCATTCTCCCCTTAGCGTTCTCTGCCCAGCTCCCTCGCGTGCACCGCAGTGATGCCGATGCCAGAGCCAGAATATGGCGTCGCTCTGGCATCAGTAAGCTGCGCACGAGGGAGCTGAACAGGAGGATCAGTGCTTCCTTGCTGCCTGCAGGACCAGTCGCTCAGCAGCCCCACTGGACCCCAGGGAAAGCTGGATCCCCTCAGCACTCCCAAAGGTAGGGAGGCTGGGGGATTAAATTAAAAAAAATGTGAGTCTGTATGTGTGTTAGTGTGTGTGTGTTAGTTTTTGTGTGTCAGTGTGTGTTACTGTGTGTGTGTGTCTGTTATTGAGTGTCTGTCTGCTATTGAGTGTCAGTGTGTGTGTGTTAGTTTGTGTGTCAGTGAGTGTGTCAGTGAGTGTGTTACTGTGTGTGTCTATTACTGAGTGTGTTAGTTTGTGTGTGTCTGTTAGTGTGTGTCTGTTAGTGAGTCAGTTCGGTGTCTGTCAGTGAGTGTATGTTTTGTAAGTGAGTGTGTATGTGTGTATGTGTGTCTGTCTGTCAGTGAGTGTGTATGTATGTCTGTCACTGAGTGTGTGTCTGTCAGAAAATGTGTGTGTCTGTTAGCAAGCATATATGCGTCTGTTCGTGAGTGTGTGTGTGTGGTTAAAAACCCCTTCAGCACTAACCTTTTCTCCAGTGCCGGGCTCCCTCGGTGCTGGGATCTCTCTGCCCCGATCCGCCTCTCAGCTCCAAATGCGCATGCGCATCAAGAGCACGCATTCATACCACTCATAGGAAAGCATTACTCAATGCTTTCCTATGGACGTCCAGCGTCTTCTGACTGTGATTTTCACAGTGAGAATCGTGGAAGTGCCTCTAGTGGATGTCAGTGAGACAGCTACTGGAGGCTGGATTAACCCTCAGTGAAACATAGCAGTTTCTCTAAAACTGCAAGGTTTTCAGCTGCAGGGTTAAAACTAGAGGGACCTGGCACCCAGACCACTTCATTGAGCTGAAGTGATCTGAGTGCCTATAGTGGTCCTTTAAGTATATGTGTATCTGTATGCACTGGTGTACATACCACGGTCGCAGCAGTGGCGGATCCAGAGACTGATCTCGGGAGGGGCACTTTTATATTATTTAAACAAATAATCCATGCACAATAACCACTGCAGCTCTGTGTAGTGGTTATGGTGCCAGGACCCCCTCCCATAGTAAGTAGTCAAACCGTTTAAGAACAGGTTGACAACTTACAGTGTATGTGTGTGTGGGGGCAGTGTGTGTATGGGGGGGCAGTGTGTGTATGAAGGGGCATGTATGTGGGGCAGTGGGGGTATGTGTGTATGGGGGCGTGTGTGTGGGGCAGTGTATGGGGCAGTGTGTGTATGGGGGCAGTGTATGCATATGGGGGGCAGTGTGTATGTGTATGAGGGGGCAGTGTGTATGGGGGGCAGTGTATGTGTGTGGGGGCAGTGTGTGTATGGGGGCAGTGTATGTGTGTGGGGGCAGTGTGTATGGGGGGGAGTGTGTATGGGGGGACAGTGTGTGTATGGGGCAGTGTATGTGTGTGTATGGGGGGCAGTGTGTGTGTGTGTGTGGGCTGTTTATGGGGGGCAATGTGTAAATGTGTGGTTAGGAGGGTAAGGGGGCTTTTTGATAAAAATAAATAAATAATGTATAAAATTAAATAAATGTATGTCCCTCCTCCCTTCTTACCTTTATTGAGGAGGAGGGGGGACATTCTGGATCCCTGGTGGTCCAGTGGGGAATCCCTGGTGGTCCAGTGGTCAGAGTGAACTCTAGCCCACAAGCTCCAGTTCACTCTTGCGAGATTTGGAGCGTTGCCGTGATAGCTGCAGGCTGAGCTCCCAGGTCCACTCTCCCTCCCCAGCCAGCTGCCAGCAAGGTGCCTGCGGACCGGGGAGGGAGATCTGTGATCTCCCCTCCGGTCCGCAGGCACATTGCAGGGCTGGCACTTGGACACTGCCAGACCTGCATTAGCCGGCAGGGGAAAATCTCCGGGGGGCAATTGCCTCGTTGCCCCCCCCTGGATCCGCCAGTGGGTCGCAGGGGTCGCAGCCCTGTGACCCGGTGCCCGCCGCTATGTGTTGCGGCCCCTGCCCGCACACAGTAAGCGCTGGTGCGTGCCCACGGATCAGTTTTTGCACCGGGGCCTCATGGATCATGTGTAAGCCACTGTATACACACAACTAAGAACTGAGTGCATGTTGGAAAATGTATAGGGGAGACGATTATAAACTATGTGAAGAAAAGTCGTTTTACATATTGAGAATCATTATTTATTTACAACCCTGTTTTCCTATCTGAAACCTCATAAATTTGTCAATTATTTTTTAGAAGCTTTTCTATCCAGACAAATTTTTTGTTTGCTTGCATTAAATAATGTGTTATCTAGGAATACTGAAACGAAAAATACATTTAAACATTACATTCCAGGACATTACCTTCCAGGACACTTTAATTCTTGGGGGTGTGGGTTTCTGCAAAAAGCTTGGAATGGGTTAACGGGAATCCTCTGATTGGAATATTCCCCAGCACAGACTTTCAGATGAAGGCTTGCAAAGACTGTTTTTAGATATACCCTCAATGAGAAATGCATACATGGTTTCATTGTTGGTATATCTACTAAATAGTGTTTTTTTTAATATAATTGTTGAGCAATAGAGTATTCCTATAACTAAGTACTAAATTAATACAGCTTTCATATTTTATTTTATATTTTTGCTTGAAAAGATGGCAATAAATGTGCTGATTTGGTTATTCAAGCGTTTCAAGATTATATGCTTTAAAATGTTCCTAATACTTACAAATGTTACCTATCCGTCGAACACAAGGAGCTGCATAGTGAAATCAGGTGGAAAAAGATTTCGTCATAATCTTCCTAAGTAGATATCTCGTATTCTAGTTATTATTCACTTGGATTTCTAATTTTCACCGTTATTCATTAATTTTCAGTAATGTAGCGTGCTAGCTTTTTATTTAAAATATTGCACTCTTAAGTCACATCTAGTTTACTATGCATTAAAAATATATCTTGGATTGCGGGCTTTTCCTGCTGTTCATTGTAATCGCACCTACACCAGCAGGAAAAGTTTAGTTACAAGCATAGTGGCAGATTATATTTTTAATGATACCACTTTTATGTTCTGATTCTTTTCAACCTTTAATGTGTATTGTCCACAGGGTGTAAGATTTAACTGTTATTAGATACTATCATTTTATCATCACTGGTTTTAAATTTGTTGCATGTATATTGCAATACGCCTAAGTGGAGTAACTTCCTAATTTACCTAAAACATTTTCTCAGAAAGAATGCATAATTCAGTACAAAATATGTGTGTGCTTCCAGGTGATTGTATAATTATGTGTAGTTTGCTTCAATTTTACCATATTGCAGCACAGCACTAATCCTACTTAATAAAATGAGCGGAACAATGGGAGATGAAAACAAAATCTCACTCCAATTTTGCATGAAAAAACAGAGGACTTTACTTCTTATCTTCATAGATATTTGATATAATAAATGTGTTATGACATGAATTATTAACCAGTTACTAATTCATTATTGATATATTTAAGCTTTTCTACATTCTACATACATTTCTACATTAAGCTACAGATGTATACGCATTCCTGTAATAAACAAATTAGTTCCACACGAACTTAAAATATATAAATAGATTGTAGAACATGTCTGATGGTATGTTATTCTATACAATAAATAAATAAACATATCCAATTATTTTTCCAATAATTATTTTGAATACAATATTAAATTTAGTTAAAAAAAATATAAATAATAAAAAAAAAAAAAAACATTTAAAAATGAAAAAAAATAACTGGGAGATGACTACAGCTCCTTGTTGGGAGCAGGTCAGAATCCAAAATTATCTATCAAATTAAAATGGAGATGGGTTTAGGTAGAACATCATATGATGTGTATAAACACTGGTTGAAACAGGTTGAGAAAATTTAAGATAGAGTTACTCCCCATTGACGTATAAAGTTAAATTGGCAAAAGATATCTTTTTTTCAACGATAGTGGAAATTAAAATACGATGGATTATGGATAATCCTCCAATCCGCCCACTAGCAGAGAGTATAGATGTATATTTTGTATGTTTTTGTCTTTGTTTGTTTTGGTATGATGATGTCTTATTTGTTTTTTAACATATCATTATTGATGTTAAGAGATAAAGTGATCAAAAGTTTTGTATGTCATGAAATGTTGTATAAAAGACAATAGCAATAAAAAAATCACATATTTAAAAAATGTAAAAAAAGATATTAACTATTAATAATAATAATAAAAAATAAACAGAAAAGAGTCAATAATCTAGTTAAAAAGTTTTTAACAATTTTTTTAAAAAAGTTTTTTTATTAACTTTTTCTGGCTATTCTCAGCCAACCTGAATCTTTCACTTCCAGGCACATCTTTTGCTATTTATGATACCCCACTCACCCCCTTCTTCCCCTTCTCTAACATCAGTTGTTTTAACTTTTTAACTCTATCATATTGATCAGTATTGCTTCAGACCTAAGGAAGAGAGGAAAACTCTTGAAAGCTTGACTTTTAAATATTATGTTAGTCCAATAAAATAGGTATCATTGCATTCTGCAATACTCTGGTATTTTGGCATTATATATATATATATATATATATACACACACTGTATATATGTGGGAGCCTGGAGTTGTGGGAGGGACTAGTTTCAGCTATTTAGAGTTCTCACCTCCTCTACCCAGTAACCGTATCTTGATCGGCACAGCATGTATCAAACCCTCCACTCCTAATTTTCAGAACATTTTTGTGAACGAATTCCTTAGGTGGGTTCCCTTTATTTTACGGCATACCTGTACACCTCAGCCGATTACGTATATTCACTGTCACGGTTCCCGGTTCACTCCTTTGGTGATATCCCCTTGTGCAGTACCATTAAACACCACTCTCCCAGTTTTGTGCTATTTCCTACTTCTAGGAACATTAAGCACTTCAGCTGGCCCTTGTTAGGCACCTTTATAGTCTGGCCTCACCCTTCCCTCAGGGCCCGATCATTGTTTCTATGTTTCTTTTACAGTATAGTTTCTGCATCCTGTCGTCTTGTATCCTCTGATTCTGGCCTTGCATCCCTTTAGCTCTAACTGTACATCCTGTGCCTCTGGACCTGAGTCCTGTCTATCTCCTATGATACTTACTTGGTCCTGCCCAGTGTACTCTACTTAATCTAAAAAGACTGTACCCTGATATTCTGCCTGTACCTCCTGTGCTAGACCTAGGTCTACTGTATTAATTATATTGTCATTGTAGTAATACTGTATCTTGTTTGGTTATCTTGTATCATATTTGTTTATTTCAAAATATACATATTTTTGCACTCATTCCTTGTGATTGTCATATTCTCTGCACATTGGGTTCCTGCTCTTAAAGGGATATTGCTGTCTTAGGGCAGCACCCCTTCCTACCCTGACATTCACTATGTTACGTTTATTATGTTATGTTTATTTCTTCCAGCTTACAGCCTTTTATGTCCCAACCACATATAGATAGATAGATAGATATAAAATAATGGCACACTTACAATGTTGGACTTATTTTACATCTAAACCCTTTTGTTTTCGCAGGCCTCTGAAGTTATGTATTTGTGCAGCGATGAGACATCGGGTTGTGTCCTAAACTGTATACACAGTGATTTGATGTAAGTGGGCGAGTTCTTGCAAGAAATAAATTATGTCATAAAATGTGAAATTGTATCTACAGATCAACATGTGTGGCTCTAATACGAGTGTTCTAAGGAAGTAAGATTATGGTCTTACCTGACATTAAAATATATACATAAAAAAACAAGGACTAACAGGCGCATTTCTTTGTATAGTTTAATCTAACGATGGTGTCTAATAGTGTTTAAAAAATGTTCGGGCCCTTCCCAGTGCTTTTAAGATAATTTAACTGATCAAAAAATTTAATTTACAGAAGATGAAAAGAGAACCCACCTGACATGTTTATGGGTGATTTTAATGCAATAGAAAGCACATTAGAAAACCGTGCCATTTGCAGGTGGGTGATGAAATACTATTTAGTTATCAAAGGAAAATTATTTAGCATCCCTGAACATTAAGGATTGCTCCACAGTTAAAAAAAGTAATTCAGTGGGGCGTGGCTTGGGCACGGACTAAGATGGCAGCATAAACGGACAGCTCAGCTCCACCGATACTCATTAAACGCCCCAAAAAATAAGGATTCATGGACTGCTTGGAGATCAGGGAGCACATACCTATCCAGAGGTCCCTGTGGGAGGGGACTCTAAGAAGTCTGGACTCCATGTTGGAGGGCAGGCCAAGGACACCATTGGACGCCCTTTGCTACATGCAACTGACTAATTATTATAACTCGCTCCCACATAAAAAAAGCTTGCATAGGGAACTCACCTGGTTTGAAGATCTCTGCATACCACTTTGGAAAAGGCTGTTTCCACGCTATATCAACACCTCCTCATGGGAAATCAGATGGAAAACACCACCTTTCAAAGGCAATGGGAAATGCTCTTTGACAAGACATTCATACCAAAGCAGTGGGATAAGTATAAAAGCTCCATCAGCTCGCAATACCAAGAGACAAACTATAAACTCGTCTCTATGGTATAAAATGCCAACCCTCCTCAACAGAGTCTTCCCCGTGATCCCCCAACATGCTGTAGATGCCAACTGGAGAAGGGGATGACAATACACATCTGGTGGGAGTGCAGGGATATTGTCCCATTCTGGGAGAAAAACAGACATGACAGCAATATTGGGAGACCACACCGACTGGTCTGGCACATTTTGTCCAGACCAATCTCACTTAACAAAAAAATCGATCCTCTGTCATTTACTGAATGCAGCCAAGGCCCTTATCCCAGCGTAATGGAGACGGGCAGAGGTCCCTCGGAGGGATGAGTGGATACACAGAGTTGAGTACATTCAGGCGGCGGAAACATTCCATGACACATTATTGGGCAGAGAGGCCAGACACGCTGAGTCATGGCAGCCATGGTTCACGTTTATGGCCCAAGATCTGTAACTATGAGCAATGAAGAGGACTGTGGGGGGGCCTTCAGGGGGCCTTGACAGCCACGGACAGTGACCATTCCCTCCTACTCTATACCCCTCTACCTCACCTGTGCAGTATCTTCTCTTAGACCCACTCTGGGTCCCTTAGGAATGCTGGGATGACACAGCTAAGGGAGTACACATACAGAGCAGCATCATTTGAGCCCCATCTCCATTAAGATAACTCAGAAATAGATGACAGCCTTATATATGGAGCTGGAGGTTGTCGGACAGTGGAAAAGTTGAAATGCAACACTAACAATAAGACAGTGGTCTCCATGCATGGTGGGTAGATATGTATTCTTTGTATATAGTTGCTACAAGGTAGGGCCCATGCACTTTCCCTGAAATACCACCAGCATACACCAGACTGAAACACCTTACAATCCCCAACTTACCTTGAACAGGCAATAAAGGCTGCACTCAACTATGACTCCTTTGAAACAATATCAACCCATAAAGCACAACGGACTTACTAATGTAACATATCATCCCTACTGTACGTGATACAATGTAAATACTTGTTATACTACAATAGAGAGCTGCGTGTCTTGATATTAATATTTTCCTGCTCCATGTAAAAGAGAGGATAGAAAAACTGCATTTGTTTTCTGTATAAAAAAGTGTCTCAATGTGGATAGGATAGCTCTATACAAATATATACTGGGTCAGTACAGTAAACTGTAAGCAGGAACAGACAACAGATCAATCACTTAAGATTGTTTAAAAGGTTTTATTGATAGACTTAAATAGAATTTTGGTGATTGACAGAATATAGTGCATGCAACAGTTGGACTTCAAATGCCAAAAAATATTGGAAAGCCATGCGGACAGCAAAAACAGCAGCAAAAGTGGTGACTATGACTGTGCTAACATGAAAGAATGGCTGCCCCATTACGTGGTCAGATGGCTATGCAATGTCAGCCATTTTTGCAATGCCAATTATTAAATATCTATATTATAAAAATATGAAGTGAATGAACATAGTTTGTAATGATTGATTATAATCTGAAAAAAGGGGAGCAAGGTGAAAAAAGGGATTTTTTTAAGAACATGAAAGAAAAAAAGTCAGTGGGCAATAAACCACTCACTTACTCTTTCCACCTTGGCAAGAACAAAGCTTTCACATACGTCTGGTCTGTAGCATTGGTGACAATCCTTCAGTGTAAGAAAAAAAAATAGGTCCAACTTCTGTCAACTATGTTTGTAAAGTGAGCACCACAAGACTCAGTCAGGCAGAGCAAAACCATTACAATGAAAGGCATTGAAAAAAGGGGAGTAGAGAGCAAGAGGGATTTAATTTTTTTTTTTCACGAGGGTTATAAAGGTAATGACCACCAGCACCACCACATTTTAAAATACTTTTTTTCCCCTAGAATTAGTTAAAAAAAAACTGCCACACTCCATGTACTGAAGGAAAACGATTACAGCCCTCAAAGCACAAATAGAAGCAAGTGGCATTAGCAGTAGCAGCTAGACAGGAGGATTTTTTTATTTTATTTATCAGATAATGAGGGGTCTAACCTACCCCTGTTGACTATTAACACTATCCTCACCATTACCCCTGCACTGCCTACGGATGGTGATGGTAGTAATACGAGAGGTGCAGGTAGCACTAGTAGTAGGATGTGAAAACGGTGCAAAATTAGATACACCTGTTGACCTACTGCCTGCCCTAGTGCTTCTTTGTTCTTCTTCTTCCCTCAGTCATAAAGAATTGTGGTTTCCATGCAGTTGTTGCTTCATACCGGGACTAGTAAAATAACACGTCACTTGCCACTGCTACCCCCTTGCACTATGAAAATAAAAAAAAATGAAGGTGAATTTGCATAGATGGCAGAGAAATATGTTTAAAGAGACACTATAGTCACCAAAACAACTTTAGCTTAAGGAAGCAGTTTTAGTGTAAAGACCATGATCCTGCAGTCTCACTGCTCAAATCTCTGCAATTTAGGAGTTAAATCCCTTTTGTTTCTGTGTATGCAGCCCTAGTAACACCTCCCTTGACTGTGACTCATACACCATGTATGAAAAAAAAGTAGTTTCACTTTCAATTAGTAACTTACTTTAAAAGTTATTATTGCCTGCTCTCTAAAGTGAACTTTAATTGTACACAGAATGATTATGTGGGGTCTAGCAAGCTATCAACAGTGCAGGGGATAATACATTTTACATTAAATAGAATTTGCAATGAAGGGAGTATAAACATTAGCTAACTTTTTACAGGAAGTGTTAAGGAAGGCTGTGCAAGTCACATGCAGGAAGGTGTGACTAGGGTGAATAAATAAAGTGATTTAACTCCTAAATGGAAGAGAATTGAGTAGTGACACTGCAGGGAAATGATCTATACACCCAAAATGCTTCAATAAGCTAAAGTTGTTTTGGTGACTATAGTGTCCCTTTAAACACTAGTTTTTCCTGTATACTACCACTTGGTTGATTAAGGTTAATGGAAATGTTGATGTTTATGATGATATTGGTAGTGGAAATGGCAGACAAGATGCAGGAAAATAGTTCACTTGCTGTTTGAGAAAAGAAGCTCCTGGGCCAGAGGTAGAAATTCTATGGTGGAGGAAACAGAATTATAGTCACCAGTTTCATCACCACAACCACCAAGATCAGACATTGAGGGCACTACTTTGGTACTCCGCTGTAAGTCCTCACTAAAGAGTGACTCTGATTGCCACTCTCCCTTAATTGCTTCTTTGGGGGGCACCATTAAGCTTCTTGAACTAGCTGTTTTAAAAGGAGCTGCTGTATTAGTAGGAGGAGCACATTTTTACATGATGAAAAGGATGGGAAAAAACTATTGCCCACTATCCTCAGGCTGCATACTACTAATAGTGGTAGCAGAATTAATGGTGGCGGAGACAGTAGTGGCAGAGGTTTCAGCAGCCCTCATTACCAGGGTGTTCCAAATCTGAATAGATATAGCACTATTGCTTATGGTGGATTGGGAAACAGGATCGCTTCCCCTACCCTCCTTCAATTGTGTCTTGGAAATAGCATGTAACAATGATAATGGTGAGTTTATTTTTCTTATTACAGCAAATATTTTACTTTACTTCTTCAGTAAAAATAGGTGTTTGTGTTGTATAATGTTATTGGTGTTTGGTACAGGTGTTGTTTGATGTGAAGAAACACTGCACAGTTCTTATACACTCGCATAGCACACACTAGACTGCACACTATCAGAAAAAAAGATACAATCGGATTTACCTCCTCCACACACATAACCCGCAAAAAAAAGATTTTCTTTCTCCAAATACTTCACAAAACAAAATAAACAAATAATTGTGTATTGGTAACCTACTCTCACAATAGGAACTATACCAAAATGTGAATCCCCAACCTCCCTCAATGCTGTTTCAATTGCGCCGGCAAGGTAAGTTTAGTCTAGAAACACTTACCTTGACTAGGCAAGAGGAACTTTCTTGTTTTCTTTGTTACTGAACACCAGACTCCCCAAACGAAGTATTAACTTTCTCTAAAGAGAAAGTATATAGAGAGAAAGTATATATATAAATATATATATTCTTTATTTTTGTAGAGTGTAGCATAATAAACATGAGTACAGAGACATTGCACATGAATATAAATACAAAGAAAGAAGTGACAAAACATGAAATGTCACAAATTCTGTTGAGTTAAACAGCCACTTTACGGGTCAGATCTATGGACCCATCAACCAATGCCCGATGATGGAGAGTGCCAACTACCACTACCATCAGCCACTTTGATGGAGTCCTTCCACCCATCCTGAGAACTCTCACAGTCTTACAGTAGCTTCTTCAGGATGATGTCCCAACACTCAGTTGAAACGTCTACCCGCCGATCCTTAATTCTGCACAACCAGCAACAAGAGTGAAGACGTCCACGTGACAGTCCCTTGTGCCTTCTCCTCCATAATGCCTCTCTAGGATAACAAGGGGGATGCCTATTCAGGAAACATCAGCCAGCAGGGGGGATCTGAGAGGCTGTGGCATGACCAACGAGAGTAGAGGTAAGTCCACACTCCCCAAGCTTTGCCCAGAAGGTTGCAAAGATGTGATCAAACACCAATCAAACGCCCCGAGGATAGGTAACTGTAGACAGGTGCTCCTGTCATGTTGCCCAAGCAGTGCGGCCATCTTAATATGCAGGCCACAGGAAAGCCAAGCATGAACTGTAACCACAGTTTTTAAGCTTTAAAGCGTCAGCTAATCCCCAGGATTTTTTGCCAAAAATAGAGCTACCAAGTCCCACTTTAGGCACAAGAAGTGGATTCCCCTGGGAGCTCGAGCACCATGCGATCATCCTGGTCACCCATCAGGCCCCACCCCCCACAAATACTAACTTTTAACAACTGTATACTGGTATGCTAGTCTCACACTAGGGTCAATAACTCAGGCTAAGCAAAAAAAAAACTTTCCTGACACCACAGTCCACAAAAGAAGAATTTTATTTTCCCAAATAGTTAAAAACAAAAACTTGAATAACTGTATATTGCTAACCTAGTGTCACACTAGGAAGTGCTCCTGTCAGGAGCTAACAGATAGGTACAGCAGCAAGTTAAGCCTAGTCTCACACTAGAATCAACAACCCAGTCCCACACAGTTACCGCAAGGGTAAAATACACAACATCACTGCTGGTCTATATTCATCTCTAGCTACAGTCAAAATGTCTTGAAGAATCCTGCTTGGATGTATAGATTGTTTTATTTCTCCTCTGTTTTTCACATTATTGGCTGACCCTCAAATATCAATCCTCTTGGATATCTTACATGAATGGGCAGACCTCTTGCACATCATTGGAAACTAGGCTGATTTTTGTCCATACCAAAAAAAAACAGCCTCTTCTTCATTCCATCATGGTTTTGTTCTAACCGAGCAAACTTAGGCTTGTGCGAATCAGTCCTCCTGAAATTCTCTCACATGGAGGCTTGGAAATCAGAATTTTGTCCAATCCCCGAATAGACCTAAATTCAGCTGAATTGCCTGAACTTCACTCTGATTTTTGCTTAGAGCAGAGAAAAGAAGTAAGAACAATAAAGATGTTGAATTATCTACCCAAAGTGGTTGTCTTATCAAATGCTGTAGATATATTTTAAAAATGCCTGGGTGTTTTTTTTGTTTTTGTTTTTTTTTTAAACAGAATCTTTAAGGAAGTATTTAAAAAGAATAAGAACAGAATGTTGATCCAAGTAGAAATCTTACTGCCATTATGAAGTGAAGAAGTATTTTGTCACCATATGGTTGCATCATTTTGTATTGATTTATTTATTCACATTATTTTAGCTTAACAGCATATGGTAGACTTAAGTATATCAACCTGGATTACTATGCAATTACATGAAATTATATCTAGTTGGTAATTAAGAAACAATTAAGAAACAAAGTTTTAGTCCAAGTAATAATTATACATTTTATTTACCACCAAGCATTCAATAAATTAAATTGCCCTTTTTGAATAAAACAAAAGAAACAAACAAACAAAAATAATCATATATTCAGTCTATACCATGTGTCCCACTGAGGAAGATGTGATTCCAAAATACTTTCAAAGGATAAGAGCAAACCAGTGGCGTCACTAGGGTTGGTGTCACCCGGTGCAGTAACTCACGGTGTCACGCCAACCCCCTCTGTGTCCTTTAGTGTTCCTCTCCCCTCACTCCCCTGTCTCTTAGTATTCCTCTTCACTCCATCCCCTGTCCCTTAGTGTTCCTTTCCAACTGTTACCTGTCTCTTAGTGCCCCCCATTCCCATTAATGTTCCTCCACCCCCCTTGGTGTTCCTCTCGCTTCTCCTTTAGTGGACCCCCCTACCTGTGTTCCTTTTCCCTTTCCTCCCCTGTACCTTAGTGCCCCCCTTCATGTTCCTCTCCCCCCTAGTGTCTCCACCCTGTCCCATAGTGTTCTTCCCCCCTCCCCTGTCTAATAGTGTTCTTTCCCCCCCTCCCTGTCCATAGTTTTTTCCTCCCTGTACCATAGCATTCTTTCCCCTCCCCTATGCCATAGTGTTCTCCCCCCGCCTCCCCTGTCCCATAGTGTTCTTTCCTCCTCCCCCCTCCACTGTCCCATAGTGTTTCTTCCTCCGTCCCCGGTGTGTCTCATACCTTTCTGGTAGCGTGGCCGGGCAGAGCAGACCGGTGGTACAGGAGCTTCAGTTTCCTGTACCCGGTCGGACTGACAGGAAGTGCTCTCTCAGTGAGCACTTCCTTTCAGTCCAGCCGGGTACAGGAAACAGAAGTTCCTGTACTGTGGTCTGCTCCACTTGGCTATGCTACACTGAGTGACTGTCAGGAGGGAGCACTGTGCGCCCACCTCCTACCGATCACTCCAATCTTGCGCCCCCGAGCCTGTACGCCCTAAGGTGGCCGCTAGTGCCACCTTATGGATGCGCCATCCCTGCGTGGTGTCAGTGGTGTCAACTCCCCCCGTGATGCACCTTGGCGCGGTCCGCAATCCCGGGAACCCCCTTGTGACGCCACTGGAGCAAACTGCAAGCAGTTAAATTGCAAATACAAATACATAAAAATAAATAAAACAATGTACAGAATTTGTTTAGTGTGATGGAAGGAATAAAAGTGGAGCAAAGCAACAAAAAATATAGATGGAAAAGTACAGGAGAACCTAAACTATTGACACAATACATATAGAATATATATAGTACAGATAAATGCATTTGAACAACATAATGAGGCTCTTGTCAAAGGTTGCTATTTTCAAATATTCATGTTTCATTATAATGCAAAACAGATTATCTCAGGTAGATGAGGCCTTGACATCTAATACTGGAAATGAAACTACGATGTAGGAAAGGATAAATGCCTGCCAACAGAGAATCATGTTTCTGCAAGAAGTATGAAGAATAGGTTACTTTAGAGGGCAAAGTTTGTCAAGTTCAAATGAGGTTGTGAGGTTGTGATAACTAGTCTAGGTTAGGGAAAGTGGAATATAAATTAAGATCACCAAGGTTTGCATCAATACTTGCTGCTTCACTGTTAAAATAGCACTTCTATTGATGCAATTAGACTGTAGATTGCAGGCAAGGTTTTATCGAACAGAAAATCGTGTAAATCCATTCCATATAAATAGTTACAGTTTCCAAGAAGGCAATATAAACAATTTAAAGTGTCTCTTGAGATAAACCTCTTTTTTATAAAATGGTACGAAATTGAGACATGTAAATGGGATAGGTCTTATCTCTCTTGGAACCAAGGTTCTATAGCAATTTTAGATACTATCGCTTTTTGCAATCTTTATTGCATTATTTTAGAACATATCTATTTTCCTGCTTGAGCTACATAATAATTGTGCATACAAGTGTATTAATGATAGCTCTGTTTTCAAATCATCCTTCAGATGAGGATGGAAAGAGACCTAAGTATACCATATTTGAATTCCCCAAAAAGAAGGGACCTATGGCAAAGATGGGTTAATAAAATAGAAGCTAGTCTATAAATTAGAAAGATACCTATTAGATCTGGTAATATCTGAATAGTAAGAGTCCTGAGCTAAGACATATTCCTCTATTAGCCCGATCCCGCAGATAATAGTGTAACTTGTTTGTCTATTGTGAACGTTTTGATTGTGTAAAGATGTCACGTGACTTGTCGTGTTGTGTTGATATTTGTATTTATGTAAGAAATTGAATAAAAGAATTTATAAGGAAAACAAAATGATAGCTCTGTTTTACTAAACAATCATTACACTGGTAACAAGTTTCAATCATTGTTTTTTATAAAGTACCAACATATTTCACATCTAGAACATTTGCTCACTCTTGGGAGATACTAAATGTTATTTTATCTAGACTAATTTAAGGATAGTATAAAGAATAAGAAAAGTTTTGTTTCTCGCATATAAATAAATCCTGACGGTAATGTCCCCTAGTATTGCATAGTTATTTGGGAAATAAATTGTGGGTTTTCAACCTACCTACTGTACCCCATTTCATATATTCTACCTTTGCTATTTACCATAAGTGATTTTTTTCCAAATAAAATTTACTTGGTTCAATGTCATGGATACAAATGTGTCAAATGACAAATTAACGCTTCACTCTAAAACACGCAACCAACATCTGTTTGGTTATTGGCTGATGCATATGGTAACTAAAAGTATATCCTCCAAAAGAACATTTACTTTGATGAACCTGATAGGCTACAAATATTTTTAGTATCTAACATAGTAATGGGCAAAATATTACAAATACAAATAACTGAATCATTAGCTGATCTACTATTTCTGTTAATTCACTTTACTGAATAAAGCCACAGAAATAAAACCAGATATTTGATATCGGGGTGCTTTATTAATGTGTTCTGGTGAGCTCTTTCAATCATTATACTCAAAGTGTGCTCATTCTTTCAGGGACATCTCCATAGACGTGCCAATTAAGTGCAAGCTGGCTTAGGTATTATTTCCTAAGTGCCACACTTGTGCATACAACCCTGCACAGGTTAAATTAATGTATGGCATGCTTTACTGTGCCAGGGCAGTCAGTTGTGCAATGTAAATTCTAAAATAAAAACCACTACAGTTTTAGAAAAGTACACAATATAGCTCACTTTTAATTCTCTGCCAGGTTGTGCAAAATCTCAAGTGAGTTCTGCTTTAAGAAAGGGAATTAGTAATTAATTACATCCCGTGTTGCACGCATTTATTAATTTCATGATTTTAATCAAACCTTTTATTTGTTTACAGATGTATCTGAAAGCAATAGATTATATGTTATTTTTGTATTTGTTTATATGTGTTTTATTTCCACGTATTCCTTTTCACATATTCCATGGATGATTCAAATGTGTGCCTGCAGAAAAAAAACACATATTTTGGTTTCAGGGTAGTATTGCTTTATGTTACATAATAACAATCAAAATATTTCATTATAAAGCAACATTGAAATTTCACTCATTTTCAAAAAAGCTCTAAGGTAAAGATGTTATTCTTACCCTACTCAATAGTTCTCATTTTATCGACCCCAGTTGGGCAAAAGGCTGAGATGGCCCTACTGGGACTAAAGCTAGCCGCCCTAAAGCTTTAATAACAGGCAATAGGTTACTATTCTGAATTCTGTTTCTGCTATTAATATATTTTCATTATATTAAATAAAACAGCTTTAATAGTAAAGTAAAATGTAACACACACACCTCTCTCTCTCTCTCTCTGATTAATAAATTGACAGGATAATTGCAAATGTCTTCAAATGTTTTACCATTTTGGCTGCT
This sequence comes from Pelobates cultripes, assembly GCA_933207985.1. Classification (NCBI taxonomy): domain Eukaryota; kingdom Metazoa; phylum Chordata; class Amphibia; order Anura; family Pelobatidae; genus Pelobates; species Pelobates cultripes. The sequence goes on from OW240913.1 coordinate 285,830,254, forward strand.
TTTATTAACATTTTTTTTTACATTTATTTTCCCTTGACAATGTTATTTAATAATTGTATAACATTTGAACTGCTGACTTTTGTTAAACTATTTGCTCCAATTATACTATATATCTATCTATTATTTATTTATTACTGGTATTTATAAAGCGCCAACAGATTCCGCAGCGCTGTACAATTAGTGGAGAACATACAATATACACACACAAATACAAAAGGTAGAGAGGGCCCTGCCTGTCAGCTGAAATCTTGCAATTTAAGCTCTTTTATACAAAAGTGCATAGATAGATAGCCCATGAGCTTACAATCTAAAGGATTCCGTGGGGATTTGAGACAAGAGGTAGCAGGGGAAATGTGGAAGTGATGGCTAAATAAGGAAACTGAGATAGTTGCAGCTATTGGTTCAATATAGAGGGAATGAAAAGGTAAGTGAGTGAGAATTTTAAACAGCTGGAGGAGCATGCTATAAATTTAGGAGGAACCTGGGTGGGTGGGTTGAGCCGAGTAGAATTGTAGAGGCTTGCAGTGGGGATGGTATGGGAAATGGGCCTAGAGAGGGAGTAGATATAAACAGTTATATCAAGGTATTTACAGCTAGGAGTGGCAAGCATGGGGGGAGGAGTGGGAAGGGACAAGAAAAAGTTGTGATTTATAATCTAGAATTTTGCCAATCAAATCCTAACAGCCATATTATTAATTAATGCATGTAGCTGCAAGTACAAGATACTACAGTAGTACACTATAGATAACAATGAAAACATTATTATAAAGAAGTAATCTATTTATCTATCTATATATACACAAATACACATATACATACATTTAATGTACATGTTGCTCTAGTGTCTTCTTCATCCATTTGACCTTATGTATATTAACAATTTAAATGATATAAAGTGGCATGCATAACATAAAATAATTTAATTCACACTGAAATGACACATAGAACATTTATCAGATGGGCAATTACTCTCCTGTCACAGTAAATTAGTCAGAGATATATTTAGAAGCTTTCATAAAGTCTTGCTAGAAAAAAATATTGAAATGAGCATTTAGATGAGATTACGTCATAAAGGGCCTTGTAATATTTGGGGATATCTCCTAGTAATTACTAGCAAAGTTCAACTGCTCTAAGAACAGATGACATTTATTATATTTAAACACTACAATGGAGTTGCTGAAATACAATATAAACTGAATCGTAAGATAGCGTTATAATGTAAACACGTTTATGCTTCTGGCATAAAATTATAAGTGTTGCAGATTTCCTAATACAGGAATCATTTTCTATCATACTGGCAAAAGGAGATATTTTATAAAGATTGAGACACTATGACACTGACCCCCCCAATCTTAAAGGGACACTCCACTCCTCAAATACAAAAAATAAATTAAAAAACATACGATTTAATAGATATAACCCCTATGAAAAAATGCACGCATTTGATTATGCATTTTATTATTTGGGGGTATATATATAAAAACAGCTCTCAAAAAACCTGAAGATTTTACCTGATATCTTTGCAAGCCCTAGCCTTCTTCCACAACCCAGATGTTCTTTGGCTGTCCAATCACATACTTTCCAAAGCAGTTCATTGAGAAGGCGGGTGCTCTGGACAGTTGACTACCTCTTCAATTTTGCTCAACTCAGCTAAACTACAAAGAATTAAAGCGACTGTTTGTCTGATTCACAGCCAGGGAGTGTAATAAGGTTAATTTATAAAAGTACAATTTCTATTGAAATCTGCACTTTTTATAAAATTCAAAAAGAAAACACACTTTCTACACATAAAGCACTTCAACAAACTAAACTGATTTAACTGTCTGGAGAGTTCCTTTAATAGGTGTCTGTTAAGGAACAGTCAATCAGCACCAAGAAAAAAAAAGGTCTGTCGTCATTAATAAGGTACCAGTGGGAAAACTAAATTAATAATTGTGACAATAATACATGTGGTTCACAGGCCACTAATAAAGCTGGGGGGCAGCTGTTTGGCTCTCTACCTGTACCATGAATTGCATAAGGGGAGGTCTAACAAAAAACCACTAACAGTGGTAGGTTAAAGCATGATTAATAATTAACTTGGGGGTTCCCATGATGTTCCCCTATGCTGATTCCTCCATTGTGGAATGGCTGATAGTGGAGTTTAAGGGTTGATCCAAGTGATTTAATGTGGTCATGGTGCTGAAAGTCTGCATGCGCAGTGTTTCACTATGTTTTCAGCGGTGTTACTCTAGACCAAAGGTCTAGGCTAGGTAATGCCAATTCTGTGCATATTGGACATCTGACGTCATCACACGCACTTCTTCCTCACTGACAACCCTTTCCCTCCAGTGAAGCGAATTGACATCACCAAAGGAGGATATGGCTGAAAGGAGAAATTTACCTTTGTTGTTTTACCAATTGTGAAGGAGACCAGGCCAGTAAAGGTTACTCTTTATCGGTGTCCCTTCATCCACGTGAAGACAGTCAACACATTGCTATACACTTTGGTCACTTGAATAAAGGGATGCGGATACAAGAAGGATGTGCTGGAGTGGTTTTTTTGTTCATAATCCTACCAACTTGTGGGCAAAAACTAGACTATTTGCCTTCTATAGATATACGCTGCTTTATAAATAGTAGGTTTACTGACCAAAACACAATTTTTTGGTTGGAGTAACCCTTTACCCTTTAAAAAACTATAATGAGATATCGCGACTTCTTGTTACACAGGGAGCATATGCCACACTCCTGACACCATCTCCTTTTTGGAAATGATAATTAATATAAGATGTGCACATTACTCTAGACCCACATCTTATGTACAGTGGAGGGTGGGTGCACTGAGGGTTGGAATATCCCCTTAGATCAAATGCTTGAGAACATTCCACCTCATTTCAGCTAAAGCAGATGATTTTGTCACTGTTTGCATAATTAATTATGCTTTTATCACAGCCTTTCTAGTTTTTTTAACTCTAGAGTCCTATTTCTTTTTCGTTGTTTTTTTTTCTTAAGTCAAAGTTTATTTTTAATCAAAGAAAAGACAAATAAAGAACTTGTACAGATATGATCAAAGGGTACATAATATATAGAACAAGGAGAAGGTATAATGAGAAAAAATAACATAAGGAAACTAGCGTTACATAATAGTACTACAAATGAACTGTGTCACAAAATACACACACTACAAGACAAACGTCACGCTAATATGGGATGGAATAAATCTGCACGAGTTGAGAAAATGACTATATATAGGAAATTGGTGTGACGAATAAGTGTATTAAGATGGTTTTTCCATTTGAGAGCTATGAGGCTCTATAGTGGGGAAGAAAACTGGAATATGTCCCCTTAGATTTTTAAAGGAAGTTTAAAAAGAAGTGAAGGGGGTTAGAAAATATTTAAAAGTAGTGGGATGGACCTCAATGTCAACCCACTGAAGTGTCTTTTGGGTAGCATGTAAGTTTATCATTTGGACCAATATTGCTGTTCAAAAATAATTTAGCATGTTAGGAATCCTCAGGCTGCCTCAAGAGGGTGGCTGAACAGCAAAATGCAGTGTTCTTTGTCATTATGCTCAAAGGGATACTCCAGTGCCAGGAAAACATATTAGTTTTCCTGGCACTGCAGGACCCTACAGTGTCCCTCTCCCTCCCACCCCGATCCCATGTTGCTGAAGGGGATAAAACCCCTTCAGTGACATACCGGAGTCCAGCGCCGATGTCCCTCGGTGCTGGGTCAGGCTCCGTCTACTCCAGCATCGCATAACACACTTTTCGGGTTCTAAGAAATCGGAAGTCCCTCTTGTGGCTGTCTGATTGACAGCCACTAGAGAGGACTTAACCCTGCAAGGTAATTTTATTGCAGTTTATAAAAACTGCAATAATTACAATTGCAGGGTTAAGGGTAGTGGGAGTTGGCACTCAGACCACTCCAATGGGCAGAAGTGGTCTGGGTGCCTGGAGTGTACCTTTAATGTCATGTATGCGGTGATAGGTCCGGATAGTGTAGGCTTCAGGTTCCAAAGAAGGAAGTGAAAAGTTGGCAATTTTAAAGGGAGTTGAAGGGAAATCTGTATTACATTTTTTAACAGAAAGTTGATAATATAAAGTCATTGTAACAAACTCCTAGTATTTAGTATATACTCCGTCCATTCGTATACTCCTGAAATGCTAAAGGCTTATTATAGCCTGTTCGCATAGTACACTGATTCGTACTCTCATGAAATCCTAAGGACGTGGGAAAAATCAATCGGTTCGCCGTTCGCATACAAAAACATCAGTCGAGACTTGATGAAGGTTACAACTGTAAGGTTTTATTATGGCCAGATTGCTGCTGTTTTCTCCAACACGTGTTGTTCCATAATACGAATACTGTGGTTTCTTTGAAGTTCAATGAGCCTGGGGTGGGTGGTGTTCGGTAGATTCATCTACCAAATACAGCGGAATTAACTTGAATAATAAAATACAGAATTTTGTCACAGTTATAATACCCCAAATCATAGAATCTGGAAAAAACTAATTCGTACAGAACTCTGTGCATATGCCCAGTTAAACGCAGGTTTCTTTATCTACACCCTGTTCCAAATGATTATGCAAATTCTATTTAAGTGTCACAAAGATTAAATATTTTGTTTTTCAGTTTAACTCATGGATGGCATTGTGTCTCAGGGCTCTTTTGATCACTGCAAACAATCTCCCACACCTGTGATAATTAGATTGCCAGGTGAGCCCAATTTAAGGAAAAACTACTAAATGAGGGTTGTGACGGTAGTAGAAAATATCCCCGTCAAGCATTCCCTTCTTCCCATAAAGAAAAGCACTCAATATTCCATAAGCAGAAATATCCCTGGAATCGCCGAATAATCCACACATGAGCCAAAGCTTAATGCTGGAACAAGACTGATTTACTGGCACACAGAACTCACAATTTAAGCAACACAAAACTCCCCCTCTGGGCCAGGCTAGATAATTGAGTTTCTACAATACACAAAGCTCAATTATCTGCTGGCCAGAAACATTACAATTTATAACAATTTCAGAAACATACTTTCTATAAGACATACAATTATACTTTTTTTAACATCCCTGGATAGCTGAGGATACTGGTAGTCACATATCCAAATCTCACAAATTTCCGTTCGGTAGTTTCCGTGTCGCATCGTGTGGAAGTTTGACCGGCTTGCCATGTGGAGGTATCCGAGTTACAGTTCCATAGAATCAGTAGCAAGAGCCGGTCTCCGTTTGCATCTAACTACACGAAAACTACCGTTCGTATGGTTCAGCTGGTTACCTGTGAATGTTCCCCTCATTCGGTAGATACCATCTACCGAACGCCAGTTTGATTCGTGCTGGGGAACGTATTCATCCAGGACTTCCATGGGGGACCGGGCGTTCGCATGTTTCCCGTACCGAAAATAGTTCCATGCAATTCATGCGTAAGCCCCGCTGACCGCATTCGTGAGTTTTAAGATGGCCGCCATCCTTTGTTCTCGCCACGTGTTCGTATGTTGAATGGCGGCCACCTAGTAGCAATTAAGTTGTGGTTTTCTCTGTGTTCTAATTGCTACTTGCTACCCAGGGTGTGTGGTCCCCATTCGGTACACAAATACATTCATTCTCAACATTTGGAACCGAACAATATAGACATTAAAATAGCAGGGAGAGAATTAAAACTGAAGCATATAGGCAATTGCATAAAAGTCCTTCACAATGGCCCCCCTTTTTCTCCCTGCTCCAGCAACTCGGTTGGACCTTTCCTGGTCCAGTAGGGTTGACGGGTTCAGAGCTGTTAGTCCAAGGTTAAATCCGTTTGGCGTGACAATCCGTCGGCATTCCCGTTTTGCTTGCCTGGGCGATAATGAATCGTAAAGTCATAGGGCTGTAAGGCCAAGCTCCAGCGTAGCAAACGGGCATTGTCCCCTGAAACCCGGTTAAGCCACACCAAGGGATTGTGATTGGTTATGAGAGTGAAAGCCCGGCCATAAAGGTAAGGTGTGAGCTTTTTGAGGGCCCATACCAAGGCCAAACACTCTTTTTCAATGGTGGCATAACTGACCTCCCTTGGCAACAGCTTCCGACTCAGGTATGCCACCGGGTGCTCTCCTCCATCCTCTCCGATCTGGCTTAGTACTGCCCCCAGTCCAAATATTGAAGCGTCTGTGTGGACAATAAATCTTTTGTTAGGATCTGGGGTAACCAACACTGGAGCCTTAACCAGAGCAGTCTTTAGTGCTTGGAAAGCCACCTCGCATTCCGGGGACCACAGGACTTGTCGGGGTAGCTTCTTTTTGGTCAAGTCGGTCAGGGGTTTGGCCAGGGCGCTATAGTCGGGTACAAAGCGTCTGTAATAGCCGGCTGTGCCCGAGAAAGCCATGACTTGTGTCTTGGTGTGGGGAGTGGGCCAATTGGCAACGGCCTCGATCTTAGCCAGCTCCGGCCGTTGCTTACCACATCCTACTCGGTGGCCCAAATATTGTACCTCCGCCATACCCAAATGACACTTGTCGGGTTTCAGGGTCAGCCCGGCCCCCCTGATCCTATCTAATACTACCCCTACGTGCTCTAGGTGCGCTTCCCATGTATCGCTGTGGATGGCGATGTCATCCAGGTAAGCGCATGTGAAGCTCTGGAGACCCCCAAGTAACTGATCCACCATCCGTTGGAAGGTGGCCGGGGCGTTCTTCATCCCGAACGGCATAACCCGGAATTGGTATAGGCCGAACGGGGTGATGAAGGCCGACTTGGGTATGGCATCTTCTGCTAGGGGAATCTGCCAATATCCCTTGCATAGGTCTATTGTGGTCAGATACTTCCCTGCAGAGATACGTCAAGCAGCTCGTCCATCCGTGGCATTGGATAGGCGTCCGTAACTGTCTTGTCGTTGAGGCACCGGTAATCTACACAGAAGCGGGTTGTCCCGTCCTTCTTTGGCACTAAGACTACCGGCGAGGCCCAAGGACTTTCTGAGGGTTCGATTACGCCTAACCGAAGCATCTCATCTATTTCCTTCCGCATCCCTTCCCGGACTGCTTCTGGGATACGGTAAGGAGGCTGTCTCAGGGGTGCCTGTCCTGGAGTCTCCACCTTGTGTATGGCTAGGAGTGTGTACCCAGTGTGTAAGCGGACAGCTTGAGCCCGCTCTTGCGGCTCCAGCTGTTCACCTAGCTGGACTTTCTCTATCTGGGTCATCCCTTCGTTACGGCCCAATAGGTCGGGAAGGGGTAGGGTCTCTGTGTCTTCCCCTGCTGGTGCACAGATAGCGGCTACCTCCTCTGCCCGTTCCTGATAGGCCTTGAGCATGTTGATGTGAAAGGTTCGTTTCACATCTTCATCCTCGCAGCTGGCTATCGTGTAGGTGTTGCATATCTGTCCTATAACTTTATAGGGGCCCTGCCAGGAGGCCTGGAGCTTGTCTGTTCGGACCGGCCTTAATACCATGACCTTTTGGCCTATCTGGAAGCTCCGGTGCCTAGCCCGTCGGTCATACCATACCTTCTGGCACTGTTGGGCCGCGTGGAGGTTCTCTCGCACTGTCTGGGCTAATTCCTCCATGCGGTCCCTCAGCTCCAGGACATAAGGTACAACTGGGGTCCCCTCAATTTCTGTTTGCCCCTCCCAGTGATCCTTGATGAGATCTAAGGGCCCCCTCACCCGCCTCCCATAGAGAAGTTCGAAGGGTGAGAATCCGGTCGATTCCTGCGGCACCTCTCGGTAGGCAAAGAGAAGGTGTGGCAGGAATCGCTCCCAATCCTTGTACGCCCCCGTGAATGACTTCAACATTTGCTTTAGTGTTCCGTTGAAGCGCTCGCACAAGCCGTTAGTCTGGGGGTGGTATGGGGAGCTAGTCAGGGATTTAACTCCACAGGTTTTCCATATCTGCTGGGTTACCTCGGCCGTGAATTGTGTACCTTGGTCGGACAGAACCTCCTTGGGAAAGCCTACTCGGGAAAATATTTTAACTAGGGCCTCTGCTACGGTCTCAGCCTGTATGTTAGAGAGAGCTACCGCTTCGGGATAACGGGTGGCGTAGTCTACCACGGTGAGTATATAACGCTTGCCGGAACGGCTAGGTTGGGCCAGGGGCCCTATAATGTCCACGGCTACCCTTGTGAACGGTTCTTCAATAATGGGCATGGAAACTAGTTTAGCCTTTGGGTGGTCTCCCTTTTTACCTATACGTTGGCATACCTCGCACGTTGGACAATACGCCCTGACGTCGTCGGATACCCCAGACCAGAAAAAGTTCTGGGTTATCTGATACCCTGTCTTGCGTATTCCCAAATGGCCTGACAAGGGTACGTCGTGCCCAATCATCAAAAACTCCCGCCGGTACTTCCGGGGAACTACCAGCTGGCGTTTTTGCTTAGGCACTGGTGCATTACCCCGGGTCTCGGTGAGCCTGTACAAGCGGCCTTTCTCCCAGATAAATTGCTCCTTCTCTAACCCCCCCTGGTCCCCTCCTGGCTTTCTCTCGATACTTTCTGAGGGAAGGGTCTCCGGTCACCTCCTGCCCAAAGTCCTCTGGGGTGGTTCTACAGTCAAGGGTAGGTTGGGTTGGCTTACCTGGGTCTCAGTAGGAAGCGGATGGCTCTCGGCAGCTCGACTTTGTGCTCTGGTGGTTACTGCGTGGGCCTCCTGAGCGGTGGTAGAGGCGAACGCCGAAGTCAGGGGGCCAATGTCGTTGCCCAAGATGACTTCAGAAGGTAAGTCTTTCATGACGCCCACATGAACATTGCCAGCTCCCGCACCCCAGTCCAGGTGTACCTGTGCAGTAGGAATACGGTATACTGCCCCCCTGCCACTCTCACAGCAATTGATTTCCCCGGTTTCTCTGATGCATTAATAAGGTGTCTTTGTACCAACGTGATGGTCGCCCCACTGTCTCTTAATCCCCGGGCGGTTTTTCCGTTAACCATGACCAGCTGACAATGGTGTTTCCTATTGTCCGTAATAACAGATTGTACCATCAGGGCCTTGTAAAGGGTGCCCAGTGGTTCTTCCTGACCCAGCTCCTGGGGATCCCAAGCCGAGTCTACACAATGGGCTGCTGCTGGAGGGTGGTACCCAGGTCGAGACCAATTTGACCTGGTGTTGTTGTCCATGGGGCAATTCTGCTTGAAGTGACCCAGCTGTTTGCACCGGAAGCAGCGTTGTTCATTGTCCTCCTGGTGTGGATAGCGAGGGCTAGATGTCACCGGTCTGTTAGGAGGTTGGTATCTAGCGGCTGGTGGGTGTGAGGGCACTGTTGGTCGTGGAGGTTGTACCCGTGGTGTGGCCTGGTTCGTCTTGCGAGTATCCGCATATTCATCCGCCAACTTAGCAGCCTCTGGTAGAGTCATGGGCCTACGATCTCTCACCCAGTCTTTGACATCCGTCTGGATGTGATTGTAAAATTGCTCCAGGAGCATTAGTTGCAGAATGTCCTCTGCGGTGGTGGCCTGGCTGCTGTTAACCCAGTTAGAGGCCGACAGGGATAACTGGCATGCCCATTCCACGTAAGAGTCTTTTGTGGTTTTGCGTGAGTCCCTGAACTTCTGTCGGTAGGACTCTGGGGTTACTGCAAAGCGAGCCAGGAGCACTTCTTTAACCCTGGCATAGCTATGGATCTCGTGTTCTGGCACGGTCCGGAAAGCATCAGAAGCTTTGCCTGACAGTTTGCCTGACAATATTGAAACCCACTCTCCCCTAGCTATTCGGTGCAGGTTACATTGTCGCTCAAAATCTGCCAGGTAGTTATCAATTTCACAGTCTTTTTCATCAAAAGCTTTAAAAGCGCGGAATCTTCCTTGTGTCTGCTGTGCTGTACTCACTGTTTGGAGAATGTGCGGCTGCTTGTTGGACTTTTAACTGTAGCTCTGCGTCTCTTATTTGTTTAGCCTCCTCTGCTAACAGGTTCATCACTTTCAGCACCACATCCGCCGTTGGGTTCGGACTGAACCATGCTAGCTTCTCTCTCATTACCTTGTTGGCTGGTGATTCCTCCTCCTGAATCACTGGTGTCTCCATCTCTTGTACTGTTGGCATTGCTGCAACCAAGATCTCCTGGTCTAGCTCTATTAATTCTGCTATGATGACCCGCTTGGTTTTGTTGCTAGCAATCCTTCCACGAACTTCCAGTAGTTCTTTCAGTGTATTTCTTTTAAGCAGGGTGTACCAGCCTTCCATTCACTGTTCCCAGTGTCTGCTTGGAATCCTGGTGTAAAGTAAAAGTAGAAGGGAAAATCCCGCCGCTGCCAACCAGTTGTGACGGTAGTAGAAAATATCCCCGTCAAGCATTCCCTTCTTCCCATAAAGAAAAGCACTCAATATTCCATAAGCAGAAATATCCCTGGAATCGCCGAATAATCCACACATGAGCCAAAGCTTAATGCTGAAACAAGACTGATTTACTGACACACAGAACTCACAATTTAAGCAACACAAAACTCCTCCTCTGGGCCAGGCTAGATAATTGAGTTTCTACAATACACAAAGCTCAATTATCTGCTGGCCAGAAATATTACAATTTATAACAATTTCAGAAACATACTTTCTATAAGACATATAATCATACTTTTTTTAACATCCCTGGATAGCTGAGGATACTGGTAGTCACATATCCAAATCTCACGAATTTCCGTTCGGTAGTTTCCGTGTCGCATCGTGTGGAAGTTTGACCGGCTTGCCATGTGGAAGTATCCGAGTTACAGTTCCATAGAATCAGTAGCAAGAGCCGGTCTCCGTTCGCATCTAACTACACGAAAACTACCGTTCGTATGGTTACCTGTTAATGTTCCCCTCATTCGGTAGATACCATCTACCGAACGCCAGTTTGATTCGTGCTGGGGAACGTATTCATCCAGGACTTCCATGGGGGACCGGGTGTTCGCATGTTTCCCGTACCGAAAATAGTTCCATGCAATTCATGCGTAAGCTGCGCTGACCGCATTCGTGAGTTTTAAGATGGCCGCCATCCTTTGTTCTCGCCACGTGTTCGTATGTCGAATGGCGGCCACCTAGTAGCAATTAAGTTGCGGTTTTCTCTGTGTTCTAATTGCTACTTGCTACCCAGGGTGTGTGGTCCCCGTTCGGTACACGAATACATTCATTCTCAACATTTGGAACCGAACAATATAGACATTAAAATAGCAGGGAGAGAATTAAAACTGAAGCATATAGGCAATTGTATAAAAGTCCTTCACAAGGGTGCTCCATATTATTAAGCAGAGCACCATTTTCATGCAATATGGGGAAGAAAAAGGATCATCTTGCTGCCGAAAAGAGTGAAATAGTTCAATGCCTTGGACAAGGTATGAAAACATTAGATATTTCACGAAAACATGAGCGTGATCATCACACTATTAAGAGTTTTGTGGCTGATTCAGAGCACAGACGGGTTCATGCAGATAAAGGCGCATTCAGGAAGATTTCTGCCAGATCCATGCATCAGATCAAGAGAGCAGCTGCTAAAATACCATTACATAGCAGCAAACAGATATTTGAAGCTGCTGGTGCCTCTGGAGTCCCACAGACATCAAGGTGTAGAGTCCTCCAGAGTCTTGCAACTGTGCATAAACCTTCTATTCAGCCACCACTAACCAATGCTCACAAGCAGAAATGGCTGCATTGGGCAGAAAAATACATGAAGACTAATTTTCAAACAGTCCTGTTCACTGATGAGTGCTGTGCAACCCTGGATGGTCCAGATAGATGGAGTAGTGGATGGTTGGTGGATGGCCATCCTGTTCCAACAAGGCTGCGGTGGAGTCATGTTTTGGGACGGAATCATGGGAAGAGAGCTGGTCGACCCATTTAGGGTCCTCGAAGGTGTAAAGATGACCTCTGCAAAGTATGTGGAGTTTCTGACTGACCACTTTCTTCCCTGGTACTGAAGGAAGAACTATGCTTTCCGTAATAAAACCATCTTCATGCATGACAATGCACCATCTCATGCTGCAAAGAATACCTCTGCATCAATGGTTGCTATGGGGATAAAAGGAGAGAAAGTCATGGTGTGGCCTCCATCCACCCCTGACCTCAATCCTATTGAGAACCTTTGGAGCATCCTCAAGCAAAAGATCTATGAGGGTGGGAGAATACTGTTATCATTAGGAGGTGTGTTCAATAACATTTGAATTGTACTCTTAATAGTTGATAAGATGAGAATTATGCTGACTGTTATTTACATCAATTATTTAGGTAAATTAGAAAAATATCATTTGCATAATAATTTGGAACATGGTGGAAGTGGCAGTGCCTTGTATTGCTAGACCAATGTTGAGATTTGACAAAATCAGACTGATCATAATGCATCATTTTGGTCAGCACATGAAGTTCAGTTTTGACAATGGTGAGGAAAGTTCCCTGGTTTTGTCAGTGACAATATGAGCCATTAACGTTTCCTGTGGTAATGATACCTGGCTATAACCTAGACAGAACAGGGCTAAAATTTATTTAAACGTGTGATAGTACCTATTAGGTAATTAATCAGGTCTTAGAGAATTGTGCATTTTCAAATCTCTTGGTCATCAAATGTTTTCATTAGTTGATCAAAAGCTGAGAGGGACAGAGTATCAAAATTAAGCAAACTTAAAAGGGGTCAAAATCTGCTGTTGCTGAGATATATGTATAGTAAGGTAATATTTTGGGTTATATAAATTTGTATAATAAGTGGCAAACTCCTCTGCATTGGATTAGGCAATCATAATTGTTTTGTATTGGGCAATTAGGCAATTTTAGCTTGGGCTGCCTTCTTTTTAAGTTGAGAGGTAAATACAGGTGATACTGGAAAAATTTGAATATCGTGCAAAAGTTCATTTATTTCAGTAATGCAATGTAAAAGGGGAAACTAATATATGAGATAGACGCATTACATGCAAAGCAAGATAGTTCAAGCCGTGATTTGTCATAAGTGCGATGATTATGGTTTACAGCTCATGAAAACCCCAAATCCACAATCTCAGTAAATTAGAATATTACATGCAATCAATAAATCATACATCTGATCATCTAGTCATGAAAGATGACAAAGACTACAATATACCAAAAGGATAGTAGAGAACGAGTAAAAAAAAGAGGGAATTAAATTGAATGATAGGGAATAGGTAGTGAAGGAAACTTTATAATGGTGAAGCGATGTTAAGTTAGATTAGTCTATAGAGCGCAGACTTTAAATATGTCTCAAGGTGTTGAATAACTGAACTAAAACTTTATTAAGAACATCATGAATGGAAAGGTCTCCTCTCTTCTAATGTCTAACAATGAAAATGTATGAGGCAACTTGAGAAAGTCTGAACAAGAAACACAAAGTAAACAAGCAAGTATAAATGTGTCTATAGTGCAATGTGTTAAAGGTCATAGTGCTATCTAGATGTGCTTTTGAAGACATTATCTTTAATAAGAATGCCTGTTTGGAGGATTTTTGTAATATAGCATACCACTCCTGCAAGAGCAAGGACCCACTCTTGCAAGAGCAAGGACCAGCTAATATCACATTCCATATACAGAGGAGTATCTGATTCATGTGGCCACAGTTTCAGTCTGAGTAGAAAATCAGAAAATTAATCTACATTTACAATAATCTAAACTGTTCTGAGGTCATATATCCAAGTTAAATACATCAAACAAAGATAGTGACAACAGGTAAGGTCAAGAGACATTTTCAAGACCCTGAAAAAAGTGAATACAGTAGTACACAAATGCAGCTACAGTCGGTTACATTAACTGTCCATTGTGTAGCAAGCATTTCCTGTTTATGTAGGAAGTTAGGTAGGATAACAAAACAGCTAGCCACACCCATATGCAGAATAAGATCTAAGCTCTTAGCTTCTCCTATTAATCTATAAGGAACACATTCACTCTTTTGGTAACCCCTAATTACCTGCCATTAATTGTTGACTATGATAACATGGAAACAACTGGTAATTGCCAATTACAGCCATTTTACTGTTTACTGATGTGAGCTAAATGGGACAATCAAGGAGATCAGCTCATAATCAAAATATACTGCTTCTTTATTGCTTTGTAAAGATATTTAAAATAACCTGATTGGGACATTTATTTTAAGTCACAAATGTCACGTGTGTGTTGCAATAACAATTTTGTCTGCAGTAATTATTAGACTCAATTATCCTTACGTCCAGGAAGTGTATAATAGGGACTTTATTTGTATACTAAATATAATGTAAAAGTATAATTTGTAACTATGAATACATGTTTAAAAGCTGATATATATTCTAACAAGCAATATTTTTACTATGTTTTACTATGACATTGATTCATGTCTAAAATAAATGCTGTTGCACGAATAATACAGGATTATTTTTTTACATTAGCAGTGAAAAAAAAAAAATAATTTAATAACTTAAGCGCAGTGCTATTTGTGAGTGCCTGCAGGAGGAATGGCTGTGCTTTAAGAAAAAAACATGCATATAAAACCTTTAAATGATGAAACAAAACAAAACAAAAATATTAAACCATTTCATCTTTCTTGAGTTGCTTTCTGCTCTGCCATTATTTATTGTATTATATGTCAAAAATCCTTAAAGCAACTATGTTGTTGAACAGATACGTTCTTTACAATGGCTATATAATGACAGCTTAAAATAATTAAGATGTATTCCAAGTTGTAAAAGGGCATCTAGTAGCTCGCACCAGAATATGTCCCAGTAAATAAGAGTGATAAATCACGAATGTAGGGGAATGAGAGATTTTAAAAAAGCAGTCATATAAGATAAAATGTTAAAACTAAAGTAATATATATATATATAGATAGATAGATAGATAGATAGATACATATAGTTTTATCATTTAAAGAGGCAGACCTAATATTTAAGTAGCTAATATAAGTATGACTTACTTCCAGTACATTTATCTACTACACCATTTCGGGCTGGTTTAGTGTTTTTAGCAAAACACACAGACCATCCATGGCAAGTGCAAAAGTAATTGTTGTTTTTTTTTGCAGTTCTAGTGATATTTAGCGTCAATCATTTTTCTAACAAACCCACCAAGCGTCCAAAAGTTACATAGTTACATAGCTGAAAAGAGACTTGTGCCCTTCAAGTTCGGCCTTCCTCACGTATGTTTTTGCTGTTGATCCAAAAGAAGGCAAAAAACCCAGTCTGAAGTGCTTCCAATTTTGCAAACTAGGAAAAAACTCCTTCTTGACCCCAAAATGTCAGTGAGATATCTCCTTGGATCAAGCAGCTATTACCCCACTAATTAGAAAGTATATCCCTGTACGTTATGTTTTTGCAAGTATGTATTCAATTGAGGTTTAAACATCTGTATGGACTCTGATAAAACCACATCTTAAGGCAGATAATTCTGCATTCCTATAGATTTTACTGTAAAAAAAACCCTTCCTTTGCTTTATATTAAATCTCCTTTCTTTCAGCCTAAATGCACGACCTTGTGTCCTATGTATAGCCATGTTTATGAATAGATTTCCAGCTAATGGTTTGTACTGGCCCCAAATATATTTGTATAATGTTATCATATCCCATCCGAGGTGCTGTTTTTCCAAACTAAAGAGGTTTACATTTTTTAACCTTTCTTCATAACTAAAATGCTCCATTCCTTCAATCAATTTTGTAGCTCGTCTCTGCACTTTTTCTAGTGCCATGATATCTTTCTGTAGAACAGGTGCCCAAAATTGCACAGCATATTCAAGGTGTGGTCTTACTAGCAATTTATAAAGAGGCAAAACTATATTTTCATCCCGAGATTACTTATATGCACTCTACCAATATTTCTAGCACAAGTAACAAGGATTACTTACAATACTGTTGTATGCTGTACACAAGTGTGCTATGGTTTACATAACAATAGCAACACATTGATTCTCACTGACCTGTATTAAGTAGCCTTTTTCTAACCTACTTTCTCTTCAAGAAAACACAACTTTCCTTCATATGTGGCCCGCAAGTGTGTTATGGCATTAAATTGGTAGCCACATGTTCATTTTCAATGCTCCATACATACAACCTTACTCTTGATCTCTGTTTGCCAGAGAATCCATTTAGACCAGCATGTGTGCCATTAATCGAGTGTGTTCAGACAAGTGTGCCCTAGCAACCTAGTCACTTAATATATAGTAATAGCTACATTTCCATTTTTCGCAAAAGTCATGTATATGGACATTGCATGAACAATTTGTAGACTGCTCAAAAATGCAATGCATTCAAAAATAAACCCTAAATATAATTCTTCTGGATTTTGCTACCAACTATAAATTGCATGCAAACTTTTGGCAAAGCATATACTAATTCTATGATTTTTATACTATAAGATAACAATTTTGTTGGTAAGTGTTAATAATAAGCCACTTCTCAGCAAACTAGCTTTTGCTAATGTTACCAAGTAATAAAAGTTTCCAAACTAAAAACTCTTACAATTAACAACACAACAATTGCAAATTCTCAATACATTCTATACAGAGACAGCCAATGGACTACCTCATACTGAGCTGATAGACCCTGAGTGTCTAGAGGTATTCTACTACTGAAAACTACTAACTCTAATTTTTTTAACTTAATAGAATATATATTAAAAGAGTATATATTAAAATTAGATGTGTACTAATGTCTACTATAACTGTAGCTCTAATAAAAAAATAAAAAATATATATATATATATTAAACACCATTATTCCAGTGCTGATACAGACTCCTGTACTAAGCCCACCTTCTCTGAAGTCATCAGTCCCAATTACTTTTGTCCAATCAGATAAAATTTCTCAAAATCTCATATAATGCTCTGAGAGAAGTCCCTTAGGATAGTTGCCCGCTCAGGTATCAAAAATGTTTTTGCTCACTTGTGACATTACAAAGCAGAACCAATACAATTTGCATATCAGACTGAACCCACCCATTGGGGTATCCAACTCCAAAATGCTGGAAAGTGTCCACTGCACACGAGATACGGCAACTCTGGACAATTTTTGGGGAACTCTCTGGGCCTTGCCAGCAAGGTGTAGCTGATACATCTTACATTGAAGCATTTGGTACTTCTCTATGAGAAACCAGAATGCAATGATGAAATAATTTTAGTGCCTCGACAGACTCTATAAAAGTCATTCCTTTGCTCAAAGGTGCCGATAAAAGTACTCTACTAAGAATATGTTTTACCTTCCTGTGATATGCACATAGGATTCTTTGCACGGTGGGTTGCCTGCAAAAGAGGAAGGAAGGAAAGAAGAACCTACCTTATGGTACAATATACCATAACACAATGCTATATTATTTTCTGCATCACATAAAAAACAATAATTTTTTTATGCACATCCTTTATAGGTGGATTGCAGTATTGCTATTACACATTTTCAATGACATAACTTTCAAGAAAATATTCTTATAATTAATTGCATTATATTTTTCCTGATAGAACCCAGTTACTAGTATTTTAGAGGAAGAAATGATTTATTAAATTAAGGGTAAATGACATTTAAAGGGGAATTGTAATTTCTTTGGACTTTTAACCCCTTCAGGACCGAGGACGGTTCAGGACCGTCATTGGCATTTTTGCGTTGCCGACCGGTGATGGTCCTGAACCGTCCTAAAGGTCCAATGTACTTACCCGATCACCGTCGTTCCCCCGGCGGCGATCGGCAGTGATCCCGGGGTGGGGAGACTGCCTGCAACCCAGACAGTCTCTCCATGGTGGATTAGGACCCCTGTGGCCATGTGATCGCACAATAGGTGTCCATGTGTATGCCTGCAGGGGGACTGCCTGTGCTGACAGGCAGTCTCCCTGCTAGTGTAAAATCATAAAAAAAAATTACAAAAATTAAAGTTAAAGTTAATAAAAAAAATATTTTTACATAATTAAGTAATTTTATTGATTGCAATTTGAGGGACCTGCCTGCCAATCCAGGCCGAAAGTCCAGAGAATTTAATTTGCTAGCATTAAATTTTACCCTGTAACTTTCTATGTCACCCTAAAACCTGTACATGGGGGGTACTGTTTTACTCGGGAGACTTCGCTGAACACAAATATTAGTGATTCAAAACAGTAAAACATATCACAGCGATGATATTGTCAGTGAAATGACTTTTTTTGCATTTTTCACACACAAACAGCACTTTTACTGATGATATTGTTGTGATACATTTTCCTGTTTTGAAACACTAATATTTGTGTTCAGCAAAGTCTCCCAAGTATAACAGTACCCCCATGTACAGGTTTTATAGCGTTTTTGAAAGTTACAGGGTCAAATATATGGGTCAAATATTTTTACATTGAAAATGGCCAGGTTGGTTACGTTTCCTTTGAGAGCGTATGGTAGCCCAGGAATGAGAATTACCCCCATGATGGCATACCATTTGCAAAAGAAGACAACCCAAAGTATTGCAAATGGCCAAAATTAGCGTTCAATTTAGTTTTTTACTTTTTTTCACACACAAATATGAATGCTAACTTTGGCCAGTGTTTTCGACTAAGTGGCTACTAAAAAAGATTGGACATATCCCATATTGAATACCCTGGGTTGTCTACTTTAAAAAAAAATATGTACATGTGGGGTGTTATTCAGAGATTTATGACAGATAATAGTGTTACAATGTCACTATTGATAAATTTTAAAACTGTATGTTTTGAAACCGCAATATCCTACTTGTACCTACAGCCCTATAACATGCAAAAAAAAGCAAAAAAGCACGTAAACACTGGGTATTTTTAAACTCAGGACAAAATTTGGAATCTATTTAGCAGTTTTTTTCATTTGCTTTTGTAGATGAGTAAAATAATTTTCAAGTAAAAGTAAAAACATGTATTTTTTTCAATTTTTCATCATATTTTTTTATTCTTTTTTAATTAAATTACATGAGATTATATAAATAATGGTATGTAAAGAAAGCCCCTTTTGCCCTGAAAAAAACAATATATAATTTGTATGGGAACAGTAAATGAGAGAGAGGAAAATTACAGCTAAACACAAACACCACAAAAGTGTAAAAAGAGGCCTGGTCGCAAATGTACAACATCGCAAAAAACAGTCCCGTCATTAAGGGGTTAATATTATTTTTATTCAATTTGCCCCGGTAGACACCATTGAGAAAGCATACAGAGAAGATGAGATGTTTTTTTTTTTTCTATTCTTCCTTTGCAATACATGCCCTGGCTGTGCTTGTACTGGATTGCTAAATCTTTAATATGCATTCAAAAAAAAGGGATCACTGGGTGAGAAAAAGATTAACATAAGTTATAAATAGTTTTATTTTTTTAAATCTGATTTTATTTAGGAGAAAAAGCCAGAACAAAGCATAGTATACATGTGTATTTCGTACTGAGCTGTAACAACAACAGAATAAGCAGTGTACAAATATGCTTATATTATTTAAAAGTGTAATTTTCAGCAAAGTGATGGTTGCCATTCAAAGAATTTGATGATGCCTTTCCTTCTTTATTACGCCTATTAAAATTAACAAGAATTTGCTTTCTTTAATTATCAAGGCATGTGTTTATAGTAATACTTAATATCCCCATGCTGTACTGTCAGTTTTACATTTGCATGTAATTTATAATATAGTGCTAGTTTATAACACAACCTGGCAGCTTTTGAACAGATATTTGTTTTCTTTACTATTTAGATTTCTATGAATGCCTGCCTAGAATTAACAGACTTGTGTGCAAAATGACTTTTTGCTGTGATATATGTGTTTCTTGGTAGGTAAACCTTCATTCAATTCTGTAGTACAGAGACAGAAGTCGTTAATCATGTCTTCAAGTACATAGCTATAGCTATATATCTGCAGTTGGAAATATTGTGTAGCAGTCCCTTGCTTTAATATTGAAAGCAGACTCTGGGAATTCATTGAAAAGTAAATTGTTTTGAATTGTGTACACACGTACAAATATACACATTTATTTGTATTCGGATTACACATTCATCTTAAAATATGATGCAAACATTAAATTACATAGTTACATAGTTACCTAGCGGAAAAGAGACATGCGTCCATCAAATTCAGCCTTCCTCACATATGTTTTTGATGTTAATCCAAAATCTTTTGTTATGCAGATTAATAATTGTAAAGTGCAACATTTTCTGTCCTTGTACACAATGGATAAAGAAGAACATACACTGAGTACATATATACACAGTAAGATAAATGCTTCACTAAGCAAGTGGATTTTTTGTTGTTTAAGGGAGACTTGTGGAAAAGCTGCCTTAGGAGGACTTTCCATTATAATGAAACCATCCTACAGAAGTTCTACAAGTGGACAGTAAATGTATTGGTACACACAGGATACAACAATTATTATTATTTTATTATTTATATAGCGCCATCACATTCCGTAGTGCTGTACAATGGGTGGACTAACAGACATGTAATTGTGACCAGACAATTGGACGTACAGGAATAGAGAGGTGGAGGGCCCTGCTCAATGAGCTTACATTCTAGAACAATGCATGACTAAGGCCATGTATGTTATTTTTTGCATATTTAGTTGTATCTTGCGTAGACCTTTACATTTTTCTATACATTACCTGCATTGTATAACCTGTGGATTATACTTGGAAAGTGGAGGTAGAGCCTAGTTAGTTATTATGGTAGGGGGAGATATTGGGTTGGGTAGATATGGAGTTTAAGATAAGGTTGTGAGATGCAGTTAATCCGCTGGAGCGTTAAATGTAATGATGCAAGAGGAATATTATCTTTGATTTGGGCACTAAAGTTCAAAGTTACAATCCATACAATTCTTTGAATGAAACTTGTGTTGTATTTAGTAGAACTCTCTTATTTTTGTTTTTATTTTTATAATATACACACATGAATTCCACAATATTAAGTAACATTAAGGATATGCACTAATTAAGCACTATTTCAAAAGAAATGCAAAACTAAAGTATTGTTCATAAAACTTAAAGAATGTGTCTTTTTCTGAGTAAAACAACAGTAATGTGTAACACAAGATGATATAATATAAAAAATTAGGAATGTTTGAAAATATGTGCACAGTTTAAAGAACTTTTTTTTTTTTTTTTTTTACTTTTATTGCTTTCTAAGTCATATAGAACACTGACCACTGTTTGAATTCCAGCTGAGTGGATGAACACACCAAAAAAAATCCAGCAAATTACAGCTCGAATTTGAATTTTAAGTTTCCATTCTCTCAACCAGCAGCTCTAATCAGATTTCTCCAAAACATTGGTTCTCTTCTATTTGCAACATTTCTGAAAGTTCCGTATCAATGTACTAAAAGTACCTTGGGTTCATTCATCCTGTCTGTGTTTGCAAATGAAACAATAAGGTAATACAATCTGTGTACAATATTATTGCTCTAAAGAGGGATTTGTGTGAATTACAGGACAACTTTCACCAGAATTTATTTATATTTTATTGTAAGAATCCTTTAAATATTTAATAAAAAAGAAATGTCATCTTTTTTTGAAAGAAGTTTATATGAAAATACATGAAAATGTTCCCATACTGTCACAGAACACTAGTGTAACGGGTTTAGGGTGAATGGTTACAGTCACTGAATTAAAAGGTTTTATTTTTGAGAAACAAAGGAATATGATGCACGTCCCAATATAAGTATAAACAGTAAACAAAGCAATTCCTTCATAAGAAATAAAAGTATTTAAGGAAAAAGTAATTTTACCAGAGTTCCATCACTTGGTAAGTGAAGAAAGACTCGATTGAAGCTGTAGTTCAATTGCAGGAGATAAATCAAAGCTGGGATAGTGTTGCAGGGGTTAAGCAAGGTTGAAACAGCATTGCAGGGTTTAACCAAGGTTGAAACAGCAGGATTCAGGCAGACAAGAGTTGATTCAGGAGAATCCCACAGGTGAGGGTAATAAGCTCACTTCAGTCAGGAGCTGGCTCTGTACTCCAGGGGAACAACAAAACAACTGAGCTCAGACCCTAGGGTGGTTTGTGCTTAAATGGAGAAACGGAAATGGGAACCCTCCCACGAGAAGGGGTCTAAGGGCCTTTATAAGTGGAGAGCGTCTCTGGGTAACTGGGTGTCCACACCTCCCTATGTGGGTGGAACACTATGTCTGTTTGTAGTGTTTGTAGTGATCTCCACACTGCTTCCAGGTAAACCAGCATATGTTGGGGCAGTGTGGGGTTCATGGCACATATATTACTTGGTCCATCCGCCGGAGGAGAGGTACGCTGGCAGACTAGCAGGTGGAGCGTGTCTTTCACTCCCAGAACGTCGAGAGACACGTTGCATCCAGGGAGTGAGTAGGACACGCCAAATCCTCCTTGTGTGCTGTAACAACTAGATCCCTCTGCCATATTTGTACACCTTCGGTCGGATTGAGCTACAACCCGGCCATTAGGCTTCAGCCCCCCAAGGGGGAAACAGAAGCACTTATTATTATTCGGGGGTGGCAATGATATGTCCATCCCCCCATTTTATAAGTATTTGGGAGGGGTTACTCGAATCCCCTTTTTTATAGTTAATACGATTCCCACCCCCTGGCATGGGTGGGCTATGGGTAGGGTACACTAGGTCTCCTCCTCCCCCACTTATTTTACTTATTAGGGCCATGTTTTCATTACATGCTGCAAGGATTCTTATAATAAGGATAAAAAATAATTCTGGTGATAGTTGTTCTTTAAGATACTGGACAAACAAAAACCAGATGAGATTAAATGTAGATAAATGCAAAGTTATAAATTTTGGGATGAGGATCACAAAAAACATATAACCTAAAATGGATTGAATTATGGATAACAATAATTAAGATGAACATGGAAACAGTTATAGACAACAAGCAATCATGAGCAATGTCAGTCGGCAATTGCAAAGGTCAGTAAGCATATTATTTCCTATGTTGCAAATATAATTTTGCCTTCTTGTAAATCAATCATTAAACACCAGCTTGAATATATGATACAGTTTTTGGCATGAGTTTTAAATAAGGACATTATGGAATTGTAAAAATATATAGCATTGGAATAAAATATGGACATAGAATCCTCCAAGGAGTGTCACCTCTCCTGTGCCCTAAATATCCCTTTCTAAATTTTCACAAATTATCACTTTCTCTGTGGTCCAAACATGCTCCAACTGGCCGACGGCCTCACAACTATGGTCTACACACACACACACACAAAAAAAAACATATTGAGATGTAAAACAGGAAAAATGTCCAGCACACATTAACCCCTTAAGGATGGAGCCAAATGTACACGTTTTTTTTTCATTGAATCCACTAGTGAATACTGTATACAGTTTATTTATCGAGCAATAACTATGATTGATTGCCCCCTCTTCTAGAACAAGAATATGGTCTATAGTCATGAATTTCAAGGGGGACAAGGTTATCTAGACTTGAAAGAAAGTCTTGCCACAGGCTTATCTCATTTTTCATTTTGGTCAGCCACCCTTGTGTTTGACCTGTGATTTCTGATATGTTCACATAGGGGTAAATCTATTTTCCCAATATTGCCCAAACCACATGGATGCAAGATGATAATAAGGTGATAAAGAGAAAGAACTCCTAAATGGAAAAAACAACAACATTGAGACTGCAGGAGCATGATCTAAACATCAGCACTGTTTTGTTAACCCCTTAAGGACGGAGCCAAATGTACACATTGTGAACAAAACAAAATGTAAACAAAACCTGGCATTTGCGCTACATGTCTGTCCAACCGTAATACACCTCTTTCATAGTAAATGCACCCACCCTTATTATATATCATTTTATTCAGGGGAAACAGGGCTTTCATTTAATATCAAATATTTAGCTATGAAACATAATTTAATATGAAAAAAATGGGAGAAAATAAGATTTTTTTAGTTCTACATGACATTTTAACGGTCAATGTCATAATACTGTTTGCTTTTACTGCAATAAAATACACATATTTGTATTCAGCAAAGTCTCACGTGTAAAACAGTACCCCCTATGTACAGGTTTTATGGCGTTTTGGGAAGTTACAGGGTCAAATATAGCACGTTACATTTGAAATTGAAATTCGCCAGATTGGTTACGTTGCCTTTGGGACTGTATAGTAGCCCAGGAATAAATTTACACCCATAATGGCATACTATTTGCAATAGTAGACAACCCAAGGTATTGCAAATGGGGTATGTCCAGTCTTTTTAGTAGCCATTTGGTCACAAACACTGGCCAAAGTTAGCGTTAGTATTTGTTTGTGTGTGAAAAATGCAAAAACGCCAATTTTGGCCAGTGTTTGTGACTAAGTGGCTACTAAAAAAGACTGGACATACCCTGTTTGCAATACCTTGGGTTGTCTACTATTGCAAATGGTATGCCATCATAGGGGTAATTTTCATTCTTGGGCTACCATAGGGTCTCAAAGGCAACGTAACCAATCTGGCGAATTTTAATGTGAAAAAATGAAACACAAGCCTTATATTTGACGCTGTAACTTTTGAAAACACCATAAAACCTGTACATGAGGGGTACTGTTGTACTCGGGAGACTTCGCTGAACACAAATATTTGTGTTTCAAAACAGTAAAAAGTATTGCAGCAATAATATCGTCCGTGTAAGTGCTGTTTGTGCGTGAAAAATGCAAAAAACGTCACTTTTACTGGCGATCTCATCGTTGCAATACATTTTACTGTTTTGAAACACTAATATTTGTATTCAACAAAGTCCCCCGAGTAGAACAGTACCCCCCATGTACAGGTTTTATGGTGTCTTGGAAAGTTATAGGGTTAAATATAGTGCTAGCAAATTAAATTCCCTTTACTTTCGGCATGGGTTGTCAGGCAGGTTCCCGCTAATTGTAATTAATTAAGATACCCAATTATGTAAAAATATTACATAAATATATATGTAGAATTAATATATGTATATATATACGTATGTTAATATATATGTATATATATATATATATATATAATTTTTATAAAATATTTTTATTTATATATAGGTATATATATAGTGATATATACGTATATATTTATGTATATAGATATATATATTATTTTGTTCTACGTGTATTTTGATATAAATATATATATATATATAAATATATATATATATATATATTAATATCACAATACAGTTAGAACGAAATATCACACATCTATATAGTTTTTAATTATTTTTTTAATTATTTTTTTTATTTTATTTTTTAACGTATTTACATATTTAATTTTTTTATATTATATATAAATATATATATAACAATAATTATATACATATTTAATCAGTATCAGTCTACGTGTAATTTGATATATATATATATATATATATATATATATTAATAGTAAAATACACCTAGACAGTGTGTGTGTGTGTGTATGTATATGTGTATATATATACTTAGAGCATATATATATATATATATATATATGCTCTAAGTATATATTATTATTTTTTTTTACACTTTCAACATTTATTTATTTTATTTTCAGCCAGCAGGGGGACCACCTGTCATTACAGGGAGCCCCCCCACTGGCAATACAGAAGCCAGCTAACCCGGCCATGTGATTGTGAGGTCCTCGCAAGGACCTCACTCTCACATGGCCGGGGGCACTGGAGGAGGAGGATCTGCCACGGGGGGGCTCCCTGGGAGTCCCCCCCAACGCGATCGCTGGCGTGGGACCGCCGGTGACCGGGTATGTAAGGAAAGACCGGAGGGCATACTATTACGCCCGGCGGCGTTTAGAGCCGCCTAAAATAGGGCGTAATAGTACGCCCTCCAGTCTTAAGGGGTTAACACGTGAAAAAGCACTACAAATGTTTTGAGGTCCTTACAGCAAGCCGAACAACCTTTCAACCTAACAATAGGTCTTTCTCAAGTACCTGAAAGTAAGGCCTATTGTTTGATTGAATGTTGTCCGGCTTTCTGTAATGACATAAATATATTTGAGGTGTTGAGGTGCCCATTGTTGCTTAGTCTGTTGTCTATAACTATTTCAATGTTCTTCTCATTTTCAGTTCAATAATAAAACCCAATTTAAGGTATTTGTTTTATGTGAGTACCTCATTCCAAAATGTATAACTTTGCATTTATAATATTACTTTTTATTATACAGGATTTTTTAAGCTCTATGCTTATATATATATACACTCGCTGTGGAGATGGTAGCTTGTCTCTATAGTTAGCTTTATTTAAATGCAATTCACTGGTAGCCAGGTTAGAGATCCAAAACTACAAATTACTTTTCAGACTTGAAAATATGCATTTATTCTGTTCATTGAGAAGGTCAATAAATAATTAATTCAGACCTTCCATTTGTGCCTTCCTTCATTGTGCATTTTTGCTATTCATTTTCAATTTTTACATAGTTGTGGAATATTAAACAAGAAATAATCACGTGTCAGTGAAATATATGTATATAGAGTTAGTGTTATAGAATTAGTGCTATTGCCTAATGAATTGGAAAAAACTAGAATTGCCCTGATTTTAGAATGCTATTAGAAAGTGTAAAAATATGATGTTCACATAAATTGACAATTAAAATATTAAAACAAATTTAAAACATTCCATTAGACACTTTTTAGGATATTATTGAATATTTCTGAATTTTGATTTTCCCCATGGATGTTAAATCAGTCAACACAGAAGTCATAGATTTTGACATAATCTATATTTATAAATCTTGTATTGAAAAATTGCAGAGAAGCATGACAGTAAGAATAATGTTTAGTACCAAAGAATGGGCATTTTTTTGCACTGACAGGCTTAACTTGTTTCTTTCATTTTACACGCTCCATGATGAATGAACTGAAACTTCTCAAATGTAAAAGTAGTGATGCAGGGTAACAATTGAACACATTCAATTATTTAAACAAAAGTAGTCAGTTGGAAATATTCAACAAAACATTGGGTAGCAAGTATTATGAAAGAATGTTGTGCTCATTTTCTTAAGCAGTTATGTGATAATGTATGTGATAATATATTTGTATACCCATTTCTGTTTTTTTATTTTTTATTTCCTCATTCTTGTTTCCAATTGAGTCATTTTTATTAAGCTGTACATTTTTATGATTCTGAGAAATAAATACTTCCAAGGAAAATGTTGATACCTTCAAGGAATGGAAACACAGAGAAGAAATGGAATGGGAAGATTATTAAAGGGACACTATAGTCACAAGAACAACTACAGCTTAATGGGACACTCCAGGCACCCAGGCCACTTCTGCCCATTGGAGTGGTCACTCCTCAGCTGACCACTAGAGCTGCTTCCTGGGGCAATGCTGCACAGTGTATCCACGCTCTGCATGAAGACTCTGAACTTTCCTGAACTTTTTCTATGAGCAGATGCTGATTGGTCAGGGCGGTGTTTGGGCCTGACCCCACCTCCTTGGCTGAGATCATCAGAATTGACACTCTCAGCAAATCCAATACTTTCCTATGTGAAAACATTGTTATTGAAATTATCAATTTTGATTATGTCAGTTAAGGAGGTGGATCGGGGGCAGGGACACATGTGAGGACCCCTGTGCAGCTCTAGAAAAGTAGTAAATCACCTTTCTAACAAGAGGTAAAGAGGCATAACCACCTAAACTGTGGTTTTAAAACTATAGTGTCAGGAATGCGCGTTTGACAATATAGTGCCCTGTAAAGGTAAACTATGTCAGATTTATTTACTAACCTGGAATTGTTAGTAACAGACCAAGAAATAGCAACATTTAAGCCAAAAATACTCAAATTCATTTAATTTTGCCATTATAAAATTGCAATTCTCTACTCAGCCCCAACAATTTAGTGAATAAGTCACAGAGTCTTATGGTGAAACTGAATTCCAAAGTCACAGTTGAACTGCAAACAAGCATAGTGAATGTATACTGGTTTCTTCAAAGTGCCTAGGAATATCATTGGCCCAAACAGTTTAACAAAATTCAGCAGTTCAAATGTTATACAATTAATAAATAACATTGATAAGGGAAATTAAATGTTAAGAAAAACAGCCACACTGCAAAAACATCTGAAGGCATTTGCAATTATCCTGTTAATTTCTTAATTAGATAAATAGATAGATAGATAGATATACTGCTCTTATTAAAGTTACAAATTAACTAATCACAGCCAAATCCAAAGGCCACTACTCCATACTAATTCTTCTTGACCTCTCTGCTGCCCTTGACACTGTTGATCATGGTCTCCTTCTCCTAACTTTTCAAACTCTTGGACTCTGTGACACAGCCCTCTCGTGGTTCTCCTCCTATCTCCCAAAGCTCCTTTAGTGTCTCTTTCTCCAACAGCACCTCTTCTCCTCGTCCTGTCTCAGTCGGAATCCTTCCAGGTTCAGTTCTTGGTCCTCTTTTGTTCTCTCTCTATACTGTCTCTCTTGGCAAACTCATAAAATAATTTGGATTCCATTACTACCTGTACGCTGATGACACCCAGATGTATCTCTCCTGCTCTGACCTCTCCCCTCCTACAACATGTCACCAACTGCCTTTCTTCTACCTCTGAATGGATGTCCACCCGCTTTCTGAAACTCAATCGCTGTAAAACTGAGTTTCTTATTTTTCCTCCTCATAACACTGATCCTCCTTCTTCACTCTCCCTGCAGGTTGACGGTACCTGTCTCAACCCATCCTTTTAAGCTAACTGTTTTGGTGTCACTTTTGATCCTGGCCTCACCTTTGCACCTCATGTCAAGTCTGTTGCTAAAACCTGTCAATTCCAACTTAAAAACATTGCCCGCATAGGCCCATTTCTTATGCAAGATGCTGCCAACGAACTTGATCATTCTCTAGTAATCTCTCACATCGATTACTGTAATTCTCTCCTAATTGGTCTCCCCAGAATCCGTACTGCCCCCCTACAATCTGTGGTGAATGCTGCTGCCAGGCTGATCTTTCTCTCCTGTTGCTCCTCTCACACCTCAACCCTCTGTTGATCCTTACACTGGCTTCCTGTACCCTACAGGTGTTAATGTAAAATACTAACTCTTACCTATAAAGCTCTAACCAACTCTAGCCCCTCTTACATATATTCACTGATTCATAGGTATGCCCCCTTTCGGTCTCTCTGCTCTACTGGTGACCTTCTTCTATCTGCTACTCGCACCCTTACTGCAAATTCATGCCTGCAAGATTTCTCACAGACAACTCCTTTCCTTTAGAACAGTCTGCCTACGCCTGTCAGACTCTCTCCTAGTCTTCAATCTATTAAAAAGTCCCTCAAAACCCACCTTTTCAGGAATGATTATGGCCTCCAAGAGTAACTCCTATCTCAAACCTTCGTCTCGCTCTCTCCTATGGGGCCACATTCCACTCTCACCACCAGTTCTGCCAGTTTACCACCTTGTCTATTTGCTGTCTCCCTCAATACCATTCCTATTGTGTTTTTATACCCCACCTCCTCTAGACTGTAAGCTTGCTTAAGCTGGGTCCTCAACTACCTATTGTTCCTGTTACATTTTGTTATGATCTCATTTGGTAAATTCCTTGTTTATTGTAAAGCACTGCAGAATAATCTGGTGCTATATAAATACCAATAATAGATAGATAGATAGATAGATAGATAGATAGATCAGAATGCTGAGGGTATTCCCTGCAAAAAGAAGTCCAGATAGATGTCAAAGTAGACCATAATACATAATAAATATAGATCGGGTTAACATTTGTTGAGTTCACCTACAAGATGCTACCAATAAAAGTGCTGTGTGATTGAACGTGTTGCTCATTAGTTCACTATGCCAGTACAAGAACATAACAGTGTAAGAATAAGTTTTAAAAATCCTAAGGAAAAAATTATAAAAATAATGAAAAATAGATATTCCAATATCTATATAAATATAATGTAGATTGGATTAGCCAGATTAGTCCAGTAGGCAAGATGCCGAAATAACAGAGTATTGCAGTATGCAATGATACCTTTTTTTTTTTTTGACTAACTTTTAAATATTTCAAAATTGTCTTTAAAATATTATGTTATATTATGGTATCATTTCATACTGCAATACTCGATGCCAAAATACCAAAGGATCCTGCGTTCATATTAACAATGTATACTTGCCAAGGTTATGAAAGTCCAGGGAATGTTAATGTACTTCATGTATTAAGTAAAAATAAATATATATATATATATATATATATACAGTGGTACCTCGGTTTATGGATTTAATGCGTCTTTTTTAAACCGAAACGCAGTTTCCCATAGGAATGCATTGAAAACCAATTAATCCGTTCTGGAGGTCAGAAAAAAAGTCAAAATGAGCTGGCATGGAAACCAACCCACAATGCAGAACACACAATAAAAGGCATGTAAACAACGAAGCTCAGCTCCCTACCTTTCCAAAGCTTGAGAAATGCACCAAAAAGTCCCAAAACAACTGCAAACAATTTCCAGAATGGCTCCAAAACTTGATGCAAAAGCCGCTCCAACACCTCCACACTCGATGCCACGTGCTACCCACAGGCTCCAGCATACAGGGGGCGGTGCCATAAACCTTCCAGGTGCAATGCATCCTGGGGAAACTTGCTTTGTAAACCAAGGCATTATTTTCAATGGATTTTCATTTGTAAACAGAAAATTATGTTAACCGAGGTGTTTGTAAAGCGAGGCACCACTGTGTATATATATATATTTATATATATATATATATATATATATATATATATATATGTCAGATTATATCAGAAACGTTACTGTAATGCTTCACCTACATATCTCAAGTTGGTCCTTGAAAAGCCCCCCTTGGACACATTGTTTCCACAATACTCCCAGAGTTCCCTGATACACATGTAAATGAGCACATACAGATATCATGGCTTGGTTTCATTTATCAAAAGCTGTGTTTAAACCAATGTTTATTGCTAAAGGTATCCGCATAAATGCAGGGTAAAATATGAAACATAATGTCTGTCTGTGCTCATTAGCATTTCGAGCTGGGAACTCTGGGATAGTTGTGGAAACAAATTATGAGTTAAAACCCATTTTCTTCTGTACATTTTTTTCTATACTTGCATAATATTCAGACTAATTTTCGAGAAATTATTTGCACAGGTTTTTAGCACATATACACTATAAACTTGCACATATATTCAGTAAATATATTGCTTAGGAAACATGCTTAGGAGATCAGCATGTTACATACATTCTAAAGACCATTATTTGTGTTTTTACTACATTTTGTTTTAGTTTTTGTTTTTTTCTCACAGCCGTGATGCGTTGATGCCAAAATTAGAAGACATAAAGCTAAGCAAAGAATAGAACTATGTATATCTATGGATTAATAAAAAAAGGGGAAAAGGCATACTGATCGAGAGCAATTTGTCTTCAAAGCATGGACGAGATTACATTCAAGATACAATGGATATATAATTTTTTCATGTAAATGATCACTTCAGGAACCCAAATATATTAGATGTCATGTGTAGGATAGATTACCTAGACTGGATGATGCTAGATTATATTTTAATTACATTTCTATAGTTTTTTTTTTTTTGCTTCTTTTTTGCCATCTTATTCTTTCCATCTCCTATCACCAACATTTTGCTCTTTGCTTCTATATAACAGTTGAACAGGATATTATCACATAAAACTGTATTATCCTGAGAGGTTGCAAAGGAGATGTTTAATAGCCTTGTAGTATAATGGTCAACAAAAAAGTAAAGACATTTTGGGTGTTTTACATTTATTAAACTATTTTTAATTCAGACTAATATAGGCCTCAATTTAATAATTTTCAATAAGCTTTATAAAATTATTTAAAATTTTTCAAAATTTTAATATATCAAACATATATCAATATATCCAAAGTAATGAAATATATAAAAAATATCAATATAGTAAAAATATTGAAGTATTAAAATATTTTTCAAAATATTAAATAATGTAAAAAGCTTATCCAAACATATTAAATTGAGGCAATAGAATAATAATGAAATCTGTACAACAAATAAGCTATAAAGAGATCTTAAAACATCCTTAAGCATATTTAATTAGATGTGTTTCTTGGAAGTTTAAACTACTGGCTCCACCAATTTTATTAAAATGTGCTCTTAAAATTACCTTTATTCCTGTATCTTGTGCTGGGAGAGATTCCTCGCAGCATCTTCCTCATTCAGACAACTTATGTCCAATCAAATGCTTTTCAAAAAGGATCACCGAGGAGAGAAAGCTTAGCAGCGGCAATCATCACAATTAGCCAATGAAATACTTCTAATAGAGAAACAATTCACCAAATCCTTTACTTTAATAAGATTCTGTGCTTGAAGTAAAGTTCTTTAAAAATTGAAGGATGTAAGAAAGCAGCGGTTCTAGTGGCTACCTAAAATGTATCTACTATTTCATTTAATGGCTTTAGTGGTTAGAATCTCCCATTAAGTATTATTACCTAACATGTGGATACATCATGTCCCTATGACAAACACAAATACATCATAAAATACATAAATAATCTATATAGTCCTTCAATATTAAACATTTGTTGAGGGCACATTGTATTTTTCTTATTTATCTATACAATTTGTATTTGAAAACAAGACAAAAAAACTTGCTTAGGTTTACTTTGCTTTTAAATAACAGTTAGTGAAATTCATTGTGGACCTAATTTTCTTCCCAAGGCTAACAAACTATGTTTGGAGCTCTTGACACATTATTTAAGATAATTTCCTCTACCTTAGGAACTGCTGACAGATTCAGAATTTTTTATATTTTTCTCCTTGTTTCGGAACTTTCTGCAGGTAATGAGTCTTTGTTTAAATAGTGTACTGTAAGAAATGTAACATGTTAGGCATTCCATCTAATGGCCTAACAGAGAGTACCAATTAGTCTTTGGAGAAGTTTGTGCACTGGTCCAATTATAAGCTTCTTATAATTGGGTTAATCATCTCCCTCAGGCTAAAATTATCAGCAGTTTACTCAAGCATTGTTGAAATAGAGATCTTGTTTTATTCTTCATGTATGTATTATCAGACATGTTCTTTGACTTAGTCGTGCAATGATATTTGGATGTGTAGAGTAGCTTAGTCAATACATGTCTTATTTTCAAGGAAAATATTTTAATGTAAATGCACCCAAAAATGGACCTTCAACAGATGGACTTGTAATGGACTTGATCACATTCTTTTTTCAAGTTGAATTACAGAATTTAAATTTCCAAAGATTGGTGTACATAAAATCTGTAGCTATCAAGCTGCCACATGGCCAAAATTCAGTCATCCTGAAAATTCAATCAAAATAAATGTTTCCACCATGCACAAATCTAGTACAAACCCATACTGATATACTCACAGTCACATACTAACATACATGCAGACCTATATTAGTGCACATACCGACCCATACTATTACACATGCAAGCACATACTATCACATAAACAGAGACATACTAACACATATACAGACACAAACAAACACTAATAAAGACACCACACAAATACAGAAACAAACTAAAACTCATACAGACTGATACTAACATACATGCAGACACATAGTCTCACAAATACAGAGACTTAAAACATAAAAGCCGTAGCTATCAAGCCGCTACATGGCCAAAATTCAGTCATCCTGAAAATTCAATCAAAATAAATGTTTCCACCATGCACAAGTCTAATACAAACCCATACTGATATACTCACAGTCACATACTAACAAACATGTAGGCAGATACAAACCCACATACACACACATAATAACACTCAGAGAATCACATACAAACACATATGAAGACAGTGCTCCTCAGTGCTTCTTGCACCCTGCAAATAACCATATAACCCTTATCATGAGTTATTCTATTTACGCTTTGTGTTTCCCTTCATGTACCTTTTTACTCCTATTTCTTCTTAAATTTCTCTGCTCTAATTTCTCCTGCCCTCTTTCAGGTTTCTGCCGTGCACTTAGTGAATGTCCCACGCTCACTTGTGCTGTTGAGCAGGGACGGGCTGGGCCGGGGGGCAGGGAGGCAATTGACCCCAGGCCGCCCTAAATTCTTGTAAGACCGGCCGCGGCGGGCCGGCCCTTTAAATACTGCAGCCGCCTGAGCGCT